>CM059977.1:12433398-13121316 GCA_030490835.1 Annona cherimola | reverse complement strand
ACCCATGTCATAGTATGGCCTCTAAATTCTTGTTCTCTTTGATATCCTTCCACCTTTCCAGGCCTGTTGCGGTGCGGGAAGAGCTGCAGGCTCAGATGGATTAACTATCTTAGGCCTGATCTTAAAAGAGGCAATTTCACAGAAGAGGAAGACGAGCTCATCATCAAGCTTCACAGTCTGCTTGGAAACAAGTAAGCCCAATTTTTCCCCTCTTGGGTTCCAAAAGCTAGTTGGTAATAAAAATGGAAAATTAATAGATTTGGATATGTCAGGTTTCCACTCATAGTTTTTCTCCAATTACCACAGATGGTCTCTCATAGCAGGACGGTTGCCAGGGAGAACAGACAATGAGATCAAGAACTACTGGAACACCCACATCAAGAGGAAGCTCCTCAGCCGTGGGCTCGACCCCCAGACCCACCGGCCTCTCCGGGATGCCTACAACGACGCTCTCAGCACTTCCCCCCAGAGAATTCCAAGCTCCCCTGACATGACCATCTCCTACACAAGCACCAACAAGGCCAGCAGCTACTCACTGCAGTCCCGCGTCGATTCCCAAGAGGAAGCCAACAGCAAATGCATGAGCGACGAGGTGCAACACTGCCCACCTGACCTCATCAACCTCGAGCTTTCCATCAGCCTTCCCATCCAATGCAATAACACGCCACAACCTCCGCCCACGACCGCCACCCCCACCACCTACACATCCGACCACCAATCTTCGTTGGCATCGGTTCTCACAGCTTCCACGCCGGCTGCAGCGCCGCAGCAACCGCTCTTCACCACAGCTGTTTGTTTGTGTTGCCATTTGGGCTTCCAGAGAAGCGAGGCCTGCCGCTGCCAGACGATACCAAATGCCAATTCCCTCAGATATTTCACACCTGTCGATTCTTAGTCCCCTTGTTATAATACCACCTTCATATATCTTACAAATTTTGAGAAAGAAATGCGGTTTTTTTTTTTCTTAATCCTTCGTGAAAAAGCTATATATATATTTATCATATTATTATTAATTGCTGTGTGAATTAATGTGTGAATTAATGCGTATTCATCATAATTTCATACAAAATTGATCTAAATATAGGATTGGAGAAAAAATAAAGCTGGAACTTGGGGTTGATGTTAATGAATATTTTAGATCGATAGATACCTTATATTTCATCAATTTTCGATTTATGGGTTGCTCCATGTGATCAGGCACTGTTGCACTTCTCAGAATGTTTGAATCCGGAGGGTACTGCCTCTAGTAATGAGCGAGTGGAGTCGGTATAGCTGCAATATTATGTTGGAAAACGTTCCTCTTGGATGAACTCGGTCTCAAATGAAGTAATCAGAGAGCTCAAACAGCTTTATTTATTAAAACAACCAACATGTGACTCAACAACTTTACCAACTTCCTTCATGTGGTAGTTGCATAAAAAATTGGGTTTTCAATGTGTGGGCTCTTTTTAGTATTGCCTTAAATATGTGAATGAGGTTTCGGACAAATTTCATTGAAATTGAATAATAGCATGTAATGATATTATTGGATTTTGTCCAACCTGATATTTGTTCCAAGCAAGTTAGAGCTTGACGCATCAAACTTCAGTTTTTGTGAGAAATTTATTCGTCTGTGTAAGCAATGGCGTTTTGCAACAAAAAATTCTTCATATAAATGTTTTTATGAAATCAATAATATAGTTAGAAATTCTAGAAAATAAAAAAGGAAAATGAAAATAAGCCTAATTTTAAAAAAATGGCTGAGATCCGTTTTGCGAAGTTTGCGTCTACATTTTACTAGCTAGTAAAAACAAAAATTGAGGAGAAGATGCTGCCGAGAATGCAGGGTATTAATTGGCATCTTTTGACTGGAAAAGGTTGAAACACCTCCGAATCATGTGAAATAATTTCTCGAAAATCGAAACAATATTTCACTGGAATTAAACAGAAAATTTGTTGTGCTTTCATCTAAGTCCAATGGCATTATGGCAATGCGTGAATCCACTATCTTTTTTTTATTGGAGTATGTTTACAACATATCTCAACACATATCATATTCAAACTTCTGAGACAATTCTAACAATATTTTTAAAGGGAGACCACCAGCTCCCAACCGAACAAGAAGGACCACACATGCCCCCATGAAACTTTTTGGTTCAAAATCCCATACGAGATTCGAACACGCGACGGGCAGAACGAAAACTTTCGTTCCGCACCCGTCGACCAAACGAGCGCCGCTCGTTTGGCTTGAATCCACTATCTATAGCTAGCTTTACTATGGTATCTTTTGCATGACTTTCTAGTACCATTTCAGAAAATTTTAGATCATCTTCTAGATTGAATAGACATCCATATAAACTGTAAATTTCTTCAATGTGGCATTAGCTAATTCCAGAGTCCTACACTATGAAAGACAAGCGCGCATTTGCTCCGAAGAATAAATCAATTCCTTCTATTTCCTATTTTCCCTATTTGGTATTTAATTATGGAAATCTCATGTGGCCACTGGATCACAAAGCTCCCTAATATTGTTGGGGTTAATTCCTTTGTGATTTGCTGACCAGCTCTCCAAGAACGAAATTTTTGGAGTTGCGACTGTACATTTTTAACAAACTTCTGCATATATCCGAAATTTCTTGGTGCATTTCCCACCATGATATTTTATCACTACTCCCAGCCTAAGGTTCTTAGATAGATAGATAAATATATATATCATCGTCGTCATCATCATCTAGGCTACATGATGGGGAAAAACATGTCATGTGTTTGGTAGGTAAGCAAATCGCATTTAAATAAAGGTTATAAAGTAGTTCGTTAGTTAGAAACGGCCAGATATTGTCATGTGTATCCTACCCTACTTGGCATGCACTAATTAGATGGAGGGAGATGCGACCTAGCTATCCTTATCCTCACAGATTCAATATCACCAAAAAACCATTAACTGCTTAACCCATTAATTCAATACAACTGCTTTAGTTGCACAAAAAATAATATTCTATTAGATCCAAACCATTTAGAATATTATTTAAGGTAAAAAAAAAAAAAAATTATGCTGTATGGCGATTTTTATTTTTTGGGGATCATCAAGGCGCATGTCATATGAATAGATGATGGATTGCTGAACTAGAGCCTGTGATATGATATGGCATGCCATGCACCGCAGCACCAAAAGTTTCCTTTAAAAATGTAGCTTAGTACTGCTTTATAAATCTTATCCTTTCTGTGCATCAGTGGACGAGAAGAGATGACCAAAACCCATGTGAAGAGCCTTATCCATCGCCCTCAGCTGTCGGCTCCAGCTCTTACTCTTCACCGACCTGCAACTTGCATTCCGCCACCCCTTCCCCTCTCGTTCTGTAACCGGTTTTCCCACCGATAAGCGGAAGATTCTCCTAAAACTCCAAAAAGATCTCGTTGTACGCACGTGTCGCCTTCCAAACTGTTATACTTCAGTAAAAATCCAAAACAACTATACGACTTATTTTCTTTTTACCCGAAAGTTTTATCATTGAGCCATAATAATCACCAACTTCTTAATTAATTATATGGAAATAAAAATAAGTCATTGGTTTGGATCTTGCCAAAATATTATAATTTATTGTTATTATTTTGTAGTTATATGTATCTAGTCGTCCATTCTCTAAAGCACGAGGAAGCAATTTGGAATACACGCATGGGAAGAATCTACCGTGTAAAAAAGAACATGTACAAGGTGGGTGTGGACGATCGGCCCTACAATTCCACCTTCTTTTCCATTGGCTAGATAGAAAAGGGATATGTAGAGAGAGAGAGAGAGAGAGAGAGCGCCCCACCATGATCAGCAAGTTGGCCGCATGAAAAAAGCTACGATTCCACCTCACTGTGCTGATTTCTTTCTTTAGGTTTTGTTTTGTTTTGATCTAGCGAGTCCCAATAACCCTCCCAAACCGAAAAACAAGAATCCACTGCGCCTACCAACTTGAAAGAGTCGCGCAGATGTCACCGAATTAATATCGGTGTCGTCGTGCCAAAGGCAAAAACAAAAAGAAAAGCAAAATGAGGAGCAGTAGTACTGGTGGGTGGAGGTTGGTAGCAAGCTTACGCGACGGCGACAACTACCTTTGTCTGCCTCCTTCATCATCCATCAATTCCCACCCTCCATTTCCGTCCCCCTGAAAATCAGTGCTAGCTTTATCTTCAAACCCCTTTACACATGCACACTCATGCATTAATCCACTCCGCTGTCCCCCGCACGCACTTGTTCCTATGATAGCTTTTTCACTTGGGCCACATGCACGTAGGGGTGCAACCTGCAGGTGGGGTTAAACTGGTTGAAGGCTAACCCTTTTCCTTACTCATCTGAAAATTTTCAATCATAACACGTTTACAGCACATTTATAAAAGGAAGATAATCAACTTAGGCCGGCTGCCCGTTTAAAAAACATATTTTTGAGTGTTTTTTCAGTTTTTGTTTTACAAACATATTAAGCTTGGTATATTGAATCTATAAATTAAGTTTTACCAATTTTAGATATTTTAAAGTATTTTTTATTTTTAAATACAGTAATAATGTCGATAGAAAATTACATCAATGCTATATTTTAAAAATAAAAAATATTTAGAAATATTCAAATTTTGTAAAACTTGATTTATAAATTCAACATACTTGGCTTAACATATTTATAAAAAAATTTAAAAACCTTAAAATATGTTTTTTTAAGCCAGCCTAAGCGAGACTTTATTTAGACTGACTTAAGAGGATTAACTCCCTTTATAAAAATCTTAATTGTAATATTAATTCATTTAGCATAAATGGTTTGGATTTTGGATTTCTAATAGGTTGGTAAATAGGTTATTAAAGGGTTGAATAATAAAAATAAATAATTATTTAAAATATATTCAGAAATCATCAATAAAGATCTCTAATACTTCTAATTTATTTAAATTTAAAAGATAAATTTTCATATTCGTTTTAGTTAAAATATTGATTTCATTTTATTATTAATAATTATGCATAATTTATAAAATAAGTGTCAATAAAAATGTTAACTCTATTACCTTAAGAGTTAAATTAGATGATAAGGCAATTAAGTTAAATTATTAAGTTGACTAATTGACAAATTCAACATAATGACTAATTCATTTACTTAAATGGTTTAAACAAGTCATATGAATTGGATGTTAAAAATATCAACTTTTTAAATTGGTATATTTATATACATCTCAATATTTTTTTTATACAGAAGTCTTAGAACATTGTTACAAATTCAAGAAGATAAATCTACTTAGAAATTTGAAGTCACAGCTCTCAAATAATGAATAGGGACAAGATGCCCCGATGTCATTTTGAAGTTGAGCTAGCATTATAGCTATCCAACGGCTTTACTACTAAGGTGGCACTCTAGTGGCATTAAAAATCTCAACTTTAGTCCATCTAAAATTAAGTTTGGTTAACCAATTTACACGTTTAGCTAATTCAATGATACTCAACATGCACTTGTATCTAAAGCCAATCAAAGGTGATTGGCTTGAATGGTGAACTCATATAACACCCATGCCATGGCTTTCACGATGGACATATACAATAATTAACCCTCTAGATCGACATTTTGTTGCAGAAACAAAAGTCTACTTGCATCAAAATAACTAGCCAAGAACAATAGAGAATAAAATATACAAAAAATAACAACAGTAAAAAAGTAATAAATAAAGACCAAATAACCAAATAACATAAACATAGTTATCCAAAAAAAATTTCTTAAAATATTACTTGCAACTTTAGGCTACAAACTACATCCAAAATATAAAATCAACTAAAACACTAGTTGAATTCTTTTTTTAAATTTCAAAACTAAATATAAAACCTTAAACTCATGCAGTCAACTAAAATCAACATATCACATCAAAACTTTAAACTTTTACAACTCAACAATTAGAGAGTTCTAGGAAGTGATTCAATGTACTCAGAAGTATTGAAACTTTAATGTGCAAAATTCAATTTAAGATTTTTTATGAAACCATTAGTCTAGTTATATTTAATCTATAAATTAAAATTTACCAATCTAGGCAAATTTTAGTCATTTAAAAATAACTAAACTCTATTATTTTTTGAAATTAAAAATATATACACGTGTTATTTGCATAATTCCTTGAGTTAAGTGTAGCTTTAAATGCTATTAAGTTTCAATACTTTTGTCCAGTTGTACGGGTACCACTTTTTGGTTGTATCTCTTTATAAGATCATTTTTTTATTGAATTTCTTACTAAGAAAATAATATTTTATTGAACTTCTAGAAAAGTATTTTAATCATTTTATGTTTAGAACTACATTTTACTACGAGGGATAAATCTGTGAATTTCTAAAATTTGAGGGACATTTAGCAAAATAATCCAATTAATTCACTAATTTTTTATTGTTCCATTCTGGAATTGTACTTTTGCAATATCTTATTTTCTATCTAATTATCACAAATTAAGCCTATAAATCCTTACAAATCAACACTTAAATCTTATAAATTTCCTAATAATATTAAGTTGAGCCTTGTTAGATGGAGGAAACCACCGACTGAGTGATATAAGCTGAATGTTGATGCAGCTTGTTCAAATGACAACAGGTTGATATCTATTAGCAAGAATTTGGAGCTGAAGAACCAAGTTGGATGGAGATCAAAGTTATTTTCTTCAGACTCAATTGGCTTGTGGGAATCATTAAGAGTGATGCATTGGTAATTATTACTTGGTTAAACGATGTGGATTTTCACTTCTCTAATCTTCGTTTCTGTCAAGAAGAAATTAAATATATGGAATCAGGTTTTTCTCATGTCTCTTATTCCCATGTTAATCAAATTGGCAATTCTGTTACTCATTGCTTAGGTAAGCTTGCTTTTAAATCATTTGGATGTGGTTGAATGGCGGAAGACTCCACCAAATTATATTTTCATCGAGTTGTGCAAAAACTAAAATTCCTAATACGAAAGATTATCTCCTACTTGAAGGTAGGGGTGCAACTCGGGTCGGATTATACTGGGTTGGAGTGAACCCAAACCCTAAGCCAACCGGGTTGGAGTAAACCCAAACCCTAACCCTAAGAATTTAATCTAGGTTTAGACCGGGTTCGTATTGGTTTTAGTTTGGTTTCGAATTAGAATTAGGGTTACCAATAAACTATTTTTTTCCAAATTTAATTGTAATCTAAAAGAAAATTATTGGAATATACATACCTGTGTTTATGAAGTCAAGCCTCATGCTGAATTCTGCAACATCATGCTGAATTCGACAATATTCTTTGAATAAACTCTGCAAGCAATTTTTCAGCACCCTACAGACACAAATAAATGACAAATTAGTTAGTTTTATGACTAGTTGGTCATTTCTATTTAATAGCTAATGGAAATGACTCAAGCGTAGCAAATAGAAAATGAACATATCATACCAACTATTGTAGTTGAAACTAAACATTATCATACAAATTGCTGAAATTGAATTCAAACTGAATATTTATCATACAAATTGCTAAAATAGAAATTGACCACTTGTCATACCAATAAACTTAAAATATGAATTAAATTATACTACAATCTGAAATTCAAACTAACAGATTTCTCATATTAACAGAAAGTATAATATGAAATAGATTTATCATGCCAACTTAAATTCAAACATAATCCACATAATAGTTATTCAAAGCAACTAAATCTAAATACACTAAGCATAATGGTTCAACATTCTAATCTAATTTAAGACTTTAAGTGCAATCCAAATTTTAAATGACAATATAAACAAATCTCAAGTTTAAATAAGTTTACATCCACTTTTAAACAAATTCAAAATTCAAATGAGTTTATGTCTCCAAAGTTTTCAAAAAAACTAAAAAACTATTCGAAGACTTCAAAGTAATTTCTCCCTTGATTTCCATCTGCATTTCTAATGTCAAGTTCTTCCTCTTCGATTTACATCTTCGAAAATAATATGCATCAACCTAGACAAAAAAATGCATGCAACTGTTAAAAATAAGAAAATAATAATCATAAAAAATCATCTTAGAAATTAAGTTACTTCAAACATACTTTGGTAGTGGAGGAAGAGGTAATTTGTCTTAACTAGAGTTGGTAATGCCTGAAATATTTAATCTAAATTATTATAAGAATATTAAAAATGACTTTAGAATATAAAATATGGTATCTAAAAACATAATTACCAGATATAAGTCTCTCAAATTCAGTAGCTTTTTCTTCATCTTCAGTTATTCGCGTACACATATCAAACACTCAACTAATTTACAAAAAAAAAATATATAATTTATGAAAAAATTATATAAATTACACCGGGTCGGGTTTTGGTACTGGGATGGTGCGGTTCCAGTTTTGGTTTCGGGTTTCTACGGGTCGGGTTGAAACCGAGTCCATTTTTGAAAAAATCTAAAAAAATAAAACTCTTTTTTGGTACCGAGTAGGGTCAGGTGGGTTCGGACTGACCCGGCACCAAGTTTCACCCCTACCTGAAGGACTATTGTCCCGCTCCACGAAAATGACTCATAAGAGTGGAATACTCACAAAGTTATTATTACCCAACCCTCCTGTCAACCGAGTTGAGCCTTGTTGGTAGTTAATGCACTGGTTTTATTTTTATAAGGTGTTATCCTATTAGCCGGCTTTTTTTTTTTTGATGGTTTATATTTACATACATCTCAACACAGATTACATTGTAGTTCTGAGACATTCTTACAAACAAGGAGATACATAACTCCTCCAAAGAAATCTGGAGACACAGCTCCACTAACGAATTAGGAAGAACAGCTTCCATCCAGCCCGAGGGAGACAACAGCTCCCACCCCACCTCAAAGGGAGACCACAGCTCCCACACCATTTTTTTCGGGTCGAAATCCCAACGTGGGATTCGAACCCACGACCTACGCTAAAGGAGCCACCGCCCCTGCCACCTGCGCTAGCCGCAGGTGACCCTATTAGCCGGCTTGATTTACTTCTTTTATTTGTCATGAAAAATGTTACCATAAATACATTTAATTTATATACTATATTATATATATTTTTACTGAATTAAAAAATCAATAATTTTTTTATGTTAAAAATCAAAAGCCATTTTTATATAGATTCGGATGAGAGGCTGCGATGCAAGACATGTGTTTGCAGTTGTAGTGCTGGTGTGCACGCGTACAATTGGTACCTGCCTAGTGCCTGCCATGGCCCTTCTTCCGTTCCGGGCTATAGTAGAATAATATGGCACGGTAGGCAACGATATCAGGAGGTAAAGGGGAGTGGATTCTAGAGAATCACGCCAGTACGCCACGCCACACGCCACACGCCACACGCCACTGACAAGGATTGGGTTTTTTTTTTCCCCCTTTAAATGAGAGATGTAAAACTATCAACATCAACTTTCCGTTTAATTTTGTTCAATTTTTACTATTACATTTACCATGTTGATGACACTGACGATGCAAGTTGTATGGTTGTTGTTGGGTGCGTATGTTTCTATCGGCTGAGTCAGGGCTTAGATGTACAAAATAAGAAATTAAGGGGGTGTCTATTAACATAAAAAAACTATTGAAATTAAAATTTTTTATTTTTTATTTTTTCACTTTTTATTATATAATTGTCTTACTTTTCAATTTTTTTCTATACAACTACTTATACATTTAACCTATTTTTTTTATTGGAATATATTTACATATATCTCAACACATATTACACTGAAGGTCTAAGACATTCTTACAAATCTGGAGACACTGCTTCACCAAATAATCAGGAGGACACAGTATCCAACAACCAAACGGGAGACCACTGCTCTCACAAACAACCAGCGGGAGACCACAACTCCCAGTAATAAATTTTCCTCATTTATGGCTGAAATCCAAATGTTGGATTCGAACTCACAACTAGCGCTGCTCAGATTCTTATAATGCCCGCGCTGACCAACCGAGCACGTTACATTTAACCTATTTATTTTAACTTTATTTTTTGTAATTTTCATCATTTTCTATATCATATCATATTATTTCCTTTTATTTTGAAACTTTTTATCTTAAAAATTTTTTATTTAAAAATTTTATCACTTTCTAAACACACCCTAAGGATTATTCAGCCACTTCTGTAAACTGCACAATATACAAAAAACTCATATTTTTAGCTTTTGGATTCCACGTCTTTTAGGATTTTTAAAGCAAATTCGTCACTCCAGTGATATTAAAATAAAAAAAATAAAAAAAAAAATGCCATCAGGGTGTCGCCCTGGTGATAACGCCGGCTGACCCTCTTTCATGCAGTTCCCTCAATAGATAAGACTATACAGAATAAGCGGAGCAAAACAGGTTCGAAGCGTTTTCATACAGAGTTCCCCTTCCCATTTACTGTAAATTCCTACTGATTTCTTTGATCTAACCTAACCTAACCTGAATGTTTTGGTGTGGCAGGCAAAGCGAAGATTTCGAAGGGAGCTGCGCCCAACCACACTAAAAACGTGTCTCGGCTGGCCTACCGCTGTCGTCAGCAGCACTCCGCTCTAATGTCTATCTTTATGACTTTGTTCAAATAATTAGACTTCCAAGTTCCACCTGCTTTCTAATAATTATAAATTAATGGTGTAATTTTCAGCATCCCAACGGCGTTTCTTCTGTTCCTGCGCTTGTCTAAACTGGACCAGACCAACAACCCAGCGGTCCAACCGTACAACAACACATCCACCAGCACAAAGTCTGGTCTGGTTTGTACTTTGTAACAAGATTTTTTTTAATCAAAGATATAAATTAAATATTATAGCCGAATCATGAAAATTCTACGCGTCTGGAATAATCTCTGCAGTTTAAAATTTTTAAACTCGATTTATATCATTTTTTAAAATAATCGACAAAAGGGACCCTCGGAAAAATATATCATGTAACATTGTAAGTATTTGCAAATGAACCCTTTAGGGTGTGTTTAGTTACACACAAAACATGTCAATGAAAACTTTTCAATCAAAAACTTTTCACTCCCCATAACTACCTTATTTTTTAATTATTTTTCACATTTTCCTATATAAACAACCCTACTTTTCAATCAGTTCCACACAAATACCCATACAACTAACCTATCTATTTTAACTTTATTCTCTTTACACCTCATTATTACCCCTATCATATCACATCATTTTCTATCAACATGACAACTTCTACTCTGAAAAGTTTTCATCAAAAAGTTTTACCTCCAACCAAACGCACCCTTATATTTAAAAATTTTGTAAAATGAATCCTAAAATTGATGTTCGCAGGGTAGTGTTTAAGCAGCGAAACAGATTTCAATTTATCTTTCTATTCTTGTGGGACGATGCCCAACACATCTTATACCTAGAATTTCCTCATACGGATCAGTGCCACAGCTTATTATTCCATGGATTCATTACTAGAGAAATTCCCATGAATTTTTAGTTGTTTGTTTGTAGGTCATAATGGTGTATAAATTAAATTATATTTATTCATCACATTTAGTATTATTTAGGAGTGTGATTTGGGACGTGTCTACCCATAATCTGACTCATTTTCAACCATGTAAAATTAATATTTTTGATCCATATAAGACGGCTTAAAATTTGTGATCCAAATTCAAAAATACATTTGGGATAGGACGACCATATCTTAGACCCAAAAAATCTTGATCTTCTGCATATATTCATTTCTTAAAAATTATAAGCATAATTTTAAATCTTATTCTCATGTTCTTTCAAATTTTTTATATTTTTTATGATTAATTATATCAATAATATAAACATCAATAAGAAGCATTTGCATATATATAAGCCTTATGCATAATTGTAGTTTTTCCAATATTTTGAAAGCACTCATAGAAAAACTATTATTTTATAAAAATATTTTTTTAAAATGCAAAAATCCATTCTAGAGCAAATGACTCACTTAGCCTACCTTAAAAAACTTATCTAAAACAAAATTTATTTACTTTTTTCTTCATATACTTATTTATTCAAGTGTATTTAACATATAAACTAACTTTTACCCTTTTTGAATATATGTATATATTTTTTTATATTTTTAAACATATGTGTGTATATTTATATTTAAAATACTATTATGTTTAAAATTTTCAAAAAAATATATACACATATTTAAAAATAGTAAAAAATATTTATATGTTAAATACATTTATATAAACAAGTGTATGAAGAAAAAACAAAAAAATATTTTAAATGGATTTTTTGAGGTGGGCTAAACGAGTCATTTGCTTAGACCAGGTTAACAAGAACATTTCTCATGTTTCTTTACCTATTCTAATAAAATTATACTATATTTATGCATCTTTTGTTTTATAAATGATGTTTACTTTTATTAATTAATAAAATATTAAAGTATACAATATTTAAATTTAGCGTATGTGTTTTTTTACTTTATAGATGCATGAAATTTTAAACTATCATACTTAACTTTACAGGTGCAACTTGGGTTGAGTTAAGCTTGAACCCAACCCTCCGAACTCCATTTTCAACGGAGTTAGAATTTACTTTTTTACAACTACAACCCAAAAAACTCGATTGTAAATATGATAGATTTATTGTTCAAGTAAATCCGAATACAAATAACCCAAGCCGGATTTTTCATTTTATATTTTGTTATAAAATATATTGTATACATAATTTTTAGACAATATTTCTTTATATTTTGTATATTTTATTTATATTTGAATACATATTTGACATATTGTAATTATATTATAGATAAATCACATTATTTTCATTTATATTCATTTTTTCTATCGTTCACTTTTACATCTATTAATTTTATTCCTTTATCTTCTTTTAAATATTAAATTTTCTTCTGAAAATATTCTTTATATTGCTATATTTTTAAAATATACAGTTTGATTATATATTATCATATTTACTTACATGATTCATTATTACTGTATATTTATACGAAATTCTAAACTTATCACTATTAAATAAAATGTAAATTCATCAACTTAAATTTCAATTCAAAACTCAACCTAAATCTTATTTTCAAAAATAAGGTTAAGGTTTATGTTTTATAAATAAAGTTAAAGTTAGAATTAAGCTAAATCTGAGTTTCATGAGCTCGAGTTATACTCCTATTTAACTCATATTTTTTACTTGACCTGTAGTCCCAATATTGACCTCAAACCAACCTAAAGTTTGTCCCAAAACTTATTTTAAAAAACATTATGGTTAAACCGACCTTAGCTTATCCACTGTAAACAAAAAAAGTCAGAATTTTCTAACAGTGTGTCAAGGTCAAACAACCCCTGGCATCATTCAATTCTTTAATTAATATTTCAAATTAACAGCTATTCCTGGCCTTGAACAAATCGTTTGCATTAAGAAATTTACGAAAAATATTATCTTGCAATTATCATCACTAGCAGCAAAAATCTCAGGTCGTACAATAGCTAATTACAACATCATCAATCCAATTAGTTTCATCTAATCAGTATTGATTTTATTTTGGTCAAGAGAATCTTCTACTTTGATTTGATATTCGGAGTAACTTGATCTAATTGGAATGGTTTACGATTAGAAAGATCGATTGTAAATGTTAATTACTTAGAAGATGTGTACATGCAATTGGCAGTCATCACTCACCATGATAGTTTTATTAAGTTCAAATTTGATTTTGGAGATATATTTTATGATTTCAAATTAAGGCCATGTTGATTGAAAATTTACAATTGAAAAAAAAAAAAAAAAACACAATCTTACGCGAATCCTCCTTGAAGCAGATGACTTTTTGGGGTCTTAATAAATTAATTGGTTAGACTTTAATTAAAACTGGATACTGTGAAAATCATTAAGCAATGCGTTTCATATGCAATGTGAAACACTATTGATATCATTAGGAGGCTAAACAAAACCAATCTAGCTCCATTTAATTAGAGCTTTATAATATAGTTAGAAAATAATTAAAAAGGCAAACTAGATGATGTCATTTAATGTAAAATCACGAGAGTTACTATTTGAAGTGCTAACGGCTAAGGAAGATGCTGCGCCTTGGATATCCAACTATTTTCCTGAGTCCATCGGCTTCGTCTCCAGCAAAAAGAGTACTGTTTAGAACCAAAGAACGCATTTCCAATTTTCCATGCTACTACGGAAAATTTTTATTTTATTTTATATACCTGCAGTACAAGCTCTAGCCTCCAAATGTAGCTACAACATGATCAGATGGTTGAGAAATGAAGAGACATTCAGGATATCTTTTCTAAACATGTTGCAAACTGATGGGATCAATCTTAAAACCAAGCAAAATCTACTTTAATTGCCTCGAAGAGAGAGGGTGATCATAAAAATTTGCATCCCAAGATTACAAAACGCAGGCAGAGAAAGCAGAAGAAATGTGAGTCCATACAAGCATTGCAAATTAGAAGACAGGTCCGAATGCTTACAGGGTAATCATAGATGGGAAATCTGATAACTAAAAGAACCAGAAGCGCATACCAGCACCAGAAACTAGTGGATGTGACTGCTCCTTCTAAATAAACTCAAAGGCAGCAACACCAACCACAAATTTGGTAGTAGTAGTAGTGGACAGATTTTTTTTCTAAAAATTCTTAAGTATTATGTATATATGATAGAGAACTTAAAGTCTTCCGTTCAAACTTCTGGACTACGAATTTGTATAAGAAACTGCACTAACCATGACCAGCATCAACTGCAAGATCTATAAGACAAATAACAATGCTACTAGTCATTGTTAGAAGCGGTAAAAGCTTGGCCGTCAACTGCATCAACTGCAAGATCTATAAAACAAATAACAATGCTATTAGTCATTGGTAGAAGCTGTAGGGGCGGAAGCGGGGAGCATTGTCCAACATCAATCCTTTTGCAGGGAGGATCATTGGGGGTGGAAAGCAAAATAAAAAAGAAAAGAAGAAAGAAAGGACAAGAAAAACACACCAATGTGCATGCAAATAAAGCAAAACAATGAAGGATGAAAACTCATTTTAAAGGACATTGGATCTCTTAACAGCTATCTACAAAATTTGTCATGGAACATACAAAAGATTACTAGTTGTATGATAATTAATCAGAAATACCATGATTTGAAACTACGGAATCTGCTACAGATCGGGATCATACCCATTTTCAAATCAATCATGCCTCTTGAGGCATACGGATTTCATAATGATCTTTCGCTGGGCAGGTTTGACGCTAGTATATGCAATGAGATTAATTCGATGACGGTGGTCAATCAACTGGAAATGCAAAGCAATATATTCTGACCAAATTTCATAATGAGAGGAATACTCTTAACAGTTTTTTAGTATATACCTGGGTCACATCTTATCTGGCACTTTCGCTCACAGCGGGACATCAGCCTTACTGGAAAACCAAATGAAGAATGTGGGTGAGGATACGGTAAACAACTCTGAAATGAGTGCAGTTCACGGATTAGCAAGTAGACTGTATCCAAGGAAAATTCAAAAGATTGATGCTGTTGAAATATTTCAGATGAAGTTTCCCGTTTTGCATTTGGCAGAGTCTACACTTTACAGACTAGAAGGGAAGAACAAAATTCGTGTGGCTAACTGTGATACCAAATCCAACAAAGATTGGGAAGATCAAAGTAGCTGACTGCTGCTACTTGGAATTGATTTATATGATTATCAAAATACCAAATCTAACGAAGATCCATACAGACGACTGCAACCTCATACTCTACTTCTACAGACAACTCCACTAAGTACTTTCGTGAACGGTGAGGCCCACCAATCTTCCCATGAAGTTTTGGATATTTCAAAAGCCTAAGGTTTTGTAGAATTCAGAAAATTGTCCATTATTTCAAAACGATCAAGCAACTCCGCAAAATGATCAAACAACTATCAACCCTTCTTCTTATCCTTCATTACTAGCTTCCTCTTTCTTAACTAACCAAAACTTCAACAGATGGTGTCTTCCCCTTCCTAAACAACAAATTGGCTGTGGAATCTGCATAAGATCTAGATCCAAAAGCAGCTGTCACCTCAACACTCGCAGAGCTCTTCCAAAATGGCCCAACCTTCAGCAAAGTAATCAACAAAGGGAAAAGAGAAGCAAAAGCCCCTCCAGATGCTGGCAGCTATAAACAACAAAGTAGTCCGTTTTACTTTCTTCTTTCGGCCTTTTGCCTCTTCAAACAAATTACTTTTTCCTCGCCCTGAAAAAATGGCCGCTTGCCGGATCGATCTGGAGGCCGGAGGGGAAGGGCGTTTACTTTTCTTATCGCTTCAAAAACAACGGCGAGAAGCAAGCGAGCTCAAAAACTACTACATGTATATCCCATAAAATATATATATATATATATATATATATATATATATATATGTATATATAAACTTACAGACAGAGAAAAGAAGAAGGGGAAATGCATGCAGTTGAATTGACAGGCATCACATTGAAGTCGACCAGAAAGCAGTTGAATTAGGCAATACAGAGGAACTTACAATCTCTCTGAACGCAGGCGGTGGTGCAAGCATCCATGCAATCAAAAGCAGAGGGCTGGACGCAGAGCATTTGGGAAGAAACAAGGAAAACAAGGACAAGACACGCAGCCATCATCTTTCCCATCTTCTGCTGCACTGCACCGGCTCAAAAGGCAAAAAGTAGGAGGGGGCTGCGGCGGAGGCAGTGCGTTTCAGGAAGCCATCTCTCTGTGCAACTTGGGCCGGGTTGAGCCCGACCCGGCCCGTCGAACTGGATTTGTAAGGGTGTGTTTGGTAATGTATAAAATTTTTGATGAAAAATTTTCGAGTGTAAAAGTTGTCAAATGATGTGATATGATAAGGGATAATGATGAGTAGTAAAGAGAATAAAGTTAAAATAGATAGGTTAGTTGTGTAGAAATAATTGAAAAGTAGATTAGTTGTATAGGAAAATGTGAAAAAATGATTAAAAAATATAATAGTTGTATAGAGTGAAAAGTTTTTGATTGAAAAATTTTAACTTGATATTTTTTGTCAATTGCCAAACACACCCTTATGGTCAAAACTTTCTTTTCTACCATCCAAGCATGA
Source organism: Annona cherimola (assembly GCA_030490835.1). Lineage (NCBI taxonomy): Eukaryota > Viridiplantae > Streptophyta > Magnoliopsida > Magnoliales > Annonaceae > Annona > Annona cherimola. The sequence continues at coordinate 13,104,349 of CM059977.1, read as the reverse complement.
AGAACTTGAACCCGGTTAACTTGAGTTGTAAATGTAATAAGGTTAAGTTCAAGTGAGCCCGAGCCCGAGCCCGAGCCCGATTCTATAATATATGTAGTATAAAATATATTTTATATATAATAACTAAACAATATTTCTTTATATTTTTTGTATTTTATGTTATTTATATTTACAAATACATGTTTTACATATTGTAATTATATTATAAATAAAGTATATTATTTTCATTTATATTTATCTTTTATTTCTAAATCTTATTCATTTATCTTTTTTATGTTAAATTTTTTCTAAAGATATTCTTTATAGATGAATGATTCTATTTGCCGGAGCTAAGCAAATGTCCCACTTAGCCTATTTCGAAAAATTCATTTACAACAATTTTTTTTGTTTTTTCTTCATACGCTTGTTTATCTAAGTGTATTTAACATATACAACAAGTTTTACAATTCTTGAATACGTGTATATATTTTTTTAGATTTTTAAAGATAAAGATATTTTAAATACATATATATACAAATGTTTAGAAATCTTAAAAAAATATACACACATATCCAAAAATGGTAAAATTTGGTTCTAAATACACTTAGCTAAACAGTGTATGAAGAAAAAAAAATAAAAAAATTGTTGTAAATGAGTTTTCTGAAGTGGGCTAAGCGGAACATTTGCTTAACCTGGGCTAACATGATCACTCATCTTCTTTATATTGTTAAATTTTTTAAAAATATGTGATTTAACTGTATATTATTATGTTTACTTATATGATTTATTATTATTATACATTCATATAAAATTTTAAACCTATTACTCTTAAATAAAATGTAAATTTATCAATCTAAATTCCAACCAAAACTCAACCCGAGCCTGATTTTCAAAAATAGGGTTAGAGTTTAAGTTTTACCACATAGGGTTAGGGTTAGGGTTAGGGTTAGAGTTAGAGTTGATGTTTTATAAATAAAGTTAGGATTAGGATTGGGGTAAACCCAAGTTTTATGAGCCCGAGTTGCACCCCTACTCTCTCTCTCTCTCTCTCCACTTGCAACCTTTGGCCTTTAGCGGGATTCGGACTCCACTACTTAACAAATAACAATAATAACATAAAAAGAGCAGTCAAGACAGCGCTGGCTCGGATTATAGCACCCCAACTTGTCCTTAGACCGAATGTCAACCGGTGACGGGTATAGGTGATCTTTTGAAAAATAATGAATTAATTCCTTTTATATCCATGCCTTTTGACCCTAATTCCCCTCGTACCTATACATTTCAGAAAATTCCTCTTGTGCTTCAAACATTTGGAAAAAATTCGTGTGGTACCTATATTTGAAAAAAATTCTTGTGGTACCTAAGTTGCATATTTTTCTCTTGCATTTGTACACTTACTTTCCTGCTTAATTCACATTTATACTTTTCTATTGAGCATATCTTACATTTTTAGGCTCATTCGCAGGCCTATCGTAGCGCAGAAAAAACCACGTGCTGTACCTATGTTGTTAAATGTCATTAGTAAAATATTTTAGAATGACTAGATTGCCCATGCCCATTCCGTTGCTGTTCATCTTCAAGTTTGGCAGTCATAGAAGCTGCATCTTCCCCAAATCATGCCCACACCATCTATCTTGTCCTTAATGCAAAATTAAGGAGAATGAAATAGAGAGGAATAAGAAATATTGAACCGTCAAAGCAAATTAGGAGAAAGAAGAAAAACAGCGCCACAGTTGGATAATCTGCATAACAAAGTATAATGTCAATTGCATGTAAATTTGCTAGCCATCTAAGTTACAATTCCTTGCTAGATAAGAATGCTTGTGGCAAAAGGTGGAAAAAACTTTTGCTTCTCTGGACGCATGCAATGGATGACTTTCTATCACATAAATATTAGATAAAACGCATTCCTAATGATTTGAGGTAAACCAAGAATGACTTATTCTATAATAAAGATGTTTGTTCTAATCCGTCAAATGCTACAAAAGAGAATAGTTGACGTCAGAGTACCAAGCCCGTGCCCCATTACTCTTGCCTCGCTTGCACTTCTTTCACCTTCCATGCTGCCCATAAAATGCTGGTGGGTGCAATTATGGTAGCAACTATAGGCTGCAAGGCAAATGTGGTTTCTATCAAGCTTGGGGAAAACAATGGTGTGAGCTTGATTTGGGGAAGATGCAGATTTTACGACTGCCAAACCTGCAGATGAGCAGCAATGGAATGGGCATGGGCATTCTAGTCACTTTAAAATGTTTTACAAACGACGTCTAATGACATGGGCACCACAAGAATTTTTTCCAAATGTGAGAGACATATGAGGAATTTTAAAAAAGGTGTGGGTATTAGAGGAATTATGGTCAAAAGGCATAGGCATAAGAGGAATTCACCCAAAAATGATTCTTCTTCTTCTTCTTTTTTCGTTGAGAATTTTTTTACTTACAAAGAAAAGTTATTTGGAACCAACTATGTGTTTTTTAATGTATGCAATATCTTTCTTAAATTAAAAAGGTTACTTGTTTAGTTATATTTTAAAATTATAATCGAGATTTTTATTGTCTAATCCATTGCTTCGTTGCCTTTTCTATAAATATGAACTTATATGAAAATTCTACCGAGCAAGATTTTACATTCATACGATAATGTTTTATATAAATATCAGACTCACCTTCCATCTCGAGTGCCAGTCAACTACAATTATTATTCATCAAACTCTCAAATCTCATGCAATGAGTCAAACTATGGTTAAGATTTTTCAATGAATTTACCTTCAATCTCAAATGTGATGTTTTCTTGCTCATTCGCAGCTATAAATGTGTGTTTTTTAGTGGTAGCCAATAGTTACTCCAGACGATGAGGAATTGGTTATTGTATTTTCAATCATGGAATTATTTCCATTTCGTTTGGCCTACCTAGATATTCTTACCAAGATAGGCTAGCCATTATGTTTATCTGGCTACTATGGATTAATTTAAGGATGCCTCATTTCCTCGAAAAAAACCATGGGTAATAACAGTGATAATGTACACCTCCAATTGCAAGTTCTCCACCAATATGAATTAGCATCAGGCCAGAAGGTAAATATGAGTAAAATAGTCATCTTCTACAACAAAAACATAAGAGATGAAAAAAGGAAAGTGGTGGAAACATGGTTGGGAGCTGCAAACTAAGATTTCTCTTCTTATCTGGGTTTTCCAATGTGGTTTGGCAGAAATAAGACAAGAATCCTCCATACAATTAAGGAGAAAACCTGGAAAAGATCCAAGGCTGGAAACAGAAGCTCTTACCTGTAGGTGGAAAAGAAATTTTTAAAAAATTTATGGCCCAAGCAATTCCTTGCTACACTATGAGCCTTTTTGCTCTTTCCAAAGAAACTGTGTGAGGAGATGAATACAATGCTAAGTAGATTTTGGTGGGAGAGAAGGATGAAAGGCAAAAATCAGTTAGATAGCTTGAATAGCTTGGAATAAGATGTGTAAGCCCGCAGAAGGAGGACTGGGTTTCAGACATTTCAAGGCCTTCAATCTGGCAATGGTATCTAAACAGGCTTGGAGAATTATCTCCAGTCCAGATTCCTTATGCTCAAGAATATTAAAAGCAAGATACTTTCCCAAGGAATCGTTCTGGGATTGCAAAGAGATAACTAGCAGCTCATATATGTGGCAAACATCCTCAAATCAAGGCAGTTGTTGAAAGCCGGGTGCAAATGGAGGATCGGCACGGGCACCAAAGTGAAGTTCTTCATTGATTGCTGGGCAATGGTTCTTTGAAAAAAGCAGGCCCGCTCCCAGAAGAAATCAGTGATGAAGTGTTTGTGGAACAATTCATACATATGCAGAGCAGAAGTTGGAAAGAGACTGAGATAAAGAAGGTCGTAAGGAATGTGGGATGGGAGAAGAAGGAAGATGAAATCTTTTGGCACATGGACCCAAAGGGAAACTTCAGCGTTAAATCAGCCTATCTCCTGGCTCTTCAGATGGTGATATCAGTGGGAGTGCCCAATGCCTAAAGGCTATATGGAAGTCACAAATCCTAAGAAAGATAAAATTGTTTGACTAAAGACTATTGAATGGATCTCTCGCAACAAAATATAACTTGAATCTAAGAAGAAACATGGTGGAGACTACTCGTCCTTTGTGCAAACAGACAGGATTAGTGGAGAATGATACTCATCTCTTCGGAGACTGTCCAGAGACAGCAACATGCTTCAAGCTGGCAATTTTCAACAATGTGAATTAGGGGCCATCTAGAGATGTCAAAGATATCATCCTCAAGTTTCCTCAAGTTAGCAAAAGGTAACAACCATTTCCCTTTAACTCTGTTTGTTGTAATATGCTGGAGAATATAGTTCTTGAGGAATAGATCTGTAGTAGATGAAGATTCTTTTACAGCAGAAAGAGTCGTGAATTGGTGTGCCCTTTACACAAATCAGATCCAAAAGGCTTTGTTGCTGAATGATGGAGACCAATTCATAAATAGTAGCTCAGCTAGATGAAAAAGGCCAAGCTATGGATATATGAAAGTTAATGTGGATGTTGGCATTCAGCTGGAAGATGATTGCTTCGGATTTGGGGCGGTTATAAGAGATTGGAAATTTGGAATGGTAATTATCTGGGGGCCCATTGTGAAGCAGGACATGATCAGGTGAACATCTTGGATCTAGAAGCTACTGCTTTACTCAGAGGTATAAGATGGTATAAAGAGATTGGTATAAAGAGAGCTGTTTTTGAAACAGACTCTTTACTTCTTGCCAATCTATTGAATGGTTTGGGGAATCCAAAATCTGGACTGAAATACATAGTAGAGGAAATTAAAAATCTCGATTCCTTTTTTGATCACGCGGTTTTTAGCCATGTGCTATGCAGTGGTAATCAACCTGCTCACAACCTTGCAAAATTGGCTTTTTTTGCACTTGGGGGAAACCAGAATATGGTGGGGGATCTCCCCTAGCATGTATATCTCATCTTTTGTATACAGATTTTGTTTCTTGTAGGTTTGGGGGGGCGTGCTTTTGGGGACAACTGATAGTACTCAATAAAAGAAAAAAGAAAAAAGAAAAAAAGTATCGGTTTCTTTAAAGATACCAAAGCCGCCTGTTTGGCCCCACTTACTAGGCAGGAGCCCTAAAAAATGCTAATAGGCTTTAATAAGTGCTGTTTTAGCAATCGCCTAGAAAAGAGATTTTTTTCTTATTTATTTTCCTGAAAAGCTGGATGTAAGCTTCTAAGAAAAACTAGCAATTCTAGGTTAGCTTTTTTCCCTTCCTCCCCCACTCCCTTCTTCTCTCCTTTTTCGTTAAGTTTGGCTGAGGCGCCCCAAAAAACCTTAAAACATCTCTGCAACGTTGACCTCGCAGAACACAACCTGGTATGTCTATTCAGTGTTAACGTCGGGAACAATATAATTCTCGACATAGACACTAACAGATTTACCTTAAATTACTTCTACAGATACCAACTCTATTTAAGTACAAAATGTGGGCCCCAACTCATCTGGCAGCTTCCCAGGATAAATGACCAGTGCTGTGTGGTCGCTCTTGTCCTTACCATTTCTCATCTTTATGACTTTTCCCATGGAAAGAATAGGTCCATCAAAAGGCACAAATTTCCTACTCATCCCTAAGAACTTAGATGAGATGGGTCATAGGCTTCTTCATACGTTGACTGCATCTTTTCGATGTAGCAACATGGATGGCATTTCAAATTTCAATTCGGCTTTACTGCTGACAAGAATACCGATCCATACATCTAGATAATGGTCCAGTATGGCACTTTGTTATTATCGATACTTGAATATTTCTTGTGCTGAATTGAAATCTCTTTCAGAAAGGAAACTGTAGACCAGGAGAAAATTTGCATCCCCAAAAGCGTTGCTTGAAATTATTATTCAAATGGAATCACCTAGTACACAGCCACACCATCTGTGGGGAGGACAAAACTTCAGTTCAAATAGCCTGAGAAAAACGGATCACTGCAACAATGTACAAAACCAACCATTTCTGAAAGCCAAAAAAATCCGAAAAAGTAACAATTAACTGCTCCCGAATGAGATGGTTAGTGATATATTACAATAGCAAACCCATTTTCGGCATTCTTTGCGCACCAGTCAGCTGCTCCAATCACACATCTAACAAGCATGAAATTTTACCTAGTACAAGGATGCTTGCTTTGGGGTCAGGAAGCATCAATTTGTCATCAACAACCTGGCAGTGATTGTGCAGAAGCAAAAGGGGAAATGCTTACGGTTGACTCACTGCAATGCCGCAGGAACTGCTGCTGACTGGATGATCCAACATAGCTTGGTGATGCATTACTGGAGCTTGGAATGAAAGGGGGTGAAGTGTATCTCGAATAGAGAGGTGAATAAAAAGGAATGCCCAACGAAGCAAGGTGAGAAACATGAGATCGCTGAGATGATGCATTCCTAAGATCTGCAGAACTGCTGCTTACACTAATAGCAGGTGAGTTGTTGGACCTAACAGATTGTGGCAGGTGAGTACCAGAAATGGAATGGGCACGCAACCTTGATGGAGACCCTAAAGATGTTGCAGATATTTGTATGGCTGAAGATGGAGCCACCGAAGAACGCATAGATGAGGATGCCACAGAGGAACGGAGTGATGCTGGTGCTATTTGAATAGCAGAAGATGTGGATCCCAAAGGATGCAAAGATGATGAAGCAATAGAGGAAGGAGAAGAAGCATAACTGGAAGGAGTGGACTCTGAGGCAGGCAGATTGGCAATGCTTGCTCTTGCATCACGCTTGCAAACAGGGCAAAATGTTCTCCAGCTTGTAAGCCAAGAGTCCACACAGACAGCATGGAATTCTGTGAAAGGAAAAAGAGCAAATAATTATATGATTTATCAAATTTGTCCTTGAATCTCCAAGGCAAATAAAGAGAACTCAACAAAAAAAAAGAAAGAAAAAAGAAACATTAATGCAAAGACGGAAGGTTAATACGAAAGTTACAGTGATGAAATTGGTTGAGAGACTAACAGTAGAATGGATCAATGGGGTAGCAAAAACGAAACTAGGCAGTTTCTCTCAATTTTTTTTCCGTTCTTCTATCATTTTTCATTCTGTTTTTTCCCATAGCAACTTTCTTTCGTCTAACAAATAGATGTTCTAAAATGGCATTACAAACATTATGAAAGTAAATGTTGACGACTTTGATTGAAGATCCAGGAACTGGTAAGCTTCCTCTTGCTAAACTACATTCAATAGAAGTAAATTTTGACCAAATAAAAGAAATTTTCACATTATGAAGAATAACAACTACGAGGCCTTATCTTACGGTCGGGCCTGTGGGGGCAGCCATGCGTCTGGCCCAAAAAAACATAAATAAAAATCCAAAACAAATACTTAAAAACATCCAAAAATGGTAAAACTTGATTTATAGATTTAATACACCTGACTTTACTTATCCATGAAAACATATATATATATATATATGTTTTTTTGGGCCGGACGCATGGCTGCCACCACGCGTCCGGCCGTAAAAGATCATATGGCAACAACTACAATGCTCTTTGGAAGTGGTTCCGCAGATATGGACTTGACAAGAGTGGATATAATAATATCTTAACTGCTAGGTTTTAGCGTCCATACTACAAAATCTGAATAAATAAAAGCATGAAAAACTCGAAGACAACTCATTTCAACATCATGCAATAAAATAAAATAATCTGCACTCCCAAATGGAATCGACTGAAAACAAACTAACATAGTGTAAATTCTAGTATTCTACTTGAATTGATGTAATGGTTAACCACATACATGATCTTGTCGAATAGATATCATACAAGTTTTTTTAGACCACAATGTAAGGCAAAAGAGATGTATTATCCAGCTACTTTTATAATTGCTTCCATAGCAGTTTTAATAACATGTTCAAAACTCGGAAGATACAATGAAAATTTATCTTGAATTTTTACATGTTTTGTTTTCCTAATTCTTTTTGGATATCTCATACTTTATTTTCTATTATTTTCCGTTCTCACTGTACATACATGTATCAAAAGAAAATTTGTAATCACTTGATTATGAAAAATTATAAACATTTGTTTTGTGTGGATATTAGAATAAATATATCTTCTGATACCTCTAGTTTCTATTTTGGAATAATCTACTACTCTATTAAAGCATATTCATGGCTACCTCCAATAGTGGCATAATGTCCCATACAATAATGTTGTAATATATTCCCCACTATATACCATGTTTCACTAGCAATCAAATCATTTATTAATTCTTGTTTAGAAATCACATTATTTCCTCCATTCCTATTATTTGCAATGCATAGCACAATGTTCCTATTTGCCCAGCAATGTTCTATGAAAAAGAGTGCTCTTCGGGATTAAAGAAGACCCAGGAAAGAATGCTATATAAATCTAGTGTGTGCCTTTTTCCATAAAAGAACATTAGATCTGGTCAAAGAACAAACTGTGGTGGCATGGAAGCACTCTAAGCTTCTCTCCAACACTATAGTCCTCCAAACATATAGCACACGTTCTTGAAGTGCAATTGTCTTCTAAAACTGACGTGAAAATCAGGCTTGGCATGGCTTTCACTAGCCGCTTGCTCATCCCATGAAATTCACGAACATTTGAGGTCCGTGGTCTCTCTCGCCTTATACGGTGTCTCCGAACAAAGAAACAAGTTGCAAGCACAGCAGACATGGCGAGTAGGGATATGAAAGAGATGGCCATAATTGACCATGCTGAATTTTCAAATGTTGGGATTATCCACACTTCCACATCTGTTAAGCCAGCATATCTTTTCAGCACTTCACCAGAAGCCTTTGAGACAAACACGGAGTATATTTTAATACCAATCCCTTGACCTGCCACTGCAATTTTAACATGCTTATATCAGGAACTCTGTCCAAGTATAAATAAGGCATCTTAACAAGCCAATAAACAAAGTACAGTCAAAATGCCATGACCAATTAGCAGTCTTACTGGTCAGACCACCCGTTCAGTCTGGTTCTTACAGCAATGTCATCCACGCAAATGAATGCTTAGCAATTAAAATAACTAATAGTAGTCCACCAAGAATATCCTTAAACATATGAAAATACTTATTTTTGAGGTTCCATCAACAAGTTAGAGATTTTGATCAAAACAGAAATATTTTAAGAAAACAACTACAAATCAGGATGAAAGAAATTTGGAAAATATTGCCAAAGGTAGCAACCAAGAAAATTTTTACTTTTGGTTTTCCATTTTTCATATTATATATACACCAAATGGTATTCCATTTTCATATTCCATCATACGTTTATGCTCTGTTTCACCTCTTTTGTCTGATTTGAGCCAGTTATGTTCAGAGACAAGAGAAGACAAAGCCATTACAGTCAATATCATAATGGCTTGATAGCCATCCATTCAAGATGACAAATAAATTGTCTGCAAAGAGAGGGGAGCTTCTGTTAGAATTCAACTCACTAAGGACAGTATCATAGGAGAAGGAATGCATCACCGCAGTCCAACCTCGCATTAGTTAAAACGATATATATATATATATGTATGTATGTATGTATGTATGTATGTATGTATGTATGTATGTATGTATGTATGTATATGAGAAATATTCAGGTGCAGCTTCACTATACATATACATATATAATGATAAAGAACATGAACCATTAGTTCAAACACTGAGGCAACGGATATTACTTGCAACCAAGCCACCATGTTTTACATCATTGTAGACAATAGCTGCTTTAAACCCTGCATCTTGTGCTCTTCTAACTTTATCCTCAAAGTTGCATCCTCCTCTAATAATCAATGCAAATGGCGAAGCCACACCATCATCAAGAACAATTTTATTTGTCAATGGCAAACATGCATCCAGAGGTTCTGCCAGATATAAGAAGCCACATTCCCCAGATCCTTTAATTTTGGGAGCTGAAAATTGGAATTTCAAATTAAACATTGAAAATGATAAACAAATTTCCAAAAGCATAATGAATCTGCTACAATACAACCAGCTCATCACAAGGGGATAAGAAGAGTCCATTTCCATCATCCATGATACACCGATGTTTTAAAAATGAAAGATTTCTTCTTCCTCCCTTCAAATTTTTGAAAGTATAGATGCTGATAGAGCATTTCTGAAGGAAAATGGAAACTTAGTAGCAAGTGCACTGTAACAAATAGCAATTGAGGAATTGAATCTATATCCAAATACAAAGGTTTCCTATTTTTGGCAGTCTATTAGCAGCTTGGTAGAATCATTCCAGGCCAAAACATTCATCTGCATCAGGACTAAGGCAACTCTGTTGGCTCTCAAAATCTGATACACCATTATCTGACAAAAATTGGAAAAAAAAAAAAAAAAATTGTAGTGTTTGGAAAGAGAATATTTGAGTACAAAGCCTTAAGCAACAAGTCAATGGATACTAGAGCCATGATCTTGTTATCCTAGGCTAAGGAATCCATTTCTTAGCCCTGGACAAAAAACCTTTTTTAAAATTCTTTTTTTTTTTGGCTTTTTTTAATAAAAAATGTTAATCTAAGTATCTTCAACATATATATAACAAGTTTTACCATTTTTGAAAATATGTATATATTTTTCAGATTTTAAAACACGAGTATTTTGGTCATTTTCAATGAAAATGAAAATAACTAAAAATACCCTTGTGTTGTAAAAATTAAAAATTATGTATACACATCTCCACTTTGTATATTAAATACACCTAAATTAAAAAACGCATGAAAAAAGTGAAAAAAAGTTTTTTGGCATCATGGTCTACATAGGGGGTTATGGCATTTGTTAATCCTAATCATGCATTTCTACATCTTTACAGGGCAACATTGCCCCAAAAAATAACGAGTAAAAGCCTAAAACTGAATTAGAAAGCTACACAAAGAACAATTTCTATTTCATTATTAAGGAAGATAGAAGCATGGGAAATGCCAAAAAGACAGAAACCAAATGCTTAACATTAGATTAATTCATAGATGTCTTACTGAAGTTGGCTTCAATATCATTGAATGATAATGACACGTTGCTACCAATCAGCATCACAGTTGAGGTTCCCTTGCCAGCCATTAGAAGAAGATAGTACAGTATAAGTAGAAATGTTGTGCCCGGTTTACGTACTCCCTGGGAAGTAGACAATTCCATAATGATTCCAAATTACAATCCCTCCAAGTATGTCTGCTATTCTGTATTCGTAAATATGTTATAAAGTGTAATAGAAGCCTCTTGTCTTCAGATCCTGGAATAGCACTGCATGTTAGGCTATACACCAAAAGAAGGAGAAGACTAGAATAGGAGATTATGAGACAATTTGTGGACCAAGAGGTTGAACAATCCTGACTATCATTTTCACATCTTCATCATTTTTGTCAGTATTTCAGCAATAAGATCAGGAATATCAATGTATGTCCTTTCCATTAGCAGTTATAATGCAAGTATATCAAGTTAACAACATTATGCACAGCAGTCGTAGGCTGCTCTTATTAGGATGCAACTGGGCACAAGAACAACCAAACCTGGTCAAATATAGATGGAGGTGGCGATAGAATGTTACAACAATTCACAGCAGAGTAAATCCTAGAGTTTTTTTTTTTTTTTTTAAATTGTTTACTAGGATTTAGATCAATTTGGATGCACAAATAAATAAGATGCCATGATGTGAGATCATGGAACTGAATATGAATAAACGGAAACATACTGGAGCAATTCCTCAAAAACCTAACGTTACTCTTCATCTAAGACCCACAATCATTTAAAACCAGCAGTCCAACCCAGGAATCCAATTATACTAACAGCCGCCGAAGGAGGGACAGAGAGAAGGAGATTAGCTAAGGTTTTCAATATATGACTAGTGAATTTAAGGTACTGTGGCCTCTGTTTGATTTTCTTTAGTAACTAGCTTTTCGGGGCAATACCAGTAAAAGACAGGAAAAAAGGTCATCTTTCAAGCCAATAACTCACGAAAGTTCTCCGCAGTTGTGTTGTTGCATGTTTTGTCATACACCCTTTTACATGGAAAGACAACCTGTTCACATAATTTTGTCCCATGAGTCTCATCACCAGTGGGTATTCGGAATTTGTGAGAGGAAGTAACTATGACACACATCAGCAGCAAGGAATCACCAGAACGATTAGAACGAAATATAATACGCATAAAGGCATTCTAGGATCAACTTGTCACTTCTGGCACAGCTTTTAGAAGGCTTAACTAGGTATGATGCACTCCAGAGTTACACATGTAATGAGATCCACATGCTGGCCACTCACAATTCTACACTACCATTGCAATCAACCAGACAATCAAGTGAAAGTAGACTAACTCGATTCAATTAACAGAAAAACGAGAACTGAAACATTCACAAAATTATGGTCGCTTCAAATGTAAGATGATAAAAGGCCACGGCAAGTCACATGATGTGGATAAACACCATACGCAAATATCTCACCCTATGGTTCACTTATAATCAAGAGAAATGGCAGAAAATTTTCTCGTGTAGCAACACAACTGGTTCCGATAAACACAGTGAGCATCAACCAGCAGCAGGTGTAGCACCGCATCAGAACCGAAAATAATAATAATAATAATCCGCCAAGAGCATCTTAAGAGAACAGGAGCAGCCTGGCTGCAGCCAGCATACCCTGGCAGCTGTTCTCGTCAACTTCCCCTCCCAAGTCCAATGTGGACCAAACATCTTCCACCGCGACGAGCTTCCAAGGCAGGAGGGGAATTAAGAAAAATACGCAGCCATTAAAGCAGCATAAGAATGTCCAAATGGGTTTTGCTGAACATTTTCATCTTTTTTAGATTGCATTCAAGGGTTTTCCTCAAACATCTTCTCCCGGGACAAGGCCAAGTTATGAAAAACGGAAAATCAAGGATCTGATGCCATTTTTTCCTCTACTCACAATTTCGGAATCTCAAAATGACAAAATATGCACGAAAAACTATTTAAAACAGTTCTTTTAAAAAAAAAAAATTGTCTTTTACACGAGTGAGTGGGGGAAGGTGGAGCAGGAGACGGAAGGGGGCAAACCTCAAAGAAGGAATTCGATGGTGGCAGGATCGAAACATCGGCTTCCATGCTTTTCACCGCATCGATGGCGATGGAAATCGGAGTAGGGGTGGGCTTCTGAGAGGGAGAAGGAGCACGATGTGCGCGGGGGAAGCTGGTGGGGAGCAGCGGTCGGGCCGCCGTCTCTTTCTAATCTCTTCTCTTAAATCGCAATCTCATGATTTTTTTCTAATTAAATTTATAATAATCATCATTATGCAAATTTGCAAGGCATTCGCGCAAAGAGATAGCAACAAAATAAAATCTAACTCTGGGTACGCGGCGCAAGTGACTGGGTGGCCCACATGCACGAGGGTCGTGTACATGCCATCCTTCCAACACGGCCCATCTCAGATACATAAAATTCCAGGTTGGACAATTGACCGACATAAGTATATATGTGCCGCCCATCGCAGTAGATATTTCGATATGGGCTGATCTCGTCCCTTCACCAGGTGCTCGCGAAGAAGACGACGTTTTTTTCTGATTGTTGCGCACCGCCATCGTCTCACTGGAATATTCTTTATGTGGCCGATGGTTTCCAATATTTGAAAAATCTACCAACAGCGTTGCTGGCATGCTGCTTGTTGAGCTAGGCCTGCGGGCTTGTTCCATCATCCAATCTTCTCCGTCCAAATTTCATCTCATTTCAATGATCGCGGTCAGGATCGGTCACCAAAATAATTCACGTCCCCCGGATTTGGCACTTGGGTCGGATATTCGAGGCACGTATCGTCGATGTGGAAAAGATTGCCGGCGATCTTAAAATATTCAAGTTCTCGTTCTAATCTCCAGCCAATCATGCGCCTGATAATTCCATGAGTCTCGCCACAAGTTCTGAAAATCCAGCTCTTATTGGACGCCCATGTCACGCTGTATTCCATTTTCATTTTTCTCATACGATGTATGGAGAAAGATTATGGACGTTTTTATTTGAACGTGCACAGGAAGTCGTATAACTTTTGGGGTGTATTTGAGAATACATAAAAAATTTAATGAAAAGTTTTGAAAAGTAGAAGTTATCAAATGATATAATATAATAGGGGTAATGATGACGAGTAGAAAAGATAAAGTTAAAATAGATAGGTTAGTTTTACTGATAGTTGTGTAAAAATAATTAAAAAATAGGGTAGTTGTATAGGAAAGTGTAAAAAAAAAAATTAAAAATATAGGATGTGTTTGTTTGGGGCCAAAACTTTTCAACACAAAACTTTTCACTCTTCATAACTACTCTATTTTTTAATTATTTTTTCACATTTTTCTATACAAACTACCCTACTTTTCAATCATTTCTACACAACTACCCATACAACTAACCTATCTATTTTAACTTTATTCTCTTTACTCCTCATCATTACCCCTATTATATCACATCATTTTCTATCAATTTGACAACTTCTACCTCTAAAACTTTTCATCAAAAGTTTTACCTCAAACTAAACACACCCATAGTAGTTAGGGAAAGTGAAAAGTTTTGAATTGAAAAGTTTTAATTTGACATTGTATACTCGTTGTCAAACACGCCCTTCATAAAAAAAATTTAATTAGTATAAAATGATGTCATATGATTAAGTAATGACTAGGAGAAAAAAATAAAATTAAAGTAGATATATTAGTTATACAGATAATTGTATAAAATGGATTAAAAAGTAAAATGGTCATACGAGAAAATATAAAAATTTAATTTTAAAATAAAATTGTTATAGTTATTAAAAAGTTTTTGTGCTTGTCAAACACCCCCTATACGACATTGTGTGGAAATTAATTATTTCATAATGTGATTAACAAATGACATTATTCGAAACTTTCGAGATGCTAAGAAAAATCAATTAGCCAGGAAATTTTTTATATTGGAATCCGCATAGCTCTTGCATTGGAAAACAGAATGGTTCTACCCTCATGTAACACTTTTAACATCGCTTATTTGTTATTTTAAATCAAAATGCTGCTTTCAACCAAACTGATATAAGTGAAATACTTCAGTATTGGTGCCAATGAAAATTTTTCAGTGCATTATCCTCATATTGGGGTCATTTTGATGATTAAATCAAAATTTAATCTACTTATTATTTTCAAATAAAAATCAAATTTAATTAAATCAGATATGCGTATGAGCTTTATCGAATAAAAGTACAAAATAATAAAAATATTTGGTTATATTTCAATTTTAAAGTTTTAATTTAACGTTTAAATAATTTAAAACATCATTCCTGTATAAATAAATGAGGGTATAAAGTATTACAATGTTGTAATATGGATTTAACTATTCTTATATTTCTCTTCATTTATATATGATTATATTTCTATTTTTTAAAATGTGATCTACTCAAAAGTTCAGTTGAAATAATATTCAATATTATAACGAAATAAATAATGTTAAATAAAGTAAATGAATAAAATTTTAAATGGGTTAGCAACCTAAAAACTATTAAAGTATTTCTTTTTAGATGTGCTTGGCGATCCTTAAAATATGTTTATTGAAAACTTTTTATTCTTCATAATTGTTTTATTTTTTTAATTATTTTTATATTTTCTTATACAATTATTTCTTCACAATGAATCATACAACAATCATATTTATTTCAAATTTATTCTTTTACTCGCATCATTACATTATTTCTTTAATTTGAAAAAAAATTTATTTCAAAAGTTTTAACAAATGCAAAAACACCCTTTATGTAATTCTTGTTTTTCTAAACACAAAGATTATTTCCCCTTTTCTGTTTTTATGGTGGCGAAGTGGACCCACCTGATTCAAGTGGCATCATTGAGAAACGTCGCGTCAAGGCACACACATGCTTTCTAGGGCCCACTTTGCTCAGTAAGTTAAGAGGATTTGGAAGTCATGAACTCATGATCCGAAGACTTTAAATTTTTAACATGGTACATGGATTTGCTCCAATGGATGTCCTTGAATCCTCCCATAAGTGCACTTTGATCGTGTCCTGTCTCTTCTGTCGGCAACACTTATCTTCTCTTGTTTTTGCACCTATCCACAGATTCCAAACTCCAAAAGGATTGCGGCGCTAGCAAAACAACAAAAAAATTTCTACTACGGGGCTCCCTACCTGTCTGGGCCCAACCTTCTATTTATTTAAATGGATCATAAGTTAAGTTTATTTTTCCAACTTGATAATCCAACATGTTTAACCATCGACTCATAAAACTTAGTTTCCAACTTATGAAAAGTTAATATTTTATTAGTGCTTGTTTTACAAGTTATGCGTGCTTCTCAACGATGAATCAATGTTTTTAATAAGAATGTTCATGAAAGTTGATATTTTAAATTTAATCAAATTATTAATATTAAAAACTTTTGTCGATTATATAGAATTATATTAAATAATTTATCACTTTAATCTTTTATTATTCAACCTGTTAACAATTCACAACTGAATCAATTTATGTTAAATGTATTAGTGTTAGAGTTGAAATTTCTATAAATCAATTATAAATAAATGAGGGTGGAAGTTTTGTTTTTTTGATGAAAAGGGTGGAAATTTTTTAAATTGATTGGAATTAGGATTACCTCCAACCCTGATATCCCAACTTGGTTACACCCTTTATGAATTAAAATGTGACCAGCATAAATACTATTGTAATTTTGGAACCTATTAACATGGACACGTTTGCAATTTAGAATTTATAAGCTTTTCGACAAAATTTTACGAGCCCTAATGACATACCATATTTAAATTATGTCAAGCTACATGAGATGTATTTTCATTTTTACAAATTAATGATCGAAGTTGCAAATTAGGGAAACCCGTGGTATACCTGCAAACCTATGATTTCTAGATAATCCACCATTATCTTTGTTGTCTCTGCATTTTATCTTCCGCCGCATCAAACAGTATCAATAAGTCAAATAATTTAGCCACATCAAACGTTATCAATAGGGCAAATATTTTAGCCAAATCAAACCGATTTTGCTATTTAATCCGAACTGACAACACTGCTGTTGCTCGACGATCGCAGCTTTCTGTTTATTTTATATTAAACTTTGCTTTGTCTAATACAAAAATCAGCTTGACTACAAAATTTACATGGCCCATGTTGTTAATAAAATGTTCTAAACTTATAGGGGATGTGCCTGGGTGTATCGTGTTGCTAGTTGTTACACCAGTCAATGCGCACCATGCTTGAACGGAGTCGAATTTGATAACTAATTCAAAATCTATTCAACCTATTGTATTTAGTATTATCTATTTTATTTAATTAGAACAAAAAGTTTTATCTAAATCAAGGTTGTGTTTGGGAAGTGATAAAACATTTCATGAAAAGTTTTGGATAATTTGCAAATATATCTACTTAATTTGATCAAAATTGCAAATATACTCATATAGTGTCAGAAATTATAAATAACCTCACATCGTCTAACCATCTTTGCAAATAACTCACATGTCATTATAACAGCGCCATGGCATGAGTATATTTGCAAAAATATGTAAACTATGTGGATGTGATAACTTTATAAATATACAGTTATCAAGACTCATTTTATGTTCATTTCGAATGCTAGTTTAAGAGAAACATGTAAATTTACATAGCTTTTGCATTAGTTTGCATCATTTGCGTGTTCCTTGCATTTTGTGTAATTTTCACGCATTCCTAGCATAATCGACTTAATTTATTTGTAATCCATCTTATTTTAGCTCATTTTGATTTATTAGATTACACGGGATACATTTATTTATTTTTATGTTGCTTTTGTTGTAAGAATGTTGGTGATCGACATGCAAATCAAGAGAACAAAATGGTGTAATGAGAGATAAATCATTTTGAGCTGTCAAAAGACAAATTTGGCTTCAGCATGGTGGTGTCTGCGGCCACCAATTCACCGACTTAAGAAGATATGCTGTCAGGCTGTCTAGCAAAGTCGTGGCCATGGCCACGAAGGTGCGTGTGTGAAAAGTTTCATACATGTGAGCTTCAAATGCAAGGAATTATAAATACTTCTTTTAGGGATTTAAGAACACAATAACACAGAGGGCTCGTGGCTGTTGTGGGAGAAAGAAAAAAACTAGAGCTTCAAGGTAAGAGGGCGATTTAAGTAGAGAATTAATCTGTTTCACTGCAATATATAGAATTTGATCTCATCTTCTCATCTCTCTTCTCATTTTTATTATTCTCCTTTCTTTGGATGATTATGAACTTGGCTTTTGTGGAAGTTGACGTCAGATTTATAGGCTAAATCTCCTTGTGATGGGAGATATGGATGATTTAAACTTATGGAATATGTTATTTTGGTTTCTTTATGCTAAATAATTATATGATTGTATTATAACTTGTGTTGTTTGAGATTACTCTTATATATCATGCTTAATGCATTTACAAGCTTTGCAACTTTATAAATTGATTTAATATTCAGGTCTGTACTTGGAAGAGTGAGTTTTGGATGAGATCTATATATAAAGCATAGGTTTCCATCTACTTGTGGTGGTTAAATGTTAATATAAATAGAAATATACTTATTAACCTTGTGTAATCTTGATTAGGTTATATGGTTATCAGCATTATTTTACTTAGTTGCATGGGAACATAGTAATCAACTAAAACAGGGTTAGGTTTGTATGATATGTATGAATATAAATGAATCTAGATTAGTAATCTCTGAACAATTAACTTAAAAAGGAATCAACTTAACATAGTTACAAGTCAATGAATTCATACTCTCGTCCATTTTAATTATCTTGAGGCAAACTCACTGGTAGCTATCCTACCTTTAATCATTTACTGTTTTGCTTAGTTTAGTTAAAATTTAGTTCTTTGAATACAATTCTCATTTAATTTACCAATTCACTTAAAACAATTGAATTTTAATATGCTAATCCGTTTAATATAATTCTTATGAGAACAATACTCTATTAACTCTTTATTACTTGATTGACACATACACTTATGTTAAAATGAACATTTTAGTTAGACATATACGCAGCTTGTCAATTTTTTGCAAGTATACATCTAATTAAACTTGACGAGATACATATATGTTTAATTATTTTGCTCAGTTCAATGCAAGTACCATTTCCACAGAGATTGTGTTAAATAGATTAGCACTTTAAAATTCAATTATCTAAAGTAAATTGATAAATTGAATAAGAATTATATTCAAGGAACTAAATTCTAACTAAACTAAGCAAAACAGTAAATGATTAAAGGTAGGATAACTACCGGTAAGTTTGCTTAGAGATAATTAAAATGGATGAGAGTATGAATTCATTGATTCATAACTATGTTAAATTGGTTCCTTTTTAAATTAATTGTTCAGATATTATAATTTAGATTCATTTATATTCATATATATCTTTCAACCATATAAACTTAACCCTATTTTAGTTGATTGCTATGTTTCCATGCAACTAAGTAAAATAAGGGTGATAACCACATAACTTAATCAAGATTATACATGATTAATAGGTATATTCCTATCCATATTAACATCGAACACAAATAAGAGCTGAAAATGTGCCTGATATATAGATCTCATCCAAAACTCATTCTTCAAAACATAGATCTGGATGTTAAATTAATCTACAATGTTACAAAAATTGTAAACGTATTTAGCATGATATAAGACTAATCTCAAGCAACATAAGTCACAGCTTAATCAAATAATCATTTAACACAAAGGAAACTCAAATAGCATAGTCCATGAGTTCAAATCATCGATATCTCCCATCATAAGGAGATTCGGCCCATAAAAATCATTTCAACTTTCATGAAAATCAAGATTACAATCATCTCAAGGGAGGAGAATAGCAAAAATAAAAAGAGAAAGAAGAAGAGATGAAACTCAATGGATTTGTAATTGACAGCTTTGTCTCTACTCAATATTCTCTCATTGCCTTGAAGCCTTGGTTTTTCTCATTCTCCCATAGTAGCCATGAGCCCTAGAGATTATGCTTAATAAACTCCAAGAGAAGTATTTATAACCTTCTTAGTTTGGAGCTTCACACGTGTGAGAATTCATGCACATCAGCTTCATGGTCTCGGCCACGAAGGTGCTTATGTGAAAAATTCCACACGTGTGAGCTTCAAATACAATGGGTTATAAATACTTCTCTTAGAGTTCTAAGAACATAATCTTTAGGGCTCATGGTTGTTGTGGGAGAAGGAGAAAAACCAAGGTTTCAAGACAATGAGAGAATATTGAGCAGAGACAAAGTTGTCAACTATAAATCTATTGAGTTTCATCTCTATTTTTTTTCTCTTCTTATTTTTGGTTATTCTCCTTTATTGGAATGATTATAAACTTGGTTTTCATGGAAGTTGAAATCATGTTTATGAGTTGAATATCCTTGTGATGGGAGATATTGATGATTTGAACTCATAGACTATACTATTTGAGTTTCCTTTATGCTAAATGATTATATGATTGTGTTGTGACTTGTGTTGCTTGAGATTACCCTTATATATTATGTTTGATGTGTTTACAAGCTTTGCAACATTGTAGATTAATTTAATATCTAGATCTATGCTTTGAAGAATGAGTCTTGTATGAGATTTATATATAAAACATAGATTTTTCATCTTTTGTTTGTGTTAGATGTTAATATAGATAAGAATATAACTATTAATCATTTCTAATCTTGATTAGTTTATGTGGTCATGAGCCTTGTTTTCCTTGGTTGTATGGGAACATAGCAATCAACTAAAATATAGTTAGGTTTGTATGTGTTGAAAAACATATATGAATACAAATGTACTTAGATTAGTAATTTCTACACAATTAACTTAAAAAGGAACAAATTTAACAATGCTATGAGTTAATGAATTCATATTCTATCTAGCTTAATCATTTCAAAACAAACTCACTAGTAGCTATCCCACTTTTAATCATTTACTGCTTTGTTTAGATTAGTTAAATTTAATTTCAGTTTTTTAAATACAAATTTATTTTATTTACCAATTCACACAAGATAATTGAATTTTAAGGTGCTAATTTGTTTAACACAATTCTCGTGGAAACGATATTTTACTCATCTTATATTACTTAATCAACAAGTATACTTACATTAAAACGAGCATTTTTATTAGACATAAATGCAGCTGATCAAGATGCATTTGCAATTTTAAAAATGAAGTAATATATTTAATTTTTGCAAATAACTAACACATAGTTTAACATATGTTTGCAAATAACTCATATATCATGACGATACAGTAACAATGTTATAACGACGTGAGGATTATTTGCAATTTTGGTTAAACTATGTAGGGTTATTTGTAATTTTCAAAACTATGTGGGGTATATTTGTGATTTTGATCAAACTAAGTCGGTATATTGGCAAAGTATTCAAAAAATTTGTTTACGAATTTTTAAAAACAGAGAAAATGATGTAATATGATAGAGACAATGACAAGGAATAGAAAAAATAAAGTTAATATATATATATATATTAGATGTATGAGTAGTCTTTTATAAATGATTGAAAAATAGATTAATCGTATAAGAAAAAGTGAAGAAATAAAAACACAGAATAATTGTGGAGAGTGAAAAGTTTTAGATTGAAAAATTTTATGTTAAAAAGTTTTTTTGTGTAAACAAACAACCTCCAAATATATGCATGACCATATCTAAAAAAGTATAAAATTAGGATATATGTATATCAATTTAAAACATTTAATGCACAATCTACAATAAACGAAATCAAAAAATCTGGATAAGTAATTTTATAAAATATCATAACATTATAATGTATTTAAGTATTTTTTCAAAAAATTATACATGATTATACATATTTTAAAGAAAACATAGTAAATAAAAAGCATAATTGAGTTTATTTTTGGTACCACGAAAAAAGATATTTTAAATTGATGCTACTTGGAGTATTCGACATGCATGCATGTAATGGAATGTAATGAGATCAAATGCACATTTCTCACTCTTTCTACTCCCTTTTTGTTATGTTTCGACATTTTGAATATTTAACTCTCATAAACTTTTTAAATTTTCCCTTTGAACTTAATCAATGGTAAACTCTAGAATATCCTATCCTCTAAACCACAATATTATCTATTTATGTTTTTAAATAAAAATTATTTATTCTTGACATCTTCATGGGTTGGCCTGCCTAAATTTGTTTTCCTCTTTTGTTCTTTTAAACCTTGGGGCCACGTGTGTAATAACTGATAACCCTCCATTGGGCTGCTTCACACGCGCTCTGGGCGGAAACCCATGGCCAGGATCATATGCTAGACTGACAATGGAGAGGACATGGAAGCTTGCAAGGGGAGCGAGCGTACGCAGTAGAAGGTGAAGTCGTGGAAATTCGCCAACGCATTCTTGCTGTGTTCTTTCTGACTTGGAACTTACGCTGTTATGCACGGGCCTAATGCTAGTCTTTGCTGCTGTTGCAGCCCATCCCATTCGCAACGCAGCTCTCTCAAACTCCGCTTGTCCGACCTAGCCTCCGACCTTCGCAGCTTCGCTTTCCCCTTGTTGCTCCGTCTTTCTTGTCCAAGCCCTCAAGCCCAGAAGCGACGAGATGGAGTTGCAGACGACGATCTTTGAGCGTCGACCCATC
The DNA here is from genome assembly GCA_030490835.1 of Annona cherimola. NCBI lineage: Eukaryota > Viridiplantae > Streptophyta > Magnoliopsida > Magnoliales > Annonaceae > Annona > Annona cherimola. The sequence goes on along the minus strand of CM059977.1, from coordinate 13,081,806 downwards.
GTCAAGGACAAGACTCCCACCGTCCGATGGTTCAAGGAATGGTAATCTCCTCCTCTATTCATCCATTCCAATCTATTTCTGTCTGGATGATTTCCCGTCTGCCCTTCCTCCGCCTCTTTGAGATTTTTCGTCTGCTGACTCCACTGAGGAGAATCAGGATTTGTGGCTTAGCGAAGTCGAAATTGCATTGGAAGTCGAATTTGCTTCTTGTTGGGTGTGGGATTTCCGGAGATGTATTTGAATTTTCCTTTAACCTTTTCTTTGGAGAATAATAGGAAAGAGGAGAGGTTGGAGATGGAGGTCATGAACGAAAGACTGCATTTTCTGTTGATTTATCTTTAAATTCGGTGTTTAAATGCGGCCTTATATTGAGTCTGGTCAGAAAACATTCTGAATTCAGCGGGCCAAAACCGCCTGATATTATGTATCACACCGCACTCTGGGGAAGTCTTCTGAATTTTCCTTTTAGGTTCATTATGATGGTATGAGTTGCTTCTCTTGTGAGTCCATCCCTTTCACGTCAGCTATTGATTCCAAAAACGGTCTGTGTGGTATGTACATTTGTGCCTGAATGCTTTTGTAAGGCTGTATTTACAGCATTTTTATCTTTCCCAGATAGGCGTTGGCGTGAGTTTTGTATTGTCAGACAGGTAGATGGGAGAGATATAGTTCTGTCTTGGAGAGCAACTAATTTAACTAATCTACACTATTTTAGTTAAGGGTTTGTTGGACTTTTTGAAAATTGGGTTTGCAGAGCCATCCACTTTTGAGATGGGGTATGTTAAAGCCTTGGGCAAACCATCCAAATTTCAACTGGACTTGCGTAACAATAATTGTAATGTACAAATGATAATTTCAATGTTGTAATCTGTAAGATTAGATTGCGGCATTATTTCCCAACATTTAGACTGACCAGGGCATTTCATTATTCTGTTCGAGTGATTGTAGCCTATGTTGTAGTTCATACATTGTGGTTTTCAACATTTTACATCTGGAACTATACCTTATATATTTTATCTTTGCCACATATATCAGGGTTCCTCAGGAGGTTGTTTCAACTGGTGGGAAGTGCAAACTGTTGAAATGGGTTACAGGTATTTGGCAATCAAATTTGTTTTGTCGCAAATTCTGTGAATAGATAGATCTTGCTATGTGCAAAATTTTCTTGCTTTGAGTTGAACATCCTTTCGATTCAAACCAAGAAAGAAAATTTTGCATATAGGTGATAAAATGACAGTAAGCAGGCTGAGGTGGTTAGCGCATGTTAAACGGATACTTAAAATGACATTGGTTAGGAGAGTGGAGTTTATTCAAATAGAATGCAGTAAGAGAATGACAGGAAAATCCAAAAAAATGTGGATAGAAGTAATTGAACAAGATACGAAGACATTAAAGAATACTGAAAACAAAGTTCATGATCATAAAGAATAATGCAACAGGATCCATATAAATCACATCACATAGGTGGGAAGCAACTTACGATGATGATGATTTTTGAATTGAATAACTTTCAGCTTCTTCTAAATATCTGTTCAAGGAAGTTTTTTGTTGAAGCCTGTTAAACATGAATTTTGTGCAGTCAATGGCTTAACATGCTTATCTTCTTTATTCCATTTTGACAGATTCTACTGTTATTTCCATTGCCTTGGTGTTAATTTTTTCTGGGTTAGTGGAAATCTACTTTTTGAAATACTATTTACCAGTGGGATCTAAAACTTATCATTAAGAGGTGTTTGGTTGAACCAAATCTCAATCATGATGATGTTACAAACAAAAAGCTGAAAATGTTTATACCATATTCTGAAATGAGTTTAGAACTCCTTTGACCTATGCCTTTTTGTATGATTATCATTTTATTCCTCTCTACTCGTTCTTCCTTGGCTAATGAAGCACACTCTTAGTTGATAGGAGCAACATTTGTCATTTCGATAGTGCAGCCCAGCAGTTTGATTTGGACAGAAAAATTTAAATATGTTAAAATTTGTTCTTTATCTTTTCTTATTCTGATAATTAACACCCAATGGTACCTAAAAGTAAAAGCTTTTCGAAGTCGACAAAGCTTTTGTCCCCCTCCCTGCATGCATGCTTGAAATATTATTTAATATTTAAAACAAGAAAAGATAAAATTAGGATTGAAATAATTTGAAAGAATCTAAAAGTGAGACCAATAGGTGATAAAATGAGGGAAAATAGATTAAGATGGTTTGGTCATGTTAAATGAAGGCCTAAAATGACATTGTTTAGGAGGGCATAGTCTATCCAATTAGAAGGTGATAAGAGAATGAGAGGAAGACTCAAAAAAGTAATTAAATAAGATTTAAAAATATTAGAAATTACTGAAAATTTAGTCTCTAATCGTCAAGAATGGTACAACAGAATCCATGCAGCCGACCCACCTAGGTAGGAAATGACTTATGATGATGATGATTGGTTTTAAGAGCTGGGATAATTCAAAATTTACGGTGAAACAGAACGGAAGCACTGAGCAGAAGCATGAAGGCTTACACAAGGAATGTGTTTGCTAGGTTGTCAATGATCAGTTGCAAGCATCGTAAAAAAGTTGTCTGAGCAAATCCTCGTTGCCTGATTTTACTGTGTTTCTAATCAATAACCAATAGCATACAGAACATCAATATACCCACTTAATACCTGGGAAAGCATCCTGCTTGCCATCATCATGAAAGCACTTTGTAAGGAAAAGAGCCATGTCTAGTAGTGGAATCTGAACAGTCAGGCATATTGTAGGCAATAAAATCAAAGGCTTTACTACAATCACTTTTTGCGTTAAAGAAACTAAACGTTCTTTGATATCCTTTCTTAAACTTTAATTGTTTCTTAAACACTACATAAACTTCCATGATATTTTATTTATGTTCTGAATCAGTTTCATCTGATTGGAAATGGAAGAGTAGCAGATGAATCTTAAATCTATTTTGAATGATCTGTTGGGAATAGTTTTTATCTTCTGTGAGGCAGTCATATCTGATATTTTATATCTAATATAATTCAATTGTCTGGTTAGAGGACATGTTGAAGGCCCTGAAAGAAAAACATAAAGAACCAGAGCCAGAAGAGCGTGAACCTGAACCAACAAGCGAAGTTCTCTTTCTTTGCAGCTATGAAGGCTGTGGAAAAACATTTATGGATGCTGGCGCTTTGAGGAAGCATTCTCACATTCATGGGGAGAGACAGTATGTTTGCACTTGGGAAGGGTGTGGAAGGGTAACTTTCATGATACTTACGAACGGCTGAATTCTCAGATTCTTAGCCTGTGTTTTCTAATAGTTTCTGTATTTAATGTGGTATACTGAACCCATATATGATTTATTAGCTGCTGTCTGTAAAGTGTAGAATGTCCTTCCACAATAAGGAATGAACTCCACATCAAAACGAGTTACTTGTTTGCCACTTAACTATATCCTTTTCAGATGGTTTTTTTGCCAGTGAATTTTTTGATAGTAAAATTGGGCATGGATGGCTTAGAGTTGCAACTTTGAGATGAGCTCAAACAGACATGTTACCAGAATTATGCTTGTAAAATCCCTTGCTATATGAATTTCTTGAAATTGATCTTGAAGTTGGATAATTAATTAGTTGCTGTGGAATATGAGGAACTGTTCAGCATCCTGTCCTTGTACTCTCTAGCACATCATGATAATTGATTTAACTTTTCGGTTCAGGATAATTGTTTTAACTTTTGTACATGTTAGATAGCTGTGCTCTAAGAAAAGTCTGTTCTATTGAATACGAGCATCCATGCATTTAGGTGTTGTTTACATTTAATCACTCTAATACTTGATGTTATTACAGAAATTTCTGGATAGTTCCAAGCTGAAAAGGCATAACCTTATTCATACAGGAGAGAGGCATTTCATATGTCCTCATGAAGGTTGTGGCAAGGTGATAGTTCTCCTTTTTTTTTGGTCTAGTTTCTTGTTTGGAGATTCTCTCTCTCTCTCACTCACACACACACACACACACACAAACACACACATATGCACACACAGATTAAACATTTTGGGCATAACTGCATTTCTGTTCCTCTTATTTTTTCTTTTAAAAATATTTTCTGCATTTCCTTCATATTTGCTAGGCTAAAAATATTGTTACTCAAATTTCTTTCAAATGTTCGTAGTATTTGTTTCTTTGAATTAACTTTATATTGATGGTACACTGTCAATTTGTCACCAAGTTGGCTAGATGAGGACTAGGGATGCAGCTTGGGCTGGGTTGAGCCTAAACAGGCCAACCGAACCCGAGATAACACTGTTTGGGCTTGTTTTTGCAAAAGTCGAACTCAAGGAACCCAATTTGTAAATAAGTTAGGGTTAGGTCTCAAGCAAACACATAGATTTATTTATTTATATTTAATATAAAATATATTATATACAACTTAAATAATATTTATTCATATTTATATATTTTATGTTATTTATATTTATGTTTGAATAGATGTTTTTCACGTTGAAATTATATCAGAGTTAAATTATATCATTTAATTACATATACATTACATCTATGTATATATTATTTATCTACGCATTTGGTAGTTTCTATATTCTTTTGGGAAAGGTAAAATCTCTTTTAGAAATATATTACATTATTATGCTTTGCCTTAATTTAGTCTGGCTATGTATTATTATTTTTGTTTAAATGACTTGTTATTTATATTCACATGAAATTTTAATTATGTAACTCTTAAACAAAAATTTACCGGCTCGAATTGGGTCAGGGTTGAAGTAAACCAAAGTTTCACAAACCTTAGTTGATGAGGACATCCGTTCAAGACTCTGTTTTATTTATTTGAATCTTTTTTTTATCTTAAAAATTTGTAAAAAAATTATTCATGTGGCACAAAAAAGAAGTTGTGGGCAGTTATTGCAGGAATCAGGCTGTTGTAACTATTTTTAAAAGTCTAACAAAAATATGCACTCATAAAGAATGGAATTGATTTTCATGTTGTCTGCCCACCCATGGTTTGAAATGACGATGTTGAAACTGAATAACTTTTGAACATTGCTAGAGACTGGTAAGATAGCAAGGATGGTTTTTCTTCTCACTATTCCTCTGTTGAAAGCTGCTCAAATACGTGTCTTGCAACAATTGCATTAAATTCATGTTTTCATTATTGGGGAATGATTAAAAACAAACATTTATACACTAGTTGGTATACAAATGATTACTTTTTTATATTTCATGAATTTCTCAAATAATTTTTATGCCAAAAATCTCTTTGATTGGAAACTTATATATATAAATATTTAACATCATGCGAGGGTGAAAATGAAGCGGTCAAAATTTGTAAATAAATATACAGTATGAAAAAGTTTCAAAAATATTTCGTTTCTGGCATCATCATGACTATATATGAAGATGAATATTATGAATGCTTTAGATATTCAACAATTTTATGGGAAACGAAAAAAAAAATCATATTTATATACCCCCACAGTACAAATGTTTGTTTTTAATCATATCCCCTCATTTTTTGCAAAAGTTTCTATTTATTTTGAGCATGCTATTCATGGTTGGTTAGTCTCGATATGCTTGCAGTTGAACTTTTTTTTTTTTTTTTTTGGGATAAATGCTTGCAGTTAAACTTAAGCATATGTATTATTTACAAATTTAATGAGATAGGTTGTACAAATTATCTAAGCATTTAGTTTATAACTGTGAAGATAAGGTTTTATGTAAGATTCTGTATACTCTTTACTCATGGGTCAATCCTGCACTTATTTTGAATCCCACTGGTTAAAATAATATGAATAGTTTTTTGATTCCTTAACTGTGATAATGGGACTGCATCATTTAATTAAGAAGATGAGTTGGTATTATGTGTTTTGAATGTAATGCATGTTCAAATCCAATTTAACAAGAACTGTTGATTTCATTCAACAGCAGTATATTTTCAGTTTGGCAGAGAATCTTAGTATAAGGTGGTATCTATGAGAATAAAAATCTAGTTCTGTAGGGAGAGTTCAGTACGCTGTTTTTATTCACTGAAATGACTGCTTGCAGTCAGTTTTTCACTTCAAGCTTCGAGCATCACTGACTGATAATTTGATGGTTAATATATTTTCTTGTAGATATGTTTGCTGCATAAATTCCTAAATAATAGGACTTAGACATGTAGATACGTACCTTTTTCATTTTGATCATGTATTTGCATGTCCAAGATATTTGTTTGTCGACTAATGTTTTTGTGGATCGATTGGGTTCAAATGTGAAATGTATTTCGTCTTTAGGTTTTTAGTGACTCATAAACTGTAAAATGCAGGCATTCTCTCTGGACTTCAATTTGAGAGCACATATGAGAACACACTCCCAAGATAACTATCATATCTGTCCATATGAAGATTGCGGAAAGCGATACGCACATGAGTACAAGTTAAAAACTCATATCAAGGCACACCATGAAAAGGTTAGCATCAATTGATAACCATTTGTAGTTTATATTTTATACTCCTGATCATGGATCCACTTAGGTGGGAAATGACTTACGATGATGATGATGATGTGATGACCTGATCATGGATGCTGGATCCCAGCAATGAGACTGCATTCCTGTGCTATTACACTGATCTGTGGTTCCCTTTACACGCTTCTTTGAATGGAAGGATTGCATTTTGATGAGTATCTCTTCAAACCCTGTGCAGAATGCAGTGATTGATGTGATGAAGCAAACCCCTCCAACAGAAAAGTTACACAGCTCCTTGAAGGCTCCTGCTGTGGTCTATGGTTCTGCTTCATCCGATCGTCCTTATGCTTGTCCTTATGAAGGTTGTGGAAAATCCTACATTCATGAATATAAGCTGAACCTCCACTTGAGAAGGGAGCATCCCGGTCACAATGCGGAAGAAAATGGCAAACAGAATGTTGATGCTGATACCAATGGCAATGATATGGACGAAGCCAGCGACCAAGATCTATATACTGGTAAAGGTGGCAGTGGAAAGAATCTAAAACGAAGCAAGCCCAAACCAATGCCAAAGGTGATGCCACCTTCGAAGATGGCCAAGAGCTCAAGTATGGTACCTGCACCTACAAATATAACAACCCAAAAACGATGGCCTGCAAAGGACGTGTACGAGGAAGACAGTGAAGAAACCGAAGAAGACCGAGAAAATGTTGAGGAAGAAGGTTGGAGGTACGCAGAGAACAACGAGGATGACGAAGAAACAGAGTACGAGGACTAAAACCCACTTGCTCCCCATTTTATTTCATGTTGATTGTAAGCATGAAAAATAATAGACGATGTACATCAGTAATATTATTGTAGATATGTTCCGCCTTTGGTTGGATGAAGGATTATGATTGGTGAGGAGAAATCACCAATTTTAACCAAGAAAAATGTTGCGTTTTTACTTTTTAGAATCTGTGAATTTGTTCTTATTTAGCTTTTAGTCACATGAACGGAGATAGAGATTCACTAAAATGATGCATCGGGTTGCATAGCGTGCCGTGTATAAACCGTCCATACTGCTATTAAGGAGGTTGGATTTCGGATCATCCTTACGGTGAGCCCAAACGGATGGTCTGATTTTTCAAAGTTTGTGGAATGATTGACCGTTGGGCCGGCTGCCCTGCCCCATATATACATATATATGAGTTATGATACTGTATAATATATTGTACCTTAGCCTGTCGTATAATATTCAATTTTTTTATTTTATTTTATTTTTACTTTTTTATTTTTTTCTTCATAAACATGTTTTTTTAAGTGTATTTATTTCACATACTAAAATTTGTCATTTTACGATGCTTTTACATATTTATTTTTTATTTTTTAAAATCACATGTTTTAAGGGGTAAAAAATGACTTATGTTCTCTTGATTTTTAAAAATAAAAAATAAATATGTAAAATCATTTTAAAATGACAAAACTTAGTATATTAATTAAATATACTTAAGAAAACATGTTTATGAAGAAAAAATTAAAATAAAATAAAAATAAAATGAAAAATTGAATATTGTATGATAAGGTAATGTACAATATATTCTATAGTATTATGACTCATATATATGTATATATATGAGAAATACTCACTGCACCACAATTACAATGCAATTACTCATTGTATTTAGAATTATATATTTTATTAGTGTGTCAATTTTCATTCCAATTGGATATGTGTATGGACCTTATCCGAAAATGGTACAAATTCAATGTAACGAAATAGTTTGATGTAACAAACAACTTTAAAGTTTTTTTTCAAAATATAAATCATTTGATATGAAATTCATATATAAATAAATGATTATATAAATTATCAATACATTTGAATACATATGGAGTCCATTTTGGGCTAAATGCACCGTTAATTATAGTGTAGCTTCACTGTATAGAAAATGTTATATATATATCTCGCTTCCATTTAAACCAAAATCTAAGGTTTTGATCCTTAATGGAAAATTCAATTCATTCATAGTATTGAATATTATTTATTTTATCTAGAAAATCAAGTTTCATCCCAATTAAGTTTGTTTATGGGCCGCATTTGTTCAAAAATATATATTCATGTGTAAATTATGAAAAATGCTTAGATTTATTTATACATGTATTAGAATATAATAATACCTTATAGAATCATTTATTTCAATAGAAATGATATTTTGGATGGTTTATATGTCAAAAATATTACTTTAAAATTGATATTTTAACATCTTTTTTTATAAAATATATACATTTTCTAACAAACGTGACCTATAAACATATTTGATTGGGATGAAACTTGATCCCCTAAATAAACAAATAATGTGAAATACAATGAATGGATTAGATTTTTCATCAAAGATTAAAATCTTAGATTTCGAAGGGGTTATATGGATCCACTTCAATGCAAGCGAAGCCCATTTATATATATATATATATATTAATTACATCAATCGAGATCTTGCTTCTTTCTGGGTTCGAAGTAGGGGTGTAAATAGGGTTGGGTTCAACCCGAGCCCGCATCAACCCGAACCGATTTATACCATGGTTGGGTTGAGGTTTTGGAAATTTGGTTTTTAAAAAATGGGTTCAACCCGACCCGATTTTAAAAATGGGTTGGGTTGGGTTAGGGGTTGGTCAACCCGACCCGACCCGATTTTATAAGATATGTATTTACATATATTTATGAGAGTGTATTTCATTCATATTGCTTAGATATTTAAATAAAATTGTGTTGAGTTTGGAAATTTGTTTGACTATTTGGTTGTCAAATGTTATTTGAATTTATTTAGTTTGGAAATATATTTGGTTAATTAGTTGTGAAATTGTGTTTGGATTATTTGGTTATATTGCATCGTAAATAGATTGTTTAGATATTTGCTCGCATTGGTGATTTAGAATAACATAACAGGTCAATTGAGAACTTAAGATGTTTGTAGCTTTGATTGGAAGCCAACTAAGAAGGTAAGTAAGACTATAATATTCATTTTTCTATTTTGCATAATTTACTGTAATAATTTTACTTGACTTTCACTTTTTGACTTGCAGAAGACATCGATTGCTCAAAAATACAAAAACAAAAAAACTAATCAATTACTAAACTTATCCTCCACTTTTGAGCTATGTAGAACTTTTATTGGTACTTATTGTTTTTATAATTATAATTATTTTTATTATTTTAAAAATTTAGGTGAACAAAACTTTAACTAGCATTGATAACATGTGTAATCTATTAGCCCGATTTCTAACCCGAACCGAACCGATTTGAGGTGGGTTGAAATAGGGTTGGGTTAAGATATGAAAAGTAGGGTTGAAAGTAGGGTTGAGTTGTGATTTTACAAGATGGGTTAGGGTTGTATTTGTGTCAACCCGAGTCAACCCGACCCGATTTACACCCCTAGTTCGAAGGGGTTCAAAGTTCAAACTCTAGGTCACGCTCACGAATACGCACGTCCAGGTTCACAAGGGAATGGGATATATGCAAGTGTGGTGGTTGTGTGTGTGGGGCCAGGTAGTCGGGGCGGAGCGGAGCGCCAGATGATTTCGTTCCCATAGAGAATAACCGCCAAATCATGTCCTGCACCGCTGCAGTGCATGACGCGTTTACGTTTCGGAGTCGCTGCCTCACCCGTTTTGCTCCAAAAGTTCACCCAAAATCACTCATTTGCCATAACCCTTTGCTATTCTTGGAAAGCGTTAACCACAAGATTTCTTCCATTTTCCACCACCTTCATCAACCTCCCTCCTTCCTTTTCCCACTTTTTTCCCATACTCCCTCCACATGCAAGCCCCGCCATGCCCCATACACAGCAGCTTCAATCGGTGGGTCTCATCGATCATAAGGATTTGACTGGAATAGAATTTAACGACAATGATGTCAATAATAGAAACATAAAAGCTTATGCTTATATAACATGTAAAATTAAGCCTTGGAAATTAGAGTTCCCAACAAAATTGGTTCCAAGTAGCCAATCCTACTAACGAAATTAAGCTACCACCTCATGATCAATTGCAAATTAAAGAGCCCATGATTCTCTTTATGTATATGAATGTTTAATTAAGATCATTGTTTAAGATAGAATGAGTGACTGAAGATTCATGTCAATAGGGCTGCCGATGACGATATTGTGATACTTTTGGTAATATATGAAGGGTGTGTTTGTTATTAAGGAAAAGTTGTCAAGTTAAAACTTTTCAATCTAAAACTTTTCACTCTCCACAACTACCTTATTTTTTATTCATTTTTTCACATTTTTCTATACAACTACTCTACTTTTCATTCATTTCTACACAACTACCAACACAACTAACCTATCTATTTCAACTTTATCCTATTTATTCCTCATCATTACCCCTATCATATCACATCATTTGACAACTTCTACTCTCTACAACTTTTCATCAAAAGTTTTACTCATTTCCAAACACACCCGAAACTTCAAACTTTTGGTAAAACTTTTCAACTAGAGGGCCGTTTGAAAAAAACTTGTCATTTCAAGTTGCTAACTTCAGTTTCCAATGCAATTATTGCACGATTTTTTGACTAAAAAAATAGCATTTGTCTCTGCAATGCAATTAATGTATCATTTTTTGTAACTGGAAAAATGCCATAGAAATTGTCTTAATTATGCAATTAATAGCGACAACTTTTTTCAACTATAAGAAACGTCATGAAATTTTTGTTAAATCCAAACAGTCCTTAATGAAATTAATATAGTGAGATAAAAATAGACAATATCTGCACAACAGATTGAGATTGAGGTGGAGTAGGAATATTTGCAGACATATAACACGGTGGTGTTGGTGAAGAGTACAGTGCATATACATACCTTGCCAGCTACTTTTCGTCCGATGAGACCTACATGCTGCGGCTGCCGCTTTCCAGCCCCGGAATAGACAAAGTACAAGGAATGAGTATGAAAATGTCCAGATTCAAGTCGAATAATGTCAAGCACTTGACGGCTATTTATGGCCTTGTTGTGTTCTGTGCTGTGGAATTTCTCTCTTTAATACTTCCAATAATAATAGTATATATATAAATACACGGGTATAACTATCTAATATATATTGATTGTTGGACCGTCGTCTAAATTAACTTGGGATTTTAATAAATATATCGGTAATGTATTTATTGTATTGTTACTGCCTTCGTAAGCCCTTGTTTCTTAGCTTGATGACTTTCTTACAGCAGCATGTCAGCCAACTGCTGCACGCATGCGGGGTATGTATATCACGTATTGCTTGAACGTATTAAGTGCTTTTAACTAGTTCATCCTCACAAAACGGCGTATGTCAGAGAGTGACATGGAAAGCATTAATGTTTGCTTACTTGGCAGGAAGAAGCATCTGAAAATGGAATTCGTGAATAGAAAATGTAATGGCCTACTTCTTTGTTATATATATATATAATGAAAGAATTTTTGTTTTGAGGAGAGAATATTGTTCCTTCTTTGAAAAAGAATTTTTGTTTTCTTTCAAAAAAATTCTAATTCGTTATATTGTTTAAAATATATAATTGTATGTATATTATGAAAAATATTTACATTTATTCGTAGATGCATTAAAAGATACAATAATTTATAAAATAAATCATCTACAGTGGAAAATGTTTTAGGCCATTTATATATTAAATTAACAGTTCTCAAATTACTATATGAATTAAATAATTTTCATAAAATTAGTTTTAAAAAAAACTTAGCAGCAAGAATCTCCCCTTAATACAGCTTTACAGTAAAACTATCGTAGAGCCAAACAGGCCCAAAATGGGATGGATTAAAATCCGAAAATTTCACTGTAAATATATAGTAATTTATGCTAAACATTTTTTTTTTTTTTTGAATTGCATGCATGGATGGTGAATGGCCATGACTTTCGGGCATTGAATAATTACTGAAAGGTAGGGAGGCGGAGGTGGTAATTAATGAGGAAAAGGCGAGCATTATTGGGAGCAGGTGGGTCCCTGCCTCAGAAATCTTTGTAGCACGCGCGTTGCTATCCGTTTTTGTTTCGAAGCCAATAACGGCATTGTTTTATGATTGTATTTTGGTCTTTTTCTTGCAGAGCGAATCATCTCCACACCTAAATTTCGCCACCTTTTCAAAACTCCCTCTCACCTCTCCTTCTTTTATTCCTCCTCTTTCTCTTCCTCTCCCTCTTTCTTCTTCTTCTCCCCCCCCCCATCCCCTTTCTCCCTTCTGCAGCTAATTACTAGCCCAGACATATATAGTATGTCTGAAGGAGGTGGTGGCGGTCATCCCAACTTGGGTTGGGAAAACCAGTCCTGGGCTTTCTCGAATTCCGACAATTCCGGCGGCGGTGAGTCCAAGTCCGGGAAACAGCCACCCACGGAGTCCCACTCCAACAGCCCTGCAGGGACTGATCCCACGGCATCCGGCGGCCAGAAACGCAGCAGCCGAAATGGGGCCTCCAAGAATGGCAAGGGTGATTGGAATGAGAGCAAAGGCGGCGAATCAGACCACGAGATACACATATGGACGGAGAGGGAGAGGCGTAAAAAGATGAGGAACATGTTCTCCAATCTCCATGCACTGCTTCCTCAACTACCCGCCAAGGTATTACTGAACAAGAAAGATTCTTGGGTTTTGCCTCCTCCTGCCTTCTCTTTAGGGGGGATGTCCGCATAGAAAGCATCGCATGGAAATCTCCACCTTCGCGATTCACAGGTCTGTCATTGGCAGATGGCACCTGAGGAGATAATATTGGTGGGATTGTCCTAATTCCCAGCCTGGACTATCTGAACTCTATTGGGTCAAGTCCAAATCAATCAGCATGCAAGAATATCAAATTGTTGGATATCAAAAAAAATAAAAATAAAAAAAATAATAATAAAGAATATCAAAATTTTCGACTGCTCTTGTCATCCGATATGTGTATTCTCTGTGCTGTTTGCTCCATCCGTGATGGATCTGTCTTCCATCAAAGTATCTATCGGTTTATGAAGGCTATTCCATGGTCTATAGTTCATATTTGTCATCATCCTTATTTAGAACATTGCTGGATGAGAGAGAGAGAGAGTTCTGGTGAAGGAAAATGGAGTTGGTTATTTATTTTGGCGAGCTAATCATAGCACCACTCTGGAATGCATGCTTTTGGAGACTTATTAATCATTGCATCATTCAGGAATGCATGCTTTTGGCGAGCTTATCTTGGTACCATTCTGGATTGAATGCTAGGATTCTCGCCCGCTGTATTTCCAAGGGGAGAAAAAATCCTGCGTCTCTTCTTACATCATCATTTTTTCTGTTAGGACTCTTGGGGTTTATCTGGTAGTTGCCTGCCATGAGTTTTTCTCATCTCAGCAAATCATAATTGGGTTTCAGAGAATCTTTTCTATGCATTTGCCAGGACCTAGCATGCATTGTCTTGATGACCAACTGTCTCGGTCTCTAACGCCTATGCATTTATTGTTAACCACAAACATGAAAAACTACCATTTCATCTTAACTATATATAGAGAAGAGTAAGGTAGCCGCATTTCTACAGTGGACGATTGTTGGACGTCCTTCCCTTATGATTAGCTCACCATAAGTACACATGCATGGCCTTTACATCAGTGGAAATGGTGTTAAAAAATTTCCATGTTGGCAGTGGCCTTTTTTTTTTTTTTTTCACTTGATCAAGGAAAATCAATCCATGGCCAGTGTTTAATTAGTGTCTGCAAATGTTGATTACTAATTGGGGGCTCAGTTTTTAGATGACGAAAGATTTGGGGCCATCAAAAACACAAAATCCATCTCTGAATCAGCGAAACTAGATGGATGGATGGATGGTTTGGAATATTGCTTGGTAACTCCTCGATCCTAACATGCCTACGCATTCTTCGTTTGTTTTCTACTGCAGGCTGACAAATCCACCATTGTGGATGAAGCCGTCAGTTACATAAAAACGCTGCAGCAGTCTATTCAGAAGCTGCAGAAGCAAAGGCTAGAAGCCATGCGAAGTTCAGCCACTGAGTCAGCCGAGAAACTGATGGTTGCACCCCCAAGGACACCAGCAGTACTTGATCAGTCGAGGGAGGCCTTCATAGCTGATCAGACGTCGTGTACAACCAAGAACTGGCCGGGCATCATCAACTCATCTTCACTCATCTCCTTTCCTTGCTTTTCTCAGACAACATTCCAGACATGGTCATCTCCCAACGTCGTGTTGAGCGTCTGTGGCAACGATGCGCAGATCAGCATTTGCACTGCTCGGAAGCCGGGGATCTTGACCACCATTTTCTACATACTGGAGAAGCATAAAATGGAGGTGGTAACTGCCAACATCTCTTCGGATTACTTCAGGAGTATGTGCATGATTCATGCCCATGTGAGTTCCACTTATCTTGCTTATATATACCTACCTTGAAAGCATTTTCTTTCAATATTTTTTGTGGACCGAAAAGAACTGTTTCTAATTAGAATCCATGCCTTTGGATGAGTAACTTTGCTTATAAATGTCTTCTATATATCTATATTGCTTTCAAGTGAGAGCCGAAACCGTTGCTTTATTCTTCAACATGCATATATGCTGCAAAGGTTGTTGGGAGGGAGGAAAGAAGATCACTTTTCCTGCCTAAATCAGTCTAGGTCTCAAACCCTTCCATTAACTTACTCTATAACACCTCAGAGTCGCTTAAGTAATTTGCAGTAGATTATCGTGTGTACGAAATTAAAATCACTGTAGAGCACTTGTCCAAGTGAACCATACATATGATATATATTTGGCTCCTCGGAAGTTTCTTTTCTAGATATCTAGATATCTATCTACTTTTCTTGAATAATAATTCAGATCAACTAGTTTATCTCATCAGTGTGTCGGTAACTTACTAGGTTTAGAAAATTTTCCATGCACATTACGTACTTCACGATTCAATTGGAAATCAAAGAGAAGACGCGTGTGCATGGCTTAGTTTTTTTTTTTTTTTTTGTATAAAAATGGCTTAATTAAAATTTGAAACTATGTTCCCTTTCGATTGTTTCGTTTAGAATTCAATCCCACTCTCTAGTGTGAGTCCAAGTCGTATAGGAGTCCATAATATTTCATCTATATATTTTTTCAATATAAAAAACCATCGAATGTTAAACTGGATCTTACAAGTGAAAAACTGCATGCAGAACTCGTTTATTTATTATTTCTAGGAGCGTAAAAATTTGTATGTAATATTTAATTAATGAAGATTCAAGTGATAGAAAGTTTAATTTGGTATAGATCTTTAAGCAATAATCATGTTTAAATATTCTGTTTGGTGAAATTACGAATGCAAGATTCTCCTCTGCATGTCTTTTCAATTTCTAGCTGTCCAGTGCTCTAACTTTATTAGATTATATATTAGGATATATACTAGCTAGGCTCGTCTAAGGTTGTTTGCTGAAGAATCAAGCAATATGATTTTCATTAACATCTTCATTACGTTAAGTATCATCGACAAATTGTCTGATCATCTAACATATCAACTCTGCCATTTGTATCAATGTTCTCATTTTGAAGGACATCAATCAAAATCTTGATTGCACATTGTATTGTTCTCTTTACTTTTCTGGCTCTTTAATTAATGCATGAGCTTTGGATGATCCTCTTTCCTTTTCAGCATTGCAGATGTTACGATCATTAGATTTAGAGAATGTTCATTTCACTTCATGTTATTATACGCTTTTGTGAACGTTGAAGATATTATCATCAACCAGTTAATTAGCTAGACAAACTTCCCGCCTTGAGTTTAGGGTTTCCTTAAATTGAATTAGAACTGAATAGACAAGCATCCCGTTCAGTTTGCAAAAAATTGAAAATATAATATATAATATAAAAACCAAATTAGCAACTAGCTCGGTAACTCAATTTCTACACGTAATACCATAAAAAAAAATTTCTACACGTAATGTATAGTAACACAGATATGCAATTGGGATTGCAACCGCTAGGTTCCAATCTAGTACTCTGAATTAGCACTTCTCTCCTGCCACCAACTAAGTTAAAACTATAGGTTGATATAGCATAAGAAAAACCAGTAGAATTTTCATTGAATTGCTGAATGCTAGTTGGTGTAGAATGCAAAAGATCCAGTAGAACTTGTAGTTGAATTGAGGAATCGTAGAAAATTAATTTTAACTAATTAGTGTCCACAAAAATGCTCTAGAATATATATAAGTCGTGTTTGGAATTAAAACATAAACACCTCATGCATTACATTAACCTCCTCGTCTGCTATTATTATATGAGTGTGAGTATAAAATTTTATGCATCTTAGAAAAAATTGGATCTTATTTCTTTACAAACAACGTCTTTCAGGCGAATGGAGTAGCCAACCAATTCTCGGAGACTTCCGATGCCGAAGAAGTATTTAAGCTAGCAGTTGGAGAGATAATTTTGTGGCTCTCAACATGAGACATATAAATATTGATGAATTACACACCTGGATATATAAGAGATGACAATGTTAACAAAGCGTTTCACACCGCCAGGTATAGGGAGATTAATTTACTGCTGATCAATTGTCTGAACTGATCATGTACTGGTCCTGTCGTCAAGCAGATATATATATATATATATATATATATATATATTGTCGAAACATTTGCAAATTTGATTGTATGCTCTTGTTAATATATGCGTTTCCTTTGGTCTAGTATAAAAGTACTTGAAGAAGGTTTAAAAGTAACTCCGATTCTCAAACTTGCAGTTGCATGCATGGAAACTAGCAGTCGTGAAGTCAAAGACTTGTCCAATAATTATTTTCTAAGTGACTCGCAGTATGAAAAGCTTATAAACCTCAAAACCGTAGTGTTTTGTGCATATATAAATTGTTGAGGACAATCATCATGCATATCTCTCGTATAACCTCATGAAACACCAGGACACGTTGATCATGCTAACAACCACTGAAGTTGCAGACTCGTGCGCATGATGGCTCAACCAACTGTTAGAAAATCTTATAGTTAAAACCATAATCATTCTAGGATCTTTCATGTTAAATTATCAAGAAAAATAAATTAGAAGCAAAAGCACACCTGAATTCATAAGAACAAATGTTTAATTGAATCTTGTAGTTTCTGATCTTTCAAGTTAGCGCTTAGGATTTTCTTGAGAATGTGACTTTCTTTTTTCTTCCACAATCATTTACATAGTTACCTATCTTTTTTATTCTAATTTAGTCCATTATAAAAATAGAAATTAGAAATTAGATAATAAAATTTTTATGAATGGAAGACCCGTATTTTACTAGATAATTTAGGCTCATAAACATTTATATGATACTTTAAAATTGAGGCACTATTTATGATACATATATATAATTATTATGGGCAAATTTTATATACCCACTAATTTTATCCTTAATTTCACTTATACCTATGCATTTTCAAAAATTCCTATCATACATACGAATTTTTATCTTAGTTCCACTTATACCCATGTCATTAAGGATTCACTAAATGAGTCGTTGGCCCCATTGTAAAATGATCACTTTGCCCCAGCTGTAATGTAATTTAAAGTTATTTTGCTCAAAGTTAAAGATTCATTTTCAAATAATATATAATTCTACAGTTGTACACTTACTAAAAATTTATTATAATATGAATTTTTAGCTATAAAATTATAATTAGGGATGAGCATATTATTCATTTTTTAAAGATTTAAGAACGTCTTTAACGGATTCCTAATGACATGTGTATAAGTGGAATTAAGATGAAAATACATGGGTATGAGAGGAATTTTTGAAAATTCATGGGTATAAATGGAATTAGGGGTAAAATTTATAGATATATAAGAAATTCACCCTAATTATTATATGTGTGTCCAAAATCAAACACAAACATGTGAAATTGAGGCAGTGCATTAGGCTTCAAGCAACCCCACGAATGATGGTAGGCTCTACAGGCAATCCATATAGAGATTTGTAGAATAGGCCTTAGTTGCCCATGACACTAAGGAAAATATATCTCACTCAGCTACAACCACTATTTACAACTAGAATTTCACTCGTATGACACTAATAATTGATTGAAGATATTGTCCTTAAGTAAACTAGCACTCCTTTATAAGAAGCCAGTTACGATACTAGATATGCTCACTGGAGTCCTAACTTTCCCTTAGCATGGTATTGTCTTTTATCGACTTAAATGTCAAAACGCATATGTTGAAGAAGTTTGTGGTGTAGTTTTGACGCTTTCTTCTTGTAGGTGATATCCCCTAGTCCACCACTAGAGTTTGGTGTGGCCATAATATGAGGGTCCATTATGAGTAGTGTGTTTATAGAACAAAATGAACATATAACATGGTCAAAGAAAAAAACAACAATTCAACCCTCAACTACCAAAAAACACATAAGGTAAGTAAAATCATTAGAACTAGTTTTCCATAAACACCTTGTTTGCTTCATTTATAACCATATTCCTAAAACTTGTAACCTCAATCAAGCAATGATGACAACCTTTCTATAACAAGTATTATGGGAATGCTACTAGTAGACACAACCAAAGACACATGGATTTAGGGCATAACTAACCTTTACGACCTTAATAATCACATTCAGCTAGTGCCAACGGCCCAATATCTAGACAAAGATAGTCCAAAAAGATGCACCTAATCGATAAGTAGAATGCCTAAAGAAATGTCATTCACCTAGATAACCAGTTGCATTTAGCTTGGTAAAGTGACCAATTAGGATTTGTGGTGTGTCCTAGAGAAGGATCATCACGTTTCCTACCGGAGTAGAGCATATCTATTCACTCCAAAATGGACTCTTACTCAGCTCCTTCCACCATCACAGCAACTGGCTCCCTTCCATGAAAATCTTGGGCATTGCATAATCAATCCTCCAAAGAAAATGATGATGCCAATTGTGCCTAAAGTCTATTCATGGCCTGCATAATTACAACCATGTTTGAGAAGAAGATTGCCTTTGTGCGATGATTTGGCTTTCCATCTCTAAATAGTTCATGGCCAGCATGACAAAAACTACAGCTTGAGAAATTACTCCCTCTAAGCCCACACTAGTCAGAGTATAAAGGACAACTCATCTAGTTAGCATAAATGAAAATCCATGCTCACTAAATTGAAATAAAAAGTTATCATCACCAACTCTCTAATTACAAGTGGCACCATCAATGATTCATAGTAGAAGCTTAACAATCAATTGATTGTTCTATCTTATCAATTCAAGTGCATTTGTTCATTTGATAACATCAATTCTAGGAAGTTTATGCTATTATAAAATTTATATTAGGAACATTCAAAAACTTTCTCTGCTAAATAAGTTTTATTACTTTTCGAAAGAGATTCATGATATATACCATATTATATCTATTCATCATCATGTTGACACAAAATGACCGAATGATGGATATGTGTTAGGGATAACCATCATTTGATTTCTCATATCACCTCATCAAATGTTAGGCTATGGCCTCCATACTAGCAACCACCACACAAAAAGCATTTTTGGGCTTATTGCACTTGACAACTAGGTTCTTAGTTGAACTAACATGTCATACTGAAGTAATACCCTACCTCAAGTGACTCATTATCGAGGGTAGCCCTTGGCTTCTTTAATAAGTATTTTGCATGGACTTGTGTAATTATTTATAACCAGAACCTCACCCATATTGCACGTCTAATCAGTCTAAGATATTATTTCACTTGTGAAAATAAAAATTTCCTATGATAAGGCAATGAGAATCCCAAGTTGGTCAGCGCTCCTGTATAGGGAGAGGTTAGTAAGGATTCCAAGTATGCTCATTTTTTTATTACATTAAACATAAAAGAGATATGCCTTCCTCCAAACTCGATCTGGGGATGTTGCTCATGCATGAATAGGTGTATTAATAATGAGCTATGCCTTGATACACAAGTATGCTTACTTGAGTCTTAGCTTTTCCCTATTGATATACTATATCTTTTTCTCTATTAACTTGAGTGTTGAAGTGCATACTTTGAGGAATCCTTTGATATAGTTCTAACATTCTTTGTCTTTTAGGTGATGCACCTTATTAGAGTTTAGTATATCAATGGGATGAAATTCTATCATAAACTAATGCTTTATGAGTTGCACATGTAGGAAAATAGCATCAAATTTTGTAGATGCTCATTAGCTCATATACAAACTCATGTTTTATGAGCTCATGGAAAAAAAAAAAAAAAAAGAAATTGCTCAAAAACCCAATCTAGCTTCTTTCTCATCGTGGTTTAAATTTGTTAATATTGCATGCATGTCTTTTAATTTTAGAACTTGCATTCATACTTAGTAAGATTTTGCGGCATTGTTAAAAAATACTTCTACCACTATATATTATATGCATGTCCCCTATTATTAGGGAGCCATCACTATAAAAATTTTAATTTTTGGCAACTAAAGTTTTATTGCATAAGGGTAAGTCTTTTTTTTTTTTTTTTTTTTGGAAAGTGCATAAGGGTAAATTTTGGTTACCAATAGTTAGTGTCATATGTTATATAGCAATCACTAAGAAAAATTTAGTTGCCAATAGTTCATAATTATTTTACTAAAATTTGGTAAGAAAAACATTATTATAAGAAAATTTTCATAAAGCAACATCATAAGCAAGAAAATTCTCTCGCATACACACTTTCCTTGTAATAAAGTTTTTTAGTTGCTAATGTGCTATGTACTGCATGATTAAATTTTAGTGAAGGAAAATATCTTGAACACGAAAATAGTAAAATTAAATAATATCATTGATTAGAATCTCTTCTAAGTTTAATTTTCATGCACAGTTCCATTCATGGTAGGGATTAGGATAATTTTGCATTGCTGATTCAGACGAATTTTAAAGTATTCTGTGTTATCATAAACTGGTAGGTAGCTAGCGATTCCAATCAATCCATCCAATGCACAATGGAATTAAGAATTCCATCAAAAATCATATATGTATACTTAATTTAATTCCTATATAAGGAATTTGATTGATTGAAAGGCAGGCTAATTAATTAGATGCAGGTCTTAGCTGCCAATTATATACTCTAGTGCGCTGCTTCCCTAAACCAATGTCCATTTGAAGTCGGCAAGCAATTGCATGGTTGGCGAAGAGTCTTGACTTTGTAAAGGGAGGTCCACGCTTCGAATTTCAGTTTTAAAAATTCTCTCATTTTTCAGAGCATTGTCTTCTTAGCTACTTGATTAGCAACATCGTTAGAATTGAAATATGTAGTTAGGTTGAGTTGTAGATATAAGAACACAAAAATGTGATGCGTTTATCTTAGCTTATTTATTTCCTCAGCCCATAGTTAATTGACACGCGTGCATATATAGACACTGTGACATCTTCTTAATTAGTTAATTATCATTAGTATCGTAGATTTGATCATAATAGAAAGGGACGGTGATTACAACGAATTAATTAAAAGATTGTCGTGTCTTGTAAAATGTAATTTTTAGTTGTCTGATAAAGAGATCCATGCGGGAAAATGCAAGAAAAATAATAAAGGAAAAAGGAAGAAAAATGCATGAAATACGCAAAATGGGTAGCTTTCTTGGACATTGGGAAATCCTAACCTCCCTCGAGAATCACTTGGGCCCGCGAGGCCCACCAAAAATTGTGTCAGAGATAACATTCCCTTGAAGAGGAGCAGCTACTTTAAATGCAAAATGTGCAATTCTGTTCCGGCATTGTTCTCGAAGTCCAAGATGGGGTCTTGGAATTAGGACTCCATAATCGGATGCTCGATGATTTTATTGGCTGTGGTAGAGAGAACAGAGTTTTTAAAGATTATGAATGACACAGGCAAATACGTTTCAAAGATCTCATCTCAGCGCAAAAAATACAGACAACGGAGGAATACATGTATATAGGACAAGCCATGTCATCAGATTACAGAACTCAAACACTAGATCCTTTTAAATAATCCACAATTCCTTGGACAAGATACAAACATGATCAGAGGGAACCGAATAGGTAATCTGGAGTCATGGGGTGAAAGAGATGACCCAGCTCTGCTTCTAGCAATTCCAGTTGCCCCTTTGCCAGAAGCATGTAAACCACCCAATCCCCCTCCTTGCTTGCGCTTGGCATCGGCATCACATACCCTGTTTCTCCACCCCATGGGAAGTGGTATGACCCAAACACAGGCTTCCCCCATCCAAAATCCACCTTTGTCACTGGGAACCTCTGCCCTGATGACACCACAAACGCTGCCCCTTCTTCCTTTCTCGTGCAGTATACCTTCGCCACCGCCGGCTCCGGCCTCCGAGCCTCCACCCAATCAATCAAATTCAAGAAATGCTCCTTGCTTGCTCCAATCACCACTGATTCATGCACTGCATTTGCAACCCAGCTGAGAGGCCTTGCACTCAGCTCCTCCACTCTCTCCTCCGCGTATGGCACCGACAACACGTTCCCAAAGTAGTTGGATAAGGAGCTGGGCTCAGTGCCGTTGCTCAATCGGCTCCGTCCCTCAACAACCACTCCCATCTTGCACTTCTTCCCAGTGCCTTCTTTCTCGCTTTTGGCGACAATCTGCCACAGGCAAGCACAAAATGCCTCGAGCTTGGTTCTCTTGTAGGTATTTGAGCTCGCATAGGCCTGGAGCTTGCTGATGGATTCAGCAGTCATGTAGTAGATGCGGCTTATGATGATGTTTTGGTCTTCGGCTGTTGGAGGAATGCACGAGATTGGAACGAAGAGGTTGTCGATGGAGGCATCGCGGGAAGGAGGAGGGCGCCTGGGGCTGAGGAGTGATCGGCGGAATGAGGGGTGGATGGAAATAGAGTTGGATAGAGCCATCTCTGCCCACGATACCAAGAACATGTTGGCTGCGTGTGCATCTGCTACCTGGTGACTGAATGCGCATGCAACAACGATTCCCCCACATCTGAGCTCTGTTGCCTGCCCTCACAAACACACACCCCCAAGTCCAAGTATCATTTCTTTGCCTAGATTGCCCAACTCGATCAGCATTTTCTTGAAAAGATTGTCAATGCTACCGAGTAAGAGAATATACACAGGAAAAAAAAAAAAAAAATTCAATATCAACTCCAATTCAACCCAAATTTCAAATATTCCAAACTCGTTGAAACTAACTCCTAATTTTCTTTTAATTCGTTGGCTGACCACTACTAGACCTCCTAAACTCGTTTTCTGATGATGTAATTCATATATATGAAATTATTTTGAAAACTAATATTTAGTATAACGCGAATTAGCAACACAGTCATCGTTACTAATTTTTCGTACAATAAATTAGACGGTTTCAGTGAAATTTCAAGTTCGCAGGAGTGGGGAACGTGAGGCGGTGAAACATTTGTGTCAATGTCATCTATGCATGCGGTTCATCCCCGCTATTGACTTGCTTGTATCAACATTTTACTTTTTCGGAGGTCTAATGACTGGTTCAGTCGTTTCAAGAGCACAGCATGGCTCTGAATATCAAGCCTACCTGATTAATTGACTCCGTCTACTCTATATATGGAACTTGGGAAATAGGAAGACATCACTTTCTTTCTTTCTTTTTTTTTTCTTTTTTTTAGGATCACCTGAAACGCCACATTACAATATCTATATTTGACCAAATTTTCAATCTAAACTAGTTTCTGTCTGTTGGGAAGATGCACAAGTAAAATTGAAAATAATTAAAATTTTAAAAAGGTGAGAGTATGATTTGATATGGGAAATGCAATGATAATTATTGAAGAAAGTAATGTTGAAATGGATAAAATAGTCGTATAGAAATATGTAAAAAATAATTTATACGTAAAAAAATAATAATAAAAGGTAAGGTAACCAGGTGATTTAGATGTTACATCATATTGTGTGGGAAGAAGTGTAATTTTCTTTTTGACTTTTACATATTATCAAAAGCACTCTTAATTTGTCAAGGACAAATATATCTTTCTTTCTAAAAGAGAACAAGTGTTGGTGGATTGACTGTGCATTTTCTGATAGCTGCGGGCGTCTTAGCCACTA
Source organism: Annona cherimola (assembly GCA_030490835.1). NCBI lineage: Eukaryota > Viridiplantae > Streptophyta > Magnoliopsida > Magnoliales > Annonaceae > Annona > Annona cherimola. The sequence goes on along the minus strand of CM059977.1, from coordinate 13,057,461 downwards.
GGCCAGGTGAGTTGTCATAAGAGGATTGAATTAATTGTAGTTGTAAATAAAGAAATGTAAGAGAATTGTAGGGGCGGATGGTATTGTAATTGCAATTTCTTCCCTGTAATTCTTCGTCATTTCGACAAGGGAACATGATGATTAATGGAGCAGAAACCTATCACTTTCCTATATATCAGGATGTTTTAATGAAATTCGAATTGAGCACTATCTTTATCTTTATATATTTCTACGATTTAGAAAAGTATCTTTTTTTGATAAAATAGAAAAGCATCTTTGAATCATCAACCACAACTCACGACAATAAAAATCAGTTTATGCATAATTACTATGCAGAGAATTAAATAGATTACTTTAGAGCAATGCAATGCGTGATGTCGTCCTTTATTTTACTAACAAATGAACTAACGCTATCACTGATAAATTGTGACGTGCCAACTTCGCACTATTTAAAACAAAATAGTAGCGTACACTGTTATTATGTCACTTAAGAGACTTTTCATCCGTGATGTGAGAGGTTGGTCAGCCAGAATTCGGATGGTAAGATAATTCATTTCTACAAAAATTATTGGCAGGCCTCGATTTGGTCGAAGTGAAGTGATAGAATGGATATGTGTTGAATGGAAGCAACTAATAGTTTAACAGACGGCTCAAATGATGATTGGATCTGCTTGTCACGCAAAATCCTGGGATTATGTCCAGATGGTTCAATATCATTCATCTTTCCTTAATGAAATTGGTATGAGTATGACTATCATGATGCCATGCCCTGGTTTCAAGAGACAGAGACTTTTTGGACCCCTGCAATGATTCAATAAGCTCTGATTGGATAAGGGGTACATTTTTTCAACTATATAAGCTATATCTACACCAGATCTATATATCCAGCTACAAATTAATGTCCCCACTGTACATAAATAAAGTTAGAATTTTTTAATCATATTTCTAACTTCAAGCATTCATATGTTAGAAGCTCATTGTTTCTGTATGTATATATACAAAGGCATAAGTATATACAATACATTGTATATATGTTTAAGTTACAATATTCGTTATTTATTTTTTTAATTTTTTCTTCATGAACTTGTTTTCCTGAGTATATTTAATTCATATACTAAGTTTTTCCATGATACAATACTTTTACATATTTATTTTTTATTTGCAAAAATCATCAACTTTAGGGGTATATAGGTCATTTTTCATCCTTTAAAAACTTAATTTTTAAAAATAAAAATAAAGATTTAAAAATCTTGTAAAATAACAAAACTTGGTATAGAAATTAAATACACTCAAGAAAATATATTTATGAAGAAAAATAAAAAATGAATATTGCAACATATTGCAACTTAAACATATATATATAATATTTTCTATATAATCATGCCTCATATATATACAATGTATATCCACTTGCTGTTTAGATAGTAACAAACTTGTATGTTTTATTTTTAAAATTTCTTTTTTTATGTAGTATACATGGATTTAATTTATATATTTCAAAATATATCATTTTTCGTTTGTTTATTTATTTTTTTTACAAAGTTTCACCCATTTTACACTCTCTCCCCTATGAAAAAAATCAATTTTTTATTATTGAAATTTTGCAAAAACGTATATAATAATTTAAAAAATAAAATTTGTCACATGAAATAAAAAGTACTTATAGGCCTACATAAAAATAAAAAATATATGAAGTTGTTAATTAGATATACAATATCATTATTCATGTATATATATATATAACCTTTTTGGATTGGGTTCAACTTGATAATTACGATAAATTTACTCCACACATTACATTTAAAATCATTTCGACATATAATTTTCGATAAAAAATAGATGAATGACTTTTATTTAAGTTATCATTCTATTCCCACTCATGAAATTTGGGTTGTGGCAGTCCTTGGTCCGGTTTCGCAGGCTTGCCGACAGATCAACGGGTCTTCACAGACGTGGAAATGCCAGGCAAAACTGCAAAGATGAATTCCATAGAAATCACGTGCTTCCTTTAACTGCCTTAGTCGTGTAGCACGAGAAGTTGGGATCGTTTAGCAATATATAAAAAAAATGTCATGAATTACATGCGACAAGAACAAGGATTTTTTGTTCTTAATAGAAGAATGCAATAGGTTATGCCAGCGTATATTCTGACTCCTATCCCTCGGATCGAGGAAAAGTTCAATAGGAGAGATTTTATTTAAAAATGCACGTTTTTATAATATACCCTTGAGCATTGGAGGATCTACAATTCTACGTACAGCTAAGTATCTAGGGCAATTGCCTTATATAACTTATCAGAGAATTATACAAACTATTTCGAATTCTATTTACTTTGACATGACTGCCCTTTCTGATCTTCTAGCTAAGCCATGCTTTCGTGCACGACGTGACAACTGCTGCATGTGACTATATATGATAAGGTAATTAGTACAGTCGTTGCTCTGTTTCTGTCCTACCTTGCGCGTATAGTTATAGCAAGCTTGCGAGATGGATCAAGGTGCTGTCTTTTTCTCTCATTTCATTTCAAGCTTATTTTTATTGTTGCATGAGGACAAGCAATCAATAGTAGTGGCATGAGATCAGTGGGCTATCATGCAAGCTTACAAACCAAGGCATCATGCAAGCTTACAAACCAAGACATCTATCGCGATGGTATTTTCTCTCTCTTTAGGTTAATTTATTATTCTAGTGTGCGGACAACCAATTTACAGTGGGATGTCAGTGGGCCATCATACTTACAGACCTAAAGAATGGCATACATGCATGTGAGTGGGCTAATAAGACTGCATGGTGTCCGTCTTCGGATCTTTTAAGAATATTCACATCATGCCTCAACAATTTCCAATAATTTTATAACTACATTTTCATCATTATTTATATTTTTAAAAAATTTCTTACTTTTCCTTAAAAAGAATACTATAAAACTTAGTGACATCATTAATATTTCTACAAATTTTCCCTTTTTAAGCTCTCTTCCTATTACACTATATCTATTTCAGACCGTAACACGAATTTACGAAAATAAAAATAACACCAGCAGTCTTTTGTCTTCCCACGCCCTCCCACGAAATTATATTTTTAAAGATCTAACAATGCCTTCTAATTAATTTTTTTCACCCACAAAAAGGCATTTAGTTGTGGGTATGTAGGGTGTGTTTTGTTACACACAAAAACTTTTCAATCAAAAACTTTTCACTCCCCATAACTACCTTATTTTTTAATTATTTTTTCACATTTTCCTATATAAACAACCCTACTTTTCAATCATTTCCACACAAATACTCATACAACTACCCTATCTATTTTAACTTTATTCTCTTTACACCTCATTATTACCCCTATCACATCAAATCATTTTCTATCAACTTGACAACTTCTACTCTAAAAAGTTTTCATCAAAAAGTTTTACCTCCAACCAAACGTACCCGTAGACTCCAATCGAAAAAATGGCGGAAATTTTCCTTTTTCGATTATAAACAAAGTCGCGGATATGTGACAATCTTCTAGATTGATAAGGGGGGAAGAAATCTAATAATGCCCTTTAAATGTTTTATCTTTTCACCCATAAAAAGCTCTGGTGTATCATATGTAGCCGATGTTCAAGCTAGCTAGGGAAGGATTGGTAATTGTAACCTGAACACTGAGGACTCCCTCCCTTTTCTTCGGGACGAGCTTGCCTTCGATGGAGGTGTTGACGTTGTAGAGCTGGAGGTGGTGGAGTTCAATATCAGCGTAGGCTTCGTAGAAATCGACCCCTCGATTGTTGCAGAGGAGCTCCGGCTCTCCAGCAGAGTTGCACACCATCTCCCCGGCTAAGGCATAGTAAGAAACCAGCGCCTGGGTCAGGGATTTCTTGAGAATGCTGGCCATGGCCGGGAACCCGTAGGGTCCGTTTGGCTTCTTGTAGCAGAAGAAAACACCGAAGTCGAGAGGCGGCAACAGCAGATCGAGGTTGGAGAGAGGTAGCCAGTGCTCTTGCATGGGCAGCACCGCTGCAATGGTTTCCTTCCTTTTTACTGACACTATGAAATCTTCGAATCTAGCAGGAGCAGGTGCCATCTCAGAGAGAGAGAGAGAGAGAGGTTTGATACGAGGGTGGGTATGCAACAAGATTGAAAGGGGTTTGGATATATAGAGACGCGTTGTCTTGCTTGTGCAGCTCCAATTAACGTCATGCAAGGAGGGTCACACTCACAATTGATTGAAATTTTCACCCAATGGAACACACGTCATTTTCGTTTTATCTTTACGACAGCAATAACAAATGTACATATTCAAAAAATAGAGTCCCCCTTGACTCTCGAGTTGAATGAATGGATCAATATTATCTTATCCTGAATCACGGCAAAAACGTATAGGATAATGATTCAATATCATAAGCATGGAGTTATAAATTGTAAAAAATAGCATTTTAGAGAATGATTATATAGTTGTTAACAGCTTATATATATAGTATAAGATATAAGAGTTTTCAACACATATTTTTGAAATTATAAATAAATCTACGAGAATAAACATGATAAATAATTTAGATTTCTAATAGTTAAAAAATGGCTGAGCATGGAGCCTCCAGATCTATAATAAATATTGGATCATTGATTAAATAGACATATACAATAACAGTATTCCAAAGCTGGATTTTTCGCTAAATAGGGTTACCCGCAAGTACGCACATATGGCATTTTATGCAATAATATATACCGATAAGTTTTGAATTTTTATGAAACAAATCTTATATATAACTAACGTGAAATAGTGACAAAGGGTTTTTCTTTTCCATTTAGTATCATATCACAATTGCATGGGGCTGAAAAGTACTCTCAAATAACTTAGAAACTTTTTTCTTATCCTCCAGTGGAAAATACAAGCACATAGTTTTATTTCACAAATTTTAAAACTTACTGAATCAACTTGGCAAATACCAACATACACATGTCAAAATGCAATTATAAATACTTACAAGGTCTATTTTGCAAAAAACCAAATTTCAAATAAATCAGTTTCCTGGGCAATTGACCATTCCAGTTCCTAAAATTGACCTCATTGCTGCTGGAAAGATTCTTATATCCAGCCATTTTTTCAGCCAAGAGTGTAAATTCCTTGCATACAATGTTAATATCAAATGCGGCGAATTCTAAGCCACTGGATATAACCAATTTTATTCGACATATATGTATGCAGAAGAAAAAACAAAGTTTGCCTACAAATACATCAACCTTCCATTGATAAAGAAATCAAGTACCGAAATCGTGTGAACAAAAATTTTCTCCTTTTCTTGATTAAATTTGCAACAGGGTACACTAGTCGTCCACGTGCGATGACTTGTGTGGGCGAGGAAGGTTCACCGTCGTCGTCGCTTGGCTGAGGCGTAATCGGAGTATGTTTAGTCGGCCCGTCATTTCTTTTTCTTTTTCTTTGATAGAGAGCCCGTCATTAATAGAGCAAAATAACGTTGTCAGACGTACGGTTAGGATGGATGGATGGATGGATGCGGAAGGTGGCCCATCGCTAGCATTGGGTGGGGCCCACAAGCTGGATGCTAAGGATGCATTTTTTTTTTTTCCTTTTTGTTTTTTGATTAAAAGAAGGATGTATAGGCTCTAGTCGTCCACGTGTAATCTGTCAAGTACAGTGTGGGTGGGGACTGGGGAAGGTTCACTGTCTTCGTCGGTTGGGTGAGGCGTAGTCGCCGTGAGTCAGAGCCCTATGACTCTACGAGAGGGAAGCTCCAAACTTTCATGACATGAAGCTTTTTATGGGTGAGTAGTGTGTGAGTCAATAGAAATAGAAAAAGGAGGAAAATGAATTTTTTTTCTTATTTTTCTTCCTACTTTCGGATATAATTATATATTTTACAGCTACTTTTCACATAATTTTTTATAAAACTATAGCGTCCATTTTGGAACGTGAACCAGTGCACACAACCCTATTTTTAAGCTTGTTTTGATTTTTCGCACCATTGTATGATGTGCTTCTTGTGTATATAATTTTACAATTTACTAAATTTATTTAATTAGTTTAAAATTTTTAAAAAATGTCATGATCCCATCAGCCTGGCCTCATGGGAAATCCTATGAAGTCGGTCCATTTACATGTTTTTTTAAATTTTTTGTTTCTCGTAAGATTGTTATCCTAAGTATTTTTCATTCATATTAAGTTTTCTCATTTTTAAGATGTATGTATATATTTAAAATTTTTAAAATCAATTATTTTAGTCATTTTAAGCCTTCTAAAATAACTATAATGCCCCTGATTTAAAAATTTAAAAAAATATTTACACACTTTTAAAAATGATAAAACATGCTACATAAATAAAAAACACTTAAATAATAATTTTATGGATTTTTTTTTAAAAAGTATGTAAGTGGGCTAGGCTAAGTTATTAGCAATCAAATTTATTCTTAGTGATTACTATATTAACGATCAAATATTAACTTTTTGCAAAAAAAAGATAATTGCTAAAAATTAAAATTTTATAGAGAGAGTAAAATTAATAATAATAAATTTCACGGGCAGATGGAAGGTATAATGACTGATATCTACCTACATGGGCTATTCGAATTAGTTGTCCATATATAATTGGCTTATGTTAGATGAATTATTGAGAGAGAGAGAGTGTGTGTTAAAATAACATAATAAATTTCATGGGCGTTGGATAGTACACTGAATGGTACCTACCTAGCTATATTCAGGAACTGTGTTTGAAACAAGGTAACAACTGTTTGAATTAGTTACCCAAATTCAATTGGAATGTGTGAGATCACTTATTAGTGGAGAAAGAGAAAGAAAGAGAATGACTATATCTCATTGTCATGCTCATGCATGCATGATGAAGCTAATTGGCCATCTCAAATTAGCTAATTGGTTGGTCTACACAGCCTTTTAAGATAAGTTTGGCATGTGGGCTGGCTTGTAGTGGCACTAGAACAGAACAAACAGTCTCCGTCTAATACCAATTTCATTTTGTACTAATCCCTTAAATTGGCCGGTTCCAACGAGGATTGATATTTGTTTGCTATTAAAACTTTCCCACAAAGGGCCTGAAATGGGTTGTGGGGATTCTTAATTAATTGGAATTTTTGACCCGACTAGAAAAGAAGGGCAGAAGAAGGTACCTGTCGCTCGTATGGCAGAGAGATCATGAGGTTGTAGATGAAGTAGAGGTAAGGGTGATGGGGACGGTCGCTGGAGGGGACCTTAGAAGATATTATGGATTTTGAAGTGTGGTTGAGAGCCTTGGAAGTTAAAGACCAGAATATCTGTTGTCTCTCAAGGACAAAATAAGTTAGGTAAAAGTACTATATATGCTCAACTAAAAAAAATATTATGGGTTTGTTTGGGAACGAATAAAACTTTTGATGAAAAGTTTTGGAGAGTAAAAGTTGTTAAATGATGTGATATGATAGGGGTAATGATGAGGAGTAAAGATGATAAAGTTAAAATAGATAGGTTAATTGTATGGGTAGTTGTGTAGAAATAATAGAAAAGTAGGGTAGTTGTATGGAAAAATGTGAAAAAATGATTAAAAAATATGATAATTGAAGAGAGTGAAAAGTTTTAGATTGAAAAGTTTTAAGTTGACATTTTTTTCTCTTTGCCAAACACACCCTATTTATGCAGTTTTACAATGGCTCAATAGGAACTTAAATAATAATATTATAAGGGAACAATTTTACAAAGTAAAATTGTATTTTGCTGATAATATCATAAGTGGAAAAAAATGTTGTTGTACATAACAATACTACAAGTAAATGGACTCTTAGTGACGAGGGAAATTATAGTTCTGTGTATTAATTTACATGTCACGTGGTTGTTGTCAGTTGGTGGTGGTAATTAGTTAGAGAGAAGAAGAAGACTTTAATAAATTTCGGAATTTTTAAAAGGTAAAATAAATTTGCTAAGAGTTAAATGTTATGGAAAATAGATTTTGATAAATTGGGATGCTTCCGTGAAACTTTATTTCTATATAACTCCTCTATTTTTAACATTTAGACAGCTGATAAAAAAATTCACTTTATCTATTATGTTTAGCTTCACTTATATTATTATGAAAACCCTTTCATTTGTCGAATATCACTATAGATGTGCTCCATATACAAACACGTAAAATCAATATAATAAAATGATTTAATGTGAAATATAAATTTGTAAGTACTATTTTTAACATCTAAACCATTTAAAATATCGCTACTGTATGGATGAATGATTTTATAAAGTATCACTACATTCCAATACGTATGTGAATGGATCAAAACGTTTTCCTAATTTACATATGAATGTATTGTGAATAAATGTGATCTATGTACGTATTGGATTTGGATGAAACTTGTTATCTAAGTTAAGCGAATGATATTAAATATAATAAATAGATTGAATTTGTCATCAAGCATCAAAACCTTAAAATTTGAGGGGGTTACATGAAACCACTTATATGTAACCCGATAACATAGAAGCAAATCTGTTGATAAGTATTATCATAATGTTAATTAGATTAAACTTTAAACTAAACTTTAATTCACAAATAAATGAAAAGGAACATATTTTTTAAAATCGAAAACGAACAAACATATATTTTGTTGCATATATTGTGCACGACATAAATTAATGCATATTTCTGCTTGCATTAATTGATGCATATTTTTTCTTATCTTTAGGGGTTGTTTCCAGCTATGATGGTTATAAAGGGTAATAATTCAATTTATATATACTCTGCCCCAATACATATAGTTTTTTTTTCATTTTTTGCAAGCCCATATGTATTTAATTAGTTCATATAATAAATTTTATCATTTTTAGCTTTTTATATAGTTTTCAATAATTTCAAAAAAATCTATAGACTATTGATTTTTGAAAATACAAAAAGTAGAAAATAATACATTCTGACGTATGAACCAAATCTATATGGGCCTATCTAAAAAAGAAAATTAAAATTAAAAAAATCTAAACACCAATATGTATTGACGATCGGTGCATATACTCACTATATTATTTAATCCAAAAAATATTCATTTCATCGAAAGTCGTCAGTTTAATTTTTATAAATACCAAAATACTCCCGTTCTAAAATAATAAATGATTAAATAAAATAAAAATAAAATAAAATTAGAGCTCTCTAAATTTAGAATTCATGTACAATTAAGGGGTCAGTGAGCTATGGCATTTAATTTTTTCAATTTTGTCCTAAATTTGAAAAATATATTAGTAATTTCACATATTCACTAACGGTATTAGCTCACAGAATGTGCATTTTTTAAATTAAATGCAAATGTGATGGATATATTTGGAATTTTGAAAATGTTGCGGATATATTTAGAATTAGGGTAAAATATAGTAAATATATTTGAGAAAAACTTCTTTTTTTGGGGAAAGAAAAACATGTTTTTGGATTTAAGGAAGTGGAAAAGGCTATAGAAGACAACTTTCAAACAAGGCCCATCAATAATTATGTCAAAATTCGCGTGAAGAAGAGCACCTCTGATTCATACAAATTGTGTGTGTTAGTTAAGAGTGTTAATGGTCATGATCAACCTGTTAACTCGCTCGTCCAACCCATTTATAAATGAGTTTGGGTTGAGATTTTTGAATAAATATATTATGATCTGCCAACCTGTTCAACCACTTAATTAATAAACGGTTTAGGGTTAAGATTTTATAATCCGTTAACCCGTTTAGTAATCCGTTAAGATTTAATTAAATGGATTGTAAATAGGTTAGTATTAAAGTTTTTTAAATGGGTTAGTAAATGAATTAAGGTTGAGATATTTTAGATGAATTAGGATTAGGACTAGGCTCTAACCCGTCTAACCCGATCCATTAACACCCAAAGTAATAGCCTTCTTTTCCGAGTTCGCTGTATAGTTTGAAATTGCAAGTTAAGTCCTTAATCGAGTGGGGAAATTCTGTAATACCCATTTGAAACTATTTATTCTTTTGATCTTTTTATTTTGCCTTCCTTCAATCACTCAGCCAAACTAGCTTCTATATTATGTCAAAACTGTAATTTTATTTTAGGAATTTTTTTTATAAAAATATTAAAAACCACGCGAGTCAACGTCTGTATAGCCTTGGTCTGCTGAACCAATTAGGGAAGACACAAAGCACTGATACAAGGCAGGCAAATACAGATTATGAGTGACAAGAATTCTTCTTAGAGACCATGAGTGACACAGGCAATTACAGAAATCATTTCTCAACCGAAACAAACGCAGAAAATAAAGAAATATATGCCAATACGACAAGCCATCACATTACAGAGCCGAAACACGTAGATCCGTCTTGGCTGCTACTCGGGCTAGATTAAAGCAATCTGGAGTCAAGGGGTGAAAGAGATGGCCGAGCTCTTCTTCTAGCAAATCCAGCTGCCCCTTTGCCATATACATGTAGACCACCCAATCCCCCTCCCTGTTTGCACTGGGCATTGGCATCACATACCCTGCTTCTGCACCCCATGGGAAATGGTATGATCCAAACACAGGCTTCCCCCAACCAAAATCCACCTTTGTCACTGGGAACCTCTGCCCTGATGACACCACCAACGCCGCCCCTTCTTCCTTTGTCGTGTAGATTACCTTCGCCACCGCTGGCTCCGGTCGCTGGGCCTCCACCCAATCAATCAAATTCAAGAAATGCTCTTTACATGCTCCAATCCTCACTGATTCATGCACTGCTTCTGCAACCCAGCTCAGGGGCCTCGTCCTCAGCTCTTCCACTCTCTCCTCTCCATATGGTATGGACAACACGTTCCCGAAGTAGTTGGACATGGAGCTGGGCTCAATGCCATTGCACAATCGACTTCGCCCGTCGACAACCACTCCCATCTTGCACTTCTTTCCTGTATCTTCTTTCTCGCTTTTGGCAACGATCTGCCACAGGCAAGCGCAGAGCGCCTCGAGCTTAGTTCTTTTGCAGGTGTTCGAGCTGGCACGGCCCTGGAGCTTGCTGATAGATTCAGCGGTCATGTAGTAGATGCGGCTTATAAGGATATTTTGGTCATCGATTCTTGGCTTTGAATTGTTGAGAGGAGGAATGCATGAGATTGGAACGAAGAGGTTGTTGATGGAGGCAATGCCGGAAGTAGGAGGGCGCCTGGGGTTGAGGAGTGATCGGCGGAAAGAGGGCTGGATAGAAACGGATTTGGATTGAGCCATCTCTGCCCATGATACCAAAAACATGTTGGCGGAGTAGGCGTCTGCTACCTGGTGGTTGAATGTGCATCCAACTACAACTCCCCCACATTTCAGCTCTGTGGCCTGTTCCCATGCGCGCGCGCGCGCCCACACAGACAACAAAATCCAAGTATCATTTATCTGCCTTTTCAAATGCCCAATTCAACCAGCATTTTCTTGAAAAAGACTGCCAATCCTGACTTAGTAAGACAACTGAATCAACCATGAAGGCAAAAAGGAAGAATTAATGGAAACTTTAGCTTGGGAAAATGACAACACTAGTCATATATTTAAAATTCAAAATATATATACATATCTTTAAAATAATAAAACTTGGTTTATTATTTATATACAACTAGATTAATTGTTTCATGAAACACTTTTCAAAATGGATTTTATGACCGTTGTTGTGTGGGAAAATTCCATACTATTGTAGATTATTACCAATCCATATGTATTGAAATGTAAAAATACTTTATAAAATTATTTATTCACATGGTAATGATATGTTTTAGATTATTTAAATAATGAAAATATATTTTAAAATTAACGTTTATCATTAAACTATTTTATTATACTAATTTTATACATTTGCTGGTGAAACTCTACACAATAAAACTAGAAAAATGAGAAAGTTCCCGTGATAATAAAAATAATAGATGAGTAAATGCTCTAAAAGTATTAAAATATTAAAAATAAAAGAAATTATACAAAAGAGTTGTTTAGCAAAGCCTAGCAACCATAAAGCCATTTCATAAGCATAAAAAGTAAAAGAAATTGTCACATCAAAAAAAAAGTAAAAGAAATTAGTTAGAAGAATGTGTGAATATACTTTTAATTAGAAAGATAAATAGTTGTGAAAAATACAAATAGATATTATTATTATTTTCCATCAAACGAATTAGGCAATTAAGTGAAATTCACGTGCCTAATTATACAGAGCACAGGAATCATGAGGCACGTTGTCAATTTGTCATCAGACAAAAAGTGAAATTCTCGTGCATGGTGTCATCGTCGGGACAAAACTTCGCGAGCCATGCATGCCGTGCAACCGTCTTTACTTTGAGCTACGGTACTGAGGGTCCCATCCACTTTTCAATTGTCATGATGTGTACGACATGAGGACGGTGTTGGCTGTTAAAAAAAAAAAAAATTATTTGTGAAAGTTTTTTAAAATGGAGGAAAATTAACAATGTGACATGAAAAGGATAATAATAAATAATAAAGAATATAAAGTTAAAATACATTCATTAGTTATATGGATAGTTGTGTATAAATGATTAAAAATTAGTATTGCTATAAAAAAATATATATAAAGAAATAATTAAATATATCGTAGTTATGGAGAGTAAAGACCTATATAATTATATCAATCATTTTTCCATAATATCCATAAAACTATACATTTTAACTTTATTATAGTTACTTATTATTACCTTTATCATATCACCATTTTTTCTTTCCTTTTAAAAAATTTTATATCAAAAAATTTTCTTTAAAATTTTTTATCAAATCCAAACACACCTTACATCTCTTATCTAATTAACCATTACAAAATGCCAAATATCTTGTACCAATATGTGGATTACATGCACAATTTGGGCAACTAAAATATATTTTTATTTTTAAATTTTTTTATAAATGTTCAAACTCCACTTCAATTTTTTAACTTTGTGAAATTTGATAATTTATTGAATATGTTAGATATTTTGTTTTAATTTTAAAAATAAAAAAAGTATGAAATATGCCATTTTATTTCCAACAATAAAAAAAATACTAAATACATTTTAAAATGTCAACTTTGACACGACAGAAGATTTAAGTGGAGCCTGTATATTATTAAAAATATTCAAAGTAAAAAATTTCAGCGGCATGTATGGGATCGGCTCACTTTTAAAAATAAAAAAGAAATATATGTAAGGCTATGGTTGGATTAGACTGATCGTTCAGGATACATTGGCACCCAACTGGTATAATTTTCACATGTTAGTACAATAATAGATTTAGAAATTTATCTCAATTTAGTTGCTAATGTTAAACTATTAATTTGCTAACTTCGTAGGCGACATTGATATTTCTTGAATAATATAATTGAAACTAATCAACAACCGTGCAATGTTAAATTTCCTCTATTTGGCTAATAAATGCACGAGGAACAAATCCCATGCACCACAGTGTGACGTGCCAGCTTCCCACTAATCAAAACAGTGGTAATTGAGAGAATTTTTTTTATTAGTAGTAACACAAACTACGACATCTGATATTAGAAATCAAATACTTTTACAACCCTTACAGTGAAGGGATATTTTATAAATACCCTACGGTCACGGGGGCAACTATAAATACCTCCATTTTCAGGAGGACAAATGGTTATACATCTGCACTTCGCAAGATTTGAACCCAAGTTATTTAGCAATAATACCGAAGAACTTGACTTCTGGGACAACAATAGAGAGACTTGACATCAGTGATATCAGATATTGGTAAAGCCGGTTAGGATTAGATTAGATAATCTATTTCTACAAAAAAGTATTAGCAGGAACCCTTTTGGTTTATGATCCATTCATCAAACTATGAATGACATTTTTATATATGTCGAATGTAAGCCACTAATTGTTTGACAGATGGGTCAAATGGTGATTGGACCTGCATATCATGTTCACCCATTAAATAGTGGATCGATAGGTTCAGATATCGCTCATAATGTTATTAAATATTTCTTTTTATTATTATTACAAGATTTTTACGCAGAAAACTACCTCTTGTAGGCAACAAGGATCGAAATCGCGGCCAACGCCAGGTTCACAAATTTCTTTTAGTTTAAGCGGATTAGGATGGCTATGCCTATCGTCAGCATATGCCGTCACGCCCTATTTTTCACGAGGCAAATAACATTTGAACCACTGTGAGTCATGTACATATCTCTTTGTCCCCTATTATGATACTATTGAACGCAATTCTTCGTATTCCGTTCGGATGCAGCATCAAGTAGTAAATTTAAATTATTTTATTTTGTTATCTAATTAAAATTATAAATAATAATAATAATAATATTTTATGACTTAATTACTTTAGATATTATTTAGGACAATCGAATAATAAATCATCCTAATCTTCTTAGATACCGTTTAATTTCATATATTAATCTTAATGATGCTAGAATGATGATTTATTATGTAAAATATCAAATCAGATGAGTTGAAGGTTTAATAAAATATCCTTCTATTTAAAACTTTAAGTAAATTATTAATTATTGTTATTGATATTATTCTTGTACAAAATGCCTAATATTATCAAAAAATTTACGGTGATTTGCAACTATACTTATTTAGTTTGATCATAATTGCAAATATACCTACATAGTATTAGGAATTACAAATAAGTTCACATAGTTTGACCGTAATTACAAATTTATCCACATTAATACTATACCATTTAGGAGTGTTAATGGTCATGATTAACTCATCAACCCGCTCGTCCTACTTATAAATGAGTTTGAGTTGAAATTTTTGAACAAATGAGTTATGATTTGCTAACCCGTTTAATCATTTAATTAATTAAACGGATTAATGTTGAGATTTTATAACCCGTCAACCTATTTAGTAATTCGTTTAACACATATAACACGTTCAACCGATTTAACTTATTTAATCCATTAAAGTTATATATATATATATAAATGTACACTGATTGGTTAATTTCCTCCAATAAGCTTTTCTACTACTACTTAATTTTTATTTTTTAACTATTATTCTAATTCAATTTTCCTGTTATTACCTTATTTCGATTTCTTCTGCGCGGAAAAAATCTTCTAGTCTCTTCATGGAAGATCATCATTTGCCAGAATTTAGACTTTCAGGTTGTTTGTTATACAACTTGTTAACAACCCGTCAACCCATTTATTAAATGAGTTGTAAATGGGTTAGGGATGAGGTTTCTAAAATGAGTTAATAAAAGGATTAGGGTTAAGATATTTTAAATGGGTTAGGATTAGGATTAAGATTAGGCTACAACCTGTCCAACTCGATCCATTAACACCCCTACTACCATTACAACGTAAGTATATTTGTAAAGATATACAAATTATGTAAGTATATTTACAATTTCAAAAATTAAATTGGTATATTTAGTTTTTGCAGATATATACATTTAGTTTGGATATATTTACAAATATACCTACGTCGTGTCACCGCAGTAATGGCACCATTGGCACCATAATGATGTGTGTATATATGCAACTATGGTCAAACTATGAAGAGTTATTTGTGATTTTTGAAACTATGTAGGTATATTTGTAATTATAATTAAATTAAGCAAGTATATCTGCAAATTATCCAAAATTTTATCATTAATATCAATCCCAATCCTGACCAAAACTTGAGATTACCCGGACGAGGTTTTCCTACATGGCAATCCTTGTCTGATTTGTTGGGCTGTATGCAGTACTTATTTGTATGGCCAAACGCGCAATCCTTGTCTGATTTGTTGGGCTGTATGCAGTAAATGGCCAAATGCGCGGTACATTCTCCTTCTCCTACTGGACCTAGTCGTGCATTATGAAATTTGAGATCTTCGGAATTAAAACATGTATAAAATCTCTCGCGAATTACATTCACTGGAATATGGCATTTCAATTAAAAAATGTATTAGTTCTCTTTACATACTTTTTATTTTTTTTATTGGTATGTGTACACTATAACATGTGATGTTATAATCAAGTATATTCAATGTTCACGGAATAGAAATTTTTGTTATAAATACTTTTACATTAGTAAAGAATCTGTAAACACCTCCACTTAGAGAGAATTAATAAAACCTCGGAGCTATGGTGACTGAAATTCAATCCCTCGTCCACGTCCACCAACCAGGCATTTTTTTCTGCCACTCCTTATACCACCAGGCAGTATGCCTGGGGCTACATATTTTCTATTTGAGAAAAGATGAATTGGAAAAAATCTATACATGTTTGTGCTGACGAGAGAGGCAATAACAATGGTAAAATAAGTTTTCTCCATGAATTTTTTTTTTTAAAAAACGAGAAAACAGTATAACTGATCATTAAAAAAAAAAGTTTTCTGATGCACGACAGCTGCCATGGCTGACGCTAGTTAATGGTTATATAGTGTTTAACTGTTGCTCTGTTTCTGTCCTACCATCTATAGCAGCAGCGATCCAAGTGACTGCGTGTGGACAACCAATTGAAATTGGTATGTGAGTGGTACACCAAGCTACAAAACTTAGACAGTGGTACGTCTGCTTTCAGGTTTTTCAAGATTCATCTATATCAGACCTCAACTACTACTAATTCTAATAACATGAATAATTCTAGCTATTTTTTATCTTCGTTTATAATTTTAATATTTTCTTACCTTTCCCGAAAAAGATAATATTTCTTTACTTTACTGATATCATTCATCGCTAAACTTTTTTATTACGCCTATTTTCTGACCCCAATGGAATTTAATAAGTAACACCACCCAAATCTTTTTTAAAAAAAATTAAGAATTTAAAAGAAAAATAAAAAACAAAATTATTGTCTTGTACTCTCTCAAAAATACAAGGCATACCTTTTCCCTTTTAAAGAAAATTTTTTATCACCCATAATTGTTAAAAGTTATCTAGTTACAGGTATTAATATCAAGAAAAACGGTGATGAACCTGAACGCTGAGGACTTCCCCCTTCTTTGGGACGAGCTTGCCTTCAATAGAGGCGTCAGCATTGTAGAGCTGGAGGTGGCAGAGCTCGATATCAGCGTAGGCTTCGTAGAAATCGACCCCTCGATTGTTGCAGAGGAGTTCCGGCTCCCCAGCAGAGCTGCTCACCATCTCCCCGGCCAAGGCGTAGTACGAAACTAGCGCTTGGGCCAAGGATTTCTTGAGAATGCTGGCCATGGCAGGGAAACCGTAGGATCCAATCGGCTTCTTGTAACAGAAGAAAACGCTGAAGTCCAAATAGGGAAACAATAGGTCGAGGTTGGAGAGGGGCAGCCAGTGCTCTTGCATGGGGAGGACTGCTGAAATGGTTTCCTTCCTTCTCACCGACACTGCGAAATCTTCAAATCTAGTAGGAGCAGGAACCATTTCTTCAACAAAGATGACGAAAGAGAGAGAGAGGAGTAGATAGTGGGGTAGGAAAACGGAATGAAGGATGCAAGAAGGTTGAGAAGGTCTTGGGATATATATATATATAGACGGCTTTGATCGACTGTAGCTCAAAGTAATGGCACGCAAGGTGGGGCCGCATTTCCAAAAGATTGGAAATTTTCACCCAATCCACCCAAACGAAAAATGGAAATTTTTATATCTATTATGGTCGAGAAATTAAAAGTCTACTAAAAGAGAATCAGAGCTAATATGTACATATATTTTACCACATTAATTAATTATCATCTGTTATAGTTTTGGGCGACAACATTTATTCCTCTTTTGTGTTTGTTTTTTAATTAATTAAGCTTGCCGATTGGCAATTGGCAACTTCTCAAGCCTTTTATCCCGATTTCCAACAACACCATTACCACTTTGTGGGGCCGTTAGTGGACTTATATGAGACTTCAATTCTATGCTCTGCATGCTCCCGGGCACATATATTTATTTTTTTTATTTTTTTTTATTTTAAATTTTTTTTTATAAATTTGTTAACCCAAGTGTATTTAACGTATATATCAATTTTTACCATTTTTGGAGTATTTTAGATATTTATTTTTTATTTTTGAAAATCAATGGCATTTTAGTAATTTAAAATTACGTAAAATGCAACTAATTTTAAAAAATCAAAAATAAATATCTAAAATACTCCAAAAATGATAAAAATTTACCCACAGATTAAATACACTTGGGCTAATAATTTTATAAAAAAAAATTCAAAAAAAAATAAAAAAAATAAGTGCATGCGCCCGGGAGCATGCTCCCAAGAGCATAGGACTGAAGTCCACTTATACGTAGATTGTTTTCTCCGTATGTTTGCTTCTATAAGACACAAGTTATGGTACTGTATCTTATAATAAAAAAATAAAAAATAAAAACATGAACTCTCAAAAAGAAAAAAAAAATCTGGCCAATTGACTAGGGACTTGAATGGATCAATTTTTTGACTCGGACGCTCGAGTCGGCTGATAAATCATCACCAAAAAAGTATGCCAAAATAGAATCCATAATAAAACTCTCAAAAAAGTATTTCCTTCAGTTCAATGTATATGTGCAATGATAGCTACTTGTTTGATAAAAAAGTCTGTTTCAAGTTTCAACGTAATCCAAAAAAATATTTGCAAAGCGGACATGGGCTACAGGGTTGCCCTTTTACATGTGATATCATGCAGTTGCTACCATTTCAAAAGTTTGAGTTTAGACGTTTGGTAAGCTGGAAAATTGTGAGATTACAGGAAATAGTGATAAACAAAAAATGGAATATTTTATAATTTATGTAATTAATAAGAAATGATAGGAGAACGGTTGAAATAAATAGGGTTGATGGATGTAGTTAGTAGGAAAAATGATTGAAACGTATGGGTAAAAATGAAAAAAATATAATTATTGATGCAGAAATCATTGGCTTTGCGAAACTAATCCCACATTTTCCCACCCCCTCTCACTTATACATCTTATCAAATGTAACCGCAGTATCATATCATAGCCACCCTTCTCAATTTCTCGACTTTTACAACTTTTAGAATCCCTTAATTCCCAAACAAATAAGGTAGCACCTAGAAATTCAGGACCCGTTTAGCCACACGTTAGAAAATAAGCAAGATACATAAGATTTTTTTTATATATAAATTGTACGGATTTTTAGGTGAAAAAATAGAAGACTACACTTTTATGCAATGTTGCCAAATGCACCCTTCATCGGAATAACAGCACATGTTTAAAGATGAAAGCACTTCTTCCCAGCTAATCAATAAGCGAGGCCTAACCAGCGCTGGGACATAATCGATCAAACATATAGTTGGGTAAGAAAGGCACGAAACTAATTGCTGTAGCCAATGTCCTTTTATGTATGGCTAGCTGGCCGTGTCAAGCATCTTCAGTACAAAATTGTCTGCCTTTTCATGGTACCCGAGTCTGCGGCTGGACTCTCGTGCTTTCTCCCTCATGCATTCTCTTCAACTTCTATTTGAACTTTTTTTTTTTTTTTTATGGAACGTTTATTTGAATTTAAATAGTAAGGAAAATTGCCCACCGTAAGCGTCTGTGGTCCCTACTGCCAGGCCGCGACAACCACATGCATGCATGCCCGAACCCCTCGTCATTTTCTAAAACACAGGCCCCTTATTTTTGCACATAGAACATGGGTGTCTGCTCGTTTTTGAGGAAAATATTCTAGAAAAGGTCACAATCCAAACTTCAAAAAAGTCATTTTTATTTTTGTAAAATATAAAAATTTTCCTCCATATAATTTTTTTTTTCAATTTATACTTAGCTTTTAATTATTATTATTTTTTAAATTGTGATAAAACTTTTTAGTTTTGTGAGTTTGCAAAGATATTTTTTATATATCTTCAAATTAAGGTATTTTCTTGTTGAAAGTAAAATCACCCAATGTTAAGCGTAATTTAGCTGTCCCATTAGTACCATCTCCATGTATCTATCTTTCATGAGTACCGATCTACTTCATCCCGGTGAACTTAGCTTTAGTGTACCCTAGTGCAAAATCTATTTTCTGAAATTTTTCTGAAATTTTTTTATAAAAGTGTTAATCTAGGTTTATGTAGCATATATATCAATTTTTATCATTTTTGAATATTTATAAATATTTTTTTGAATTTTTAAAATCAATGATAACTGCCACTAATTTTAAAATATATAAAAATCTCTAAAATTGGTAAAAATTGATTAAATACGTATAGATTGACAGTTGTATAAAATAATTTTCAAAAAAATAAAAAATAAAGAAAAATGGGTTAGATTCACCCGAGTGCGCTAAAGCTAAAATGTCACATCTTTCACATGACATCAACGACGTTGCCGTAAATCCATGGCTCTATCGGCAACAAGGCATGGGTTGGAAACACACCCTACACTTTGGTGTGAGGCGATATTTTAACGATCCTCCGTGAATTTGTGGAAATTTTACAATTCTTCTTAGTGTGGACGCTTCATACAAATTTTTTCTAGTATAAGTGGTTAATTTATAGAAAATTTCCTCCATATTGTAAGAGCTGTGAATGTATTTGATTGTAATATCAATTATTCCTAAATAATTGGAGGGAATCAGGTTTGTCATTAAAAGTCACTTAAAATGTGCATCGACGTTGCTTTTAGAGGTATGCCTTTGGCAATACAATTCTCCTGCACAGACACAGTACACACGTATATACGGCAATCACTTGGAAGGCCACGTCCCTCTCAGATGTGCAGGGCACGCCACCATGGCCCTTAGGTATGCCTTTTGCCAAAAATTCTCTCATAGACATGCCCCGTTATTACCAGTTTTTTTTTTTTTGAAAGTGCTCGCAAGATGTTTGATTAGGCATACTTGGACGTATCGGACATCAACAATATTAAAAAATAAATAATTACAGAAAAATCAATTTGTTACTGTAAGTTACCTGAATGTGCAGGCCACGTTTCATCATGCCTTTAGGTATGTGCCTTTTGCTAAAAAACTGAGATTTTTTTACCTAATTAACTAATATGCTGAAATGGACCATATTTATTTTAATGATTGTGGTTGTTAACATCATTGCTTTAGCCAATTAATACTGTTGATGGGTTACTAATTAATAACCATGTTGCCAAATAAATTACTGTTGGTGGGTTTTTAAAATCAATATAATTTGTAGTAATAGCACGTCCCAAGTTTTTTTTATTTGGTATTGTACACTATAATATCTAATATTATATTTCAAGTCCATTCATAAGAGATTTAATAAGCTCCCACCTATCCCATAAATACACTTATTTTGTTATTTTTTTTGAAATTTTTTTTACAAGATTGTTAATCTAGTTGTATTTTTTTACAAACAGCGTACGTTTTACATCTGCAAGCTTTCCTCAGAGCCGTCGGACTTTGGTCATCTACAATTAATAACGAAATTACATATGTGGTAACTGTAACATCAGTGAGAAAATATACGTATCTGTTGCGGAAGCATTCTATGATCCTACCCATCGCGGTAAAAGAAACAAAATCCAAATCAAAAACACATTATACAAATTTACATAAAAAAAATTCAATCAAGAAAAGAAAATTATAAAATAGATGATAATCCATTATGAAAGTAAGTTTAAAGATAAAAAATAATATGACTTATTCTCGTTGTTTAGATATCTTAAACGTCCATTCATTCTTATGATATCTCACAATAAAGACATTTCAAAAATCCTATGGCACCTTTGGTATCTCAACTCTATAATTTCTTCTTTTTTTTTAAGAGAACTATAATCTCAAAGTGATACCCAATCTTCTCATAGGTACCTATGTAAAAACAAGGTGAACTCTTGTACATCCTCCATTACACCGTCATATGGGCAACCTTTACGCAATATCCATACAAAAAATATGGGACACGTTTGTAAATAATTAATCTGTTGGTTTGTCAATAGCTTTTTGTTTCGATTGAATTGGTTCATCAATAGTTGCTATATGAAATATTTCACAAATCATCGGCAAACTGATTCAGCCAAATCAAAAATTGTTTACTTAAACATAAAAATACAAGTTATTAGGAATCAAATTAATTCTTAGTGATTACTATATAAAATATGCCACAAATTATTGACAATCAAGGTTTTTTTAACGATCAAATATTAGTTTTTTGCAAAAAAAAAATAATTGCCAAAAATTAAAATTTTATAGAGAGAGTAAAATTAATAATAATAAATTTCACAGGCATGTGGAAGGTACGGTGACTGATATCTACCTACAAGGGCTGTTTGAATTAGTTGTCCAAATAGAATTGGCTTATGTTAGATGAATTATTGAGAAAGAGAGAGAGAGAGAGAGAGTGTGTGTGTGTTAAATTAACATAATAAATTTCATGGGCGGGTGGATAGTACACTGACGGGTCCCTACCTAACTATATTCAGGGACTGTGTTTGAAACAAGGTGACAACTGTTTGAATTAGTTACCCATATTCAATTGGAATGTGTTAAATCACTTATTAGTGGAGAAAAAGAAAGAAAGAGAATGACTGTATCTCGTTGTCAAGCTTATGCATGCATGATGAAGCTAATTGGTCATCTCAAATTAGCTGATCGGTTGGCCCACACAACCTTTTAAGACAAGTTTGGCATGTGGGCTGGCTTGCAGTGGCACTAGAATAGAACAAACAGTCTCTGTCTAATACAATTTCATTTGTTACTAATCCCTTGAATCAGCCGGTTCCAGCGAGGATTGATATTCGTTTACTATTAAAACTTTCCCACAAAGGGCTTGAAACGGGTTGCGGGGATTCTTAATTAATTGGGTTTTTTGACCCGACTAGAAAAGAAGGACAGAAGAAGGTACCTGTCGCTCGTATGGCAGAGAGATCATGAGGTTATAGATGAAGTAGGAATAAGGGTGATGGGGACGGTCGCGGGAGGGGGACCTTAGAAGATATTATGGATTTTGAAGTGTGGTCGAGAGCTCTGAAAGTTAAAAACCAGAATATATGTTGTCTCTCAAGGATAAAATAAGTTAGTTAAAAGTACTATGTATGCTCAACTAAAAAAAAAAATACTATTTATGCAGTTTTACAATGGCTCAATAGGAACTTAGATAATAATATTATAAAGGAACAATTTTACAAAGTAAAATTGTATTTCGCTGATGATAATATCATAAGTGGAAAAAAAATGTTGTGTCATACATAACAATACTACAAGAAATGGACTCTTAGGGACGAGGGAAATTATAGTTCTGTGTATTAATTTACATGTCGTGTGGCTGTTGTCAGTTGGTGGTGGTAATTAGTTAGAGAGAAGAAGAAGACTTTAATAAATTTCTGAATTTTTAAAAGGTAAAATAAATTTGCTAAGAGTTAAATGTTATAGAAAATAGATTTTGATAAAATGGGATGCTTCCGTGAAACTTTATTTTTATGTAACCCCTCTATTTTTAATATTTAGACAGATGATAAAAAAATTCACTTCATCTATTATGTTTAGCTTCACTTATATTATTATGAAAACTCTTTCATTTATCTAATATCACTGTAGATGGGCTCCAGATACAAATACGTAAAATCAACATAATAAAATAATTTAATGTTAAATATCAATTTGTAAGTACTATTTTTAACATCTAAACCATTTAAAATATCACTACCGTATGGATAAATGATTCTATAAAGTATTACTACATTCCAATATGCATGTGAATGGATCAAAACGTTTTCTGAATTTACATATGAATATACTGTGAGCAAATATGGTGTATGTACATATTGGATTTGGATGAAACTTATTCTCTAAGTTAAACGAATGATATTAAATATAATAAATAGATTGAATTTACAATCAAATATCAAAACCTTAAAATTTGAGGGGGTTATATGAAACCACTTATATATAACCCGGTAACATATAAGTAGGTCTATTGATAAGTATTATCATAGCGTTAATTAGATTAAACTTTAAACTAAACTTTAATTCACAAATAAATGAAAAGGAACATATTTTTTAAAATCGAAAACGAAAAAACATACATTTGGTTGCATATATTGTGCACGACATAAATTAATGCATATTTTTTCTTATCTTGAGGGGTTGTTTCCAGCTATGATGGTTACAAAGGGTAATAATTCAATTTATATATACTCCGCCCCAGTATATATAGGTTCTCTTTTTTTCATTTTATGCAAGCCCATATGTATTTAATTAGTTCATATAATAAATTTTATCATTTTTATCTTTTAATATAGTTTTCAATAATTTCAAAAAAATCTATAGACTATTGATTTTTGAAATTAAAAAAATAAAAAAGTAGAAAGTAATAGATTCCGACATATGAACCAAATCTATATGGGCCTATCTAAAAAGAAAATGAAAATAAAAAAGACTCTAAACACCAATACATATTGACGATAGGTGCATATACTCACTATATTATTTAATCCAAAAAATATTCATTTCATCGAAAACCGTCGGTTTAATTTTTAAAAATACCCAAATAATCTTGTTCTAAAATAATAAATGATGAAATAAAATAAAAAGAAAATAAAATTAGAGCTCTCTAAATTTAGAATTTGTGTACAAGTAAGGCGTCAGTGAGCTATAGTATTCAATTTTTTCAATTTTTTTCCAAATTTATAAAATATATTAGTAATTTCACATATTCACTAATGGTGTTAGCTCACAAAATGTGCATTTTAAAATTAAATGCAAATGTGCTGGATATATTTGAAATTTTGAAAATGTTGCGGATATATTTAGAATTAGGATAAAACATAGTAAATATATTTGAGAAAAGCTTCTTTTTTTTGGGAGAGAAAAACATGTTTTTAGATTTAAGGAAGTGAAAAAGGCCCATCAAGAATTATGTCAAAATTCGCGTGAAGAAGAATACCTCTAATTCATAAAAATTGTGTGTGTTAGCCTTCTTTACAGAGTTCGCTGTATAGTTTGAAATTACAAGTTAACTCCTTAATCGAGTGGGGAAATTCTGTAATACCCATTTGAAACTATTTATTTTTTTGATCTTTTTTATTTTGGGGCCTTCCTTCAATCACTCAGCCAAACTAGCTTTTATATTATGTCAAAACTGTAATTTTATTTTGGGAATTTTTTTATAAAAATATTAAAAACCACGCGAGTCAACGTCTGTATAGTCTTGGTCTGCTGAACGAATTAGGTAAGACACAAAGCAATGATACAAGGCAGGCAAATACAGATTATGAGTGACATGAATTCTTCTTAGAGACCATGAGCGACACAGGCAATTACAGAAATCATTTCTCAACAGAAACAAATGCAGAAAATAAAAATATATATGCAAATACGACAAGCCATCACGTTACAGAGCTGAAACACTTAGATCCGTCTCGGCTGCTGCTCGGGCTAGATACAAACATAATCAGGAGCAACCAAGTTGATTAAAGTAATCTGGAGTCAAGGGGTGAAAGAGACGGCCGAGCTCTTCTTCTAGCAAATCCAGCTGCCCTTTCGCCATATACATGTAGACTACCCAATCCCCCTCCCTGCTTGCACTGGGCATTGGCATCACATACCCTGCTTCTCCACCCCATGGGAAATGGTATGATCCAAACACAGGCTTCCCCCACCCAAAATCCACCTTTGTCACTGGGAACCTCTGCCCTGATGACACCAAAAATGCCGCCCCTTCTTCCCTTGTCGTGCAGTATACCTTCGCCACCGCTGGCTCGGGTCGATGGGCCTCCATCCAATCAATCAAATTCAAGAAATGCTCTTTACATGCTCCAATCCTCACTGATTCATGCACTGCTTCTGCAACCCAGCTCAGGGGCCTCGTCCTCAGCTCTTCCACTCTCTCCTCTCCATATGGCATGGACAACACGTTCCCGAAGTAGTTGGACATGGAGCTGGGCTCAATGCCATTGCACAATCGACTTCGCCCGTCGACAACCACTCCCATCTTGCACTTCTTTCCTGTATCTTCTTTCTCGCTTTTGGCAACGATTTGCCACAAGCAAGCGCAGAGAGCCTCGAACCTAGTTCTTTTGCAGGTGTTTGAGCTGGCACGGCCCTGGAGCTTGCTGATAGATTCAGCGGTCATGTAGTAGATGCGGCTTATAAGGATATTTTGGTCATCGATTCTTGGCTTTGAATTGTTGAGAGGAGGAATGCATGAGATTGGAACGAAGGGGCTGTTGATGGAGGCAACGCCGGAAGTAGGATGGCGCCTGGGGTTGAGGAGTGATCGGCGGAAAGAGGGCTGGATAGAAATGGATTTGGATTGAGCCATCTCTGCCCATGACACCAAAAACATGTTGGCCGAGTAGGCGTCTGCTACCTGGTGGTTGAATGTGCATCCAACAACAACTCCCCCACACTTCAGCTCTGTGGCCTGTACACACCAAAATCCAAGTATCATTTATCTGCCTTTTAAAGTGCCCAATTCCACTAGCATTTTCTTGAAAAAGACTGCCAGTCCGGACTTAGTAAGACAACTAATCAACCATGAAGGCAAAAACGAAGAATTAAATGGAAACTTTAGCTTGGAAAAATGACAACACTAGTCGTATATTTTATATTCAAAATATATATACATATCTTTAAAATTTTATCATATCACCATCATTTCTTTCCTTTTAAAAAATTTTATATCAAACACTTTTCTTTAAAAAATTTGATCAAATCCAAACATTCCTTACATCTCTTATATAATTAACCATTACAAAATGCCAAATATCTTGTACTTCTATGTGGATTACGTGCACAATTTGGGCAGCTAAAAATATATTTTTATTTTTAAAATTTTTTATAAATGTTCAAGCTCCACTTCGATTTTTTAACATTGTGAAATTTGATAATTTATTGAATATATTAGATATTTTGTTTTAATTTTTTAAAAATAAAAAACGACATGACATATGCCTTTTTTTATTTCCAACAATAAAAAATACTAAATACATTTTAAAATGTCAACTTTGACACGACGGAAGATTTAAGTGGAGCCTGTATATTTATTAACAATATTCAAAATAAAAAATTTCAGCCGCACGTATGGGATCGGCTCACTTTAAAAAATACAAAAGAAATATCTGCTAAGGCTATGGTTGGATTTAGGGGTGTTAATGGTCATGGTCAACCCATTAACGCGCTCATTCAAACCATTAATAAATGGGTTTGGGTTGAGATTTTTGAATAAATGGGTTATGATCCGTCAATCCGTTCAACTATTTAATTAAATAAACGGATTATGATTGAGGCTTCGCAACCCGTCAACCCGTCCAACCCGTTTATTTAACCCGTTCAACCCATATAACTCATTTAATATAATATATTTAATATATATATGTAATATTTATAACAGGAATTGACATTAAAGAGATGACTTGAGATTGGAGCTGATGTTTTCAAGCCAAAATAAATTAAATTCAGGTATGTTAGTTTCGAATTATTTAATTTATTTAAATTTACAGACTTCATTAAAGATTTTTAGCATGAAAATTAATAACAAACACAACCCGTTAACAACCTGTTAACCCGTTTATTAAATGGGTTGTAAATGGGTTAGGGTTGAAGTTTTTTAAATGGGTTAATAAACGGATTAGGGTTGAGATTAATTAAATGGGTTAGGTTTAGGATTAGGCTCCAACCCGTTCAACCCGATCCGTGAACACCCCTAGTTGGATTAGACTGATCGTTCAGGATATACTGACACCCAACCGGTATAATTTTCACAATGTTAGTACAATAAATGACTTAGAAATTTATCTCTATTTAATTGCTAATGTTAAAATATTAATTTGCTAACTTCGTAGGTGACATTGATATTTCCTTAATAATATAATTGAAACTAATCAACATCCATGCCATGTGAAATATCCTCTGTTTGGCTAATAAATGCATCAGAGACAAATCCCATTTACCACAGTGTGACGCCAACTTCCCACTAATCAAAACAGTGGCAATTGAGGGTGTGTTTGGGAATAGATAAAACTTTTGGTGAAAAGTTTTGAAAAATAAAAGTTGTCAAATGATGTGATATGATAGAGGTAATGATGAGGAGTAAAGAGAATAAAGTTAAAATAGATAGGTTAGTTGTATAGGTAATTGTGTAGAAATAATTGAAAAGTATGGTGGTTTGTATAGGAAGATGTAAAAAAATAATTAAAAAATAGAAGAGTTGTAGAGAATGAAAAGTTTTAGATTGAAAAGTTTGAGGTGAAAACTTTTCATTATTGCCAAATACCCCCGAGAGACTTTTTTTTTATTAGTATACACAAACTACGACATCTGAATTGGAAAAAATTTATACATGTTTGTGCTGACGAGGGAGGCAATAACATTGGTAAAATGAGTTTTTCTCAATGAATTTTTTTTTAAAAAAAATGAGAAAACAGTAAAACTGATAATTAAAATAAAAAAAAAAAAGGTTTTCTGGGGCACGACAGCTGCCGTGGCTGTGGCTGACGCTAGTTAATGATTATATAGTGTTTAACTGTTGCTCTGTTTCTGTCCTACCATCTACAGTAGCAGCGATCCAAGTGACGTCTTTTTTTCTTTCTTTTTTTCAACCTTCTTATAATTGTGCGTGGACAACCAATTGACATTGGTATGTGAGTGGTACACCAAGCTTACAAAACTTAGACAGTGGTACGTCTGCTTTCAGGTTTTTCAAGATTCATCTATATCAGACCTCAACTACTACTAATTCTAGTTACATGAATAATTCTAGCTATTTTTTATCTTCGTTTATAATTTTAATATTTTCTTACTTTTCTCGAAAAAGATAATATTTCTTTACTTTACTGATATCATTCATAGCTAAACTTTTTATTACGCCTATTTTCTGATCCCAATGGAATTTAATAAGTAACACCACCCAAATCTTTTTTAAAAAAAATTAAGAATTTAAAAGAAAAATAAAAAACAAATTTATTGACGCGTACTTTCTCAAAAATACAAGACATACCTTTTTCCTTTTAAAGAAAATTTTTTATCACCCATAATCGTTTAAAGTTATCTAGTTACAAATATTAATATCGAGAAAAAACGGTAATGAACCTGAACGCTGAGGACTTCCCCCTTCTTTGGGACGAGCTTGCCTTCAATAGAGGCGTCAGCATTGTAGAGCTGGAGGTGGAGGAGCTCTATATCAGCGTAGGCTTCATAGAAATCGACCCCTCGATTGTTGCAGAGGAGTTCCGGCTCCCCAGCAGAGTTGCTCACCATCTCCCCGGCCAAGGCGTAGTACGAAGTCAGCGCTTGGGCTAAGGATTTCTTGAGAATGCTGGCCATGACAGGGAAACCGTAGAATCCAATCGGCTTCTTGTAACAGAAGAAGACGCTAAAGGCCAAAGGGGGAAACAACAGGTCGAGGTTGGAGAGGGGCAGCCAGTGCTCTTGCATGGGGAGGACTGCTGCAATGGTTTCCTTCCTTCTCAACGACACTGCGAAATCTTCGAAACTAGTAGGAGCAGACGCCATTTCTTCAACAAAGATGACGAGAGAGAGAGAGAGAGAGAGAGAGAGAGAGGGAGGAGTAGATAGTGAGGTAGGAAAACGGAATGAAGGATGCAAGAAGGTTGAGAAGGTGTTGGGATATATATAGACGGCTTTGATCGACTGTAGCTCCAAGTAATGGCACCCAAGGTAGGGCCTCATTTCCAAATGATTGGAAATTTTCACCCAATTCACCCAAACGAAAAATGGAAATTTTTAAATCTATTATGGTCGAGAAATTAAAAGTCTACTAAAAGAGAATCGGAGCTAATATGTACATACATTTTACCAAATTAATTAATTATAATCTGTTATAGTTTTCGGCGACAACATTTATTCCTCATTTGTGTTTGTTTTTTAACTAATTATGCTTGCCGATTGGCAATTGGCAACATCTCAAGCCTTTTATCCCGATTTCCAACAACACCATTACCCGAATAGAAGACCACTTTTATGCTATGTTGCCAAATGCACCTTTCATCGGAATAACTGCACATATTTAAAGATGAAAGCGCTTCTTCCCAGCTAATCAATAAGCGGGGCCAAACCAGAGCTGGGACATAGTCGATCAAACATATAGTTGGGTAAGAAAGGCACGAAACTAATTGCTGTAGCCAATGTCCTTTTATTTATGGCTAGCTGGCCGTGTCAAGCATCTTCAGTACAAAATTGTCTGCCTTTTCATGGTACCCGAATCTGCGGCTGGACTCTCGTGCTTTCTCCCTCATGCATGCTCTTCAACTTTTATTTGAACTTTTATATATATATATATATATATATGGAACGTTTATTTGAATTTAAATAGTAAGGAAAATTGCCCACCGTAAGCGTCCGTCGTCACCTACTGCCAGGCCGCGACAACCACATGCATGCATGCCCGAACTCCTCGTCATTTTCTAAAACACGGGCCCCTTATTTTTGCACATAGAACATGGGTGTCTGCTCGTTTTTGAGGAAAATATTCTAGAAAAGTTCATAATCCAAACTTCAAAAAAGTCATTTTTATTTTTGTAAAATATAAAAATTTTCCTCCTTATAAATATTTTTTTTTTCAATTTATACTTAGCTTTTAATTATTATTTTTTTTTAATTGTGATAAAAAATTTTAGTTTTATGAGTTTGCAAAGATATTTTTATATATCTTCAAATTAAGGTATTTTCTTATTGAAAGTAAAATCACCCAATGTTAAGCCTAATTTAGCTATCCCATTAGTACCATTTCCATGTATCTATCTTCTTTCATGAGTACCGATCTATTTCATCTAGGTGCACTTAGCTTCAGTGCAGCCTAGCGCAAACAACTATTTTTTAATATTTTTTCTGAAAATTTTTTATACAAGTGTTAATCTAGATTTATTTAGCATGTATTTTAATTTTTATCATTTTTGAATATTTATAAATATTTTTTTGAATTTTTAAAATAATGATAGTTTCCTAATTATGAAACTGCCATTGATTTTTAAAATATATATATAAATCTCTAAAATTTGTAAAAATTGATTAAATACATCTAGATTAACGGTTATATGAAATAATTTTCAAAAAAATAAAGAATAAAGAAAAATGGGTTAGATACACCCAAGTGTGCTAAAGCTAAAATGTCACATCTTTCACAAGCATGATCCCTTCACTCTCCCATGTGACACACGAGCTAGCAAGATATGTACCCTACCCACCCCAAGTAATTAGAGCCATGACATCGACGACGTCACTGTAAATCCATGGCTCTATCGGCAACAACACATGGGTTAGAAACACACCCTGCACCTTGGTGTGGGGCGATATTTTAAGGATGCTCCGTGATTTTGTTGAAATTTTACAATTCTCCTTAGTGTGGACGTCTCATACAAATTTTTCCTAGTATAAGTGGTTAATTTATAGAAAATTTCCTCCGTTTTGTAAGAGCTGCAAATGTACTGGATTGTAATATCAGTTATTATGTTATACAAATTCCAATTAAAAAACCTGAATAATTGGAGGGAATCAGGTTTGTCGTTAAAAGTCACTTAAAATGTGCAGGCGACGTTGCTTTTAGAGGTATGCCTTTGGCAATACAATTCTCCTGCACAGGCACAGTACACACGTATATACGGCAAGCACTTGGAAGGCCGGATCCCTATCAGATGTGCAGGGCATGCTTCCATGGCCTTTAGGTATCCCTTTTGCCAAAAGTTCTCTCACAGACATGCTCCGTTATTACCAGTTCAAGGCTTTGGTGTGCTCGCAAGAAATATTTTTTTATTTTTTTTTATGAAAGTGCTCGCAAGATGTTTGATTAGGCATACTTGGCGGTATCGAACATCAACAATATTAAAAAATAAATAATTGCAGAAAAATCAATTTGTTACTATAAGTTACTTAAATGTGCAGGCCACGTTGGATCATGCCTTTAGATATGTGCCTTTTCCTAAAAAACTGAGATTTTTTTACCTAATTAACTAATATGCTGCAATGGACCGTATTTATTTTAATGATTGAGGTTGTTAACATCATTGCTTTAGCCAATTAATACTGTTGATGGTTACTAATTAATAACCATGTTGCCAAGTAAATTACTGTTGGTGGGTTTTTAAAATCAATATAATTTGTAGTAATAGCACGTCCCAAGTTTTTTTTATTTGGTATTGTACACAATAATATCTAATATTAGATTTCAAGTCCATTCATAAGAGATTTAATAAGCTCCCACCTATCCCAAAAGAAGACTAGAAGCTCCCATTTATATTCATAGTTGACTAAGCTACTATTCCTATTATGGAGGACCAAGTGCTCCCACAAGGAGGCTATATAGCTCCCACAAACAAGGGTTGAGTTTTTTCTCATGCTATGATTTGAACCCTTACTCTTCTATGCACGCGACTACTTTATTTTGGCTATCATGATCAACCAAGCCAAAATTTTATCTTTAAAGGAACAGTAAAAGTCAAAAGAAACTAATGAAGTGAGAATTCTTCTAACTAAAGGACTCTTCTTATATATGATCTTTTTTTATTTTTAATATATTAATTATTAATAGAAAATTCACCCAATCTATCATATTTAGTATCATTTGTTTAGCTAAAATTCCTAATTTTATCGAAATTAGAGAAGCGCATGAGACACGTTACTTTAAAAATATATATTCGTGTGTAATTTATGAAAATATCTAGATTCATTTGCATATATATTAAAATATCATAATAATTTATATAATTATTTATCAATATCATAAATACATTTAGATAGTTTACAATTTGAAAATACAACTCGAAATTGATACTTAGCATTAATTTTACCGTAGGACTTATACACAATCATTCTAGGCAAATGAAAGAATTTTTATTATTATATAAATGATGTTAAATATAATTGACAATGAGTGTATTTATTTAACTAGAAAACTTTTCCAATTAAAATTTTTTACTCCTTACAATTATCATATTTTTAATTATTTTTCTACATCTTCCTATACAAGTAATATATTTTCCAATTATTTCTACATAACAACTCATACAACTAATTTATATATTTTAACTTTATTTTCTTTATTCCTCATCATTACTTTTATTATATCATATCATTTTTTTTATTTCAAAAACTTTTCATCCAAAAGATTTATCACTTTTCAAACACACTCGAATGATTTTTTATCCAATCATGAAAAATGTAAAATTGGATGGATTCCTTGAAAAGGAGTTTCACATGAGCATAGCTGAGGTGTTGAATTTTTTCACGTTTGATTCAATGCATTTAACTTAAGCTCAACTATGTGAATAACTATTTTTTAAAATTATTTTATAGTTTTTTTTAAGTTTAGAGTTTCAATCCCATGCACCCGATGCAAAAACCTACTTTTTAAAAAAAATTTATGAAATTATTAATCTAAGTATTTTAACCTATAAGCCGATTTTTATTGTTTTTTGAGATTTATATATGTTTTTAAATTACTAAAATACTCTTATTTTTAAAAATCAAAAAATATGTATAAATCTCCAAAAATATTAAAACTTTATATACATGTTAAACCTAGTTAACAGTTTTTAAAAAATTTAAAAACTATGTTTTTGCATCCGAGAGCATAAAATCGCATCTCATTCATATGTGAGCTCAAACATGAATGTCTCATGTATAGCTTTCATATATTTTAGATATTTTAAATTTTAAAAATCAAGAAAATAATTTATTTCTCATGTCAAATCACTTATTTTGTTGATTTTTAAAATTCAATATAAAATACTAAAAAAATTGAAATAAGGAAAAATTCCCTAAATACCCACAACATTTTTCCATTATTTCTTTCTTACTCGCAGCGTTTCAAAAAAAATTTCGACACCCACAACATTTCATACCTAATTCCACAATGCCCATGGTGTTACTCTTAGACAAAACTGGCGTTACTTATATGTAGAAATGGTGATTTTGCCCTTATATCGTTAAGTAATAAAGACGAAATAAATTTCTACTCTATTTTTATTATAGTTTAAACAAAAAAAGTACATTAGATTTGTTTTACAAAAAAAATATGATGGTGACTCCGTTTGGAATCTTTTTTACAAATGTTGTGAGGACAAAATTGACATTTTCGCATATAGTTAACATCTATTTTGAGCTAAGAGCAACACCATGGGTGTCCAGGGAATAAATGTGAAATGTAATGGGTGTGAATAGAATTTCTAAAATATTATAGGTATGAAAAAAATAATGGTCAAATGCTTTCAGTACGAGGATAATTTTTGCTCAAAATAATCTATAAACTATATACATAGGATATTCTTGTCTAGAGCCACATATGAATTTTTTTTTAATTTAAAATTAATTTTTTTAAAAAAAAGTTTAAGCGCACCTAGTGAATCAGGCTTGAATTTTTTCCCTGGCATTTACATATATGTACTTGCCTGACACATTCTTTTACTATTTCACTTGGTCGCAGATTATAGTTGTCCCTGTGCAATAGTCTATGACTGTAAGATTGTAGGTGCGATAGTCTAAGACTGTGCGATGAATGTTACAATAAACAGGGACGTTGTTCGTATGCTTTCGGGTGCAAAGACTTATTTTTTATTTTTTTTTGAAAATGTTTTTACAAGATTGTTAATTTAACTGTATTTTTTTACAAACAGCATACGTTTTACATCTGCAAGCGTTCCTCAGAGCCGTAGGACTTTGGTCATCTGCAATTAATAACGAAATTACATACGTCGTAACTGTAACATCAATGAGAAAATATACGTATCTGTTGCGGAAGCATTCTATGATCCTACCCATCGCGGTAAAAGAAACAAAATCCAAATCATAAACACATTATACAAATTTACATAAAAAAATTTGAATCAAGAAAAGAAAATTATAAAAGAGATGATAATCCATTATGAAAGTAAGTTTAAAGATAAAAAATAACATGACTTATTCTCGTTTTTTAGATATCTTAAACGTCCATTCATTCTTTAGATATCTCACAATAGAGACATTTCAAAAATCCTACGGCACCTTTGGTATCTCAACCCTATAATTTCTTCTTTTTCTTGAATAGAACTATAATCTCAAAGTAATAACCAATCTTCTCATAGGTACCTTTGTAAATACAAGGTGAACTCTTGTACATCCTCCATTACACCTTCATATGGGCAACCTTTACGCGATATCCATACAAAAAATATAGGACACGTTTGTAAATAAATTAATCAGTCGGTTTGTCAATAGCTTTTTGTTTCCATTGAATTGTTTTATCAATAGTTACTATATGAAATATCTCACAAATCACTGGCAAACTAATTCAGCCAAATCAAAAATTGTTTACTTAAACACAAAAATATAAGTTATTAGCAATCAAATTTATTCGTAGTGATTACTATATAAGATATGCCACAAATTATTGACAATCGAGTTTTTTTAACAATCAAATATTAATTTTTTGCAAAAAAAAGATAATTTCCAAAAATTAAAATTTTATAGAGAGAGTAAAATTAATAATAATAAATTTCACGGGCGGGTGGAAGGCACAGTGACTGATATCTACCGACAAGGGCTGTTTGAATTAGTTGTCCCTGTACAATTGGCTTATGTTAGATGAATTATTGAGAGAGAGAGAGAGAGTGTGTGTGTGTGTTAAATTAACATAATAAATTTCATGGGCGGGTGGATAGTACACTGACGGGTCCCTACCTAACTATATTCAGGGACTGCGTTTGAAACAAGGTGACAACTGTTTGAATTAGTTACCCATATTCAATTGGAATGTGTTAAATCACTTATTAGTGGAGAAAAAGAAAGAAAGAGAATGACTGTATCTCGTTGTCAAGCTTATGCATGCATGATGAAGCTAATTGGTCATCTCAAATTAGCTGATCGGTTGGCCCACACAACCTGTTAAGACAAGTTTGGCATGTGGGCTGGCTTGCAGTGGCACTAGAATAGAACAAACAGTCTCTGTCTAATACAATTTCATTTGTTACTAATCCCTTGAATCAGCCGTTTCCAGCGAGGATTGATATTCGTTTACTATTAAAACTTTCCCACAAAGGGCTTGAAACGGGTTGCGGGGATTCTTAATTAATTGGGTTTTTTGACCCGACTAGAAAAGAAGGACAGAAGAAGGTACCTGTCGCTCGTATGGCAGAGAGATCATGAGGTTATAGATGAAGTAGGAATAAGGGTGATGGGGACGGTCGCGGGAGGGGACCTTAGAAGATATTATGGATTTTGAAGTGTGGTCGAGAGCTCTGAAAGTTAAAAACCAGAATATATGTTGTCTCTCAAGGATAAAATAAGTTAGTTAAAAGTACTATGTATGCTCAACTAAAAAAAAAATACTATTTATGCAGTTTTACAATGGCTCAATAGGAACTTAGATAATAATATTATAAAGGAACAATTTTACAAAGTAAAATTGTATTTCGCTGATGATAATATCATAAGTGGAAAAAAAATGTTGTGTCATACATAACAATACTACAAGTAAATGGACTCTTAGGGACGAGGGCAATTATAGTTCTGTGTATTAATTTACATGTCGTGTGGCTGTTGTCAGTTGGTGGTGGTAATTAGTTAGAGAGAAGAAGAAGACTTTAATAAATTTCTGAATTTTTAAAAGGTAAAATAAATTTGCTAAGAGTTAAATGTTATAGAAAATAGATTTTGATAAAATGGGATGCTTCCGTGAAACTTTATTTTTATGTAACCCCTCTATTTTTAATATTTAGACAGATGATAAAAAAATTCACTTCATCTATTATGTTTAGCTTCACTTATATTATTATGAAAACTCTTTCATTTATCTAATATCACTGTAGATGGGCTCCAGATACAAATACGTAAAATCAACATAATAAAATGATTTAATGTTAAATATCAATTTGTAAGTACTATTTTTAACATCTAAACCATTTAAAATATCACTACCATATGGATGAATGATTCTATAAAGTATTACTACATTCCAATATGCATGTGAATGGATCAAAGCGTTTTCTGAATTTACATATGAATATACTGTGAGCAAATATGGTGTATGTACATATTGGATTTGGATGAAACTTGATCTCTAAGTTAAACGAATGATATTAAATATAATAAATAGATTGAATTTACAATCAAGTATCAAAACCTTAAAATTTGAGGGGGTTATATGAAACCACTTATATATAACCCGGTAACATAGAAGCAGGTCTGTTGATAAGTATTATCATAGCGTTAATTAGATTAAACTTTAAACTAAACTTTAATTCACAAATAAATGAAAAGGAACATATTTTTTAAAATCGAAAACGAAAAAACATATATTTGGTTGCATATACTGTGCACGACATAAATTAATGCATATTTCCGCTTGCATTAATTAATGCATATTTTTTCTTATCTTGAGGGGTTGTTTCCAGCTATGATGGTTACAAAGGGTAATAATTCAATTTATATATACTCCGCCCCAGTATATATAGGTTCTCTTTTTTTCATTTTATGCAAGCCCATATGTATTTAATTAGTTCATATAATAAATTTTATCATTTTTATCTTTTAATATAGTTTTCAATAATTTCAAAAAAATCTATAGACTATTGATTTTTGAAATTAAAAAAATAAAAAATAGAAAGTAATAGATTCCGACATATGAATCAAATCTATATGGGCCTATCTAAAAAGAAAATGAAAATAAAAAAGACTCTAAACACCAATACATATTGACGATAGGTGCGTATACTCACTATATTATTTAATCCAAAAAATATTCATTTCATCGAAAACCGTCGATTTAATTTTTAAAAATACCCAAATAATCTTGTTCTAAAATAATAAATGATGAAATAAAATAAAAATAAAATAAAATTAGAGCTCTCTAAATTTAGAATTTGTGTACAAGTAAGGCGTCAGTGAGCTATAGTATTCAATTTTTTCAATTTTTTTCCAAATTTATAAAATATATTAGTAATTTCACATATTCACTAACGGTGTTAGCTCACAAAATGTGCATTTTTAAAATTAAATGCAAATGTGCTGGATATATTTGAAATTTTGAAAATGTTGCGGATATATTTAGAATTAGGATAAAACATAGTAAATATATTTGAGAAAAGCTTCTTTTTTTTTTGGGAGAGAAAAACATGTTTTTAGATTTAAGGAAGTGAAAAAGGCCCATCAAGAATTATGTCAAAATTCGCGTGAAGAAGAATACCTCTAATTCATAAAAATTGTGTGTGTTAGCCTTCTTTACAGAGTTCGCTGTATAGTTTGAAATTACAAGTTAACTCCTTAATCGAGCGGGGAAATTCTGTAATACCCATTTGAAACTATTTATTTTTTTGATCTTTTTTATTTTGGGGCCTTCCTTCAATCACTCAGCCAAACTAGCTTTTATATTATGTCAAAACTGTAATTTTATTTTGGGAATTTTTTTATAAAAATATTAAAAACCACGCGAGTCGACGTCTGTATAGTCTTGGTCTGCTGAACCAATTAGGTAAGACACAAAGCACTGATACAAGTCAGGCAAATACAGATTATGAGTGACATGAATTATTCTTAGAGATCATGAGTGACGCAGGCAATTACAGAAATCATTTCTCAACAGAAACAAATGCAGAAAATAATGAAATATATGCAAATACGACAAGCCATCACATTACAGAGCTGAAACACTTAGATCCGTCTTGGCTGCTACTCGGGCTAGATACAAACATAATCAGAAGCAACCAAGTTGATTAAAGTAATCTGGAGTCAAGGGGTGAAAGAGATGGCCGAGCTCTTCTTCTAGCAAATCCAGCTGCCCCTTTGCCATATACATGTAGACCACCCAATCCCCCTCCCTGCTTGCACTGGGCATTGGCATCACATACCCTGCGTCTCCAACCCATGGGAAATGGTATGATCCAAACACAGGCTTCCCCCACCCAAAATCCACCTTTGTCACTGGGAACCTCTGCCCTGATGACACCACAAACGCCGCCCCTTCTTCCTTTGTCGTGCAGTATACCTTCGCCACCGCTGGCTCCGGTCGCTGGGCCTCCACCCAATCAATCAAATTCAAGAAATGCTCTTTACATGCTCCAATCCTCACTGATTCATGCACTGCTTCTGCAACCCAGCTCAGGGGCCTCGTCCTCAGCTCTTCCACTCTCTCCTCTCCATATGGTATGGACAACACGTTCCCGAAGTAGTTGGACATGGAGCTCGGCTCAATGCCATCGCACAATCGACTTCGCCCGTCGACAACCACTCCCATCCTGCACTTCTTTCCTGTATCTTCTTTCTCACTTTTGGCAACAATTTGCCACAGGCAAGCGCACAGCGCCTCGAGCTTAGTTCTTTTGCAAGTGTTTGAGCTGGCACGGCCCTGGAGCTTGCTGATAGATTCAGCGGTCATGTAGTAGATGCGGCTTATAAGGATATTTTGATCATCGATTCTTGGCTTTGAATTGTTGAGAGGAGGAATGCATGAGATTGGAACGAAGAGGTTGTTGATGGAGGCAACGCCGGAAGTAGGAGGGCGCCTGGGGTTGAGGAGTGATCGGCGGAAAGAGGGCTGGATAGAAATGGATTTGGATTGAGCCATCTCTGCCCATGACACCAAAAACATGTTGGCGGAGTAGGCGTCTGCTACCTGGTGGTTGAATGTGCATCCAACAACAACTCCCCCACATTTCAGCTCTGTGGCCTGAACATCAAAATCCAAGTATCATTTATCGGCCTTTTCAAATGCCCAATTCAACCAGCATTTTCTTGAAAAAGACTGCCAATCCTGACTTAGTAAGACAACTGAATCAACCATGAAAGCAAACAGGAAGAATTAAACGGAAACTTTAGCTTGGGAAAATGACAACACTAGTCATATATTTAAAATTCAAAATATATATACATATCTTTAAAATAATAAAACTTGGCTTATTATTTATATAATAGATGCAGATTGTGAAAAAAAATTTGAAAAAAAATTAAAAAAATAGATGCATGCAACTGAAGTCCTTTCATAAGCATCAAAAGGAAAAGAAATTAGTTAGAAGAATGTATGAATAAACTTTTAGAGTGTGTTTGGTTGGAGATAAAACTTTTGATAAAAAGTTTTGGGAGTAGAAGTTGTCAAATTGATAGAAAACGATGTGATATAATAAAGGTAATGATGAAGAGTAAAGAGAATAAAGTTAAAATAGATAGGTTAGTTGTATGGGTAGTTGTGTAGAAATGATTGAAAAGTAGGATAGTTTGTATAGAAAAATGTGAAAAAAAATAATTAAAAAATAAAATAGTTATGGATAGTCAAAAGTTTTGAATTGAAAAATTTTATTTGACAACATATTTTGGCCCCAAACAAACACACCCTTAATTAGAAAGATAAATAGTTGTGAAAAATACAAATAGATATTATTATTATTTTCCAGCCAACCAATTAGGCAATTAAGTGAAATTCACGTGCCTAATAATACAAAGCACAGGAATCATGAGGAACGTTGTCACCGGACAAAAAGTGAAATTCTCGTGCATGGTGTCATCTTCGGGACAAAACTTTGCCAGCCATGCATGCCGTGCAACCGTTTTTACTTTGAGCTACAGGGTCCCATCGACTTTTCAATTGTCATGATGTGTACGACATGAGGATGGTGTTGGCTGTTAAAAAAAAA
The DNA here is from genome assembly GCA_030490835.1 of Annona cherimola. NCBI lineage: Eukaryota > Viridiplantae > Streptophyta > Magnoliopsida > Magnoliales > Annonaceae > Annona > Annona cherimola. The sequence continues at coordinate 13,017,142 of CM059977.1, read as the reverse complement.
ATTCTTTTGTTAAAGTTTTAAAGCAGAAGAAAATTAATAACGTGATATAAGAAGGGTAATAATAAGTAATAAAAAAATAAAGTTAAAATATATTTATTAATTATAATGTAGTTGTGTATAAATGATTGAAAAGTAGTATTGTTATATAGAAAAATATAAAAAATAAATTAAAATATATTGTAGTTATGGAGAGTAAAAACTAATATAATTATATAATTTTTCAATTATTTTTCCATAATATCCATAAAACTATACATTTCAACTTTATTATAGTTACTTATTATTATTTTTATCATATCACCATCATTTCTTTCCTTTTAAAAAATTTTATACCAAAAACTTTTCTTTAAAAAATTTTATCAAATCCAAACACACCTTACGTCTCTTATATAATTAACCATTACAAAATATCAAATATCTTGTACCACTATGTGGATTACGTGCACAATTTGGGCAGCTAAAAATATGTTTTTATTTTTAAAATTTTTTATAAATGTTCAAACTCCACTTGAATATTTTAACTTTGTGAAATTTGATAATTTATTGAATATATTAGATATTTTGTTTTAATTTTTAAAAATAAAAAGCATGACATATGCCTTTTTATTTCCAACAATAAAAAATATTAAATACAATTTAAAATGTCAACTTTGACACGACGGAAGATTTGAGTGGAGCTTATATATTTATTAAAAAATTTCAGCCGCATGTATGGGATCGGCTCACTTTAAAAAATACAAAAGAAATATCTGTTAAGGCTATGGTTGGATTAGATTGATCATTCAGGATCCACTGACACCCAATTGGTATAATTTTCACTATGTTAGTACAATAATTGATTTAGAACTTTATCTCAATTTAGTTGCTAATGTTAAAATATTAATTTGCTAACTTCGTAGGTGACATTGATATTTCGTGAATAATATAATTGAAACTAATCAACAACCATGCCATGTGAAATATCCTCTCTTTGGCTAATAAATGCATCAAGGACAAAAACGTGGTAATTGAGAGACTTTTTTTTATTAGCAGTACAGACAAACTATGACATTACTTTTACAACCCCGAGCAGTGAAGGGATATTTAATAAATACCCTACGGTCGGGGACAACTATAAATACTCCCATTTTCAGGAGGACAAATGGTTATACATCTGCACTTGGCAAGATTTAAACCCAGGTTATTTAACAATAACATGGACGAACTTGACTACTATGGCAACAGTTGAGAGACTTGACATCAGTGATATCAGATATTGGTAAAGCCGGTTAGGATTAGATTAGATGATCTATTTCTACAAAAAAAAAAAAAAAAAGTAACCCTTTTGGTTTATGATCCATTCATCAAACTATGAATGACATTTTTATATATGTCGAATGTAAGCCACTAATTCTTTGACAGATGGGTCAAATGGTGATTGGACCTGCATATCATCTTCACCCATTAAATAGTGGATCAATAGGTTCAGATATCGCTCATAATATTATTAAATATTTCTTTTTATTATCATTACAAGATTTTTAAGCTGAAAACTACTTCTTGTAGGCAACAAGGATCGAAATCGCGGCCAACGCCAGGTTCACAAATTTCTTTTAGTTTAAGCGAACTAGGATGGCTATGCCTATCGTCAACATATGCAGTCACGTCCTATTTCACTGATAATTTTTAAAAAAAAAAAAAAAAGTTTTCTGGTGCACGACAGCTGCCGTGGCTGACGCTAGCTAATGGTTATCTAGTGTTTAACTGTTGCTCTGTTTCTGTCCTACCATCTATAGTAGCAGCCATCCAAGTGACGTCTTTCTTTCTTTCTTTTTTCAACCTTCTTATTATTGTGTGTGGACAACCAATTGACATTGGTATGTGAGTGGTACACCAAGCTTACAAAACTTAGACAGTGATACGTCTGCTTTCGAGTTTTTCAAGATTCATCTATATCAGACCTCAACTGCTACTAATTCTAATAACATGAATAATTCTAGCTATTTTTTATCTTCGTTTATAATTTTAATATTTTCTTACTTTTCCTGAAAAAGATAATAGTTCTTTACTTTACTGATATCATTCATAGCTAAACTTTTTTATAACGCCTATTTTCCGACCCCAATGGAATTTAATAAGTAACACCACCCAAATCTTTTATTAAAAAATTTAAGAATTTAAAAGAAAAATAAAAAAAAAACAAAATTATTGACGCGTACTCTCTCAAAAATACAAGGCGTACCTTTTTTCCTTTTAAAGAAAATTTTTTATCACCCATAATTGTTAAAAGTTATCTAGTTACAGGTATTAATATCAAGAAAAAACGGTAATGAACCTGAACGCTGAGGACTCCTCCCTTCTTTGGGACGAGCTTGCCTTCAATAGAGGCGTCAGCATTGTAGAGCTGGAGGTGGTGGAGCTCGATATCAGCGTAGGCTTCATAGAAATCGACCCCTCGATTGTTGCAGAGGAGTTCCGGCTCCCCAGTAGAGCTGCTCACCATCTCCCCTGCCAAGGCGTAGTACGAAACCAGCGCTTGGGCTAAGGATTTCTTGAGAGTGCTGGCCATGGCAGGGAAACCGTAGGATCCAATCGGCTTCTTGTAACATAAGAAAATGCTAAAGTCGAAAGGGGGAAGCAGCAGGTCGAGGTTGGAGAGGGTCAGCCAGTGCTCTTGCATGGGGAGGACTGCTGCAATGGTTTCCTTTCTTCTCACCGACACTGCGAAGTCTTCAAATCTAGTAGGAGCAGGCGTCATTTCTTCAACAAAGATGACGAGAGAGAGAGAAGAGTAGATAGTGGGGTAGGAAAACGAAATGAAGGATGCAAGAAGGTTGAGAAGGTGTTGGGATATATATAGACAGCTTTGATCGATTGTAGCTCCAAGTAATGGCACGCACGGTGGGGCCGCATTTCCAAATGATTGGAAATTTTCACCCAATCCACCCAACTCTTTTCCTCAGTTTGGGGCTGGTGCATTTGCTGAAGCAACCTGAATTTGGAATTGGTATAGACCCAGTGGGATTCAACTGGTAGAGGATCGTGTGGCTGAGGCACTTGATCCAGCTTGCAAGGTGGATCAGTCCTTCCTTAGCCTACTGTCCATGCATGATATAAACAGCATTTACCTTAGCAACCACAGGAATCTATCTGAGAAAACAAATAAAAAAATTCTTTGAAAAAAAAAAGGGCACGACTATATTAGGAAACCTGCAATTGGAACTCTGTAATTCCTGCAGGAATGGTTTGTCCATGCATGAACATTTAGTTCCTCCTTTTAATTTCGAGACATTGTTGGTCTTGAAATGGTGGACAGTAAGTAATAACTAGCATGCATGCATTAGTTGAGGCTAATGATAGATGGATGGGAATGGAGTGCCATGAAAAGTCTAGGTAGGGCCCCGCAAGAATTGGGGTGGGGAGTATTCTTGGAAATTAACGTCGCTGCTAGCTTTTAATTAAATGCAAACTTGGACGGATGCAGAGAAGAAAATTATAATAATTGACATCATTGTACTGTCACCAACTCCAACCGCCGTTTCAAAGATGCCTTGACACTCTTTTGCCTTGTTGGGTTTGTAGTTTGAACAACAGGATTAGACGCCAGTGGGTGAACTAGGCCAATTCGACCATTAATAATAATATTGGTATCCTATTCTAGTGAATTAGAAGGGAAGCATCAATAAGGTTTTCCATGGGAAGAACACAGTTGCGCTGCATCCATCTCCTCAGTAAATGCCATGCACTGTTCCTGTTTGGCAGATGGTCTCTTCGTTTCTCTGCGTACTAAATTTTCTAATTTGTTTTTCATAATATATAGTAGGGGTGCAACTGGGTGGCTTCTATTCGGGTAGTGGTCTACCCTATACCCTATTTGTAAAAGATCTACCCTATTTTAACCATTTGTCAATTCGGTTCCTAGTATACCTTATCCTGACCATTACCCAACGGCCGGTTCCGATTTCGGTTCTAAATCGGTTTCTTTAACACTCAAATACAATATTTGTAACATACGGATCCAAAAAAGTGATCTTGGTCATGTACTTAATACAATTTTTCCAATATCAATCACACATTTATGACAGAATTAATTATTATAATTGCATAAAAAATTCAAAATTTCACTTGCACTAGTCATGTTCCCATTATTACATCCAAGACACCCAAAATAATAATAATAATAATAATACTTGTCCACTATTTACAATACATGCCTTTAAATAATTTTGAATAAATTAAAACAATTGTTCTTGAAAAATCTTCAAGCAAGTCAATCTCTAGTGTCTCACTTAGTTTGGTACACCTATAAAAATAATGGGTTAGTCCCAACATGACTAGCAAGTAGAAAATTATTTGAAAATGGATAGTGGCCCAATTAAAACTTAATTAAATGATAAAAATAATCATTTAATTTAATATCTCAGAAATTAGGCTTCAAATGCAAAATCAAACCTTCCATTGAGCCCAGAAACATCAAAAATATAGAAATGAACTATTTAATTATATAAATTAGAGTTAAAATGCTTAATTTATAATTATTTGAAAATGTGCGAATTAAAATTCACCACATCATCCTGTTCGAAATGGGCCTTATTTACTCAATCTAACTGCCTGTGTCAATCTGAGTCTGTATAAAATCGTAACAGCTTTTCATGCAACCACCTACATAATAACACTTGTATATATTAGTTCCATAGAATAAAAATAAATTCCAACATAATTAATACATATAAAGCAATTCTATAGGTACGTTAAACTAATTATGCTTATTGTATATTCCATGCATATTATAAAATTTCTATACCATTGCTTAGCCTAAAAAAATCATAACCTATACATAAATAATTTTTGTATTAAATAATTATGGAAAAAAATCTAACACTAATTGGAATCAAATATCAACCCTCAAATAAAGTTCTACTTGTCTCACAAAATTTCTCCTTCCATAGAAAGATAGAGATAAAATTTGGTTTAAACTTAAATTCTATCTTAATCAATCTCATATAGGAGAATTCTTATCTCATCATATCTTATCCTGTGAGGCCCACATGCTTGGGGAGCCAAAAGTGCAAAAATTAATTATTTTTCTGCGAAACCTCCTGCTAGAACCCTAGACCTCGAAAACCACTGGACCACCTGTATACCAACCGAGCTACACGGGTTGCTGAAATAACATTCAAAAATAAAAATAAAAATATAACATGAGGTATATTTAAATAATAATTGGGTAAGACCTATTATTACCCATTTAGCCCAGTTAGTCAAAAAGTCTACCCTTGCCACGTATGATGTCCTATGTGGATTTTGACCAGCCAACTTAAATTATTATTATTACTTTTCAATATTTTTTAATATTTTTTAAAAATTTCTATGTTATTTTAAATAATGTAAAATCATACTCACTTATGTTTTAAAATCATGAGTACATATATTATTGTTTATATTATTATATAAAAATATTAAGTATAGACCATCATGACCCAATCATTAAAACTATTAATATATTATAATCATAAGTCACAAGCGTATTTATAAGAGTCTTTCGGAAATCAATGATGTATATATAAATAACCGAACCAGTTTTATACTTCACAGGATTCAAAATTTATTTAAATTTAAATTTGTTAAAATATGTGTGCACATAAAATGTCAAAGACAAAGCATAATACATACTATATAATATATATTATACATGTATATAATTATGCACTTAATTAATTAACCAGGTGAGTACCTATTAGGGTCAATTCTGGGTACCCAACGTATCTACCCTACTCATACCCTATTTGAGAGAGCGGGTAATAATTTATACCCTACCCATACCAATGAGTAATATTTTCTACCATACCCTATCCTACCCAAATTAGAGTCGGGTCAGTGGGTACCCATTGGTACCCACATGGGACTGGAAACAAAACTCTATTTTCTTAATTTTGGGGGCTTACATCGCAATCAAACATGTCTACTAAGTCATATCCAAAGTTTACATGATCACTGGAGATTTAATCTCCTAACCCATTTTTGAATCTGTTAGAGAGGATTAAACCAAAAAACAAGACATTTTAAGATGAAATATTACAATAAGGTTAGGTTGTTGACAAATTTTAGTAACATTATGATTGTTGTTAAGTTGTCGCGTGTGCCCAACCCAATACCAATAAAAATATGCGACCTCATTGTTCCTGTTACCAACTATTATGCAACCAAGTGGTTGTCAATTTTGGTACTTGTGGTCAAATTTGTTGCAGCAAAAAATAGATTCGCATTAATCAGATATTCAATTGAATTGGTATTTTAAAAAGGCAAGAATACCATTTTTACAAACAACGTTCACAAATGAAGGTGTTTTTTTTTTAAATCTATACTTATAGATATAAATGAAAATAGGCGGCAAAATTAAAAGTTAGGGTGGTGAAAACCCCAATTCCATTCACCAATGGTGTATCAACAAGAAAGAACTACAAATCATAAATTATTTTTGAAAGGATTTAAGATGAATGTAGCATATTATATTTTTGTACTGACTGCCCATGAAGTAGAAGTTTTTTTTTTTAACTTTATACGTTTGATGATAGAATTAAAATCCAACCAATCATACCATTTAACATCATTATTTTTTACCGGTACCAAAAACCATGTCCATGGAAGTCTTGGGAGTGTCGTACTTGTTTGAACACGTATAATTTTATGGAAACTTTGAAAGATGCTTAGATCAATTTATAGATGTACTTTTATATAAAAAAAAAAATTATCAAAAAAGAATATAATATACTATATAGAACTATTTATTCATATAGAAATTATGTTTTAAACTGTTTAAATAGTAAAAATATAATTTTTATCAAAAAATGTAACTTTAAAATTAAGATATAAATGGAATGATTTTATTAAGTTAATTTTATACGTTTTTCAAATGGAATTATCTATATCTTTGATTTTGATGAAATTGGATCTCTTTGTGAAAAAAATTATTCTAAATGCATTAAATGAGTTATATTTTAATTCTATTATCAAAATAGGCCTCATTCACAAGTTAGATTTTAATTTCATTGTCAAAATAACCTCATGAATATATAAGGTTATACAGTTAGATTTTAATTTCATTATCGAAATAACCTCATGAATATATAAGGTTATACAAAACTTTGGTGTAACCTCGGTTATAAATATAACTCTCTATCTTATAAAAACTATTGGAGTTTGCCTCCAATCTATTATAGAATTTTGTAATTTATTCTTAATTATTGATTTTGCAAAAAGCTCACCATAGAAGAAAATGGACTTTCACCTACGCTAGAATTTGTTGTTGTATGTATTAGCTTGCATTGTGATATTATTGTAGCTATGTTGTGATAATTGATAAATCAGTGATAAAAGGCTTCAGCGACAAATGTTTAAAACTATTATCGAAAGTATAAATTCTAGCCACAAATATTATTGCTAAAGAATTACCTTTTACAATATTTGCAACGAAATTTGCTAAGTATCACTAAAAATATGATGAATGTTGATTTTCGGAATAAAAATTGAATTTATAGAAAATCCCTCAAGACGATTGATGAAATTGGCTTTTTGAATCAAAATGCATGTATTAGTAGGGCTAATTTTGCAAAATTAATAGTTATTAGGAAAATTACAAAATCATAAAAAGTGACCAGGTAAAAGTAAATAGCCTATAAGGGAAAAGGATTTCACATAACCCAAACGCATAAAACAGTTGTTTCCTGGGAAAAATCCACAATTAGGCACCGCTGTTAACCATGGACGTGACCCAACTAAGGGTGTGTTTAAAAAATAATAAAATTTTTGAATGAAAATTTTTTAGAATAAAATTTTTTTATATATAAAAGTTTTCGAATTTGGATAAAATAATGCAACATGATATGGGTAATGATGGGGAATAAAGAGAATAAAGTTAAATAGATAAATTAATTATATGAATAGTTGTATAAAATTATTTAAAAAATAGTAGTTGAATACAAAGATGTGAAGAAATAATTAAACAATAAAATAGTTGTGGAGAGTGAAAAAAATTTTATTGAAAATTTTTTATTTAAAGAGCTTTACTAGGAAACAAACACATCCTAAGGGGAAAAAAAAAAAGCAGGTATATTCAGTTGACAATTGAAACAACTTCACCGGTTCCATGATCAATTAAAAAATTTTAAATAAATAATCAAAAGCATGAACCCAAATAAACACCTAAATGAAGCTAAGTCATTTTTATATACTTTATTCGTTTTAAATCATTTACTCTAGTTGACCAAGTAATTTCTTCCTCATGACTTCCAGGTTCAAATACCAAATATAAAATCAAGATTTCTTGGATTAAATAATATTATTAGTAAAATAAACACTTTGATTTAAATTTTCTTAAGCTGAATAATAGAAAGGAAATAAAGTGAATTTCTAATTACCAATTGCAAAATAAGTAAATTGAATAGGAAATTAGTATATAATCTATGGTTATTTAAATCAAATAATATGAAAAAGAGAACTAAAATTTAGTGTATATTTTTTTATAACGAAAAATTTTTAAATTAAATTTTTTTCTTTCCATAACTACTCTATTTTTTTATTATTTCTTCACATCTTCTTATACAATTATCTTATTTTCCAAACATTTCTACACAACTACCTATAGAACTAATCTATCTATTTTAACTTTATTTTTTTTACTATTCATGAACTTACTCCTATCATATCATATTATTTTCAATCAATTTCAAAACTTTTATACTACTTTCAGAATATATATATATATATACACTAAAAACTTTTCATCTAAAAATTTTACCTTCCCAAGCACACCCTTAATCAATTACCGTACATTCACCCATGTTTGGCATGGAAGTATTCATTGAAATTCCAATTAATTGGCCGGACTGAATCTGGACGGTTTCGGGTCAGTTTCATCTTTCCTCTCTTTCCTTATACGTGGTCCAGTTTTCAGGTCTAACAACTATATAAATAAACTATTTTTCACGTAAGTTTTTATTACATCATGTATTCATGACATATTGGTAACACTGTAAAAAGTTTTTGAACCATTTTCTAACCAAGTCATTGACGTAGACCAATTCCATCCATGGTCGATCTTCAAAACGAAGCGCGATCTCCTGCACTCGGGAGTATTTTAGATATTTATTTTTGATTTTTGAAAATCAGTGGCATTTTAGGTAATTTTAAATTACTAAAATGCCACTAATTTTCAAAAATCAAAAATAAATATTTAAAAATCTCCAAAAATAGTAAAAATTGATACAGAGATTAAATACATTTGAGCTAACAAGTTTATGAAAAAAATTTCAAAAAAAAACCCGGGAGCAGGAGATTGCGCTCCGAAACGAAGCGCGATCTCCTGCACCCGGGAGCAGGCAACGTTGCCTGCTCCCGGGTGCACAAACCTATTTTTTTTTGAAATTTTTTTTATAAAAATGTTAATATAGGTGTATTTAACATATGTATAAATTTTTACTATTTTTGGAGTATTTTAGGTTTTTATTTTTTATTTTTGAAAATCAGTGGCATTTTAGGTAATTTTAAATTACTAAAATGCCACTGATTTTCAAAAATCAAAAATAAATATTTAAAAATCTCCAAAAATGGTAAAAATTGATACAGAGATTAAATACATTTGAGCTAACAAGTTTATGAAAAAAATTTCAAAAAAAAATAAAAAAAAATAGGTGTATGCGCCCGGGAGCTGGCAACGCTGCCTGCTCCCGGGTGCACAAACCTTTTTTTTTTTGAAATTTTTTTTATAAAAATGTTAATATAGGTGTATTTAACATATGTATAAATTTTTACCATTTTTGGAGTATTTTAGATATTTATTTTTTATTTTTGAAAATCAGTGGCATTTTAGGTAATTTTAAATTACTAAAATACCACTGATTTTCAAAAATCAAAAATAAATATTTAAAAATCTCCAAAAATGGTAAAAATTGATACAGAGGTTAAATACATTTGAGCTAACAATTTTATGAAAAAAATTTCAAAAAAAAATAAAAAAAAATAGGTTTATGCGCCCGGGAGCAGGCAACGCTGTCTGCTCCCGGGTGCACAAACCTTTTTTTTTTTTGAAATTTTTTTATAAAAATGTTAATATAGGTGTATTTAACATATGTATAAATTTTTACCAATTTTGGAGTATTTTAGATATTTATTTTTTATTTTTGAAAATCAGTGGCATTTTAGGTAATTTTAAATTACTAAAATGCCATTGATTTTCAAAAATCAAAAATAAATATTTAAAAATCTCCAAAAATGGTAAAAATTGATACAGAGGTTAAATACATTTGAGCTAACAAGTTTATGAAAAAAAATTTCAAAAAAAAATTAAAAAAAATAGGTGTATGCGCCCGGGAGCAGGCAACGCTACCTGCTCCCGGGTGCACAAACCTATTTTTTTGAAATTTTTTTTTGAAATTTTTTTTATAAAAATGTTAATATAGGTGTATTTAACATATGTATAAATTTTACCATTTTTGGAGTATTTTAGATTTTTATTTTTTATTTTTGAAAATCAGTGGCATTTTAGGTAATTTTAAATTACTAAAATGTCACTGATTTTCAAAAATCAAAAATAAATATTTAAAAATATCCAAAAATAGTAAAAATTGATACAGAGGTTAAATACATTTGAGCTAACAAGTTTATGAAAAAAATTCAAAAAAAATTAAAAAAAATAGGTATATGCGCCCGGGAGCAGGTACAGGAGAATGCGCTCCCTTCGAAACATAGACAAAGTTAGAAATGAGTCTCAACCATCTCTGTTAATTTGATCTTTCTGTTGTCGCCAACCTAGCTTGACCATACAGTACTAACTTCCGAAACGTGACGGAAACACCAAGTTCAAATTCCAATAGACAGGGTGGACCTGTTCGATTTACCATTTTTGTGGTCCTTCGAGCTGGTCTCAATGGTAAGTATACCTAGTATGAAATGCAACACTAAATAATATTAAGACATTGTCAAAATTGAAATCATAACCTTCTATAGAACATGAATTTAAAATATATATATGTGTGTGTGGGGCTGATAATGTGATAAGTCTTGCTCACCTACTTTTCCTTGCCTAACCCAAGTGTTGAAGTAAATGGTAGCTGTTTTATGTGAGCCTTATTGCCACTATCGGACCGACACGACATGGCATGAGGTTTTATAATCAGACAGGTTAGGCCGTAATAGACTGATAACTAGTGAAACCGGTTGCCTAAACGCTACTGATTTTGGCCGTAACTGAAGGTGATCAATCCACTATGCATGTATCTCTCTGCTGTGCAGTAGTTAAATAGGAAGTGTTGCTTAGTGGTTGTAGGTGGGCTGACGGGTTTCATGGAAAATGAAAGCATTATCTCACATGTAACTACTCCATTATATAAAGCTCGTCTATTTTTATTGTTTAACTTCACATGGACATTAATATTACCCACTGTGTTTTCTTTCCAGTACCTCATTGATTTCCGGTTTTTTCCCATCCAAGTAGCGCACAAAAGAATTAATATAAGAAAAGAGTCAACATATATCCTGAAATGCTGGATCTGGTTTTTATCTTTCTATGCAATTGAGGTTTTATAGGGATATTTAAAGGAATTCCTAAACCTTGAATCAACAACTCTCGCTTTTCATATCGAATGATATTGGAGTCACGCAATTGACCCACCTCACTAGCTTGTCGACCCTCTCGACATGTATTTGTTGATTCCATGGCAAGGCTGATTACGCCAGGCCCAGCCATTGAAATTAGCCCATTTATAAACTACCATGTTTTCTACAATGCACAAGTCCAATAAAGAATTTTGCAAAAATTCCAATCTGCCATTGATGATTTGAGGTTGGCTTCTACCAGTGACTTCCTCCGTCCGATGATTAACGATGGTCTTCATTATTTTTTTTTTCATGTTAAAGCAATTGGTCTTAGTTTTTTTCATATTTTTCGCTGCTACCAATAAACATACGAGCAACCATTTAGCTCGGCTATACATGAATACGATTTTTATGTTAGATCTTATATGGGGACTATCAAGCGGTGTTACGGAGGCGTATAGTGAAGAGAGTAGGAGAATTTTAAAATTATGTCGCTAATAAGATATGAACTTAACGTGGGGGAAAAAAAAAATTTGTAAGCTTTCACGATTTACTTCCCATCGAAATAATATTCATACAAGACTTTATTTTATTATATCTTCCAATGTTTTCTTGATGTTGAAACATATGTAGAACCACTACGGATCTCCCACTAATTTAGGATGTATTTAGGAAGAGATAAAACTTTTAACAAAAAAAAAATTTTATTTAAAAGTTTTTGAAATGTTAGAAAATAATGTAATATAAATATATGATAGGTGTAATGATGAAGATTAAAGAGAATAAAATTAAAATAAATAGATTATATATATTTGTAGTTGTATAAAAATGATTGAAAATATAAAAGTTATATAAGAAGAAGTAAAAAATAAAAATAAAAAATAAGATAATTGTAAAGAGTGAAAAGTTTTAATTTGAAAAATTTTATGCGTTACTAACCAACCCTTTTCACTTCAAAGCAACAATGTTCAATCACTGCACGTACACTATGTTTCCATGGAACATCTAAAACCACTTGGAAGGGATCTTTTTTTGGAGGGAAAAACACTAACTCTATCACGTGGCAAATCATTTCAAGCTTCGTGAACTATTTCCGTTGTAGAAATTAGATCACATAACCGATTTACTGCAGCAGATTCCAGAAAACACAAGTATATGAGTCAAAACCTAGTTCAAAAGGTTCTTTACTTGAGATTATCGACATTCATATACATTGGCCTAGTTAGATTGGAGAACAAACAAGCCTATGTCAGCGTTTTACCAAGTTCAAGTTGAGCAGAGTCTACGTTATTTACTCGCAGTCGGATGGCAGCGTTTTTGCAAACAACATTCATAAATGATGATGCTCATGAAAATTTCAGTTACAGAGAAAATTTGCGAAAATTGTGAAAAGATGAGTTTAGAGGCAAGTCAACTTCTTCAGAACCTTGCACAAAAACAAAACAGTGGCCAAAACATCAAATAGGAACAAAACTCAAGCTGACTACCATTAGGGAATGGACAGCTCTTATTGACAATTAAAACCTTAAACAACAAATATAACCCCCAATACATTTGAAACCTCTTTAAAAAATCAGAATCCTTTTTTTTTTTTTAAGTATATTTGGGAATAGGTAAAACTTTTGATCAAAAGTTTTTGAAAGTAAAAGTAATAAAATTATGTGATATGGTAGGAATAATGATGAGAAATAAAGAAGATAAAATTAAAATAGATAAGTTGTTAGTGTAGGTAGTTGTATAAAAATGATTGAAAAATATGATAGTTATATAGGAAAATGTAAAAAAATATGGTGGTTGTGGAGAGTGAAAAGTTTTAAATTAAAAAGTTTTAACTCTTAACATTTTTTACACATTGCCAAACACACCCTTAGTATTTAAAAGATAAAAAATGTAATCAACTATTCAAGAAAAGAACCTGCCCATGCAAGCCGGTATCCCTGGACTAGTTAATTAGAAACAAGGAAAAAAAAGGCTTATGTTTAGGATGGCAAGACTATTAAACCTCAAAAAGGACATTGATCAACAGTGGCATTAATCACTATTCCTATGGTGTCCCTCATGGATGCAATTACAACAATCACCATCTTTGATATTGATGCAAAACATTCACTTTATTTTGAAAACAGCAACAATTTGATTGTATAACATATAGAACTTCATTGAGTGACAACTGAGAGGTGGCCAATCCAACACTCAAAAGTGTACATAAACCACCCAAGAAGCCGTTAGTATCTATTAAGCAGTCTGTTTAGAAAAATATTTCCAAGAATAAAAGAATGTACTGCTCTATTATCATTCCTACTAAAGCATAGAAAATTGTACAACGGTGATTGTCTACTGGACCTTCTAGCAATAAATGAAAATATCCTACCTACAAAAACTAGAGCTGTCATGTCAAGAAGACTACACAGCTCAGCATTTTGGACCCCATGATGCCCGATACCCAGCATATATGTTGTTTTCCTTTTACCCCCTCCATTTTATCAAGTAAATGACCAGAGCAGGCATCCATTCCTTCCTAGAGAAAATTTGTACCTCGATGCTAAACTCAAGCAGCTGCCTGGATTGGTCCATCTGATCTGAAATCTCTGCCTCGGCCTCGGCCACGACCTCTTCCTCGACCACGGCCACGACCTGCAAGTATATTATGCTAGTTAAATGTCATGTCGTGAGAACACAAATGCAAATCATTGCATACCAACACCTTATTCACCATATGAATGGGGCCTTTGCCTAATGAATTAAAAACCATACTGCTCAACACAGGCACCAATACATTCTCAACAAGAAGCTTTGAACTTTTTGGTGTACAAGAAAATAGCCATTTTAAACACCCTGGGCATTGGGATTTGAGAAAATGACACTGGCACCATTGCCAACTGAGGACCCAACCTTCACAAAGTAGAAAGAAAAGTTTCAAGTGTTGATAGCTCGGAATATTCCCAATGGATATGTTAATGGACAATCATATAAATAGTTTCAATCACTGAGCCTCTCTCGACAACATAATGTATATTCTTTGTTGCACAACACCTCCTCCTTTCATTTAGGGCACTAAATGTGAAACAGTCTAAATCCAATTAAGAGGATGTTGAACAAGCATCAGGGACCACCTTATTATGGTCAAAAACTCACCAACTAGAATCAGTCATCTTTGCCAATTCACAGCCAATCCACCACATGCACTAAATCTAATTGGCACACCAATATTGGGTGTCTAAAATGTTGTCTTAAACACAAGTCACAACTGAGGTGCTAGGAAGGGGTTTCATTTGATGAACAATAAGTTTTATCAAATAAATTATAAACCAACATTAAGAACATGAGGCTGAAATAATAGCTTTCAAAAGTTTGAATATGTAGTTTCCCTGCATGATTCTTCCATTTTTCTAATATATATAAAGCTTACCACGCCCTTGTGGCAGTGGTGCTTCTGGTCCAGCAAAATCATTATAACCACTTGATTCCTGTTGCATGCCCCCGCCAGAGTAGCCCCTTACACGCCCATGAAAACCACGGCCTCTTCCCCTGCCTCGTCCTCTGCCACCAAAAGTGCGTACCCCATCCCAACCTCCCTCTCCATTGTAATCTCCCAACCCATTGTTCAATCCTACAAAACAATGAGGAAAGGTAATTAAGATACATCTTCACAAAGTGACGCTTACCATGGAGCAGGACATAACAGAATCAGCATCTTGAAGAAGAAGAACAATATCAGGATTGTCAAGCATCAAAATCCATAGACGATTTTTAAGACAATAATATCTTTTGATATTATTATGCTGTTCAATTGCACTAGCTGTGCTTGATAGCAAATCACTTGAGTTGGTTAATCTTGGGGAAATAACGAAAATGATGATATTAAGAATAGCAGCAACAAAAGCCACTGTAGAAAATGCATCACAGAAGTGCATGTATAAATATTTTGTGATCTTATTATATTGTGAATCTCCACAGTCCACACTGATGTTAAATAAGCCTTGTGAGCCAACAGTATTCTTCAAACTATTTTGTTGATTTTAAGCCCTCAAGCACAAGTTTGATTCACCGCGGCATTCTTCAAACCGTGTTATTAATTTTAAGTTCTCAAACACAAGTTTGATCACCACACTGATGCTGAATACACCTTGTGATCCAACAGTATTCTTCCAACTATTTTGTTGATTTTAAGCCCTCAAACACAAGTTTGATCCACTGCGGCATTCTTCAAACCATGTTATTGATTATAAGTTCTCAAACACAAGTTTGATTCACCACAATTAATACATTAAGTTCCACCACTAAAGGTTTTACAAATTTTATGTGCTCCCAATCATTGCACAGTACCTCTACCCCCTCTAAACTTTCCTTGGCCACCGCGTCCTCTGCCTTGCATGCCAGATGAACCCTCTGATTTCATGAAAACAGAACAGACAGTAATTAATCTGGCCTTTAGGTTTAAAAATAAAAAATAAAAAAACAACAACAACAACAAAACAACAGATAAGCCTAATTTCAAAACGATGGCATAAATTCATTGCTTTACCTCCGTCGTATTCAAATTCATTCCATGGTCTCACCTGCTCAACTGGTATAGGTAACTGGTATCTGCACAGAACCCAATGGGACTTTGACTGTCATAAAGTAGATATGGTCTGCTGAGTGAATGATTGAAGAGGCATCACACAAATAAGCACTCAGTGATGCCAAAATAATGAAAGTGGAAGATACCATTTAGGTGTCAATGGGAACAAACAACAGATATCTAGTTAGTTGCTAGGATATGGATCTAAGCACTTGTCCAGCCACTGGCAATCATGGTTCATTCAATATGTTAATGACAACTTAATCAATGGTTATACTCTAGAGTAACTGCCATTATCTCACTGGGACCCATTATGGGATGAACAGGAGAGTTTCAAGTTTGCTTTCACCAAGCCTATGAGCACACAAAATTAAGATGCAAAATGACAAGCTTAGAAAAGATGGTGAATTCACTAAAATCAAACGCCGTTCCTTTCCAAAGATGATGGCCAAACCAATTTCACCATGAAACTTCTAAGTTGCAGCCTAGTCATCCTCCTTGGAAGCAACACTCTTTCACTCCTAGGCGAACAACCAATTAACTAAAAGGACCAGTGAAAGTTCAAATTTTGAGGAAGCAACATAGTCCATTCTACTACGACTTTCAAATTTTGAGGAAAAATGTAATGCTTATTCAAAAAAAAAAAATTATATTTAAAAAAGGGTGAAGCACCTGTGTGCAGTGAAGCCCAGTGCACACGGGTGCAATGGATCTAGACTCATCATGTAAATGTTCATATTTTAACTTCTAAATATCACATATTAATAACTGCACCCACCAACCCTAGCCCTTGTGAAGGATGAGGCGCAGGCACTGACATCAGGTGGTTTACACTTAACCAGGCCTCATTTGTTCTAATTAAAACAAATTTAGTGAAGCTCACAGAAAATGAATCGGAAAGCCCAGTAATGGCAAGAGAGATAATATTACCATGCTCGGTTTTGCATCAAATCTGTTTTATAACCACTGTACACCAAATATCCATCAAACAAATAGGTCAGCAGACAACACCTAAGGGATTCTTCTATAGCACTTGAGTGGTGCATAGAACTGGAGAGCATACATTCAAACACAGCAAAAACAGGTACCAAAAATATGAGAACCTTACAGACTTTTCTTTCCCCTTTTCCCCTAGAACAAGAACCCTATCATTACCACATAGCTGCATCTTATTTCTAGGAAGAATAACAAGGTGGTCCACATATAATATAGGATCAATAAATAGATTTAAACCAACAAAATAATGATCTGCCCTGGAAGCCTGAAGTCAAAAACAGAGTAAACACGATTGTCATTGCAGTTTTTACCCTGTCGAGTTCTCATCCAGCTGCTTCTTGGATAATGTTATCGTCACCATGGATACATGACGAGTAGTCTCTAGACTGCAACATGAGAGATAAGCATCAGCATATTCGTCATGATAGCACAATAGGCACAAACAAAGGTATTTAAAAAAAACAAAAACAAAAAACAAATCAGCTGTATCTTACGGGAGAAGGCCCTCTTCCAAAGGCTCCCACATGTCAGTTATATCAGTAGATCCAATTGATGTGTTTTGATGAAGACCGGCTATCCTTCGCTGAAAATGAAATGCATTTATACATGCAAAAGAGAAAATCACTTCCCAAGAGAGAAATCTCAGTACCAGCTAGCACAAAAAGTACACACTGAGTAAATTAAAATTGAATAAAAGAGTCCAGAAAAGAAAACAGCTCATGAGAACTTGCCTTAATTAACTCTGTGATCATGACTGTCTTGTTAATAGCCCTCCCCATGGCTTTAAGGACAATTTCGTCAGATCCTTTTTCCTAAGAACATGAAAAAGATAAAATCTAAGGAATATGTGTAAGGAACTTCTTTCAATATTCTGACAGTACCAAGAAATCAAACCCCTAATAAAAGAGCAGGAAATGACAGAATTTATCTCAAACTCTCTTATTATTCAGATAAACCTATGCCTAAAACAGTGACCTGTGTATTTCTTTTATCTGTACATCATATTTTGTAAATAATAGATGTATTCTGAGAACAAAACAACATATGCAAATACCAGGAAAGACAATCCTAGGCAACATGAGGGAACATTTACCTTACTGACCATTAATAGAATTCACAAAAAACAGGTAAAAATCAAATTGCTGTATGACATAGTATTAAAAATCATTTCAGAGATTCAGGTATTCTAAAATACAAAAGTAGAAAGAAGTCAAAGATGACGCAAACCAGGGGAAAAAAAGGAGGGAGAGAGAGAGAGAGAGAGAGAGAGAGAGAATATTCGATGAGCACTTCAGGAAAATCCGTCAGAACACGTGTAGATATATTTCACATTTTATCCATGTGAACAATGGTGTATCAGTCCATGCTCTCTCTAAGGTAGCTGTCTAAAACCATAACTACGACAAGAACACAGTTTATATCAGGGTGTTTTGTACTATGTGTGGATCACATATGATTACCTATTTGAAAAATATTACCACATATCAGCTTATGCATGGATAATTCACACACATCATGGGTGTACTAGATGTAAGCAAAACATTAAATCATTTCTCCTGCTGTATGCATGAAGACACCTAAAATCTGCAATCAGGGAAGCATGAACAAAGATTTGACGACAACCAAGCAACCTTAAGCTGAAAGTTGAACCACGCGTCTCTAAAATTTGCATACCAGTGTTAGTAATTATTATTCTTCATCTAGTTCATTTTTGTTTCTAAACCATGAGACAAACACAAGATCTGATCGACTTTTCATGATGCCAGTTGAGTGCCGTACACTTGTTGCCAATTGCTAGATTAAAAGAAAAACACATCATGTTTGATAACCCATAGACAAGACACATCATGTTTGATAACCCATAGACAAGATAATGCCCATGAATCATGATAGTACTTCGAAAATAATAAAAGTACCCATGAGTCATGGCTCATGATAATGCTTCAAATAATCAAAAAACTCAAGACAAACCTTGTTCCGTGTCCTTCATGACTGAGCCGACAAAAGTTGCAATTAACTTAGAACTGTGTAATTGCGGATAATTCAACATTTTAAACACAAATACAAAAACAAGAAAAATAAGTAAGACATCCCTCACCCATGTCCTTTGTAACCAAGCGAAGAAAATACCGAAATAACCTAACAAAAAGCGGCATATATCAATTAATTCAACAGTTAAAACCTCAATATATAAAATCAAATACCCAAGACATCGCTGCCCATGTCCTTCAGAACCAAACTAACGCGTAGATACAGATGCTGGTGTATTTAACGTGAAATAGTGCATTTGAAGTAATACAACACTTAAATACATAATTTTTTAGAAATTATTGGTCGTAGGATCCACTGACGAGAGTATAATTTCCAACTTCCAAAAAGAACTTCAAAAAAGCAGAAAGCTTTAAAACCGAGAAAAATAGGAAATAGAGGGTAGAACCTGGAGGAGGCTTGTGGCATACGTAATATAGTTCCTCATCCTCCCTTGCGTGGTTATCCGGATCTCGTTCTCGTTGATAGGCGTCTCTGCTCTCGGCTTCTCAACCCTCTGATACCGGTCCATCTGCAGCACCCGCCGAGCCCAGCAAAGCAAAACCAAGAACAACAGACGAAAACATGGAGGGAAAAAAGTTCAAACTCGATAAACAAAAGAAATTTGAAAATTGGGAGAATAGCTAGGGTTCGTTGAAGCTGGAAAACCTTGTTTTCTTCGAGGGAATGGATGCCTGGCTCTGCTCTGAGTCTCTCTATCCGAGCACCCTATGGGGCCTCCCGTTCTTGTTTGACGCTCTGAACAGTAGCTCAGCCCCAGCTGCGCGTCTTATACGCCGTTTCCGGTGGGTGGCGTGGCACCGCTGCTGCCTGGGCGATGTAGGTGCGCGTCTGGGCCGCTCGAACTGATGGCCCATCTTGACATCTGATGAAAAGGATAAGTTCTTTCCAGTTACGGCGGGTCATGACTCATGATCCATGCGGCGCCGCGGCGGAGAGCCGTGTATGAAAACTTTTTTATGCATCGGCTATTAAAGGGTGTGTTTGTGACAATTTTTGAGGAAAAAATTTTTTTATGTAAAAATGGTTAAATCAGTAGAAAATAATGTGATATTGTAAGGGTAATGATGAGGAGTAAAGAGAATAAATTTAAAATAAATAGGTTAGTTGTATTGGTAGTTGCGTAGAAATGATTGAAAAGTAGAGTTATTGTACAGAAATATGTATAAAAAATAATTAAAAAAAGAGCAATTATAGAAAGTGAAAAGTTTTAGATTGAAAAGTTTTAACTTGACAACTTTTATAAATTGCCAAACACACCCAACAAAATTTCTAAATGTGCTGTTAAATTATTAAAACAAACTATTTGTATAAAAAATTTAAATTTAAAAAATAATATGATATAATAGAAATAATGATGATAAGTAAATAGAATAAAGTTAAAATAAATAAGTTAATCGTATATGTAATTAGGTATAAATAATTAATTAAAAATATAGTAATTATAAAGAGTTAAAAGTTTTATATTAAAAAGTTTTTGTGTTAAACAAACAAGCCTTAAACTTCACTTTAAGTCCATGTTTGCACTTTAAATGTTGGGATAATTCTCCGCACATTCACAATATTTGGTCGTTATGTTAGAATTTTGGACACACATATACATTAATTATATGTATACACTATCATAAATAGCGGCCCAAATTATAAAGTGATCTTATCAGGTTTTATGGATCTAAATCATCTAATAAAGTATGGATCTCCTATGCGTAGAAACCTTATAGCCTAATTTCTAATTTCTATTTTTATGATGTGCTAAATTAGAAATACGAAAGATAGACTTCCTATATAAACGGTTGTGGTCCCCGGATTATGTATCTATCAGGGTTCTTTTCTATCATCTCATCAGTAGAGAAGAGGAGTCACCTTCTCCATAACCCTAAGGCATTAACTTGGAAGACTCAAGAACCATAGCATTAAAGATCAATTGCATCCATAGATTCAGGTACGCTTCCGCTTATGGCTTTTGCTTTCTTAGTAATTTCAGCATGGAGGATCTTTATTGATTATGGATTTAATTAATATGATTTTTCCAACACGTTATTCCTCTTATACTCGTGATATTTCAAAAATTTCTCTTACATTCATAACATTTAACGTCTAATTCCTCTTGTACCAACATTATCATAATCCATCAAGTTGCATGCATCTTGATTTTCCAAATTCCGAAAATACTTTATTTTCTCGCAAATGGAATCTCACTCACGTCTCCGTGTCATTGTCACCATTCGTCACTGGCAACTGCCACTGCCACCGGCATTAGCAACCATCTATACAAATTTTATATGTTCCTTCCTTCTAACTATTCTTATTATTATTATCATCATCATCATCATCTCTCTCGTGTGGTAGATAACTCTTGTAGATCTATCGGAAATTATCGAAATTTTCAACCCCGCCAACGACCCGCTCTCAAAGTTCATAATGGAAGATGTGGGGGCTGACTGATGTGGAAAGTGACGGCATTGTCTTGAATAGCTTCCTATATATGGAGGGTGAGTACATGGTTGCATTGGAGTCCTTTTACAAGGGCGCCGCTAGAACATGGTGCATGGGCTGACGCCGCTATTTGATGGAGAAAAGGACATGGACAGCAAACCCGACTAATGCTTCGTTTTGATATGCATGGAAAGGGACTGCTCCGCAAATTTATGGGAGGGAACAAATTCATGGGCTTCTACACGAATGAATCAACAACAATGTACCTGACAAGCGTGTGAAAGAGGAAAATCAAAGACATCCTTGTCGGGCGCAACACAAATATCGTCCACTCTACTAACAACAGTATTTGTGGCATCTCAGGCTTGGGCCATAGCGGCAGCAACGCCTTATCCAATGTGAGCCTCAAACACTTCAATGACAAGTTCTCCAACTGCCTCATCATTCGCAATAGCACAAGAAACCTTAGCAACTATCTCATCTTCGACTCAAATCCCAAAATCTCCAACTCCGAACCCTCGCCAATCATGGCCTACACCACCCTCATCGCCAATGAGTTGAACACGCCTCACTACGACATGGACGTGAAGAGCATATCGATGGGAGGGAAGATGTTGGACATCCCTCCCGTGGCACGGGACATGACGAGCCGGGGCAAGGCCATCGCTAACTCGGGATGACGCTGACCTTGTCGTTAGAGCTGGTTTTTTACCCATCATGGAAGCATACATGGAGGCACTGAAGCCTAAATCAAATGTTTGACCGTTGTTTCTCCGCTGAGGGGGCAAATTCATGGAGGATGTTGTGCCAATGTTTGTGTGGCATCTCGATAAGTTGGTTTGCTTGGAGCCACCCTAAATATCTCCTCCCATGCATCGATCGTCAATTAAAAAAGTAAGCTCGTGGATTTGATAATCCAAGAAGAATGCCGTAATTTTCCTCCCTCTGCCATCGGCTCTGCTACTGGTTTGGACCAACCGCCTCCTACATTGACAATGAGATTTGTTTCAGTTGTTTTTTGGGCATTTTTGGCCATAAGGGTATTTTTGAAATTCAAAATAAAAAGAGGTGTGCATGGGGGGAATTATGGGTGTATGAGGAATTTTCAAAATGTTGTAGTTATAAATGGAATAATAGAGAAATGTTGTTGGTACGATGAGAATTTTTACTTAAAATGTTGAAATGCATTAATGATTTTGTAGATTTTGTCAACGTGGAGCTTATTTTACAATCTTGAAGATTTTTTTTTTTAAGTTTATCTTGTAAATATCTAAACTATAAATTAGGACAAAATTATACTTGAATTTAATGTATCAAAGGGTTTTCTTTCATGCTCAATGACTCTTGTGTATACGTGGATTGGGGCAAAAAAAAGTTCAAAGACTGTACCAGTTGAAGTCGAGGCTGACGCTAGCTACTGTTGGAACCAATCTTAAACTCGTTTTTAATACTGTCAATTTATAATCCTAAATCTCGCTGGGGATTTTTGACATTAAAAAAATAAAAAGAAAATATAAAAATGAAATAAATGTCATTAGACCTTAGCCAAGATATCAGTTTAGATATTTTCTTAAAAATAGAAAATTTTCCCTTACAAGCTACGTTGCGATGGAGATGGGGACAGGGATACAATTTTTCTATACCTGAAAACTTCACTCTTATTTCTACTAGGAAGTAGCCACCTTTTTCTTCAAATTTTTTTTCAAAGAGTAGCAGCCTAACTTTTTTCTATTTTAATGTAACTTTTTTCATATCTTACTGTAGCACCCGCCGGGAGCGCTACGGTGGGCTCGGAATGGGTTTCCCGGGCCTTGGAAGTTCGGATCGTGTTAAAAAGCGACGTGGGCTTGGATTTCCTGCATTCACATGGGGTAAAATGAGTTAGGCCTCACGTTTTTTAGAAAAATTGGCATATAGGCGTTTTCTCGTGGTTTTGGCGGCATGACGGCTAAGACGGGGCTTTCGTACACGGGTCAAGTCACAAATCCGGCAGCATAACGGCAGCGTACTATGCTGGAATCTGCGGACCCGCGTGCACCCACCTTGCCGGGGCGTTAGCTCAAACACGCACACAAGAAAATAATGAAAATGGAGTTGCCACCGATCTTTAAAGGGAGATCGGCCCCTATTTAAAGAAATAAGGCACTAGTAGTACAGAGTCCGGGTTCCGGCCTTCGGGTTGAAGCAAATATAGAGAAATCTGCCAACCCGAGGCGGTTTACACGGCGTGAAAGGGGGGGAAATAAAAAGATTTGAGAGAACGGGAGAGATGGAAAGGGGGCGTGGAAGACAGAGCGCGGAGCTCGTAGAGCCGGAAAAACCGGGATGCCGGGGCGTTGCTGCAGACTCCCGTCCTCCCCCTTTGGGATGCCTCTCTTCAAGTGTCTTGAATGAGAGGGGGACTTCTCCTTTTATAGATGTAAGAGTGGGCTTTGGGCTCTCTTGAGGTCATGGACTTGGTCCATGGGCTTGGGCTTCTTGAAGAGTTGGACTTGGTCCATCTACTTGAGTTTGGGTTGAGACCATGGGCCTTGGGCCACTTGAAGGTTTTGGACTTGGTCCATATGCTTGAGTTTGGTTTGAGATCGTGGGCCTTGAGCCATTTGAAGGCTTGGGCTTGGTCCGTATGCTTGAGTTTGGTGGACTTGAGCTTGGCTAAGCCCGTTTGCTTTGGGTGGGCCGTTGTAGGGGCCCAAAGTTGTAGAGAATCCTGCTTTTGAGGCTTGGTTGGTTGCTTTGTGGAGCCCGTTGAGGTGGCCTGTAGGAGCTTCGCTCTCGTGGGCCGAATCTGATTTGTTGAAAAGCCTGCTTCGAGACTTGGTGGAGCTTCGCTCCCGTGGGTTGAGTTTGGAAGGGCCTGCTTAGCTTGCTTGAACCTCCTTTTACCTTGAATTTATTTGGGCTTGGGACCTTTTCCATTTTATCCACTTTTGGGCCCAAAGGTAGGGTGTCAACACTTACACAAAACAATATTTTTTTGTCTTATATTATAATCTCACTCCTATCCAAATAAACTTGTAAATACAACTTCGGTGATTTTTTTTGTTTCAAAACACATCATTTCTAGTCTATTTGGGAATGGAATGATTAATTCATTAAATGTAGTTAAATTAAATTTTACAATCAAAATAATTTGCTTCATTCAAAGAAACTAGCATATAACAAAATTACTCTTTCTAACCACATAAAGTTGTATAGTAAGAAATCTCGCATTTTATGAAATTTAATAATATTTTTAGTGGAATGAAATTTATCTTAGGTTGGTAAGTTAGTTTTAGCCAAATTCAAATCCAAGCTAGACATATTAAGTTAAGATTAGGGTTAAACATTTGAATTTTTCAGTCTTACCAGATTCTACAGATTCCAAGTGCGTTATGGTATCTAAGTAAATTGCATCCGTACTTGCTTAGTTTGCTTAAAATTGTAAATGTGTTACTCATGTTTGGGGCACATTATCGGATATTAAAATTTTATTAAAGCGACAAAAATTTTCACGCAAGTAAAATTTAATATAAAGGTATTTGCTCTTATAATGTCAAAAACCTAATTTTTAAAATCTGACCAAAAATGAAATCTATTCATTCAACGTGAGGAATGTTTATAAGAATAATTGTTTTAATATTCTTAAAGCATTTTCCCACAATCTTTATTTAATGTAGACACATATTCAATTAGTTACTTTTAAATCAGGTATTTATTGCACATTTTATTGTTTAATAATATTTTAAAAAACTTTACATTTTTGCAAATAATAACTTATTTTCATAGGTTATTTTGTTATTTCAATAAAAATTTTAATGCCCATTAACTTGCCTTCGGGAGAAGACATCCGGTTATAATTGTGTAAATGTACGTTCTTCGCCTTTTCTATGTAATCTCTGTCATTTTTAATATCTGATAGTGGGTAAAAAACTCACTTCATTTATTATATTAACATTATTTATAATATCTTGAAAATCATTTTATTTTTCTAATATTACTGTGCATGGGCTCTATCAAAAATCAATGTAATAAAATAATTAAATATTAAATATTAATTTTAAAATTGTATTTTCAACATCCAAACTATCTAAAATATCATTTACATACATATAAATGATTTTATGAATTATTGTTATACTATAATCTATCTGTAAATGAATCTACGTATTTTTCATAATTCACAAATGAATATATATTTTTCAACAAATATGGTTCATAAACATTATTTACCAAGATGAAACTTGGTGTTCTAAATTAACAAATGGTGTTAAATTTAATAAATGAATTAAAATTTTCATTAAAAATTAAAATCTTAAATTTTAAAAAAGTTGTCTAACTTAAGAGCTTTTGAATGTACTCGGCACATGAGGTCCTACTAACAATAGCCATATCATTTATTCAAATAAAAGAGGAGTGAAATGCCTGCGAATTTAATTAAATCGCGAAAATAGATACGCGAATTTTTCAAAAGATGTGGTAGAACTTACCAGAATGCGTTCATGATGACTTTTGCAATTTAAAAAAGAGAATAAAAATAATTTTTAAAAAGCTCGGAAATTGATTCGCACGTGATTAAAAACGCATTGCTATATTTATACATTTAAAAGACATTATCTTTTCAACATTTTTAACCACATTTTGTATAAAATTTTTTAATCTAAAACTTTTCACCTTATGCAACTATCATATTTTTTAAATATTTTTTTCACATATTTATATATAAACTACCATATTTTTCAATTATTTTTATACAATTACCTATACAACTAATCTACTTATTTTAACTTTTTCATCTTTATGCATCATCATTACCTATGTTATATTATATCATTTTATTTCATTTCAAAAACTTCTATAGAAAAAACTTTTTGAGCATGTTTGCTTTTAATAAAAGCTCGTCAAACTAAAATTTTTCGCTCTTCATTATTTTTAATATTTTTATGTACAACTACTCTATTTTTTAATTATTTCTTCATGACTATCCGTACATCTAACGTGTCAATTTTATGGTATGTTTGGTAATGTGTAAAATTGTGAAATTATGAGAAATGAAAAAGAGAATATTTTAATAAATGTGTGATTAATAGGAAATGATAGAAGTATAGTTGGAATAAATAGACTTATTGTATGTAGTTGGTAGAGAAGATTATTGGAATATAAGTTTAAAGTGAGAAAAATAGTATTATTGATAAAACAATGATGGACCTCGAAAAACTAAATCTCCTGATTTTCTATAATTTACAACACTTGCACTTAACAAATGTGTCATTAACTTTATTTTGTTTACATCTTATCATTATTTCTATCATATTACATATCTACCCTTTTAACAAATTTTAAATAAAAAACTTTTCATTCAAAATTTTTATTAATTTCCAAAATACCCTACGTCTAAAAATTTTATTACTTTTGAAACGCATCCTACTTTGAACCCATAGCAGAGCCATTCAACACGGCTTCAAAAATGTTAAAAGGTACACTTTTTTTTTTTTTTTTTAAAAAAAAGTTAACAGCGTATCCATCCACATGGCCTTAGCAAAAGGATACGTTTATTATCCCGCCAAAACCACAATGTAAAATGATCCATCTGCTAAGAGAGCTCCACTGGACGGTTTAGATGGTAGCGAACGCCAAGCCATGTGTTGCAACTCCCGAGGGCAGAGCATGAGCTATCTCCCTCCACCAGAGCAAGTCAAAATCCATCCTCTCGATATAAACCCTTGCTAGGGTTTTTGGCGAGGGGGTGAGACCAGAAGAAGCAGGCGAGAGCGGCTCAGGTAGCTCCATTTTCTTAGACCTCCGGCACTTTCCTCCCGAACTATTAGTTATCATTTTAGCTTTTTTGTTTGTTGATTCCTGTCAATGATTTCTGCTCGCAATCACTTCTTCCTTTTAATATTCTATCGATTCATGTGGTCCATTCCATTGTATTTTGGCTGGTCCGATGTTCTTCAATGTACCGAATGGAATGCCGCTGATGTCGATCTGGGATTCAAGGGATTCGATTGGCGATGGGATGGCTTAAAATTTCAGATTTTGTTAATTTGATTTGGTTGTACTTCCAATACTAACTACGTATTTTGAACTTGAGTGAGGTGAAAGGAAGAAAAATGATTTCTTGGTTGGGTGCTTCGATCCCTCCAATTTATGGAATCCGAGATATTGACGGATCAAAACGCACTAACACGGTGGGAATGTGATTGGGAGCCTTGGAGGTTCTGGTATAGACTAGTACTCATACGTTGGTAGAGATTGGTAACGAAGTTTTAATGTCATTGGAAATGGAAATTTCTATTGTTTTAGTTTCGGATTAAGATTGCGTTCTAAACTACCGTCGATTCGTGATGCTCTGTAGTGATTCTAGACTCCGAATGCAGGATTGAGATTATTCTGCCCTCTGATCGGAGGTTATTGGGGATCATTTGGGTGCTCATTTGGTTGTCTCTTATATTACGAGCGGTCAAATCTTCTATACATAGAATTGGTCCATCCCAAGTTGGCGTTCTCCTAAATGCGGGCTTATTGCCAAAACTGAGGTTGACAAAATAATATGAAGGCTGTTATATGGTTATAATACGACTATGGCTGCTCCATGTGGACCAATTAGCAAAACTGAAAAATGTTTTTCAACTTGATGCGTTCTGTAGACTCTGCACTACATGAATCTGTTGTTTTTCAGGTGAGAACTGCATCTCAGTTCCACACAGTAGTCCTGCAACTTGGAATAATGACTAATTCGTCTTGCATAATGTCTGTTATCATCTAGTTAAACCAATTTTTGAGATAAAATTGAAATATTCTTGTCCAAATACAGCCCAGGTTGTGCATTATTACGGATTAATATAAACACATTTTTCAAGTAAAATTCTTATTTCCTTTTTCTCGCATGTTACACTGACATTCTTTGTTTCATTTATTTTCATGTTATCCATGTAAGTTTAACGAAGCAATGTCTCACCGGAAGTTTGAGCACCCTAGGCATGGTTCTCTTGGGTTTCTACCTAGAAAGCGGGCTTCTCGTCACAGAGGAAAAGGTAATTTCTTTTTTTTTTTCCTTCACACTTTTCCATTTTTTCTTTTTGAAGACAATCAAATTTATTGTCTTGCAATTTGTAGATTATTTTTTATGTGCTTCTTTCTTTGTTAATGTTTCGGTTAAGGATATTTAATTTAGGCAATTTATTTACTCTTTTGGTTGTATTTTTTGATGTTATCTTCACTTTCTTGGATGATGTCCTAGACAGCATTTGCTGTTCATGGGGTGCATCATCATCTTCATAAGCCATTTCCCACCTAGGTGGGGTCGGCTGCTTGGATTCTGTTGCTGTTCATGGGGTTCATCATGCATATGGAAATTTGTAGATGAGTGTGAGGAATCATTTCCTGTGGGTTAGGGTTTGGTTTAAAGAAAGGAATGCCTGGTCTAGAAGTTCTGCTGGTTTTGTTCTAAGCAAAAGCTTAAACTGAGGAGCTCATCTTAACTCAGTTTTCTTGCACATTTACCTGCACAGCTGGCTCTGTCTCTTAGTGCAGCTGTGTTGGTGGAAGGCCTGGAGCTAACTATTGTCCTGATTATTTCTGGTCTTTTTCATGCGTATCCTGTTTCGAGGGCAATTTTCATTGTAGTTAAAAATCTAGCACTGTTGTCTTTGCTGCTCACTGTACTGCAAATCTACCAGCCAGTTTGCATATGGTCACAAAAAAGAAGAGCTTTACATTATTTACAGTCCATTATTGTGATTTTTTTTCCTTCATCTGTTTTTCAGGCTTTCTCCAGCAGTGTTTTTTCCATCTATCCTGTGGATATTTTTCCTTGTTCAAGCTCATATACTTTTATAATGTAAATCATTATTCTTTGTTCTAGAACAATTCTGTGGTAAAATTCTACATGTTTATGGTTCGTACTTACGGGGAACTTCATTTTATGTGCAGTGAAGTCTTTCCCCAGGGATGATCCAACCAAGCCCCCCAAGTTGACCGCCTTCCTTGGGTACAAGGCTGGAATGACACACATTGTTAGGGAGGTCGAAAAGCCTGGCTCAAGTGAGTTTCTTTATATGTATTATTATTTTAAAAGAAAATCAATGTGGTGTTTGGCAGGTGCTTTCTTGTTTTCAATATAGGATTTTTATGGAAATTTTGTATTGCTTTTGGCAGAGCTTCACAAGAAGGAGACATGTGAAGCTGTGACAATTGTTGAGGCTCCACCAATGATAATTGTTGGAGTGGTCGCTTACGTGAAGACGCCACGTGGCCTGCGGTCTTTGAATACTGTCTGGGCTCAACATCTTAGCGAAGAGGTGAAGAGGAGATTTTATAAACACTGGTGCAAGTCTAAGAAGAAGGCCTTCACCAAATACTCAAAGAAATATGAGAATGAGGAAGGCAAGAAAGAGATTCAAGCACAGCTTGAGAAAATGAAGAAATACGCATCTGTCATTCGTGTCTTAGCTCACACTCAGGTACTTAATTGCATTACTGTGTTATATATGTATATTTTGACCATATAGTACCTAAAAAGTTTTCATCTATACATTGATTCTGGTGCAAAAGGATATTTATTCGAGTCGAGAGTAAAGTCATGCTTCTTTTTCCATCAAGTTGAATCCTAGATTATGGGCCGAATGTCCTCTGGTCTTCTTTTATATAAATTTTTTCTTTGTTTGCACATAGTTCTACTTATATATTGCTTGCCAAATGCACATTCACTCTTTGTATGGCGTTCATGTGCCTTTTTAGGTATAATGAGGAATACTTCATGATTCAATCGATTGCCTAATCCTGCTTAGGTTCTATTAATTTGCATCTTGCACTTTTGGATAAAATGTTGATTTTTTGGGGGCTTTATTTTTATTTAAATTGTTGTCATTTGCTGATGTTGTTATTTGGTAAATGAAAACATGTTTATTCTGTTATCAAGAAGCAAATTATTATGGAATTCATATGTTAGAGTGAGTTTATTCTGCAGCTCAGGAAGTTGGTGTTTTTTGATGGATTTGTCAATTCTTAATCTTTATTCTCATTCAACATGTTTTGACTTAAGCTATGAAGTTGCATGATGTTTGGCCATCAGCTTACAGATTGACTTGCAATGAAGTAAAATATTGTGCGGGAAAAGTTTTAACCATTACATGAAGAAAAACTGTGTGGAAAGGTTTAAACCATTACAGGAAGTAAAATATTGAATGGAAAAAGTGTTTAAAGCATTACATGTGATTGGTTGACAAATTATATATATTTTTAATATCTTTCATGATGTTCTTATTTGTTTGCCTGGATGGTCATTCTCATGTATGTTTGAGAGGTTAGGAAGCGAAAAAATTTTCAAGTAGCAAAATTTTCAATTGCCATAAATCCCTGCTACCTTTCCTTCTATTTTGTTGCTTCTGTTGATTGAAAACTGATCAGTTACTATCCCAAACTCATGCTGACATTCTTTTGTTTTTGTTTGGCAGATAAAGAAAATGAAGGGTTTGAAGCAGAAAAAGGCACACTTGATGGAGATTCAAGTGAATGGTGGGACAATTGCAGAGAAGGTGGACTTCGCTTATGGGTTCTTTGAGAAGTCAGTTCCCGTGGATGCTGTTTTCCAGAAAGATGAAATGATCGACATTATTGGTGTGACTAAGGGAAAAGGTTATGAAGGTGTGGTTACTCGGTGGGGTGTAACTCGCCTGCCTCGGAAGACCCATAGGGGTTTGAGGAAGGTGGCTTGTATTGGTGCTTGGCATCCTGCTAGGGTCTCATTCACAGTTGCTCGGGCTGGTCAGAATGGATACCACCATCGCACTGAAATGAACAAGAAGATCTACAAGCTTGGCAAGGCAGGGCAGGAATCCCATCTGGCTGTCACAGAATTTGACAGGTCACATTTTAACTTCAATTAAATTGTTTAATTGCTGTTTCATTATATTTTATGATTTGGCTTTTGGCTTCCATTTTTCTCTTCATCAGTGATTCATCCAAAGAAAAAAGTTCCTCTCTCTCCCTATCAATAAGATGAAGAGAGAGAAAAAAAGCTTCAGAAGTTTGATCTGATGCAATTGAAAGGAAATGTTGGATGCTAGAGGGTTTGACAAGTTTTTCATTTCTCTGTTTGATGTCAATGATGTCAATATTTTTGATTTTTGTAGCATGCATAAAGATGAACTTACCTGTTTTTATTTCCATCTATTCCATGACTTACATAATCCGCATACAATGTTGACATCATTTCTTCTCAAATATATATATATATATATATATATATATATATATATATTTGTTCATCAAAAAAAAAAAAAATCTTTTCCTTTTTTTGTACAAATTGAATCTGCACAGCATCAAATTTATGTATAATGTTGTCTATGCTGATTTGTGGGTTACCTCTTGAATGAATAGGACTGAGAAAGATATCACCCCCATGGGTGGCTTCCCCCACTATGGTGTGGTGAAGGATGACTATGTTCTGATCAAGGGATGCTGCGTGGGGCCAAAGAAGAGGGTTGTTACTCTGCGTCAGTCGCTCTTGAAGCAGACATCTCGAGTGGCTTTGGAGGAGATCAAGCTGAAATTCATTGACACTTCTTCCAAGTTTGGACATGGACGCTTCCAGACCACACAGGAGAAGCAGAAGTTCTATGGCCGTCTCAAGGCTTAGGAAAGATCTTTTTTGAGTAGCATTTTGATGTTGGTAGAGGAGTGTTAGATTGTGTGCTGAACTGGAGTATGCATTTTCTGTTTTTGTGATTGATACAGTCTGAGAGTTGCTGCTGAAGTAGCAGAGTCCATTTTTACTATTGCGATGACTTATTAGTTGCTTTTTTATGTGAAGAATTTTGAATATCGGATATTCTATTTTTATGGTCATTACTCTTCAGTAGAATTGTGAAGGTGGGAAAGGAATCTTCAATGGGCTGTTCTGTTCGACCTTTGGAAGAAATCTTTTTCCTTGATACCCGGCTTCTGTTTTTGTTTCAGTGTCCTTTGAACTCTGATCAGGGTGGTGTCGTGAGGACGACTGAGCTGTTGTCTCTCGGGGATTTTGTGACTTTGTCACGACGGCATTTTGCGGTTTTGGATCCCACTTACTTTTTATTGGGGCCAAATTTAGGAATAAACATTTATCATCATTTTTTTCTTCGTCCTCTTCTTAATTGGTGCTAAAATTTTGTTGGTAAGGCACATCTTAATGGGTTATATACAGTTCGGTTTCGTAGTTTATGATATTTTAATAGATTTATGGCGGATTCTTATATTATTTATTTGATTATGCGAAAGATCTAAATTTGAAAGTCAGATATGGTATGAGATTAAAGGGAGAATAAAAAATCGACGAACTTGTTGAATTTGTTTCAGTGAAAAGCTCAAATGAGCAGTTATGCCTTTGAAGAACCTGTTTGATGCTACGGTTGACATGATGTTTGTTACTTTGTTATATATAAGATGAATTATGATTATTCGAGTAAGGTTAAAGGATTTTTTTTTTTTTTTTTTGCGAGAGGAATCTTTTTTTATTTTATGCCTTACTTTTTTTTTTTTTTTAATTGAACTATCTTCTGACGTTGATTTTGTGTTACAGTTAATTTATTTATGCGGAATTATTTTTCTTAACCTAGTACATTCAAAAGATTTATCGTTTAAGAACATATCAAATATGCTTTAGTCAAATTATTAATCGCATTGACGGCCTGCCCAAAGAAAAATTTAAATGAAACAAACCAATATTTCACTTTTTGCAGCTACAGATCTTAGCCATACCTTATATACGAAAACGGAGATTGGATCACATCATCGTAACCAGGCAACAACTAGATCTTTACAATTTTTCCCGGGTTACCTATATAAATTTTATTTAACATTTTATAAAAATTACATATATTTTGAATCATGACAGTAACTTAATTCATGAATCATAGAAAAAATTATGTTTTATATAAATTTTCGAACATGCACAATTTTAACGCGTGTAATTTACAGTGGGTGAATTGATTTTGGATGCTGTAATAGCAAAATCGGCTTCATTGGTCACTGGAATCTAGGGTTTCTACTCTTTCAATTCCCTGGAGCACTACTGCTCCCATAAAAGGGGGAAGCTAGGTTCTAAACCTATCCGAGCTCCCGAAACCCTCCCAACCCTGCTTCCTCCTTTTCTTCCCACCCTCCCGACGCCAAGCCAGGCCAAGCCAAGCGAAGGCAAGCAAACAAATTCATGCCTGGCGGTTTTGTCTTTTGAAACTTTTCCTTATCTGGGATGAATTCGGAATTTGCTTTTTTTTTTTTCACTTTTTTTTTTTTTTCACTTTTTTTCTTTCGCGTTGCCAATTTAAGGGCTTCGGATGATGAAATTGTTTTGTGATGCAGCAGCGTCTTTGGATGCAATGAGCAGCAGCACTACTTCCACACGAGATTTCTGACTCACTCTCTGCCCTTCCTCCATTATTTTTGTTTATTATGAGATAATAGGAAAATAGGACAGATCCGTATTTCGTTCTTTATTGTTCGGTTGTCTTTGTTAGGACGACGAATTTCTTGTGCCAATGCAGCATCATTGGATGCAATGAGCAGCACTTCCACACGAAATTTCTGACTAACAATCACGTTTCTTCTTTTTCATTCCACTTATTTCTGTAGGCCGTTTCTCTGCGCTTGGTCCAGTTCATGAATGAATCTTATTAGGCCAGATTCTGAATGAATATTAATGAAATAGGTCATAGGTGGAGAAGCATGAAAAAGACGGGTGTCTTCCCTCACACCAGAAATGGCTTCAGCGAACATCCAGGATAAAGATGATGGCAACTGAGAAAACCCACCTAATTAAAAAACAAAGAGAGATGCTTTGAATAAAATGGAAAAAAGAAAAGAGAGATCAAAATCCTCTTTGCTCCCGAATGCAGTCCCTTGCGTTGCCTATTCCCGAGAGCATCTCCATGGTTCTTTCACATGTCTCACCGGATTTTGGGAATTCCTCTCCTTTAGTCATCCTCACTTGAAAACCAAACAGGAGTCCGTTGACGATGAAAACCTTGTACATCAAGGGTGTGTCTGGAAGTTTCGGAAGCGGTAAAACTTTCCATGAGAAGTAAAGGAGTGACGAAAACCAAACAGGAGTTAGTAGAAGGTTTTCACCTTGTCCATCACGTATGTTTGTGAAAAGGTGGAGAAATAATTAAAAAAAATAAGATACCTGTGAAAAGTAAGAAAATTTAGGTTAAAAGGTTTTGTGTGTTGCCATTTACACTGCGCGTGTGCGTTTGGAAGGGGCGGGATCAACTGTCTTGACCCCCTCCCCTGGGATGAGGGCATTGGGCCTGTTTTTATTCAAATCAATGAAGTGATTCGGCTACTAGAAGGTAATAACATTTGCGTGTTACAAAATCCACCTATTTTAAAAAAAGGAACTAACGCTTTCAAAGCAAGCCCCATTTTCAACCACGGGAATATATATATATATATATATATATATATATATAGAGCTGTTCCGGTGCAGTGACGCTGCACTGGAACAGCGGTACAGTGGGTCCAAAATGGGCTCCACACATGATCATGAAATCATGATCTACTCCACCCATTGTATTTAGAATAATGCATTCTATTACCACACCAATTTTCATCCCAATCAGATATGTATATGGGCCCCATCTGAAAATGGTATAAATCCAACGTAATAAAATAGTTTGATGTAAATAACAACTTTAAAGTATCTGATTGTGATGAAAATTGGTATGGTAATAGAATACATTATTCTAAATACAATGGGTGGAGTAGATCATGATTTCATGATCATGTGGGGCCCATTTTGGACTCACTGCACCGTTGTTCCAATGCAGTGACGCTGCACCGGAACAGAATCCATATATATAGAGAGAGAGAGTTGTTCCGGTGCAGTGACGCTGCACCGGAACAGCGGTACAGTGGGCCCCACATGATCATGATCTACTCCCCCCATTGTATTTAGAATAATGTATTCTATTACCACACCAATTTTCATCCCAATCAGATATGTATATGGGCCCTATTTGAAAATGGTACAAATCCAACGTAATAAAATAGTTTGATGTAAATAATAACTTTAAAGTATCTGATTGGGATGAAAATTGGTATGGTAATAGAATACATTATTCTAAATACAATGGGTAGAGTATGTAAATACAATGGGTAGAATACATTATTCTAAATACAATGGGTGAACAGAATCTATATATATATATAGAACCGATCCTGTGCAGTCCGCTGTAAAATGGACCCCACATATATTAGATTGTAATAAAATTTTATACACTCATTTATCCATATATAAATCATACTTTAGACGGTTTAAATGTTGAAAAAACCACTTTAAACTTGATATTTACATTAAACTATTTTATTGCGTTGATTTTGCACCATTTTAAGATGGGGACTACATACATGTTGGATTTGGATGAAAATTAGTATGCTAATAAAGTGAACAATTCTAAATACAATGGGTAGGGTGGATTTTCTATTTATGATCAAGTGGGGCCCACAGTGCATGGACTGCACCGTGAAGTCGCATGCACTGGATTATTTCCCATATATATATATATATATCCACACGCATGCCATTAAGCGTGCGGCCAACAGGCCTTGTTGATTTTGGCTGGAGCTTACTAGCAGATTGATACAATTGAATTATTTATGAAAGGGGGCCATTTTCGACCGGAGCATTAGTAAGGAAATTTGTAAAGATTTATGGGGTTTGATTCGTGAGAATTCATGGGCTTGAGTTGTAATAGTTAGATAGAAAAAACAAGATATTTTAAAGTATCATTCCATAATAGAACAATAAAAATTAATTTTTTTTTATAAAATCATTAATCTAGGTGTTTATAATCTATAAATCAAGTTTTTAATATTTTTGAAATATATTTAGATATTTTTATTTTGAAACAAACTAACATACTCCTTTGGTTTGTAATGCGTACACCGATAAAAATATGTGATATTGTTCGCTCTAGTCTAACAGCATAGTTATATAGTTTTAAAATGTTTTATACCATATTTAACTTAAGACTCACTTATAAAATTCAGTTATGAGCAATTACAATTTGAAATTAAAATACATATATTTATCTACATTACAAAAATGGGAAAACTTGATTTATTAAATTATACACACCTACATTAACGGTTGGTCGTAAATCTTTGTCATTTGCGCATGATTAGCTAACTTTTTGTACACCGTTATGATTTGTTAAGTTTGTTTATTTTATTGATTTTGTCCTCATGTATAGGGGTGAGAATCGAGGCGAGTTGTACTAAGTCAAAATTTGTCCAATTCCAACAGTACTTTTTAAAAATTTTATTTAACCTTATTTTTATATCCGGTCGAGATAAAGTTTATTTCACTTTCATTTTTTTCAGTATGTCTCAAGACAAATTTTGAGTTGGTATAAGACTAGTTTTGGAACAGTGGGTCAAGTAAAAAATGTAGGTAAAATAAAATGATTTTAAGAATTTATATACCTATTAAACATAAAGATACATATATACTAAATTTAAATGTTGTATGCTTCAATATTTTATTAATTAATAAAAACACTTTATTACTAAAATAAAACATGTGTAAATAAAGCGTGTCTTTATTAAAGTAGGTTTATATATAATTATGCATAAGAGTTACATATATGCAAATTTCTCTTATTGATTCTCATATTATTTTTGTTCATTTTCATATTATTTTTGTCTAAATTGATTCTTACGTTATTGATATAGTTAATTATAAAAATGTGAGAATTTTAAAAGAAAATAATAATAATATTTATATATAAGCTTATAATTTTTATTAAATGAATACATGCGGAGTGGGTTAGGACATGGTCAACCTATTTCAATTCTATTTTTTAATTCAAGTCAAAATTTTTAACACATTTCTATATGGAGCAAAAAAAAAAAGTTAATTTTACTCCGTCAAAAATAAGTTGAGTCAAGGGTGGGTCAGAGTTCACTCATCCCAATTTCTATCCCTGCTCATGTAGTCCATTACCCCATTACATTCTATCTCATTTGAAATGGACCATGGCCGATTTCAAATTGCATACTTGGAGCATTTTGGCAAAATAAAATTTTTTTACACCGAAACTTTCCAATTTGAGAGGGAATTTTTGTGCCATCACCTATCAGCCGCCCAAATATGAATTTGCATTCCCATTGATGGTCGGTGGCAGAGATAGGGAGGCTGCTGTGGAGAAAAGCAGGAGGTTTTTTTTTTTTTTTTTTCAAGAAAAAGTTGGCGAAGATGATATAAGCGGTTACATATGAGTGGGGAATTATAGGTAAAATCCGTTAGTATATGAATAATTTCCTCTCATTATTTTTTTAAAGATGAACACATAGTGATTTTCAATGAGGGAAATGGTCTTTTTAGCTTGGGCTAAACAAATGCTGCGCTTAGCATACTTTAAAACACTCATTCAAAAATACTTTTTTTTTCCATAAACTTATTTATCTAAGTGTATTTAAGATAAAAATCACTTGTTAGTATTTTTGGATGTGTATGTTTTTTTGAGATTTTACATATTCAAAAAATAATAAAAATTAGTTTATATGTTAAATACATTTAGATAAATAAGTGTGAGGTGAAAAAAAAAAAAAATTTAAGTAAATTTTTTAAAGTGGGTTAAGTAAAATATTTACTTAGCCCAAACTAACAAGACTTTTTTTCTATTTAAAAATTTGAAGTATAAATAGTCGACCATATTTACCCATATGCATTTATTTGTTACTCCAAAACATAACGAAAATTTGTACATGTCATAGGTTTTTGAGAAAATTAATAGTTATATTCGTTTTAAAGGATACTAAGTTGACGGTGAAATTGATTTCTTCTATTTTTTTAAAAATTTATAATTATATATTTACTTTCGAAAAATGCTATGTTTGAAAGATATAAATTTTCAATGAAAATTATTTTTTATCTCACGGCAAAACAAGATATATTAAGTATTAAAAATGGTTTAGATTTTAAAAATATATTTAAAATTAAAATCAGAGGATAAATATGAAGCTTGCATGCTTCGGATAATTATTTAACCATTACCTATATTTTTAAAATTTCATTTGTTTTCTAGCAGAAGCTCTGAAAAGGACCATTCCCATTCCATCCAACCAGAACCGCCCTCCACAAAACACACTGCCGTTAAGGAAATAAAATCGAGAACGCTTTGAAGGGCGGCAACTCATCAATTTACGCATACGCGTCGACGAGTGGACCGACTCACGATTAAAGGATCTTGATCTGTCCAAAGAAGAAAATCCCTCATCTCACTTTTGACCTCGTAGCACATCACGAACAACATGTTTACCCCCACCGCTAATGTAATCAAGCCACATAACGATGATCAGAACCGTTGAATTCTTTGGTCCACTTGAAATTTTCTAAAATCCCGTAAATAACAGATAGAAACGAATATTCAAACAATTTTTTAGTTTTTTATTTTATAAATAATGAACTGAATATATCATCTTTTTCATAATCTATGGTGGGTGATGCTTTCGCTTGCTGCTTACGGTTAAAAATTCAAGAACGATATGGAATTATGGATACGTAAGTTGAAACTGATATCTCTGTCGCGATTGACAGACGGAACTCGTGCCAACGCTACGGACTTAGTCAAGGCAGCTGGGATCCGCCTGCGCTTGAATTGAAAACATTTTCTCTGGATCACTTGCTAAGTTAGGATTATGTGAATGAAGATCTAAACGGTCCACAATTTGGGAAATATGTATAAATATATTTTAAATCTGAAAAATAATTATCTTAGCAATTATTCAGGTGATTTTATATGAAATTTTATACATGGAATTTAAAAGTATCAAAGAAAATAAGTGCAAAAATAAACTGATATAAATATACGTAAAAATAATAATTTAAAATAAAATAATGATGAAAACTGTAAATATGTGTAGATTTTTCTTAATGAGTGAGCGCGGGGCTACATATAACATACGTATGTCGAATTCCATGCGCGGGAATATGGTTGTGTTGTTTCGGGGGACTGGAAGAGCTTATCTTCAACGCAGCCGTCGCGAAAGTTCGGCGAAGCGGCAAAAACACGAACCTAATTTGCGAAATCAACCTACATAACCCTCAAACCACAAAACACGCTCCCCGCACGGTAAAGCTCCGAAACGAGCAAGACCGTCAAAACAAAGCTCAGCCCAGCCCAGCCCGGTCTCACCTGACCAGAAAGAAGAGGAGAAAATCTCCTCTCTTTTCCACTCTTTTCGAAGTTGGATCACGTACATATGCATAAATCAATGTATGGCAATGCATGTGCAGCAGCGGCGGTGGCGGCCTTAGCTTCTACTTTGATGGCCGAGACTACTCCTTCGTCGCATGGAGGCAGAGGTATAGCTTTTGGATTGACGGAGACTGATATGGCAGCGGCCAAACAGCTCTTCCTGCTTCAACGAGATACCACGGAAGAAGAAGAAGAAGGCGAAGAAGATGGTTGCAGATGCGAAACAAAAGGAGCAATAACGGCTGGCTTAGGAGAGAAAGGAGGTCGGAAAGCAACGTGGGAGGGTGGTTTTCGGGGGAGGAAACGCTTTCGTTCCATCGATTATATCTACAGAAAGACTGAGCCTTTGAATATCGTCCGCCATCTTAGGGGGAACAAAGTTTGATCAAGTAAATTAAATTACCTTTTTTTTTTATTTCCATCTTTTTTGATGTTCTTCAATATTAATTGGTTGCTTCTTGGGCATGAAGCAAGCAATTGGGAACTAAGACTATGCCCATCACATCGATCGGAAGGTGTTCATTTCTTCTTCCTCTTCCTTTGTAAAGACAAAATTTCGTGGGAAAGAAAACGAAATGTGACTTCTTCTTCTTAATTTGTTTTCCTTTGTTTTCTTTACTTATCATAATTTTAGATAGGTTATATGTAACAAAAATATATATCGTTGCAGACTTCCTTTTTTTTTTTTTTTTATGATATTCTTGCAGACTTCTTGGCTTTCTTTTTTCTCGTTAATTTTTACGCGTTCCTGCCGATGCAATACTCTTGAATTCTTTTCTGCTTTTCTTCATACTTCTCTTTAATTAGTTTGAGGCTAGCTATAAACATATGCTTGGATATTCAGAATTGTGAGAGGAGGATTTTTATATTCAGGAGTTGAATGCTTGATACTATTTAAATTTCAGAAGTAAACCAAG
The DNA here is from genome assembly GCA_030490835.1 of Annona cherimola. Classification (NCBI taxonomy): domain Eukaryota; kingdom Viridiplantae; phylum Streptophyta; class Magnoliopsida; order Magnoliales; family Annonaceae; genus Annona; species Annona cherimola. Next base: position 12,976,385 of record CM059977.1, on the reverse strand, counting down.
TAACGGATTATGATTGATATTATAGTCTTCTTCATCAAAAGCACACTCGAGAAGATTGATTTGATCCAAGAATGGGCTAATAGAGGGGTATAATTAAGTGACTCAGAAACATCACGCAATCCACAGCTTAGTGATCCTGCTTGTTTTCCTAACCCGTATCAAATGAATATAATTTTCGTCCAACCATAGTTCACCAATACAACAACCGGAAAAACTTAGGCGCTGAAGGATTTCTCTAAAATGGATAAAGGACACAGCCCAATTAAAGAATAAATCGAGGATATTTCAAAAAAAGAATAAAATAAATACATCAACCTGAGAGCAATTATTAAAGGATTATGAGCGTGTTAATTAGACCGGCTTAATAGGATCTCCAGTTAGCTCACGCTAAATGTATATATATTTTAATTTTTTTTAAAAATATGAGTTCAACTTTATTTAATTTATAAAAATACTATTTTATAATTTTCAAATATGGATTTTTTACGGGATTAGACGTGTTTTTGGATTTTAAAAATCAATAGTTTTTTTAGGTAAAATGAAATAAATAGTCCAAAAAATCTTTGATTTCTAAAACTTAGAAAAAATATACGTATATATATCCAAAAATTATAAAATTTTATATGTGCATTAGAAATTTAGTACTGTGCTTTCATAAAAATAAAAGTAATTAAAAAAATCTATGTGTTTAGGTTAACTAGAGTTGTCCATATTAATTCAGGCTAAAAGAATCAAAACCCACATATATAGTAGTTTTAGTAATGGGTTATGATCATATTATTAGTTGCACTCTTATAAATTTAGATTATAGTGTTTTGTTGGCCAAATATTTACAAATTGTTCATCAATGGGCATTATATAACCTGACAACATCCCCTACTATGGATATATAAGTAATGTAGAATACAAGACTTATTGAACGAATGTAATACATTATTCACTTGTAATAAATAGAAATACAAGGACAACCACAAGCGCGCGCACACATACACACACATATATATATAAGTGATCATGTTATCCAGGGTTAAGCAAATCTTCCACTTAGCCCACATAAAAAAATTTATTTACAATAATTTTTTTGCTTTTTTCTTCATACACTTGTTTATTTAAGTGTATTTAACACATAAATAAAGTTTTACCATTTTTGGATATGTTTATATATTTTTTTGAAAATTTAAAATATCTATGTGTATATACGTATTTAAAATACTCTTAATTTTTGAAAAAATTAAAAAAATATATATACATATCCAAAAATGGTAAAACTTGGTTTATATGTTAAATACATTTCGATAAATAAATGTATGAAGATAAAAACAAAATAAATTATTGTAATAAGTTTTTTTAGGTTGATTACGTGGACTTTTGCTTAGCTCAGGCTAACATGATCATTTCTCATATTTATGAGATATGTTCCTGTGCATTTGATTGCATTGGAACTTATCATACATGTGGCCCAAAATTGGGTCCTACGTTTATTTAAATGTATTGATACTTTATACTATCATTTATACATGTATAAATTTTACAGCAAATGATTTATATATTAAAAAAATAACTTTAAAATAATTTTAAAATTGTTATTTACATTAAACTGTTTTATTCTGTTGAATTTATATTATTTTTAAGATAGAGTCCATACACATATCCAATTGGGATGAAAATTAATATGACAATAGAATACATAATTATAAATACAATGAGTGGAGTAGATTGTAATTTTATAATTATGTGATGTCCATTTTGAGGTAGTTGCACTATAATTTATTGTGAAGGTAACTAAACTTGAATATATATATATATAAAAGAGATATTCTAGTAAAGTGCCACTGCACCGGAACAATAGTACATTTGCCCATTTTTGAGCCCCGCACATATTAAATGCAATGAAATTTTATATAATCATTTATTCACATATATATATTATAGCAAATGGTTTACATGTTGAAAAATTACTTTTAAGTTATTATTTATATCAAACTATTTTATTACGTTAAATTTGTATCATTTTCTGGTGAGGTACATACACATATTCGATTGAGATGAAAATTGATATGGTAATAAAATACATTATTCTAAATACAATCGGTGAAGTAGATTATAATTTTATTATCATGACCCATTTTAACGCTACTGCACCGTATTATGCTGTAGTGAAGCTGCACTTGAAATTTTTTTTTCTCTCTCTAAATATCTTAACCAATCACAATAATGTCAACATAAAATATGCACATCTTGACCTGATCAATATAATATATATATAAGCTGTTCCGGTACACATATTAGAATGCAATGAAACTTTATACAATTATTTATCCATATATAAATTTTATAACAAATAGTTTACATATTGAAAAAACCATTTTAAAGTTACATCAAACTATTTTATTACGTTGAATTTATACCATTTTCAGATGGGGCCCATATGCATATCTGATTGGGATGAAAATTGGTATGATAATAGAATGTATTATTCTAAATACAATAGGTGGAGTAGATTATAATTTAATGATCATGTTGGGCTCATTTCAGCGACGCTACACCTATATATATATATATGCTTCTTCACATTCAACATATGATAGCATCAACATACATAAAATTAGGTAGTAAAATTTCCACGCCACAATCCATTACTCAGATACAATAGGCCTTAACTTTTCAAAGTCCTTTTCCAAGTTATTCCCACTAGGCAAAATTTTTCGTACGTGGGAATGGATGAAGGTTTTTCCTCTTTTTCCCCCTAGAAAATTATGATTTCTTCGTAGCAAGAGGGGAAACTGACTAGAAAGGCTAAAACTACAATACTCTCGAAGTAGGAATGACGCTTAATGAAGAAGATCTTCCAATGAAGGAAATCTAAACTTTGACCATTGATGCAACTGCCTTCCCGAATATCGATCTAGGAGGAAAACCCTCAGTCCTATATCCATTATGGTCGTCTCGTAGCTACAATCAAGAACTCTTTAAGGCATTCCTCTCAAAAAAAGAAAAAAAAAAAGAAAAAAGAAAAAAGAAAAAAAAAGAGAACTATTTAAGCCATCAATGAGAAGGATTTGGAGGACGAAGATAACCATATCTTTCTCGAAGGTTAAGGAAAATCTACGGAGGGTTGCTTTTCGACTGCGAGCAGGACAAGATGTAAGTTATGCAAAGGCGACCATGGTTGTACAATAAAAAAACTGCTCCGCATCTCAGACCTGAGCACTCTAATAGGACAAGAGGAAGTCGACCTCTAAATCGCTCCAATCTGGTTATTTAACAAAAATACACTATTCCTAATCCACAAAACTGCCCAAGGAGCATTGATTGCTATTCATTCAATGCTTTTTCAAAAATTGGTTCTTCTTCATCGTTGTTTGACAGTCAAGGTGGAGGTGCATATCCAAGAACCACTTCGGAGGGAGAATTTTCTTTAGTGCGGCTCTTTGTCCAGAAAATGGCTACCCTTTGGATATGAAAGATTACCTATGTTTTGCTATCTAGGCTGTAAATTGAGGTATGCCTTCAAAGAGTGTGTGGGATACAAGGATGGAACAGAGCTGATCGAAGAAATCCTGCCTTATGGCAGTCATCTAAGAGCTGGGTTTAAAATAATAGGACTAAAGTGTGATATGAGGTAAAACCTATTTAGCTGATTCTCTACAGCGATGAATTAGTGATAATATCCTACTGGATATGGATAGAGATGAGACAATACTCAAGGAATGAAGCAAGTGAGAAACTAGGGTATGTTTGTTTGGGATATAAACATGTCAACCAAAACTTTTCAATCTAAAACTTTTCACTCTCCATAACTACTCTATTTTTTAATTATTTTTTCACATTTTCCTATACAAACTACCCTACTTTTCAATCATTTTTACACAACTATCTATATAACTAACCTATCTATTTTAACTTTATTCTCTTTACTTCTCATCATTACTCCTATTATATCACATCATTTTCTATCAATGTGACAACTTCTATCTCGAAAACTTTTCATCAAAAGTTTTACCCCCAACCAAACACACCCCTATGTTTAGAGGGGGCAAGGAAGGATCGTCATGGGGAAGAAGGAGGCAAAAAGAATCAAGGTAACTACTACAAAACCAGGAACGGGGGGAGGACAAGTGGATTGTAAAAATTCTGATGAGCTGAGCTAGAGGTTTACTACTCAAAGATACATGGAGATTACGATAAAAAAAAAAGATACAGGGAAATCCTAACTAAAATAGAAGGATAATTTGTGGCTGAACTAGTGAGGGAGAGTACCAGGGGACTGGCTTCTTGCAGTATAACTCGGATGGATGATGAGAAGTGTAATGAGGAGGAATGCAGTGTGGGAGAAAACTAGTGAAGACAGCAAAGCCCAAGAGTTAGACATATGAAGGCAGAAATTGGAAGATATGGGGAAGGGAGAACCTACGAAATATTGACAGCCCATCATTAAGAAACTGGATTACAAAGGGTAAAAAATAGTAGAGGAAGGAATGGTGACTGATTCTCACAATAATTCCAATCCTCAAATCTACCCAGATAGACAAACAACAACAGACGGATGAGGAAATTCTAACATCAGAGATTCATGTCTACCTAAGGGCCAAGGATTTCAGTACTGCTGGATGTTTTAATTGTTCGTTGGCGATGGATGACAGAAGTGGGCATGATGGAAATAAAAAGACAAAAAAGGGAGTAACCAGGAAGAAATTTTGAATAAAAGGGAGCACTTGGTGGGGGTAGCAAGAAAACCACATCAAGGGTAGATAGAAGTTAATCGAGGGGGAAGCAGATGGAGGACTAGGTTGTGGGACAGAATGAGGGTTTAAGAAAGAGACAACTACAGGAAGACAAGAAACAGACATGGATACATCAAAAAAAGAAAAAAAGAAAAGAAAAGAAAAAAAAAGACACGAAACCTGAAGGAAAAGAGACGGAGGACTGGGGACAGACTTGCAGCACAACAATGAAATTGAGGTGGTGGCTGTGAACATCTCTCAGCCCCACCTTGAATAGATGGCCATCATTGTATGGAATTAATGCGGGGAAGCCCTGGTCAATTTAAGGATCTTCTTAATTGCAATAATGCAAAAAATCTTCAGTGAGCATTGACTAGAGAATAATGACTGAAAAGTGGGAAAAAAGTTTTAAGAAAGGAATTTTTCTGAAACATATATAAGTTACTCTAGTGAACTACATCAGCACATAAACCGGGCATAAATAACCACAATAACATAGGATTTAAACCAACGATTTCCATATATAACCACCCATTTATGAAAATAACAAATACGACCATACATTTTCACTATATTTCCAAATATAACAATTACATAAATTTTGCAAATATGTTTTTACAAAAAAAAAATAGCTTTTTTAAGTGAAAAAACATTAGTTAAAATCTAAATTTCATTCACTTTCTCTAGTTAAAAAAAAAAAAAAAAAAAAAAGAATCTCAGCAGCATTGTTTTTTGATGCCCACATATATGCGAGAGACTGCATTGCGTAGTTGGTACGCACAAAAGGCATTCATAGTGCTAGCGCGGGTTCAAACCTCCCGGCTACGTGACCTCTGGTCGTGGTTGTTGACGAATTTTATCTTCCTTGAATATAGGTGGACCGTGGAGCTTTTTCTCTAAAAGAGAATTTAAGGAGCTTAGTGTATGTCTTCCATATATTAATTAACTTAATTTGTAATATTAAATCTGATATTGTACGTTACCAACTAAAAAAATTATCAAAATGTATTTTAATAAAAACAAATGGACAAGATTAATAAAGTTGTCATATTTGGAGACATGGTTCAAGTGTGTGATGATATTTATCTGGATGTTAACATTTATTATATTTTAAATGCATAGTCATATCTGAAAATAAGAGAAAAACTCATGATGGCCATATTCGAGATTAATCGGGAAAAAACATATACATGTAATATGATCAATTATTACAAGTAATTTGCAAGTGTTGTATGTATAGATAGTGCTCAAATCGTCCGCCCGGTTTCCAGTGGTCGCAACTGTCCCTTGGTTTTCCTGGGATCGCCCGCTAAGAGAAAAATTAGGAAACATTGTTAGAATGTTATTCAATATTGCTAGAATGTCTATTAGAATGTTAAATGAAAATTGTAAAAAAGTCAAATTCAGATGATTGTAAGATATATATACCTATAAAAAAATATTACAAATAGTTTTATTTTCAGCAACAAAACGAAAATATATATTATTTCCATTATTGCGATTATCGTTATGCATAGTGCAATGCGACGGTCCAACCGTTTGAAGTGTACTTGTGTTAGGGCTAGTGTCTTTTTAACCTAACGTTATTTGAAAAACCGTAACTCAACCCGACTCTATTTTTCAAGCTACGACTAAACCCTAGAGTAATAAAAATTCGATCTATTCGGATTACAATTCGTGTTTACCAATAGTTGAAAGAAGAAAAAAAAACAAAAAATTTTAATTTTAAATATTTGTTTATCCCTTGCCTTCTTGTTAGAATACTTGATTTTGTGTTCATAAAAATATCATATTTCAAAATTTTTACTTGATTAAATTAAATTAAATTAGAAAATTTATATTAAAGAATAAAAATTATACTATATGAATACCTTCTAATTGACAAGCCATAGCAATAAAATTGCTAATTTATGTTATTTCTAAATAATGATATTTAATTAATGTTTATGCATCATACGATTCAACATATCAACTTTACAACAATATTCAGCGTGATCGACCTTGTGTAATTATTATTAAAAATATATTATATTTATATTAACATACAAAATCAAGACAAGTAGATCAATCCTGAAACATAAACTAATCCACTTTGGAAATTCGATTGCTTTAAATTGGATTGTGTAGCTAATGTGTGCTTAATTTCAACCCACGTGCCAACCGAGCAATGCTCAGTTGGTCACCATGGGCATGAAGAGAATAAGTAAGCATTGTGCATGGGGAGTGATACAAATCCTGAGGGAAATGTTGGCTAAATTTTTAGATAAGAGTTGTGGTTTTTCTTAATAAATAAATGAGAGTTTGTTGTCTCTCTCTAAATATGCTGAGCTTATAGTCTTCGGAGTGAATAAGCTTAATGTGTAATATAAGGTGTCTGGTTATACAATATCAATCAAAAAAATTTCAATGTACATAATATAAGGTGTCTGGTTATACAATATCAATCAAAAAAATTTCAATGTACATAGGTACTTGATCTATATATATTTGCTTATTTATGTGAGCACAAGCCTGTAGTTTCTATATATATATACAGGTTTTAAATTTTTTTGATTTGTTAAATATTTTATTTAAAAATTTAAAATTAAAAAAAGCTCGTTTCTCATGTGTGAGCGCATGAGAATGCCTTCTTTTTATTTTTAAATTTCAAAATAAAATATTTAAAAAATCAAAAAGTTTAAAATCTGTAGTGCACACAAGTGCAATACAGAAACTTTAGAAATATTTCAACGAATGAGTTGGCACTTGTCTCTTATTTTGCTGTGTTTGAGAGTATGCATAAGATTGATCGTAACAACCTCAAACAATGGTTCGTAGGGATTGATGGCATGTGTGGGTACGTAAGAATCAATATGTCCTCTTCATTTTTTAAATATGTAATTTCCTTAATCCTTTCTTTTCTTTCAGTTAGCCGTGGTAAACGGCTGCCGGCGTATTCTCACTGCCAGTAACATTTTTGTGGCCAAGAACTTTGGAGAATTCTTTTATACTCACCACATTTACCATAATTTTTATTATACTCACAATATTTTAAAATTTTCTTTTATAAATATAACAATTCATCATAAATTCCTATTATACCATGCAGTTGAAACAACATTTAACTATTCCATCAAAAAATGATTTTCCCCTCTCAATAATTTCTTAATTGAATGATTCAATACTAATATAACTCAATTAATAATGGTATACTATTAATTTGTGAATCAAGTGATTCAAATATCATATTAGTTCTAAATTATTTAAAAGCTTACAACTTCTTAACAAAATAAACTTAAAAATCCTTATACAGTATCATGCAATATCAAAGAGAAACTAAAACACAGCAGACAAACACAGGCCTGACAGGAAGATTCAGACCCACGTGGGGTGGTGGTAGCAATTGGCCTTGAGCTTGGTTGGTTGCCTTAGATATATTTAAGGAGGGGTGATCGGGTGCGGCCGGATGCATGGCTATGCCCATGCATCTAATCAAAAAATCTATTTTTTTAAATTACGTAAATATTACTGTGTTTGAAAATAAAAAATACTTAAAAGTATCCAAAATGGTAAAATTGATTTCTGGGTTAAATACACCTTGTTTTACATGTTTATAAAAAATTAAAAAAATAAAAAATGAGTTCCACAGCTCATATATTTAAGAGAATCGAAATTTAGTAGGATTCACGTGATCGGGCTAACACCATCTAAGAGGCTAGGGAGCAGCAGAGGAGGGAAACGCACTTAAAAAAGATAAAAATAAAAAATAAGTAATAAAACATTTAATTTATGATAAGAGTAAGAATATGTGCATGCGTTTGTAGTCCAACGGTTAGGATAATTGCCTTCCAAGCAATAGACCCGGGTTCGACTCCCGGCAAACGCAGTTGTGAATTTTTTAATTTGAAATTTCTGACAACATTTTAGTTTACAAAAAAGTTCATGAAATTTTCAGCTTGATTTTGTACTTGCATAACATACATGTGAGTGGAGCATGTCCTTAGACTTTCAAGCCAACATTTTTTTTTTTTTGAGGGAGTTCAAGCCAAGATTTTAGTTTCAATTGAAATTCAAGAAAAATCTACCAACAATTACTACATGTCTGTTTCAATTTATTTTTTAAAATCAAACCAACCGAAAGTAAAGAAAAAAGTAGGGAAAGAAGCCTGATATGTACAAGTACAACACAATATATTGGTAGCTTTTCTTTCTTCAATTGAGTCCTTACAGCAATCTAGTCTTCACACTATGCTGCAAATTCTCATGCCTTAAATTATACACACCCTTACATTGGACCTGAGCCCTTGAACAATGAGAAATACCGAGCAATAGCCTTCAAATTCTTCAGTTGACGAGGATTTGCCACTAATAATTGAAAACCCGAGTCTTCCCATTCCTTGTCTTTTCACTGAGATGTAAGTTTTCCAGGGCTCGCCTTCTCAGTGAAGTTGCAGATTTCACCCCATGATGGGTGTTCGCCTTCTCTTTCATCACTGGCATATTCTTCTTCATTTCATTTATCCACTTCGATTGCATAGTTAGTGTTCTGTTCCTTTTTTTCGTAGCTTTTGTTGTTGAAATCCACAATTCATCAAATAAGCTACTGATCTGCTCCACATCTACTTCAAAGTCACAGTTTCCTTTTGATATGAATCTCTTTTCTTGCCTGTTGGCTTCTTTATTTGTGACATGTGTACTCAAAGGACTCCTCGTCCTCTGTGGCTTATCTCAGACTCTTTTGGAGCATCAGGCTTCTTACGACTATTGATCGAATCAATCTTTGCGATCTCAATATAAGACGTTGAAATCATGGAAATAAAACAAGGTATAATCCTACCAGAATAATAAATAATGAAGAAATAGTTTTTACATATATATCTTTGTAGCTTTATTATAATTTTAAGTATGAAATCGTAGTTTCAAACAATGAAAAATTATCAGTGACCATAGATTAGAGAATAATGATTGCAAAATGGGGAAAAAAGTTTAAAAAAAGGAAATATTTCTGAAACATATTCTAGTAACTCAAGTGAACTAAGTTAACACTGTGCACAAAGAAGACATCATGCATTTGTGCAAGGCCACATTAAGGTGACAATCTGCAGACTAAAATACACATCAACACGGAAATGATGATCCTGTAATCTACTTCAGAAAAGCAACCATGTGATCATGACAAACAAAGGTCCAAATTAGAAAATATTTTGCTGTTTAATAAACAGGTTGGCGAGTTATTAAGGGGTTATATAGCAAACGACCTGAAGACCAAGACTCTGATAGATGATGATTCAACAGAGAAAGATAAGATGGTATTTCAGCGCAGGTGAAATATAAACAAGGCAGTAATAGGAAAATAGAATTGGCCAGCAATGAAGAAAATGAAAATTAGGTGATAGAAGGAAGACTTAGCGAGGAAAAATAAACAAGGATTTACATTTACATATGTAACTTTAATAAGTTAAATGAGTTAAATGGGCTGAATGAGTTGTTTGGGTTAATCGGGTTGATCAATTATAAAATTCCAACCTTAATTCGTTTATTTAATTAGATGCTTGAACGGGTTGGTAGATTATAACTCGTTTATTCCAAAATTCCAATCGAAAATGAGTTAGATGAGCGGATTGGCAGAGTGACCATGACCATTAACACTCTTAATTGTTAGGTAGCTTAGAGCACATCTATAGGGAATTGGAGCGGGTCATGGCAGGTCTGAGTTTGCCCAACTCGGACTTTACGTTTTAAAAATTTTGTTGGACTTTATTTTTATACTTGATTGGAATAAAGTTGGTTTAATCCTTGTCTTTTTTCAATAAACTTTAGGATAAACTTTGGGCTGGTACCAAATTGATTTCGAGACAATGGTTTGAAAATAATAAGGATCAAATAAGATGATTTTAATAATTTATATACCTATCAACTATAAATATATATCTAAGGGGATGTTTGAGAAAGTGAAAGTTGTGTGAAATGTTGGATGGGGCGAAAATAGAAAATAAAATATTTTAAAAATTGTATAATTAATATGAAATGATAAAGGTAAAGTCGGAATAAATTGGTTTGTTGGAAGGTAGTTGATAGGAAAAATAATTGGAATATAGGAGTAAAAGTGAAAAAATGTAATAATTAGTTGAGGGATAATAGAACTCAAAAATCATGCTACCATGGTTTCTCACCCGATGTTTCCCATGCACGTTACCAAGCGTGCCGTAAACTATATTTAAATATTATATGTTTTAATAACACATCATTACTAAAATGAAACCTAAGTAAATACATTGTAATTTTATTAAAATAGGTTAATAAAATATATCTCATTTAGATTAATTTTGACATTTTTAAAAAAGTAATAGTATTTTCTGCAAGTGTTCTTGAAGTGTTGAGAAAACTACAATTAAGCATAAGAGTTATATCTATATATACAAATTTCTCTTATTGATTCTTATATTGTTATTTTTTGGATGAATTTATTTTTATATTGTTGATATAGTTAATTATAAAAATGTGAGAATTTTGAAAGAAAATAAGAATAAAATTTAAATATAAGCTTATAATTTTTAATAAATGAATGTATATGAGTGGGTCGAGATTTTTTAGGTTAGGAAATAATCAATCTACCTCAACCTTATTTTTGAATTTGAGTTATAATTTCTTACTCATCCATATATTGGATCAAAAATTTTTAGTCTTATTCGGTCGAAAACAGGTCGTATCAAGGATAGATCAACACGATACCACCTCTACATTTCTCCACGTATTTTTTGATAACTGAATCCATATTTTTTCAATTTTATTCTACATTTCAATTATTTTTTCTTCTGATTGCTTATTTACTCCAAATTTACCTTTATCATTTCATATCAATCATATATTTCTCAAAATATTCCCTTTTATATTTTCCACCCATCTCACAAACCTACCAAAATCAACGCTACCAAACATCCTCAAAAAAATTTTGATTCTTTAAAATCACTCTACCCAATGAAAATATACAATAATACACATATTTTTTTATATATATTTTGATGTGATTTTTAGAAGGCGCAGAAGGAAATATTTTTAGAAAGTATGACTTTAAAGTAATATAATGAGGGTAAAGTGGGAAGAAATAAGATAGTTGTATAGGAAAATGATTCAAAAATAATGGTAAAAATAGAAAAATAAGATAGTTAAACAGTGAATATATTAATTTATTTTTTTGAATGGTCTTGCTTCTATGAAACCCTTTTTTCTATGTAATCTCTTCCATTTTTTAACTCTTGATAGTTAATGCAAATCCACTTTATCCATTGTATTTAACATCATTTATAGTATCATGAAAATTTTTTTATTTTTCAATTTTATTATATCTAGGTCTCATTTATAAATGTGTGAAATCAATATAATAAAATAGATCAATGCTAAAATATCAATTTTAAAGTAGTTTTTTCAACATCTAAATCATTTAAAATATCACTACTATATAAATAAATAATTCTATAAAGTATTATTACATTTTAATATATATGTAAATGGATCTAAGTTTTTTTATGATTTACACATGAATATATATTTTTTAACAAATGCGGCCTATGCACATTCTTGATTTGGATGAAACTTGATCTGCTAAATAAACAAGTGATGTTAAATATAATGAATGGATTAGATTTTAAATCAATCATCAATATTTTAAAAATTAAGGGGTTAGATGAGGCTTTTATGAACCTAGTTACGTAAAAGCGAAGCCCTTTTTATAAAAGCATAAGAAAGATAATTCCCACCAACCATGGTTAACAACCGATGACTTAGTTGCTTTTCCTATTATATCATATTATTCTATAGCTTCCCAAAATTTTTTTTCATAAATAGTGTGTTTAGGAAGTGATAAACCTTTTGAATAAAAAGTTTTTAGCGTAAAAATTTTTGAATTAAGAGAAAATGATGTGATATGATAAGGATAATGATAAAGAGTTAAAAATAAAGTTAAAATAGATATATTAATTGTATGGATAATTGTAGAAATGATTAAAAAGTATGACAGTTGTACATGAAGATGTAAAAAAATAATTAAAAAGTAAAATAATTATAGAGATTAAAAAGTTTTACACTTATCGAAACATAATCTTTTTCTACTTTTTTACACTTTACAAGATGGATCCAATACTGATTTAATTTTGTTATTTACAGCAATTTCGGAAAGTTGATCCTCTTTCCTATAGTGATTTATTTCCATAGCGTCGAAATTCTAAACATTATCTTCGACCTTTTTAATGTGAAATGAACAATGATGTTTAAAATATTTCTAAGAGATATTGTAGCGCTTGACCAATTGGACATTATGATGGCAAAACTTATGGGCCTAAAAATAAACTAAGATGTAAATGCAAGTAAATGAAAAATAAACATGATGCAAGTAAAAAAATTAAACATGATGTATGCAAATGCAATAGCCAATTAAAATATAAGATACGAGTTAGCGGGTTGGCATAATGCAAAGTATGCAAAATAAAGAACGAAAGGTATAGAAATTTGAATAAAGAGAAAAAGTGAAGATATGAAGGTTAAAAAGAGGAGATGATATAAGAAATAGAATGCGAAATGCTATTAAATAACAAAAAATAACATTCACATATCAAATTAATTAGAGTCACAGCTAATCAAATAACAGTAGTTAAACCGAATACCATGAGGTGCTAATCAAATAACAGTAGTTAAACCGAGTACCATGAGGCACCAGAATATACAAATGGTTCGAGTGGATTCTCATCTAGAAGAAAACAAATATGACTTTATTCTCATCTAATATATTGGTAGTGTAAAAATAATGTCATTTCTTATATAAAAACTTAGGAGGAAGGAGGCGTAAACTTATTTTTTAGGTTTTTTTTAAGCTCTAACCCAATCAAAAATTGAGTGCGGTAACTGTTCTCTTCAATTTGGATACGAAACTTTGTCTAGAACAAGAATGGGAACTCTATTCCCATTGTGTTGATCTAGATTTATTTTTTTTAAAAAAAAAGAATAGACGGTCAAAAGATGGTGCTACGTGGTGGAATGATACTTTTAATTTGTTTTTTTATTGATGATGTGGTTTGAGAACTTTTTTCAAAAAAAAAATAAAAAATGCAGCAACTGGCACCTGATATGCAAAATGACGATCACGTGATGTTTTTAATATGCACTATAAGAATGCGGCAGCTAATACCTAATATGCAAATAACGTGATTTGAGATGTATTTTTTTTTAAAGATACAGTAGCAAATACCTGTTATGTAGATAACATGATGTGTTGGATGTAATATAAATGAAATTTTTTTAAAAAAGAAAACAAGGCTAAATGCAACAACGTGCTGGATTTTTTTTTTTTTTTTTTTAAAAAGAACAATGCTAGATGCTACATGACGTGTTGGAAAATTTCTTTAAAACAATGATAGATGCAATGACGTGTTGGATGATCATTTGAGGAAAAAAAATGTTGAATGTAATATTAAAATAAGAGTGTATTTGGAAAGTGATAAAATTTTAGAAAAAAAATTTTGAAGTAAAAGTTTTTAAAATAAGATATGAGTAATAATGAGAAATAAAAAAACAAATTAAAATAGTATGTTAGTTATATGAGCAGCTGCGTAGAAATAATTAAAAAAAATATGATACTTTTTATAAGAAGATATAAAGAAATCATTAAAAATGAGGTAGTTATTGAGAATGAAAAATTTTATCAGAAACAATTTTTGCTAAAAAGTTTTATGTTTAAACAAATTAACACACTCTAAATAAAATTTTTTTAAAGAAGCAATGTTGGACGTGATGGCACGACATGCTGGACGTAACTGATGGCTAAAAAAATGTATGGCTATGCAGATGAAGAACGAAGATGGATATCTATGGCCGTACACTGCACTGGAGTGAGGAAAAACAGAGATGGTGTGGGTTTTTGGGGTGAAATAATTGTGCCACAAATGGGTAATGAATTGATTGTGCCCAAAATGTGCGATGAATTGGGTTATTCATAGGCTCGTGGATTGCTAAATTGCAAGAAAGTAATTCTTGATGTTCCTTGATTATTTCAATGGTTTGGATTTTTACTTTATAACTCGAAGCTTATAATTTTTCTATTTCTCATTTGAAGTGATGTAAATCTCCACATTTTGATTGGTCAAATGTATCTTGACTCTTCAAAAACTCATGAAGTACTAATTTTTATTTGACCATTCATCATATTGTTCTTGGCCCATTTAACTTAGAAAATATTTTTTGCTTTCTGGTGAGTATAAGTTTATCTTGATCATAGTAGGTTTATGATCGCTGCATCGAAAATGGGCTTAGGGTATTAGGAACCCATTTATTAAATGGTTCCTACAAAATTTTGGGCTTCCGAGTGCATACGTTAATAAAAAATGATCATCGTTGTCTAGGGGGACTCTTAAGTGTGGAAACATATACATCACTATTTAGGCCAAATGGTGAAAAACTCATTTGAAAATTAAAAATTTTCTTTTTTATTTATTAAACCTTTATATTTAAGTAGAGTGCATGCAGACACATATTTGAATTGTAAAGAATTGCCGAAATGCTAAAAGGGGTGCAACTTTTTTTTTGATGTATTGTATTTACAAGCATCTCCATATGTGTACCCCTTTGAGACATTCTTACAACACTCTAGTACTTATCTAACAATATTCCTACATTTTCCTTTAATATCACTCATATACTCATTACAATTTTCTATAAAAGTGGACACTCCTATGAAATCAAGGAAGACAATTGCCACCACAATGTCTATTTGTTAACCACACCATTCTAAACACAGTAGCAACATGAGAGTTGAACGCTGGTGGGAGGCAGCAGTGTCAACCGAGCTAGCTCGGTTAGTTTAAAAAGGGTATAACTTGGGTATGATACCTATGAATACTCACACTTAACACTAATTTGAGTAAGTTGGAGTATTAAAAATTACTCAAGATATGGCTACGACAATAAGTTACTTGCCCTCCCAGAAAAAAAGAGGCATATAATTTGGGTTTTAGAAACCTAACTGATGGGTAGATAAGTGTGTATAATGTGTGCACAAGCTGGATGGAATGAAATGTGAAAATATGAAACTAATTTTACAAATAACGCAGCTTTTTCTCTTTTAAAATTTCTTTTCATTTCCTCATTTCCATTCACACTCTTTTACAACTCCATCTAAGTTGCTCCCCTACAAATAAATGTGTGGCTCTCATTTTATTACCATGATGAGAGCCAACAATATTACAAATATATTATTAGCAAATCACGAACCATCGTGTGCTTTCCGGTTATTTTTCTGCCTTTATAATTGCATAAATCTGGTTGCCTGTCACGTGGGGATGCATGCATGGTTTTGATTTTGCTGTGTAATTCACGAGACTAATGGATGCATGTTGCCTGGTTGCAAATATTAATGTAGAGCTGACTTTTGCGAACCCCTATTTGTACGTACCTTCATTCATTTTTCTTAATTTTATTGTAAAAAATCAACTCAATTCTTTATATTTTACATCACTTATGTTATCATAAAAACTATTTCACATACCATTTTTGCTGGCCCGGCTAAACCAGCTTAAAATTTATACATTAATTATCGAGCTGATCATCAAGGACTCCTTCCACTCACATGATGAAGGAGAGATTATATGCCGTGCAAAAATCTTAAATTTTTATTTTTTATAAACTTGTTAATGTAATTATATTTAATTTATAAATCAAAATTTACCATTTTCAGATATTTATATATATATTTTTAAAATTTAAAGATAGGAATATTGAGTCAAAACCTTTGTGTTTAAAAGTTAAAAAATTTATATGACGCAGGCGCAGTCGACATTGATATATATTAGCCACATAACAAAACCATTAAGCAAGGAAAAATATGTAAATATATTCGAGCCACGCATCCAAACATAAGATAAATACGGCCCATAGTTAATCTGACCTGAAAATCTAGAAACAAGACGTTCCATCTGATCTAATTAAGCGTCTATATGAACCATTGACCCACGCACCAAACGACAGCCAGACGGTCTAAATTCCAATTAAGATGTTGATGGTCCAGCAGCCGCAACTGGGCCGCCTAAAGCTGGTGGGGGAGGTGCTGATGCATCGCAGTAGCCAAGGAGGATTTCGCCTTCCTCGACCGTGAAGCCGATGGAGGTGAGCATGGAGGGCCAGCACTGGCGCGCGATTACGTCGATGGCACGGCAGCAGTCGGGGCCCAGGTAGGTTTCCCCATTGAGGAAGAAAAGGACGATCTCGCCGGTGCAGGAGCGAAGCTCCAGAAGCGCGCCGAAGCAGTCAGAGTAGCTGCTGCCGGTGCCATTGCCAGTAGTGTCGAGGCGAGCCAGGAGGTCTTGATGCATGTGTGTTGGGGTGACTCCAAATATTCCAAAGGGAACTTGGCGTGCATTGGCTTGTAGCACCACTTCCAACAAGATGCACGCGAATGCAAAGAGGAGAGACATCTTGTACTGCCGTGGAGCCATGGGATCGATTGATTTCAAGTAGAGATAGGATGTCTAATGCTGAACTCCTGTGGCCTGTAGGGTTTTGATCTTAGAAGACGAGGGTGTCGTCTTATATAGAGAGTTTGTGGGGGTGAAACGTGACTTTTAGGTGGTCATGAACGATTAATTAGCATCGCATGCGTTATGAAGTTGAAAAGATTGCATTTCCGTAGAGCAGTGTAGAAACGATCAAACGTATGGATTGATGGGGTTTGATTCAACAGGATTCCAATTCCATTGATACCAGCAAAAGACGTTGTGAATGGTGAACGTCGCAACAGCCTCCCTTCCCAGTGCATACAATTAATTAGCCAAAAGTTTAATTCATATTTTCATTTCATCATCATTATCATCATAGACGATATTCACGCATATATCAGCTGGATTTTCATGGAAAACCAGTAGGCGCGATTATGTTTGCAAAACTAATTTAGTCAACGATTAATAGATTAGATTATTTGGCTTCTAATTAACACTACAAGAAAACCAATTTTTAATGATGACATAACTGGTCATTATACATATTAATTTATACTTAGATATCGTTGTAATGACATTATCAGAAAAAAAAAAAAAAAAAAAACATCGCCGTAATACCAGCGAGAGCATATATAACCCCGCTGGTAAATCTCCCAACCTTGTGCTGGGTACATCCGAGTTTTGAACTTAGTCTAGGAGCTTTATCTCCCTTTGTCTCCTTGAGAGCTTTGTCTTTCTTAGTCTCCCTTTGTCAATAGTATGTCTCTTGTAAGAAATTTACATTTGTTTATGCATGAATTAGAAAAATATATTTGGATGATTTTTTTAATGAATATGTTTGGATGATTAGAGTTATATATAATAACAAACATAAAAACAAAAGAAAGATATCGCTGCAATCAAGCCAATGTAAGTTAATCACAAAAGATTTTAGTGATAACTTTTTTAATTTATCATTAAAAATCATATTTTTAATGACGATTTTTGTTACAGAAATGTTACTTTTTACAATCACCATTTATTATTGTTGGTAAATGCTAATTTTTAACAATAATATTATCTATATCACTAAATAATTTTTTTAACAAAAATTACTGAGGGTCATCAAAAGCATATTGTTCAATGGTAGTTTTATTACAGTGAAGCCGTGTTGCACACATTCATCTTGAGCCCCTTCTTTCCATTTGGAAAGCCTATACGTCCCTGAACGAAATTAGTTACCTACTTTATATTTTATTTTTGTCTTTAGATTCTTATTATTTTCCTCTAATATCATCCTATTTTATTCTTAATTCATTATTATTATATCACATCATTCTTACATTTTTATAATGTTATCATTTCTGCTTTATCTCTTTACCTCCATTACTAGATAGAACTTTAGTTTTTTTTTGCTACAAATTAAATATGGATACAGTCACGTAATCAAAATTGTGATGAGGATGTCAATTGAGTTTAGCTCGATTCATATCTGACGTGGAAACTCTCCTCATCGGTTTGGGTTCGAAACCCAAAATTAGTAACGTTAGCTAGATTTGTAATATAAGAGAAAAATGTGACATCGTAATTAAGATTATAGTTGGAATAACAAAAACTTTATAATGAGAATGCCAGTTTACTGCGTAAAAATGTTTATCTAATATAGCCCGATATCTATTTACCCGAACAGCTTATCAATCTCACCAATATATGATTAAAATGATGTCGAACTTTTTGAATGGGTTGGTTTAAAAAAGATATGATAAAAATATAAATATGCTAAGGGTATGTTTGAAAAGTAATAAAAAATTTTGATAAAAAGTTTTTCACGTAAAATGTGTGGAATGTGGAAAAATAATGTGATATGATATAAGTAAGAATAAGGAGTAAAGAAACTAAAGTTAAAATTGATAGATTAATTATATATTTAATTGTGCAAAAATGATTAAAAATAAAATGATTGTACAAGAAAATGTAAATAAATAATTAAAAATATGATAATTATGAAAAATGAAATTTTTTTGATGAAAACAAATATACACGAGATGAATAACTTAATCATAAAATTGATTTAGTAACCTAAGAAACCATTTATTTAATGTCAATTGAATGTTTAAATTTGAATAACTTAAGTGATTTAATAGCAATGTACTATTTAAATTTAATAGCTTCATCGCGTATATCAATTCAATAGTTGTAATAATAGAATTTAAAGCTAAAACTTTACCTTGTTTTTATATTATTCTAAATTATAAAACAATTTATCACATCATTTTAAAGCATATCGTATGAGACTAGAATAATCTAATGTACGAAAAAAATTAATAAATTGCAAAATATGTGGCTATTTAAGGTGTCTGCTTGATCATGGGACGGAAAGTCACGTGACATTCTCATGGTTGCAATATGTGCCAGACTGGCCGACTGTGGATGGACACTTGCTATGCAACGACGCCCCAAAAGTGCGCCAAAGAACGGCTTGGATAGCATCGCACGGATTCCCGCATGGCTGATAGCTCCCAACTGTGCCAGAAGCAATCTAATGGAAATCTACGGTTCAGATCGGCTGAAGCCTACACTACGCGCCTTTACCCGCCAAAACCAGTTACAAAAACCCAACCACCAACCCGAAGCCTACTCTCTCTCCCTCCCTCTCTCTCTGGATCGATCTCGATTCGCGACGATGGCTGGAATTTTCAGTCATTTGTCGTTCAAGATCCTCGTCATCTCCCTCTTCCTGGTCCTCCTCCTCCCAAACGCCATTAATGGAGTCGAGGACGAAGAGCTCCAAGATATGATCTCCGCCCTCCGATTCGGAGGCTACAATCTCTTCAGCAACTCCATCATGATGTCCGATCTCCAAGAAGACATCCTCGCCGGTCGCTCATTCACCTTCTTTGTCCCCACCGACTCCGCCCTCTTCTCCCTCGACCTCCGCTCCTCTGCCGACCACTACCTCCAGACCCTCCGCTGCCACATCGTCACCTCCCGACGACTCTCCGCCTCTACCCTCCGATCCCTCACTCCCTCCGGTTCCTTTCTCCCCACACTCCTGCCCCATCGCACTGTCTTCCTCGCCTCCCGCGCCGCCGATTTTCCCCCCGCTGCTCAAATCCCCACTGTAGACGGCGTCGACGTTGTCTCTCTTGGCATATTCTACAGCCGCAACATCGCCGTTCACGGTCTTGGAGGAGTTCTTTCCACCCGTGCCCCGACGGGGGTTCTCGGATCGTCAAGATCGTCTGTATGGCCTGCTATCCATGCCGATCCTCCGGCGCTGCCCGACATTCAACCTCCCCTGCCTGCGATCCCGTCGCCGTCTGTTCCGATGTCGGAACCGCAAGAGCTGACGGCCACAGGTGCGCCTTCGCCGTACTCTTCAATATCTCCGGAGATAGCGGCCAGTCCTGTTCTCGAACAGCCAAGATCGCCTGTCTGGCCTGCGGTCCATGCCGATCGTCCGGCGCCTGAGATTCAACCACCTGTGCCAGCTATCTCGCCACCGTCTGAAAGGGCTGGCTATCTTGCATCACCGACAGAGCTGACGACTATTACACCCGCCGGTACGTTGTCTGAGATTCTTTCGCCGTTCTTTTCAATGCCGCCGGAGATAGCGGCGACTCCTGTTCTCCAACCAGCAAGATCGCCAGTCTGGTCCGCCATCCATGACGATCTTCAGGCACCGCCGGAGATTCAGCCTCCTTTGCCAGTGATCTCGTCGCCGTCCCTTCCGATTTTCGAACCGCCGGAAAGCGCAGGCAATCTTGCAGCACCGACGGAGTTGAGGGCGTCTGAAATTCCTTCTCCGCCGCCGGCGATAGCAAAAAATGCTGTTCCCACCTCCATCGCGGCCGAGGAAATGCTCTCTCTAGCGCCTGAATCAGGGATTCTGAAGCCGTCCACTTCTTGGCGGGAAACGACCGAAGGCGGGGAAGGTCTAAGCGACGGTGGCATGCAACGTGGCGGCCTGCGTCCACGTCATCTCCACGTGGACTCCAGGAATGACTTTTTTTGATAGATTCTGTATTTCGGGCATCGTGTCGACTTGTCGAGAAGGTTTTGATTTTCCAATTGATTTCATTGAACGTGTATGTCTTCTTAACCATTTCGTCTCAAATTCAAAATCATCGATTGTAGACTTCTTATAGTTGTTGTTACGTCCAGATGATAAAATGTCATTAATTACGCAAGGAGGAGGGAACAAAAGCACATCACGTGGTATCATATTTTAGAAAAGATATATATTAAAATCATCAAAACATATTAAGATAATGTGATGATCTAATGGTAGCAGCATATATGCCAACCATTTCTGCTGTTGTAAAACAAGCAAACCCATGCGAGCATTTAGAGCCGGCCAGGCTCTGTTATTAAGACGTTGAAGGTCCAGCGGCCGGGGCTGGTCGTGGGGAAGGGGGGGCTGATGATGCATCGCAATAGCCGAGGAGAACTTGGCCTTCCTCGACGGTGAAGCCGATGGAGGTTAGCATGGAAGGCCAGCATTGGCGGGCGATGATGTGAACGGCACGGCAGCAGTCGGGGCCCAAGTAGGTTTGGCCGTTGAGGAAGAAAAAGACGATCTCGCCGGTGCAGGAGCGCAGCTCCAGGAGAGCGCTGAAGCAATCGGAGTAGCTGCTGCCGCTGCCAGTGCCAGCAGTTTCGAGGCGAGCCAGGAGGTCTTGGTGAGTGTGGGTGTGGGCTGCTCCAATTCCTGACGGAGGTTGGCGTGCATTGGTCTGCACCACTGCCAACAGAAGGCATGTGAATGGGAGGAGGGAGAGCTTGTACTTGGCAGAAGCCATTGGATCGATTTCAAGCAAAGATCAATCAGATATGAAATAGAGACGTGTTGTAGTAGTAGTGTAGAGGTTCGAAGGAGGGGGTGTGTTATATAGGGAGGTCGTGGGGGGATTGAAATGTGATCTTTAGGTGATAGCTAGTGGGCAATTAGTGTGGCATATGCCGCATACGTTATAGAAGATGAAAAGGTATCCGGTCTGTTTTTAGTCATGGATGACGCTTCGTATCCATCATGGTCCATCAGGTGTGCACGCGTTTCTTACTTTACGTAGGAGTAATGGGTTTGGATTTGGATTTGCAGTAGCCCACATTACCACAAACTCCATGGGCTGGCCTAACCCGACGACTGATCATTTACGACCGGTCGGAAATCCGGTGATTAAGTGCCATTTGAATAGGATGAATCATGGATGAATAAATGTTGCTGCAGTCATAGGATTAAGTGCCATTTGAATAGCCTCATGCCGATCAAAACTTATAAAATTTGTGTATTTATGGTGGAAACATAAAATGGACAACTTTTATGACAGCAAAAGCTTTTTATTCATTCATAATGTTTTTTTTTTATATATATATAAAGAAGATGTATATTTACTCAGTAGAAAATACATCCATGTTCAATGGAAATAAATCAGAAATATGTGCTGCAGAGTGTGCAATGTGGTGTGCACACCAGTAACCTTCTCTGAGGACATGTAGGAATTTAACCATAGGAAATCTGCTGCCTCATTTCTAATTGCTTGAATTCGAATGCCCACAGTGGCCAAAATTGGACATTCATCATTTAGAAAGCCCGTTAGTTCTGAGCCCCCATCTAATGCCAAAAAATGTTGTCATTGCTTCCATGTTCAAAGAATCTGCACTTCCTCCTGTTTCCAACTTTTACCTGCCAAGAACTAGCCCTCTGAATCTCTTAGAACTGCTCCAAACCCTATGCATCTGCCCACCATTTTTCTTCTTCCATCCACGTTTATTCTAAGGCAACCTGTTTTTGGTTTTTCAGTCTCAGTGCCAGCTCTTTAAATCGTTATGAAGTTCGCTGCTTCGCACCTGGCCCAGTAAGATTCACAAGCTTTGGTTGCTCACTTGGTTCCCTCCCCGGATTTTTGAGTACCATAGAAATCATACTGGGCCAGGTGCAAAGCAGCGAACTTCATAACGGTTTAAGAAGACAGTGAACTAGTCATTCCAATATTGTGTGAATTGGGTCGTAAAGAACAACGACCCAAGTACTGAGTGAAATAATAGAAGTCTTATTATCTAGTGGAATCACGGGGAGCAATCGAATCTTTATACATCCAGTAGTTCGTGTGGAAAGAGCAATCAAATTTAATTAGTTTTATACATTTTACTTGCGTGATATACGCTACCAAATATTCTTTAAAAACTATTTCTTTGAATCCTTATGCTTAGATTTTACATTTTTCAATAAATTAAATATGACCGGGTCGGCATGGATTAGGTACTGGGTCTTATGGCCCTGGACCAAACCGAATCGAAATATATCCGTTCGCGGGGACAGCTAAAAGAGAACTAATCTTGCTGCGGGTCAAAAACTTGGAACTGAAGCTGCTGAAAGTCAGTTGGTTCTCGGCCAATTGGTGGATGCCAAACCCAACATTCTGCACTAGTAAAAACGGTTCCTGGAGTAAATAATAATAATGAATCTACAGTTTTCCTCTTGGTAATTTTTTATTTCGAATTTATTTTTGACTAATTGTTTGATTTTCTAGATGATCAAAGAACGGCGCATATCCATCAAAATCTGACCGTTTACCTTTCATCACTAACCCGGGAGCGAGCTTCTGCACCCTAGTAAATACGGTTCCTGGCGTAAATAATAATAAATCTGCAGTCTTCCTTTTGGTATTTTTTATTAATTTTGGAATTTATTTTTTAACTAACTGTTTGATTTTCTAGAAGATCAAAGAACTACATGTATCCATCAAAATCTGACCGTTTACCTTTCATCGGTTCCACGCGAGTGAGTGACCGTTGCTTTCTGTTTCGCGGACAAGTTTTAGAATACTCAGTAGGAAATTTCCATGCAACTATGCGCTGCGCCTGATACTAAATAAATTTATCACCGAAGATTCATAGCCTGGGAGGGAAATTGCAGTAATTGATATATTGAGTTTTTTCTTTTCTTTTCTCTTCTCTTCTTTTCTCCACGTACGTTCCCTGATTATTAAATCTCATAGTTGCCAAAACTTTCTGTAGAAAATCTGAAGTGGGGTTTAAAAAAACATGGACTAAATTGATTTGTAAATATTCGTTACTTCCTAACAAAGCATGGTTTTTTTTTTCTTTCATGTAAAAAATGTGTAAAAGCCTATATACATATATCTACATATAATATATATAGAGAGAGGGCTGTTCCGGTGCAGTGACGCTGCACCGGAACAGCGGTGCAATGGGCCCCAAATAGGCCCCACATGATCATGAAATCATGATCTACTCCACCCATTGTATTTAGAATAATGTATTCTATTACAACACCAATTTTCATCCCAATCAGATATGTATATGGGCCCCATCTGAAAATGGTACAAATCCAACGTAATAAAATAGTTTGATGTAAATAAAAACTTTAAAATATCTGATTGGGATAAAAATTGGTATAATAATAAAATACATTATTTTAAATACAATTGGTGGAATAGATCATGATTTTATGATCATGTGGGGCCCATTTTGGGCCCACTGCACTGCTGTTCCGGTGCAGTGATGCTGCACCGGAACAGCATCCATATATATATATATTAATTTAGTTGCTTTAAAAAAGTGGGAATTGACAGCATTGACGTGCCGGGACTGATTAATTTCGACGTGGAAAGCTCGAAGATAATCCAACATTCAAAGTCGTCCCTCGACCTTTTCCCTCGTTCCACACACGCATGCGGAAGGAACCAACAATCTCCTCCTCAGCCTCTGACTTTCCAAAATGGAAACCTCAGGTTCCAGAGTTTATTAGAAAGTAATGAAACCTCCTTAATTAATTAGCCTCTTACTCACTTTAACTTGTACATAGCCCTATACATTTCACGCGTGGAATTTCTCATATTATTTTATATTGATAGTCTTTTAACTATATATACGACTAGGAATAGTTATGCAACAAGGGATTGAATTTCTCCAACTTCTGTGGCGCGTGCTGATCAGAAGCCTAATTTATTATGCACCAGCTCTGGCGAATAAATCAGCTTAGCTGTTATCAGCAGGGCCCTGCGTCTATGTTTGAATATTTCTAGCCATCAGCATGTGATACAAGCTCTGAAAATTGGAAAACATGGTTGACAATCATACATAGGAATATATGGTTGGAAATTCGGCATAAGCGGCTAATAGTTAATAACCTTCTCCGCATACGAGAAAGTTCTCTTTTTTAGTTTATTTATTTATCATTTATTTACATCTTTCTATTTGAACTTCATTCTCTTTAATACTTCTAATCATTCCACTGTTTACTTTTTAAAAAAAAATTCACCAAATCCCCCCCCCCCTTCCCAAACACCAACTAAACCAGTTAAGTTTTTTATTTGCATTTTGACCCAGATTGATCATTGGTTTAATTTATTTTGAAATATGATACAAGTTTGGAAATTTTAAACTATACACATTTTGAGCTCTGCTACTATATAATCGGATTATGTAGAAGTAATTTTGTGTAACCACTGTCAATTTTTAAAATGCTGATGATTAGTATAAAATATAATCTATTTATTGTATTTACTATCATTTATTTAGCTAGGAGACCAAGTTTTTTTTAAGTTAAATATGTACATGGGTCACATTTGCTAAGAAATATATATATTTTTGTAAATTAGGAAAGATACTTAAATCCATACATATGTATTAAAATATAATAATACTTTATAGGAACATTTATCCACATAATTATGATATTTTAGATGATTTAAATGTTGAAAATATTATTTAAAAATTATTTTTAGTATTAAATCATGTTAGCTTGTTGATTTTACACATTTCAAGATAAAAATCTCCAGTCTAAGTCGAGGTATTGGGAAAGAGAATCATGTGAGAATCATGTGTTTTTTTTATCTCTTCGTATTATGTGCAAAAAGAATTTTTCTACTTATTCAAGATAGAATAGTAAGGGATCTATATCATAGTCTAGAAATCTGCCCAAGAAGTATACAAATTTTATACCTTTTTCTTCGCAAATGACGATCTTTTTTATGAAGGCTAGTCAACTTGAAATATCCTACCTGATGAAGACACTGAAAGTATATACTAAGTGGTCGTGTTTTTCAGTGCAAAATCAATCTAAAATAAAAAAAAATGGAGAGATTATTGAGATCAGTTGGAAAGGAGATTCAATGTTATCTTAGGCTTCTAGCATGGCTCGAAAGAGCAAAGAAGGGTATGTTTAAATGTTTAAAGAAGAAGATATAGAGAAAAATCCAATGGTGGAAGGGTTGACTTCTCACATGAGGTGACAAGGAAGTTCTTATCAAAGCCATAGTATAAGTTATCCCATGCTATACTATGAGTCTTTTTATCTTTTCAAAAAGTTTATACACCGAGGTGATTACCATGCATAGTAGCTTTTGTGAGGAGAAAGAGATGGCCGAAAGAAAATTAGTTGCATATCATGGGGGAAGATGTGCTTTTCCAAATTAGTGGGTGGTATGGACTTTAGAGATCTGTATGCCTTCAACTATGCCCTTCCTACTAAACAAGTATTGAGACTAAAAGCTCATTAGGACTCCCTTTGTTATCAAATTTTAACAAAATATTTTTTTCGATGGAAACGTATGAAAACCGATAGCAAGAAACAAGGATTCTTACACCTGAAATTGTATGTTGATGGCTAGAGAAGTAATTCAAAATGACGGTAGATGGAAAATTGAAATGTACAAATGATACAATTTTCTAGTCAAGTGAGCTAAATCATGGATGCATAAATGTGGCCCTTTGCCTGTGGGTGTTCGAGAAGATACATTATGATTATTGCAAGAACGCAGACCATTTAGCAAATTCATCCTCGCTTGACAAAAAACTAACAACCAAATGGGCAAATCCAAGAAGTGGGACACTGAAGATCAATGTGGATGGGAGAAGAATTTTATTAGAAATTGTACAACATATGGTGCAATACTAAGAAATTCGAATGGATGCCTTATGGTTGCAAAATGCTAGATATTGAATGGAATTATTAGCTCCTTAACTACGGAGGCCTCTGCCCTGCTGATGAGAATCAAGTGGGGGAAAGAAATGAAGATCAAGCGGCTAGAGCTAGAGAGTGATTCTTTCACTACTGCTTCATAAATTTTCCAATGGGAACTTTGATTTTGAAAATCTGAGTCATGGCAACAGAGTCCAAAAGCTTTTTTTTCTTTTTTTATGTTCTACGAAATGGGAACTGTGTAGCCCATAATTTAGCGGATTTTACCATTTTAATGAGCGTATCGAATATGTATTGATGAAATGTTCCACAAGATTGCATTGTAAACCAGCTGTTCCTTGACTGAGGTTAATGAAGGTTGTCTTTCATTTAAAAAAAATTAGCATTTAATTAGTTAAATCCAGCCAAAATTTCTTTTTTGGGTTGTATCCAAAATTTAAGCTGCAAAAACAGTGTATATAAAAACTTTTGTTAGAGTGTATAAATGCTCCCAATAAGCTAAGAACATTAAAATTTTATAATAAATTATTAAATTAAATTGTTGTGATTAAATCGGATAGGCAAACCAATTAATTCACAGGTTCCCATTTGACTAGTTCGAACTTGGAGCAACAATGTTCGTACTCTACTAGTCTAGTCGATAGGGCGACATGATGCACGTAGTTATACTCTCTTCCTTCCCAATTAATTATTTTTCAGACTGTCTTAGCCTCTTAGGGCGACATGATGCACGCCGTTATACTTTTATTTTTCAAACTCGCATTGTATACACATCAAGAATATTATAGGCCGCAGAGACTCACGTTATCAGTACTATTCCAGTACCAAGATCATATCATGGATCAATTGCCTTAGCCACGTATATATAGAAGACAAATATAGACAAATTAATAATTGGATGGAGTGAGAAAATTTGAACGAGAAAATGTATGAAGAGAAATTATTGTGTATCAAAAATGTGAAATTTATATTGAGAATAAAAAATAATATTAAAAAGAGGAAAGTATGATTCTTTTATGAGAAAAAGCACGGTTGTTAGATATTTGAAAATAAGAAATTATATTAATATCGGGCTTGACTGTTTACATGTTTATGTAACATTCTCGCAGCATTTACCATAACAAAATACCATTTTCCAGTTGCTTCTGCGAAAAGATCCAAAGAGACGATGAGCCATTCAACCCACCTTAAGATCACTGACCGGTCGTTTGCATATGTGCGCCCAAGTTTTTTAAATTTTTACCCTTGACTTTCAAGTTTCATATTTGTAATAGCTGACTTAAGTTCTGAAAATATATAGTTTTGGTCATTTCACTGATGTGAAGCCTGATGCTGTAATTTTTTTACTGGAAATAACCAAGATCAAATTTAAACGAACTACCCTATTTGGTTAAAATTTTTAGGCCACTTTTTTTTATGGATTCCTTTGTTAGAAAAATAATTTAAAGAGGCATAATCTTGTTAGCGCAGGCCAAAAAATTTTATTTAAATTTTTTTTTCTTTTTTACAAACTTATTAATCTGGGTATATTTAAAATACGATCAATTTTTTATCATTTTTTGATATGTGTATATTTTTTAGATTTTTAAATATATGATTATTTTAATAATTTTCAACTATTAAAATGAATAAAATATTTATATATTTAAAATTTTAAAAAATATATATACATATCTTCAAAACGGTAAAAATTTATTTATATATTAAATATATCTAAATTAACAGGTTCGTAAAAAAATAAAATAATTTTATTTATGTGAGCTAAGTAAACCGTTACTTAGTTTAGGCTAACAGGATTATACTTCTAATTTAAATTCTAAATAAAATACTTAGGGTGTGTTCATTAAATCCAAAAAAATTCTATGAAACTTTTCCGGACATCTTTCCAAATAATTACATTACTTTTAAATTATTTTGACGCATTTTTCATATAATTATCCTAATCTTCTCTACACATTCTTTAACATAACTAATCTTTACTCCTAATACTTACTCTTATCTTATCATATTACTTCTTATTTCTTCAAAAAAAAATTCTATAATAATTTTCTCTAGTGTTTATAATTTTTCTAGATTACCTACCACACCCTTATTAAAATACAAAAATTGCATTTTAGTCATTTCAAGTTAAAGATTTAACCACGTTAGGATTTTACGTAGCCGCTAGTCATGTAGAGAGTAATGTGAATGGGAGGTTGAATGTTCAAATGTTAGAAAGAGGCAGTGGCCTCATTACTCTACTCCCATAGTACACCTCCGTTATTTGTTTGATCATCGAAACTAAGTGACACTATTAAAAATATATATACACTAAAACCTTTAAATCACCAGCCCCATATGTGAAACTTAAGAACCAGAAGTACAAAATTTAGAAATTTAAGTACATATGTGCAAATCGCCAGTTGCTAGTACTAGCAATTGAACTAGCTAGGAATTAATTAATTAAGCATGACATGCTTATGCTGATATACAATCAACTAATTTGTCGGTTAGGTAATCGGATTATTTAATTAGCACCTAATCTATTATCCATCTAGCTCGGAATTAACTTATTCGGTCAATTTTGAACTGAATTAATCGGTTAGTCATGCATGAAAGGCACAAAAATTAATTATCAACCTAGCTATAGGATCAAAGCTAGCAAATAATTAATATCGAAACGAGGATTGTGAAAGTGACTGATTTGTACGAGTTATGATCCAGTTTACCTGGGCGTACTTACCTCTGATGCACCCAGGCCGAAAACTCATTTTTTTAAATTTTTTATACAACTATTAATCTAAGTATATTACGAATTAAAAAATGTCACTGATTTTAAAAATATAAAAAAATTATCTATAAATCTCCAACAATGGTAAAACTTGATACTCATGTTAAATATACTTAGATTAATAGTTGTATAAAAAAATTAAAAAGGATTAAATACACTCGTGTGCACCAAGACTAAGTGCACCCGGATGCATTTAAAAATGTCCCAATTTGCAATATCAAGATGTCATGATGTATATAATACTAATCAAAAAATTAATCGAATATAATATACTTATCTCTAACATCGTAATTTGTTTGTCTCCGGTGCTAATTCCTGCACCCTTAAAGTAATATTACCATAACAATTCCTCAAATACACTCAGGGCCCGTTACCATAACAATACATAGATTAAATTTAGTTTTCCATTTTTGAAATGTGCACGCAGTATCAAACGTAAAAAACAAGTCCTTTGTTTGGTTTATTATACTTATTGTCATAAAAAATACCAATAATTGTTTGTTTAATTACACTTAAATGTTTAGATGATCACGTTACAAATTCAAAATAAAAAAATGAAATGAAATAACGTGTATTAGAAAAACGGATTAGATTGGCAATATGGTGCTTTTACTATAAAGCAAATTCTGAAATACGTAATATATTAATTAATGATGAAAATTTAAAATTAATAGCAATAATTAAAGCATCACGATATCACATTAATTAGTTTAAAAAGGAAGTGTAAACGGAAGGACACTAGAAATTCGCGCTCTTAATTTCTAAGGCATCAAAACACATCCTAATGAAAATGAAAACATATCTGACGACGACCCACTCATCAGCTGATCTCATTGGTAACTGAGAAAACAGGTCATACAACCCAAAAAAAAAAAAAGTCGTAATCCCAATCTAAATCTTTCCTTGCAAGATTTTTTTATCGAATTAAGCAGGTCTCTAATATCACACCGAACACACCGCAATTGTCACGGCCATTAATGATCGACTTAGATTGCTCAGATTTAATTATGTGAATTTTGGACACTCAAATTTGGACCGAACACACTGCAATTTGGCTTCACATGCCTTCTCCAATCAGGGTGCTGGAATTTTTCAATTTTTTCACCCCTTCATAAATACGTGGGTTTCACGCATATCTGCTTCATCTTCTTATGAAATTTGTTAATTTTTTAAATTTATTTGATATTCTATTCTAATTTTTGAAAAAAAAATAAAATAGAGTGAAACGTGGACATGCATCTACTCCTTTTGGTTTATTTTCAAAAATTAAAATAAAATACAAAACAAATCTTAAAATTTTTGTAAGATTTGACAAAATAAAGATATACTGAGGCCCACGTTGTCGTTAAAATTGAAAACTAAGGATGTGTTTCGCAATTGACAAAAAATGTCTTTTCAATCTAAAATTTTTCACTCTCTACAATTATCATATTTTTTAATTATTTTTTCACATTTTTTCTACATAACTATCCTACTTTTCAATCATTTCTACACAACTAACTTATCTATTTTAACTTTATCCTCTTTACTACTCATCATTATCCCTATCATATCACATCATTTGACAACTTTTATTCTCTATAACTTTTCATCAAAAATTTTATACATTACCAAATACACCCTAAAAGAAAATTGAGCATTGCTGCGAGACGGATGGGATCGGCGCCTCTCAAATCAGTAGTGGTAATTCCGCGCATGCCGTTACTTGCAGTGGCCGCCGGGGCGTACCCATCGTTTCACCTCGTGCCTTCTATTTGAATTTTCAACAAACGTGAGGCAACAGAATATTGTTTTTAATATTGGTGGGTCTTCTCAAATTCATTGGTGGGGATGAATTCGTTGTCTTTGAATTTTCAACACCGTCACCTTTTAGGCATGTACATGTATCATCGGTTAGGATATGGGGTTTGAATTTCAAATAATCCTGAAATATTATTCTAGAAAGGGAAAAGAGAACAATGTTCTTCCGAGTACCCTAAAATTAAAATTCCGTGGAATTGGATTTCATGTCCATATTCCTCATTGGTTAGATCATCATTAAAACAATCTATTCAGCAAATTCGGTTGAAACGAAATCCGATAAATAAAAATAATATGTGATCATTAAAAATGATATTTATATATATAACAAGGTACGTAAAGTACAAAAGATCCATTTGTGATGGATGTACAAGAAAGTTAGGTGGGTTTACCAAACATGCCCTTTGCCTAACCTCAAAACATGTGAGTGTTTGATAGATAAGAACTCCTCTAAATTAGACCGAATCTTCTTAATTAAACTAAAATATATATATAAAAAAACAATTATATATACTTACAATGAAAACGTGAGATTATTTTATTAATAAAAATACATGTCAAGTAAAGCTTGAGGAAGCTATAAGAAAAATGCATGTAAATTAAATCAAGGCAATTGTAGCCCACCAGCTTCTTAAATAAAGTTGACAATTTAATTAAAAGTATAATTTAATAATTACAAATACAACATAGTTATTTTTTATTACAATTTATCTAAATAACTAGAGTTCCCTTATGGGGAACCAGTTTTGGTTCAAACATGGGTAACATTGGTGATGTGTGAAATACACTTGGAACATTGCATTAAAGATCTTATACCCTTATTTGATCAATAGAAAATAAATATAATAAAATTAATTATTTGATATATATTAATTCCAAAGTTATACTTTAACGTCTAAACTATTTAAAACATTCTTACGTTATAAAAATAATTTCATGTAAATACCTCCTTTTTTATTATGTTGATGATTGATGCAAATTTAATATATTTATTGTATTTAAAATCATTTGTTTAGTTAAGAGATCAAGTAAGTTTCATCTAAATCAAATATGTACATGAGTCACATCTGCTCGAAAATATACATATATAAATTAAGAAAATATTTAGATCTATTTACATAATATTAAAATATAATAATACGTTCTAGAATCATTAATTCACATAGTAATGATATTCTTGATAGTTTACATGTTAAAAGTACTACTTTAAAATTGATATTTAATCTTAAATTATTTTATATATTTATAAATAAAGGTCACCTATAATGATACCAGGCAAATAAAAGAATTGTTATAATAGTTCTAGCAGCCCATAAAAACTTCAAACTAGTTTTTGTTTTGAATGAATCAGACGTGTTGATATGGGAGAAGAAGCATAAGGCTGCCGTCATCAACAGGTTTTGGCGTCTACGTTTGAGTGTTTTAATTAACCATAAACTTATCTGCAAACGCTGAAAAGAAACTTTGAAAAAAAAAAGAAAAAACTTGTTGAAGTATATATACACATATACAGGAATCGCTGAGGCTGAGCACTGAAATTAAAGAAAGGAAGAAAATGGAAAACAGAAGAAAAAACGTATCCTGCATATATTAGTATGGTTTTTCGTTCTTTGGCTGCTAGGATACGAGGTGTTATATCTAATAAACATGATGAAATTTGAGCCCATTACTGAAATTCTAGAATTCGAGATGTTGTATCTAACAAACACGATGAATATATCATTGAACTTGAGGCCATTGAAGTTGACTTAATTAATTTGCTTTAGATTGAAGTGAGATGAGTAATGTAGACGAACATATACACAGACGGGCCGCGGCTATTGATTTCGCCTCAATAACGATATACACTAAAAATGTTATTAAACTTGAAGGAATCGTTGACATTGTTGCACTAGCGTCTTATATAAACATTGCGACTTCAATAACCTGATTGCTTCCACGTCTTTCTTCTTAAGCTGCAGTAGTGACCCAGCTGCACGCGCTGGTAATACACTCATCAGATACCTTCATTTGGATATATGTACATATATATATATATATATATATATATACATATTCCTTGAGCAGGTAAAAATGCCTGGTTGACGCGAACCTGCCGTGTGGCAGTTGGTTTCGCATGGTGGCTTGTTGCCCCAGACACCGGGATTCGACTCCCGTGTTGTGCATGTTGCCATCGAGCAGTGGCTCTGGCAGAAATCAAAAAAAAAAAAAAAAAAAAAAAAAAAAAAAAAAATGCCTGGTTGACGATAAGTAGTTTATTTGGCCGGTAGCTAGGCATGCCTGCATGCGTGTTAGAATGCAATGGAATTGTCAATCTCCTTCCATTTTCAATTCATCTCCCAACTTTGGTTTTTGAAATTTTCAAAAGCGCTCCACAAAAGTATCATTAGGAAACCAGACAAACCAAGGAATCAGCTGTTATTAATTGGTGGGAAGAAATTACTCACAAATCCATTGCATGACGTGATGTTGATGGTCTACGTCAACTCATGTACCATTGGCTCCCAGCCCCACCAAGTACACACTACATAACCCAAATTTCTTTTTGGGTAATATATATGCGTCTGCTCTTTTAAGGAGAATTCAACCCCCTTAATTGGACTTTTTATATACCTAAATAAATCAATTATAATCTTCAAAGAAACAAAATTGTACCCATGCATGCACTCACTTATAGGTTCAATATATTTTTGTTGATGTTGAAAAAGAAAAATTCAAATATATCGTTTATTTTTCTGTGATTCCCTGCATATACTCTGGATCCGCCGCGCCATTGGACTGGACTGAAGAGCATCATATCGGACCCACGGCTGGCTGGCTGGCTGGCTGCTGCGGCCTATGGGTGAAAGCTGAGACAGCGACTAGAGTGCCATACAAGTCGGCGCACGTCGGAAATGTCCACATGAAGGAACAACAACTACATGGTCTGGTCAAAACAGACAGGCAGAAACATAAAAGTTCCAAGCAAAATAAGCTATGGCAACGTCGGCATGCATGAATGTATGCCATCATGAGATTGATCATAGCTATACCAGCAAAGCTCCTCCGTCCGTTCTTACCAACAGCTACTACCAAAAAAAAAAAAAAAAATCAACATTTTTGAAACAGTTTTCGTGAAGTTTAGCATTTTTTGTTGCAAAAAACATTTATAATGATATAAATAATTATTTTTGCTGAAAATTAATGGATGCCACAAAAAAGAATCTTTTGTCTAAGGAACTTGTTATAACTTTAAAAAATTATCGCGAAAGTTTTTTAGAATTGACTTACACCAACCTAGCTATAGTGATATCATAATGTAAATTAATACATACTACGACAAATTTTAGCATTACAAAAACCTTTTTTTACTTATAGTGAGACCTGCTAGCTCCTCACTTACATTTCACTGCGTTCAGCTGAGGAAAGATTTTTTTTTTATTTTTTTTTATGAAAATCTGAGGAAAGAACTAAGTATGAAGCTATTAATTTTTATGTTTTTGATAATCTTTTTCTTTGCGTCTTTATTTTAAAATTTCCTTTTGAGACATAACCAAATCATTAGTGCTAGTCCATTACTTATGCCAATATGCAACAAAAAATTGCAAAAAGTCCTAGGTGAACTTAGAACCTTACTAGCTAACTTTTGAGACCCAGCTGCAAGTTGTGGTTGATTGTAGCTACATTTTTTTCTGCATACATTTAGTTGTATTAAAGGGGTGTTTGGTAATCCATAAAAGTTTTCAAACTAAAATTTTTCATTCTCCGTAACTATTCAATTTTTAAATTATTTTTCATTCATTTCTATATAATTATCCTACTTTTCAATCATTTCTACACAACTAACAATATATCTAATTTTTATTCAAAAAAATAAATCTAACTTATCTATTTTAACTTTATTATTTTTACTCATCATCATTACCCCTATCATATCACATAATTTTTTCACCTTTCAAAAACTTTTAGACCAAAAATTTTATTACTTCCCAAACATACTCCAAATATATTTTAGCTACAATAAATTATTTAGCTATAGACACTCGATTATTCAAGACTATTGACATTTTGTTACATCTACACGGTTTTTATGTTAAATGCAACAAAAAAATAATATTTAATATAACTGTTGAATGTTGGTTGCAAATGATAATAATCATATATATAGCCCAAGTTATCAGCAAGTTCACAATTCTTGGACTTTTGGCCTAAGGAAAAGTAGAATTCTAATATCGATAAAAATAGAGAGCAATACTATAATTCTATAAATTTATTATGCGTTTCGCTTTTAGATCCAGAGGGTGGTGTGCGTGAGTACAAAGCAAGAATATTCGAACAATATGCCCAAGAAATGATGTTCTTATGTATGATATATAGAAGAATATTACATTCCTTAACGTTAGATGCTATATGAATACCGAGGAAATTTGCTAGTATTGAATATGTTTGGAAGGCTAACTAATATCCACACATATGATATGGTGGACTTCTTAAAACACCATCACAAATAAAATTTTCGTGTGCAGATGAATAAGAAGTTAGCATTTCTAGAATAAGGGGTTGACCCAAGGCTACCCATAAGACCAATACTGTAATAATCTTCGGTAGCGAGAATGATAAACAATGTTAGAGTTCTTGAACATGCAAGTGAGAAGAAATATCGTTAGGGGTGAAATATGAAATTTTCAGCAGTGGCTAAGTCAGTCAGTGGGACATGGTACATGCAGTCACTCATGTATCCATTACATAAGAACACCACCACCCACCACACCACAAGACCACGTCTAATTTTGGCTATAAAAAATAAATCAAGACCCACTAGAAAGTGGCCCCAAAATAATTTTGCTGATTTACAAATATATCTATTAGTTTTATTATAACTGCAAATATACCTGCATAGTTTTAAAAATTACATATATGTAATTTGACCATAATCGCAAATATGTTAACATCATTACTGCACGGTTACGGTGTTAATATATTTACAAAAGTTTGTAAACTATGTAGATATATTTGCAATTTCAAAAATTAAGTAAGTGTATTTAATTTTTGTAAATATATCCACGTTGTAACGGTCTACTAACGGCGTCATAATGGCATTGATATATTTGCAATTATGGTCAAATTATATTAAGATAATTCACAAAATTTGAAATTATGAAGATATATTTGCAATTATGACCAAACTATGAAAGTATATTTGCAAATTATCCAAAATAATAGTTAAAATGTTCAGATTTAGCTTTTAATTGAAAGACCCACTAGCTAGCTGGCTAGAGAGAGGTTGTACAGTCAACAATTGCTGCTCATAATACCGCGGATTCATTTCTCATCAGGATCCTAAT
The DNA here is from genome assembly GCA_030490835.1 of Annona cherimola. Taxonomy (NCBI): domain Eukaryota; kingdom Viridiplantae; phylum Streptophyta; class Magnoliopsida; order Magnoliales; family Annonaceae; genus Annona; species Annona cherimola. The sequence continues at coordinate 12,939,381 of CM059977.1, read as the reverse complement.
TAAAGAATATGTTTATGAGGTTAATTAATTGATCCGATCCTGCGCGTGTGTGCGCGCGCGCCAAGATCAAGAGACATTGGTTATAATAGATGCTATAAATGCTGCATAAAGACAGCATATATGGCATGACATATTCCAAGTTGCCTAAGCACGATAGCTGCCAAAATACATCAGATGGAATGGCAGTTGTCCTTGATTTTGGACAGCACACAGCAACTGTACATGAAGACGGGTTACACAAGAACCCGCATACACCACAGGAGCACTAGAACAGTAGTGCTCCATCTTCCCAATTTATCCTGCAACAAAATAATATTGAAATTGTCTTTTTCTTCGTTCTTTTTATATATTCAACTATTTAAGCCCACTAAAGGCTATTCCAATGCTTTCTTCTTCTCTAGGTCAAAATATTTTCCTTCCTCCCTTTAAATATCTCCTCCAAATTCACACCTAATTCATCACAGCCTGCTAGTCTCTGCTCTTCCCACTCCTAGATTTGATTTCTTCGAATTCTAAAATCCTCCAACACGCTGAGCTCATCTTAATCAAATTAGTCGGCCAACAATTGTAACATGGTGTATCATGGTCTGTTGGCATGCATCTCATGGTGATCCATGTTGGTCAGCTAAGCTCATCTTTAGCTAAATCGGTCGGTTGACAATTGCAACATGGTGTATCATGGTCTGCTAGCATGCATGTCATAGTGATCCATGTTGGCCCTTGGCCCTCTTTCGAAGCATGCATATTGAAAGGGGCAAGATAAATTTTGCTTCTCCGAATTACTTTTTTTATGTGTTCCTCCGATCAAAGCAGCGACGAAATGTTAGCAACTAAAGAAGAAAAATCAATCCATTGTCATGCTCTCAGGCTTGATGGATAAGCCCCTCAAATGTTTAGCATTAGGGCACGAAGAAGTGAAATTAAAGAACGGAGGGGTTCCCCTCTGGAAAAAAAAAACATGGAGGGTTGGTCAACACTTTTTTTATTGAAGTATATTTTACATCACATCTCAAAAAATATTACTATCAACCACTGAGACAATTCTTATAAATTTTTCAAAAGAAAACAACTACAGGCTCCTAAATACCAACAGGAGTGACCACAACACCCAAATGCAATAAGGGGGACAGCACAGCCCCCACAATTAAATAAGAAGATATTACTTCTACTGGGTTTCCAACCTAAGCTTCTAACCACCTACTCTAGTTGCAAGTGATGGTCAACACTTGCATATCTAAGTGGCATCATGTGTGTAAAAGCAATTACATGAGTTAGATGTTAGATTTGGGCCGCAATCATAGTTCTCATTAACATTAAAAAGAAGAAGAGGGAAAAAAAAAAAAAAAAAATAGATGATTGAAATGACATTTATAGAGTTTATTTAGAAATGGATAAAACATGAAAAATTTTAGAGGATGAAAGTTGTCAAGCGATGTGACATTATAGAAATAATGATGAGAAGTGAAAAAGATAAAATTAAAATAGACATGTTAGTTGCATAAGTAGCAGTGTAAAAATGATTGAAAAGTAGAACAGTTGTATAGAAAAATGTGAATAAATCATTAAAAAATATAATAATTATCAAAAATAAAAAAATTTAAATTAGAAAATTTTAACTAACGTTTTTACCCAATGTCAAACACATCCATCATCGGTGGGAGCTGAGATGGTCCGTCTCCGAGCTGGTGTGCTCTGCCGTGCACAGCTGCAGGAGATGATGAGGAGTAGCATACGAGTAGATAGGAACGGTCCGCACTAGGCGACGCGTGCCAGCTTTGACCATTGACGTTCATCTGTAATTTTTCTGGATCATATCATCGCCGTCTTCAGGCACAGTGCCTCGCACATTTCTTTCGAGCTTGCCAAAAGCCCACGTGACTGCAGTCATGTTATGTTAGGCGCTCCACTCACGAAGTCGGCGCGAAAACTCCCGACGATCCACAGAAAACAAACACCCGCTGGCTCAGCTGCAGTGTCGCCTCACGTTACACGTGTAGCCGGTTTAAAGTTTTATATTTATAGCAAATAACTTTAAATTTCATAAATATATAGTTTTGTTCCCTCTTCTTACTCAAAATTCTAGCATTGTTGGCAGTTGACATGAAAGTATGAAAAGGCTTTTTTCTGATTTTTTAATCTTTTGAAAGACCTAATTAAAATTTAAAATTTAAAATATTTAAAAAGTAGAGATAAGAACATTTAAAAAGGTCTGCAAGAAAATTTAACTCAACAATTAATTTATTTTTTGCCCCTTGAGACTTGATCTGCTGATTGCACGTGGTGGCCATGCGCCATAGCTTTCCTTTGATAATAAAAAATAATTTATTTATTTATGGATTGTATAAAATCATTCAAAAAATTTTTTTGTAAGTTTGCATTAAAAATGTAACTGTTGAGAGTTTACTGAGCTTGAGAGACTAAAACTGCACATGTTAAAATTTGAAGAAACCAAAATCGCATATTATAAAATTTGAAGTCATTTGCTGGACATATGTAAACTCACTGTGTGCTTGTTTTGGTGTAGAAGTGGATAAAAATGAAAAACAACAATTATGAATTCTTTCCACATATTTTTGAATATAATTTAACATTTTAAGTGCATACTTATACTATTTGTCAATGAGTCCCTCTAGTACAAATTTCAATCCATTTTTCATAACTTTTGCATCATACCTAAGAACTTTAATAGTTAAAACGAGTAAATTTTATAACACTAATGAAAGTATACGCAAATCCCACGAAAGGAAGTCATTACTCACACCACGCTTTTTTATTCATAAAACCTAAATCATCTTGGGTTTCCGCCCTTGCCTAGCGGTAAATACTATTATATTCATAAAATGTGAGCATTGGGCACTCCATGATGGAAAACATTAATAAACTAATTATTTCTTAAGATTTATGACTATTTGCATTTATAGTTTTTACCATACGCAATTATGCTAATAATATTTGGTTTGGTCCGGGCTTACCTTTGTGCGTTTATAAAATTTAATTAATGTATAATACTCCATCCTACTTTTTAAAATTAGACACTTAATAATTAAGGACATTACTCAGAATCATAATAAAATTTTAGTGTGCTTACATTATTAAGAAAGGCCAATTCTAGTAGTCCATTCAAGTTACATATTAATTAAAATGAATTTTTAGATTTTGATGAAGCTAATTATATTAATAACCAAGAACATATTTCTTAGTGAACACGATCCTTCTAATAACGAAATTTAGATGAGCAACATGTTATTTTTATTTCTACGTATTTTAAGTTAATATATCTTGAATAAAGTCGGTCCATTATAACTGTTGAAATCCTACCCACTCAGAATATTGATCAATGATCACTCCATCTGGAAGAAATAGATAACAAAAATGTCAACATGATTCCTTTTTGGGAAAGTTCAAATAAGAATCAACAGCGAGTTTTAAGTTTAACCGGATGGGCAGCTCTACATGCGATGTGAAGCGGGCCGCCGTACCTTGCCCATATCTCTCTCAAGTTCAACACTCCAAACGAAAATAAAAGATGCCACCAGATCCGTAATCGGACATACATTGAATATCGTACACGATCGCGGGATGCACGAACAATTTTATTTTTTTTTCCGTTCTAAAAAATTTTTTTGTTGACTTTCCATTTAGTTGGCACATGGAGGAGACAGGAAGGAGGGCAGGTGGGTCCCACCCAAGTGGCGAAGGGTGGAAAGCATGTTTCTGACCCATCATCCAGCAAGGAAAGGGTGTGGTCAAAAGCGCAACACCGTCACAGTCTCCAAACGCAACATCAGCCACGCAAAGGACTCGGTTTATCTCCCTTTCCCCCCTCTCGCCAATAAACCTTAGTTGTCATCTTTGAGGATTTCTCTGGAGAGCCCAACCTTCCTCTCACCCGGAAAAAGTCTACTCTGACCCTTTTGACATTTCACGTTTTGAATCTCATCCAGCACATGTGTATATATCCTGTATCTCTTTTCCATTCTATCTATTATCTCACAGCCCACTTCGATCTCCGAATCAAGCAAGGTCAGCTCCAGCTCCCCAAGAATCGAAGTGATTATTTCGTACAGCAAAATATGGAAGAGGTGGACATCCCACGCTATTTTCTTTGCCCCATTTCTCTAGATATCATGAGAGATCCGGTGACGGTCTGCACCGGGATCACCTACGACCGGGAAAGCATCGACCGCTGGATGTTCTCCGCCAAAAACTTGACGTGCCCAGTTACGAAACAGCCCCTTCCCGACACCGATTTGACTCCCAACCACACCCTCCGCCGCCTGATCCAGGCCTGGTGCACCGCAAACGCCTCCAGCGGCATCGAGAGGATCCCCACGCCTAAGCCTCCAGTCGACAAGGCGCAGATTCTCAAGCTGCTCGACCAAGTACAGACGCCCCAGTCGCAGATATCGTCGCTCCGGAAGCTCAAGCAGTTGGTCTCCGAGAGCGAGAGGAACAGACGCTCCGCCGAGGACGCCGGCGCAGCGAATGTCTTGGCCGCCATAGTCTGTGATACTCCTCCTCCTCCCGCAGAAGATGGCCTCGGCGACTGCCTCAACTCCCCGAGAGCTGGCGACGAGGCGCTGGGGATTCTTCACCTCCTGCAGCTGTCGGACGACGGCCTCCGCTATCTGGTCGCCACGAACAGCGACTTCATCGGCTCGCTGACGAGGGTCTTGGGCAGCGGAAATTACCAATCTCGGGCCTACGCCACATTGCTCCTGAAACCCATTTTCCAGGTGATCGACCCGGTTCAGCTCATGGGTCTGAAGAGCGACTTCTTCAAACAGATCGTGTTGGTGATTCGCGACCAGATCTCTCCCCAGGCAACCAAAGCCGCATTGCAGATTCTCGTGGAGACGGGACCATGGGGAAGGAACCGTGTCAAAGCGTCGGAGGCTGGCGCGGTGGCAGCATTGGTGGATTTCCTCTTGGATTCTTCGGAGAGGAGGCCTTGCGAGATAGCTCTGGCGGCCCTGGATTGGCTGTGCGGGTGCGCGGAAGGGAGGGCGGAGCTGCTGAGGCACGCAGCGGGGATCGCCGTGGTGTCGAAGAAGATACTGAGGGTGTCGAATACGGCGAGCGACAAGGCGGTGAAAATTCTGTCGTCGGTGGCGAGGTTCTCTGGAACGGCGAATGTTCTTCAGGAGATGCTGCAGGTGGGGGCGGTTGCGAAACTCTGCCTTGTGCTGCAGATGAATTGCAGCCCCAAGGCCAAGGAGAAGGCCGGAGAGATGCTCGTGTTGCATTCCAGGGCTTGGAAGAACTCCCACTGCATTCCTATGAACTTGCTGCATTCTTATCCCTATCCCGATCGAGTATAGTTAATTGCTTGATCGTTCACATACATATAGCTTTGATACATTCAGATCAGAAATTATTTACGAATATATACGCTTAGCTGTAGATATAGATATATGGTAATAATATTCCATGTATGTTCTACGACGCATGGGCATGAAAATTGTGCCCACAAAAGAAAAGAAACCAACATCATTCAAAGGAAATTTTCTTACATCTTGATGATGATCCATAAACATTAAACAAGGCTTATACATGCATAACAGGATTAGGGCTGGTGAATAATTAATATCATTGGTGCATGTGTTGCTTGAAACCTTGTTTTTTTTTTATGAAAGAAGCCTTGGCTTTTTAATTAGCAGGAAAACTTCGTTTCGATTCTGATCGATCTTTAGTTCCTAAAGAAAGCATGCATATCTGATTAAAAATGAAAGAAAGAAAGAAAGAAAGAAAGCATGCATATGTACTCTTGAAGTAATTTATCCTTGTTATTGCCAAGTTTGCAATTTCGTTTAAAGGCTAAATTATATATATTTATGATATTGGTTGAGAGTTTTAATTTTAGCTAGATGTTTGAATGATTGGTTTGTTGCTATGATTCCTTGCTATTTTCGATAACCAAAATATATTAGCGAATCTGGTAAATTGGTTTGTCTTTCGGGCTGCTGTTTTAATTTGCTGGTTTAATATGAATTTTGATTAGATCTGACGTAACTGTTCTAATCAACATTTATTTAGTTAAAATCAATGAAGGTCGCATATAATGTTCAAGTCGCTGCAAATAAGCATATACATAGGAAGAGAAAATATTGTGTTGCCACTTGCAGTGCATATGCATGTCGGCATACAGGTATATGCAGCAATGTTTTACGAGTCTTCTTTTTTTTTTCTTTTTTTTTTTTTTGAAATGGGGTATTCGTATAACAGACTAGACAGAAGTACAACTGTACAAAAAATGCAAATAAATTGGATGAATAAGGAAATCTTGTAGAATTCCTCACCATATCCACTGAGAACGGCCAGATTTAGCCGTGAAATCTGCTAAGACATGGGCACACATATTGTCATTTCTAAGAACTTGTTGAAAATTGACGGAAGCAAAAGACCTTGTTAAACTCTGTATTTCCTTGATTACCGTTCGAACAGGAGAAAGGATCCGCTATTCCTAATTCAAAAAATGAAGCAGAATTAACGAGTCAGTTTCTACTATTAAGCTTTGAATGCCAATTTCAGTAGCACGAGTCATGCCTCTCCGCATCACCTCGCTTCCAACTTGACAACATCCAATAGGCCTTCAGTCTTCCATGCACTAGCTATCCTAAGTCTACTGTCAAAGTCTCTTGGAACCATTCCAAATACCCTGCAGTTGTACTTGAGAGACGTCTTCCATCAACATTGATTTTCATTGTATCAATTGGTGGTCTCCTCCATCTTGGGACCAAAGATTTGTCCAATGCACCGCTCCCTTCCAGCAATTTTGAGGTTTTCATTGACTCCCAGTATGCTCGACTCCATTCGTTGGTTTCATTACAGTTTAGTCTAGAGCCATACTCTCTGTCACTATTTCTTAGAAACCATACCCGCCGGCAGACAAGATGAAAATTTTTAAGTAGTTTTAATAATAAATGTTTTACAAGTCTTGGTTATAAAGAAGTGGTTTCATATAATGTTGTTTACATTTCCTTAGTAGTTTTAATGATAAATGAAAATTCTACCTTATTTATTATATTTAGCATCATTATTTTTTAGATAAAATTTAGCATCATTATTTAGTTATAATATCAAGTTTCATCTAAATTAGGAATGTAGATAACTGCTAACCGGGCAATAGTCTAGTTGGTACCCGGCAATGGCATGTATCCTAGCCATCATAGTTCAAGTAGTGGCGGAGACATTCTCTCCGATTTTAATGGAAGCCGTCCATGAGCTTGATATTAAGATAAATTAAGATGTAAAATATAAATTTTTATATAAATGATGAAAATGCAAAAATGCTTAAATTAGTCTATGTATTCATTAAAATAAAACAATACTTTACAAAATCATTTATCAACATAATTATGATATTTTAAAGAGTTTAGATATTAAAAATACAATTTTGAAATTAAAATTTAGCATAAATTCATTTTATTGTATTGATTTTGCACATTTTTAAATAAGGTTGTGCATGACGATACTAAACAAGTGATGAGATTTTCCTAGAATATGATACTAGAAAAACGGATGACATTACATAAAAGTAGGATTTACCAGTGATTCTAGTTTCAAATAGAACGGCATGAACATAAACTGGTGGAGTATTCTGTAGAGTGCGGCATACAATTATCATACGCAGCAAATGGTTAGTGCCCACATATAATGTACAACACTGCCACTGCATGCCGGCCAATAATATTATACACAGCGATATTTCAGTTCATGGCATATAAATAGTTGCATATATGTTTTCTTTAGGCAGTACTTAAACAACCTAAAATTTAGTAAATTAAATCATCCATGTGAAGCGAAAATTTTTCCTAGAACCTATCGATTAGGAAATTTTTAGCAAACGTAAAAATTACTTTTATAAGTTTTGCATCCTAATCCATTGGCCATTTTATGTCACTCACATTGATTCCATTAGTAAAGCGACATTAAACTTTTCTATATATAATTCCTAATTAAATTACCCATTCTGTTATACATTAATAGAACCTCTTATTTTAGCAGGCTACCATGCATGGAAACTTTCATAACATTTTACAGATGCGGTGGGGCGCCTGCGCTCTGCACGCTGCCAAATTCACGTCTAGAAATGGAACTTCCGTGTTTCCCGGGGGGGGGGGGGGGGGGGGGGGGGGGAGGTGGGGGGAGGTGGGGAATTGACTGAAACGCTTAAATAGAAATCTTCGTTCTATCTTCATATATGAATTTCAGGCCATTGCCTCCGCGTTATCAAATGTACCATTAATGACAACTACAGGCTGGGATATATATATATATATAGTATCATTGCTATGCTTATATATATATGCAGCACCGCTGAAATTGGCCCTACATGATCATGAAATCATAATATACTTCACCCATTGTATTTAGAATAATGTATTATATTACCATACCAATTTTCATCTCAATCATATACTTTAAAGTTGTTATTTACGTCAAACTATTTTATTACGTTGAATTTGTACCATTTTCAGATGGGGCCCATGTACATATCTGGTTGGGATGAAAATTGGTATAGTAATAGAATATATTATTTTAAATACAATTGGTGGAGTAGATCATGATTTCATGATCATGTGAGACCCATTTTTGAGCAACTGCACCGCTGTTCCGGTGCAGTGACGCTACACCGGAACAGCTCTCATATATATATATATAATATCATTGCTATGCTTCTAGCTTCAATTGATTTCATTGCTTCCTCGCGTGTTATGTATATTATCTTATTATCGACTACCGATCATGAAATTGGCAGACACTTGGACGAGTAGCATGTATTTGCTTGTGACTTAGAGCGGAATGAAAGTGGGTGCCTATGGTGATAGATAAGGTTTAGATTAAAGGAGTGCTTGCAACATAAAAACTTTCAATTTAAAATTTTTCATTCCAAATAATTATCATATTTTTTATTAGTTATTCATTTCTTTTTATATAGATACTCTATTTTTCAATTTTTTCTACATAACTGCCTATACATATAATTTATCTATTTTAATTCTATTCTCTTTATTTCTCATTATTATTTTTATTACGTCACATCATTTTCTACTATGGGTGTGTTTTAGAATTAATAAAACTTTTGAATGAAAAATTTTTGATGTAAAAGTTGTTAAATTAATAGAAAATGATATGATATGATCGGAGTAATGATGAGGCATAAACAGAATAAAGTTAAAATAGATAGGTTAATTATATAGGTAACCGTACATAAATAATTTTAAAATATAGAGGTTGTATACAAAGATGTGAAAAAATAATTTTAAAATATGATAGTTATGAAAATTTAAAAATTTAGATTAAAAAGTTTTAATTTAAAAAATTTTTCAAAAAAAACAAACACGCCCTGCCCAAACACACCCTAGATAGATATAATATAATAAATTAATGATTGAAAAGTAAAGATGAGCATAAAAATACAGTAATTAACAATAGAAATCAAGCGCATGTTAATTTAAAAAGTTTAATAATTTCATTAAATGAAAAAATCAATTTCACGGCGTCGATTAAGTCCTCGATGATTTCGGGTAACCCAAGCGAGTGCTATAAATCGATCTTCTTAACGTATCATCCTTTAAAAGGTCATCGTGAATGAATGTATGGTTACTGATAGGTGGGCTTCAACGCAAGCCCACATCATGACTACAGTTAATTGGACTCAACAGGCCTGTGGGCCAATTGTGGGTCTCATTCCTTATCAGCAGCATCCTAATCAACGAAATGGGTCATTTGTGAGGGAAACCGATAAATGTCTTTGAATGAAGTTAGATAAATTATAATTATCATTATTGTGTTTTTAATTTAAGAACTGTGAAGAGAGAAAAACTTGCCGCTTAAAACCAACGAATCCATTTTATTTTTTGATGTATATATTTTTTTTTTGGTTTGTGCTGGGAGAATTAATTCGTGTGAAAAATACATATATATTGCATTAGATGAGGCACGTGCTAAGTTGCACAGAAGTATATATTTACATGAAGCACAATTCATGGGAAGCCGTTCCAGTGCTTTTCTCGTGAGAAGTTGCATCTTTACCTTTAATTTTGAATGGATGGCTAGGATGAGATGGGGTATTTTAGGAAACTCAAAAAATTGGAAAGGGAGGCACGACGTTGTTGGATCTCACTCGCACCTCCCCTCCCATTCCGTCTTCCTCCCTCCCTCCCAAGCAAAAGATCATTACTAGTATGGGGAAATTGCGGTAAAAATCGGGGCAAAACTGGTGGGTTCTATGGTAGCGTCACGGAGGAATCCATGGTCGGCAGTGGGTGTTGGGCGGGAAGAATACAAAAGTGAGGGAGATCAGGCAGATTCTCTAATGGGTTTTCATGCCCTAAAATTCATTGATGATGGAGCGAACGAGTTGCTAAATTTCAGCCGAATGCAAGATGGCGCTGAGTGAATTTTTTGTTGAGGCAGATTCATTGCTCGGGATAGAAATTTTTTTGAGGTAGCTGCCTACTGTAATTTAACGGGTTTTTAATGGTAGATCCACTTAACAATCTATGAAAATGGCAGAGGACGTGCAGCCACTGGTATCGGGAACACCAAATTTGGTGAGTTTCATGCCAGCATCACCAACCTACAATCAATTGTTCCTAATTTTGGGAGCATAAAATTTGGGGCTTTGCAATGGAGGCCACGAAGAGGTTGCTCAATTTGCAATGGAGGCCTTCGTTAATAGAGCTTTATTGAAGGTGGCACCCATGGCATGACGGAGGAGAGGCGGGAGAAGATGGTGGAGTACCGAGACCCTATGCTCTGGCGGTACACAGAATTTGGTGTTCATGCGATGCATGTTGGAACGTTCCTAGCCATTCTCTCGTCCCGAATAAATTATTTATTTTAATGGGATGATATAAAAAAAATTGTATGATGGTTTTAACAAAAAGAGAGAGAAACCTATATACATTACAGTTTCATCATATATTGATAACCAACTACTATAAAAATAATGGTATATATAACTATGTTGTGATAAATAAATTATAAAATTTCTATTTAATACAAATATATATTAATTGATAATTTTATATTGATTTAATTTAATTTAATTTAATATTTATTTTTATTAGTTTTAAATTCAAATGTGCAACTTGAGAAATGAGTAAATGCTATGAGTTTTTGAAACATTAACCCATTATATTTGCAAAATAGCTAAACATAATAAATTGATCATATTTATAATTAATCGATTTGATATTTAATTTAATTTAATTTAATACTTATTTTACATTGAGATGACCACATGGAAGACATATGAATCATATAGGTTATGCAGATTTAAGCAACTATGTTCAGAAAATAACTTAATATAATAAATTGAGCATGTCTATGGTTAATGGAAAATTATTTACTGCACATGATACACTTATCTAGTACACTCAGTATACAATATATATGTTTTCAATTTATTGTTATTGAGTTTACTTTCAACTTTAAATTACATAAATTTTACAATTAAGAAGTGGTGTACCAGCACTTGATGCGGCATACGGCGTCCAAGTGTTCAAGTGATATAAAAATTTTATCTACGAGACTATTTTCAATGTTATAATAAAATTTTTATATTTTTATATTAAAAATACATTTAAAATATAAAAAATTTATTTATGGAAGCATTTTTATTGTTTCAGTAAATTTTTTAAATAGAATGAGATGTTCTATATCTTGAAGATTTTTATGAATTTTCTATTTAATTAATTTATTTTTAATTTAATTTAAATTAATATCCATATTTATTTTAGTTTTCAAATAAAATTTATTTTGTCAAACATGCTCGTATTTTTAAACAAATATACTCATACTGTCAATTTACTAAAATGCACTTACTTTCTATTTTTTCTCCCGAGAACAGCTTCTTATGAATTGGGCAAAAAACAACAGGTAGGTAAGCGACCCACCTAAGACATTACGTCTGCGTCCCTCCATAGATTCTCTTAAGTATCAATCATACCGCATATATCTATCGCCCGCAGCCTGTTGACAACTTCACAGGGCGACGATGCGATGACATCTTTTATTTTCCCAAAAATATTTTGGATTTCGGAAGAATAACAACATATAATTTTTCTTATTCTCAACACAGACCAACACTTTCTCCATTCTCCGTGCTCTCAACCTCTCATTCCATAGGACCTATGCTCATCTAATCCAAGTCTTGAACAGGACTATTAATCTAACACATAGCATAAGAATAAAAATCATCCAATAAATATTCATCTCTAATTCAACTTCTCTCCGCTTTAAAGAAACACGCTTGGTTGCTCAAATCGATATCTTGTTTTGGAAAAATGGAACTGATGACTGGCTCAAGTTCATTACAAAATCATTTGTATCGGTTGAAAATTAGGATTCAGTTGCACAATCTGGAATATGACCTCTTGCTGACATCATGCAAGCGTTGCGACTAAAGGCATCATCATCTTTAGACGCGTCCAGATATCATAGATTCAAAGGTGGAGCTATCATGACAATGGAAGAAAGAGGCAGCACTTCGGCAACGTAAGTTGCAAGATTTTTAGTGTTTTGTTTTTTTTTTTTTTCCTTTCTTTTTGTCCTCCTTCACGGATTCAGACATGGGATTTTAGTACCATGCACAGCAGCTATTACTTTCCATCCAAGGAATTTGCACAATTGGTCCAAAGTCCACTTTAATTTATGATGGACCACTTACCATCCATGCATGCCCCATGCACATCCACGAAAGCTAGAAAAGGTTAGTTTGCTTGCATATTGAGAGGGTGGAACTAAATTCGTATTGACACCATCTCTGCGGGTTTTTCAGCTCCGATTCTCATGTTTTTTTTTTCCAGCTTTACCCCCGCCTCCTCTATCCAATTACCCAGCAGTTCTTAACTCAAGTTTCACAAGATCCACATTGAATCTAACCACCAACTAAAATATGAATAGATAGCTACCGAAAAAGGTATGATTCATATTTCTCACCATTCGAAGTATTTTGAAAGTAATTTTCTTCATCAAAGACAAGGCTGTATAAATTAGAATTTCGGTGGATGATATTACGTAAAAAGATTGTTCATTTTTTTAAGACCAGAGAAAAACAATTCGTTATATATTTAGGTGGCGTTTCAAACTCCGAAGTATCCAAAGTTCCTGTATAGGATGTTCACGGATGCGTTTTCTTATTTTCAAAATAAAATTTAATACATTTTTTATATTTTAAATATAATTTTTTCATTCTTAATATATATTATTACGTTCTCATCTTATTTGTTTTGTGCGATTGAAGCTCTTTAATCTTGCGAACAGACCGTAACGAAAATCTTCATACTCTTTTCAGTTTCCTTTGTGACGACCAAAAAAAAATATTGGACCGTCTGGTCTGCATTAAAAGCAAATTGTATATTTAAAATTAGGTTGGTCCGGCTTTGTGGCCGATTTAGGAGTGTGATAATGACGGTAGGAGATGAATCATTGATGAGCAGAGACACGATGAGGAGAGAGAGAGCATATGGAGGAGCTGATGATGCTCTGGCAGTGAAGGTTGCTTCATGCGCAAGCTCGGTTCCCTCCCTGCGCTCTGCGACGCGTGTGCTTTCTTCACCGTCAAGTGCCATGCTGCCAAGAACGCTCGAGATGGTCCGGTTTCGCCATCAAAATTTCCTCCTCAAACTTCGAAAACTGCCACAATTAACATGATTTCTCACATGGACCGCCTCTTCCGTGCATTTTCCGCACCATCATGCATTCCCAGCTCCAAAGAAAACGCAAAAGCTCATTGATTTCTTAAAAGCTCTTAAACGTGCATATTTGGATAATTAAATCGTTAATGTAGACGTGTATCTTTTTTACACTTTTATTTACAACTTAAATAAGGCTTAGTTGACAGCTGGGCAATTGCTCAGTTGGTGCTCATCATTGCCTTAGTATTTGGCCAATTCTATTTCGAAGTACGTAAATGTTTTCGGGGAATTTTATTCCGTTTGATTTGCTAATGGGAGCTTTATCTCTACGTTGTTTATTTGAGAGTTTGGAGTGTGTCTTCCTTTTGAAAAAAGAAAAAAAATAAATTTGTAAGCATGATCTTAAAGTTTGCTTGTAAGATAAGTTAGAATATGCTGTAAAGTATTCCGATAAAAAAAAATGAGAGTTAGTTGTGTAAAAATATGATAAATTGTTCAAAGATTAAAACTTTATATTAAAAATATAAAATGTAGTTGTTTTTTTTTAAGAATGAAAAGATATAGACGAATGATCTTTTCAGACTGATTTCCGACCGGTCTGAAAATATATTTTTTTTTTTTTGAAAAATAATTTTATAAACTTGTTAATCTAGTTATATTTAATTTATAAACCAAGTTTTATCATTTTTAGATATGTCTATATATTTATTTTGGATTTTAAATACAGGGGTATTTAAGTCATTTTAATATTCTTAAAATGACTTAAATACCCCTGTATTTAAAAATCCAAAATAAATATATAGACATATCCAAAAATGATAAAACTTGGTTTATAAATTAAATATAACTAGATTAACAAGTTTATAAAATTATTTTCAAAAAAAATAAAAAATATATATATTTTTTGACCGGTCGGAAATCACCGGATTTCCGACCGGTCTGAAAAGATCGGTGCTCAAAGATATATTAGGTAGTTCAAACTATAGAATAAGATGAGAATTTGAGAGGAAAATATATTAGGAATATTAAAAATAAGTAAAGTTATATTCAGACATATTTAAAATAAGTGAATATGTATTTAAAAATATAACATCTCTATCTCATCCTTATCCCATCATGAACTAATTAACCAATCAAAATTTAACTAGGGGTGCAAGTCGGTTCGGGTACGCTCGAGTAGGGGTGAAACCTACCCTTACCCATTTTTTAAAAACGTCTACCCTACCCTATTTTAGACCGGATCGGTCCGAAGTCTACCCTACCCAATTTTTTCAAGTGCGGGTCGGTTCCGGTTCGGTTCCAAATCGGTTCCTGTAGATAAGGTTATTTGTCAGTTGCTTAAACCTTGATCTAATTTACAAATCAGTACTTTGAGTTCTAATCCTTAGCTTTACAAAAGCCCCTCCTTAGTAGAAAAATAAAAACGAGATTCACTATATAATCAATGAGAAAAAAAGGCCAATGGAAAAAAAAGAGAAAAATCAACAATCTAGGAAATGAATCCCATGGAAACGACAAGCATACGGGCAGATGAAGCTCAGATGGTCGACGGAAAAATCAATATGGCATCCAGCATGAAAATGAATCTTTCAAGCCCGTCCATGGTCTACGACTGCATATCAGATTTGTTGGGTCCCGAATAGATGGCAAAACCCAAGAGGGGAGGGGTGAATTGGGTTCTTAAAAATTTCTTTGGTAACTTAAAAACTTAACCCCTTGTAGAATTAATCCCCTTGAATGAAGAAACTGAATGGAAAGCAAAGTAATAAAGAGAGCAGAAATAAAAGCAAGTAGACAAGGATTTTATAGTGGTTCGGGCAACCTCCCTACTCCACTCTTCCAAGCTCACACTCCTTGTGACTTGGGTTCCACTATTGTATTCCGCGAATACAACTAGAGCCTCTTGCTCTCTTCTAGATTCTAGCTCTAGGGGGCATATACAACCAGAGCCTCTTGCTCTCTTCTAGATTCTAGCTCTAGGGGGCATCAACAACTAGAGCCTCTTGCTCTCTTCTAGATTCCAGCTCTAGGGGGCATCAACAACTAGAGCATCTTGCTCTCTTCTAGATTCCAGCTCTAGGGGGCATCAACAACTAGAGCCTCTTGCTCTCTTCTAGATTCCAGCTCTAGGGGGCATCAACAACTAGCACAAGTAGGTGATGAGTCACACTCCAATCACACACTACTTTGCTACCACTTGATCTTAGCTACGCAAGCTAAATCAAGTTCAACACGAACAAGTAAACAATAAAAGTAAACTACACTTTACAGGTGTGTAGAAACGATTTAGAGCAGGGAAGAACTTGTAGATGATGGCTTTGAAGTTTCTGAATGTAGCTCTTGCAACTTGAATCACAATTCTTCCTCCTTGAGTGATTTGATCTCTTTGAAGCTCTTATGGATATGAGTTATGCTCACTTAATGATCCTCTTATTTTTCCTTCGTTCACAATGGGTTGTATTTATAAGTTTGGAGGGAATCCGAACGTTAGAAGGTTGGTGGCGTGCATTTAATGCGCCAACGTTCGAAAATAAATCCGACCGTTGCGACCCAAGTCGCAGGTGGAGTCGACTTCGGGTGCGACTTTACCCAAGTCGCTGACGGAGTCGACTTCGGGTGCGACTTCGCAGACTCCGATCTTCAGTTTTCAACGCTGGAAGTTTTTCCTCGATTGAAGTCGATCATGAAGTCGACTTGGTTTTGCGACTTCACTCAAGTCGCAGTCTGGAGTCGACTTGGCTTCGCGACTTCACTTCCTGTAGCGACTTCAAGTTCCAGGTCGGGTCGACTTGGCTTCAGACTTGACCCAAGTCGCAGGTGGAGTCGACTTGGGGTGCGACTTCACCTCGGCAGTTGATTTTCTGAATTTGGAACTTGGAATTCTTCATTTTCCTTTTGGATTAATGTCTTCTCTTCTGCTTGCTTGGCTTTAATCTTAGTTTAGCTTGAATCTTTGAAGAGCCTGCTTGCTTTGGAGTTTGTTCTTGAAGACTTGACTGTTTGAAGCATGCTTGATGTCTTTGCCTTTGATTTGTTCTAGATCTTGAATCCTTGAACTTTGATAGGCTTGTTTTGATCTTGATCATGCTTGAAGCTCTTAAGCCTAGAGTGAAGAAGTCCTTTGAATGATTTGGAACCTTTGGAAGCTTTGACTATGATTCATCTTGAACTTTGCAACTTATTTGGATTTTCTCTAAACTTGATTTGTTCTTGGTTTGCATTTAAACTTGAAACCAAGTTTTGAACTTGCATCTTTGATCATGGAAAGAAGCTAGTTTTCCCATCCTTGAGCCTTGAATTCTTCAAGTCGCACTTCGGGGTCGACTTCGTTCGCAACTTCACCCAAGTTGCACATGGAGTCGACTTGGGCTGCGACTTGGCAGCTCCGTGTCCCAATTTTCAACTCTGGAAGAAATTGCACGATTGAAGTCGATAGCGAGGTCGACTTCGTCTGCGACTTGGCTATCCAAGTCGCATGTGGAGTCGACTTGACCCGCGACTTCACTTGGTCTTCTTCCCATTTCAGCTCTGGACGTTCTGCATGTTTGAAGTCGATCTTGGAGTCGACTTGGGGATCGACTTGGCCTTCCTAACTTGATTTTCTTCAAATGTATATTCCTTAAACATTTCACAAACTTGTTAGTAGCCAAGACATACTCAAATTGATTTGTTAATCATCAAAATATAGATTTAGCTAGTTTTCCTCATGTTTCCAACAATCTCCCCCTTTTTGATGATTGACAAAACCGATTTGAGTGGATACCTTTCATTAAAAATAATATGCTCATATTGCATTTTAAAATCATGCTTATGCTTATGCAAACAGAATATTCACATATAAATATCATGTAAGCATATCCTACTCTCCTCCCCATTCTTACTCTTCTCTTCTTACATCTCTCTCCCCTTTAATCATCTCTCTCCCTTTTTAAATCATTAAGACTTATACTCAATTTTTCAACTCAAATACTCTTCTTCTCCTTAAATCTCTCTCCCCCTTTTTGTCAATATATCAAAAAGATTAGAGGGTAATCAAAGAGATAGGTGGGTTAGCTCCCCCTAAATGGGTGCTCCCCCTGAGTTTATGCTTATCCTAATTTTAGATACTACTTGTTGGACATGATACCAAATGTTATTACTTGTTAGATTTTATACCACTTGATGTAGCATTTGTTGTTTTGTTACTTAGGTGAGCTCAATCATTCCCATGTTATTTCTAATTTTATAGAATGCTTCTCTTGCTAGGGGTTTAGTAAAAATATCTGCAACTTGATCCTCAGTTCTATCAAATTCCAAACATATGTCATGATTTTCTACATGTTCTCTAATGAAATGGTGTCTAAGATCTATATGTTTGGTCCTAGAATGCAATACAGGATTCTTGTTTAGACAAATGGCACTGGTATTATCACATTTGATAGATATATCTTTAAAATCTATTGCTCCCGTCGGCAATATATTCGGCTTCCGCCGTAGATAGAGCGACACTAGTTTGTTTTCTTGAAAACCATGAAACCAACATGCTTCCAAGAAACTGACATGTTCCACTAGTGCTCTTTCTATCTACTTTGTAACCGGCAAAATCCGCATCCGAGTAGCCGATTAGATCAAAATTAGAGCCCTTTGGATACCATAGTCCTAAGTTGGTAGTGTTTACTAGATATCTAAAAATTCTTTTCACAGCTACCAAGTGTGATTCTTTTGGGCATGATTGAAATCTAGAGCACATACACACACTAAACAAAATATCTGGCCTAGAAGCAGTTAAATACAATAAGGAACCTATCATGCTTCTATACACTTTCATATCAACTAATTTTCCCTTTTCATCTTTGTCCATTTTGATTGTGGAGCTCATGGGCGTGTTTGCTCCTTTGCTGTTCTCCATGCCAAACTTCTTGAGCATCTCCTTGATGTATTTGGACTGGTTTATAAAGATTCCTTCATTTAGTTGCTTGATTTGCAGTCCAAGGAAGAAGTTTAGCTCTCCCATCATGCTCATCTCAAACTCTTTCTGCATAAGCTCAGAAAATTCTTGGCAAAGAGTTTCATTAGTAGCACCAAAAATAATATCATCTACATAAATCTGAATGATCAATATATCCTTTTCTTTATATTTGATAAACAAAGTGGTGTCTACCTTTCCTTTTTGAAAATCGTGATCAATCAGAAATTTGCTTAGTCTATCATACCAAGCCCTTGGAGCTTGTTTTAATCCATATAATGCTTTGGTTAGCTTGTATACAAATTTAGATTGATCTTTTTCCTCAAATCCAGGTGGTTGCTCAACATACACCTCTTCATTTATATAACCATTCAGAAATGCACTTTTGACATCCATTTGAAACAATTTAAAGTTCATGTGAGATGCAAAAGCTAGTAAGATGCGAATTGCTTCTAATCTAGCAACCGGTGCATAGGATTCCTCAAAATCTATTCCTTCTTCTTGTGAGTATCCTTTTGCCACAAGTCTAGCTTTGTTCCTCACTACAAGTCCACTTTCATCTAATTTGTTCCTAAAGACCCACTTGGTGCCAATAATAGTACAATCATTTGGTCTAGGAACAAGATGCCAAACTTTATTTCTTTCAAATTGATTTAGCTCTTCTTGCATTGCTATAATCCAGTTTTCATCATCAAGAGCTTGTTCAATATTAGAAGGTTCAATCTTGGATACAAAAGCATATTGTCCACACACATTTTGCTTTGACCTTCTAGTTTTTACACCTTCATACACATTTCCTATAACTTGCTCAATTGGATGTGCATGATTGAATTTTAAATCAGTTGGAGGTTTATAGGAATTGTTACCTTCACTTACCCTTTCCTCCATGGATTCTTCTTGCTTTTCCATATGCAATTTTTCAAGATTGCTTGTTATGTCATCTGCATCACTTAGATCATCTTTTCTTTTAAAGCATGTATTAGTTTCATCAAAAATAACATGTATGGATTCTTCTACAACTTGGTTTCGTTTATTGAAAACTCTATATGTTTTGCTATTTGATGAATAACCAAGGAATATTGCTTCATCACTTTTAGCATCAAGTTTTCCCAAGTTGGTTTTTCCATTGTTCAGAACATAACATGTGCATCCAAAAGCATGAAAATAAGATATGTTTGGTTTCCTTCCTTTCCATAGCTCATATGGGGTCTTTTTCAAGATTGCTCTAATGGTAACTCGATTTAAAACATGACAAGCTGTGCTTACAGCTTCACCCCAAAATTTCTTAGATAATTTGCTCTCATTTAGCAATGTTCTAGCCATCTCTTGTATAGTTCTGTTTTTCCTTTCAACTACTCCATTTTGTTGTGGAGTCCTTGGTGCAGAAAATGTGTGATGAATTCCTTTTTCATTACATAATTTTGTGAATCGTTTGTTCTCAAATTCACCACCATGGTCACTCCTTATACACAAAATGGTATTCTGTTTTTCATTTTACAAAAGTTGAAAACATAGAGAAATCTTCATCTTTGCTAGCTAAGAGAATTACCCATGTAAATCTTGAAAAGTCATCAACAATCACAAATACATATTTCTTTCCACCAATGGTTAAGATGTCGGATGGCCCATATAGATCCATGTGTAGCAATTCAAGTGGCCTAGTGGTGGAAATCTCCTTTTTGGTAGAAAAAAAAAACATCTTTGGTTGTTTAGATAATTGACATGCCTTACATAATTTATTTTTGTCATATTTCAACTTAGGCAAGCCTTCTACCAAACTCTTTTTCCATAGGGTCTTTATGTTTGACATATTCACATGTCCAATTCTTTTATGCCAAACCCATGGATCATTTTCAATGACCATTAGACATTGACCATCTAGTTCATCAAGTGAAACCAAATATACATTTCCATGTCTTCTTCCACTAAACATGATATGCTCACCATCAAATACATTGCATACAGATGATTCAAACACAACCTTATATCCTTTATCACATAATTGGCTAATGCTCATTAAGTTATGCTTGAGTCCTTCAACAAACAAAACATCCTCCATGCATGCATTTGAGCTACTGTAAATATTTCCTTTACCTTTGATTTTACCTTTCTAATTATTACCAAAGGCAACCGTTCCGTCGTTGCAAGGCTTAAGTTTGTGAAACAAATTTCTTTCTCCAGTCATGTGCCTTGAACAACCGCTATACATGAACCATGCATTGTTTGCCTTTGCCTTTAAACAAATCTAAAAAATAGACAAATAATTCTCATCTTTTTGGTACCCATTTTATGGGTCCATTTGGGTTAGTAAAATGATTCAATCTTCGTTGCTCTACCTTAGAAAGCCCAAATCTCGTGTTCCTTGGAACCCAAACTAATCTTGCACCATGGTCATATAATTTCTTGAAGTTACATTTATAGGCTTTATGACCCATTTTGTTACAGAAATTGCAAGCCATTGGTAATCTAGGAGTAGGCCTCCAAGTATATTTTGGTTCAAATGTTGGCCTTTTAGTCCACACAACATTTTTCCTTTGTGGCTTGAATGTAGGTGCAGTATTTGTTTGATATTTTCCATGTATTGGCACATTTGATTTACCACTTTCTTTTTGCTCAAATGTATTGTATTCAAGACCTCTTCTATCTGTTTGTGAGGTCATATTCAAGAACATCTTCACATTTTCACCGGGATTAGAGAACTTTGCTAATGATTCATTTAAGGATTCGTTCTCCTTTTTCAGTTTCTCAACTTCTTTCAACAACAATTCATTTTCTTCTTTCAATTTTGTTGACATTTCAGCTAGTTTTCCATTTTCAATGATAACAATGTTACATTGTTTTCTTTTTAATGTCAACTTGTTTCCTAGCTTTTTGATTTCCCCATACAATGAATCATATGCAATTTGTAGTTCATCTAATTCGGCACATTTGAGGCAATCATGAAAAGAAGAATAACTTGATTGAGAATAAGGTTTGGAAGTTACCTCTTCACTTTCTGTGTATTTTGTTGAGGTAGGTTGATCTTCCAAAACTTCCGTCGTGTTCAAGCATAGCAGTTCTTCTTCTTGTTCGATTTGTGCTACGCAGCATATTCTTGCACAGTTGGCCGCACCGTTGTTATCGGTTGAAGAGCTGCATGTTGATGACGTCTCCTCATTGACGTACATGCCTCTTCCCTTTGACCTTTCTTCCGGTGTAGGACATTGTGTTTGCATATGTCCTACGCCCCCGCATCTATAGCATTTGATTGGTTCTTCCTTTTTCTCTCTGGAATTTCTGTCTTTGAAATTTCTGAAATTTCCGCCTTTTCTCACAAATTTTCTGAATCGTTTTGTGAGTAGGGCCATCTCGTCATCGTTTTGAGAGGATGAGGTGTCATCCGTGTCTTGTGTAGCTTTTAAGGCAATTGCTCTTTTGCATTTGTGTTGATCCTCATTCCTTTTCTTAATTAGCTCATGTGACATGAGTGAGCTAATAAGATTTTCAAGCTTCAATGTGTTGAGGTCTTTGGCTTCTTCAATTGCCGTTATCTTTGGAGTCCATGAATCCGGTAGAGCTCTCAATATCTTCATAACCTGCTCGGATTCAGAAATAGCTTTTCCAAGACCCTTTAGAGCATTAGTAATTTTAGAAAATCTTGCAAATATTTCAGAAATATTTTCAGTATCTAGCATTCTGAAATTTTCAAACTCTCCAATCAAAATGTTTCTCCTAGTCCCTTGGACTTGGGAGGTTCCTTCATAAATAGATGTTAGAGTATCCCATATCTCTTTTGCAGTCAAACAAGAAGATACTCTATCATACTCCGAAGCCGTAAGAGCACAAAATAAAGAATTCATTGCCTTGGCATTGCTCTTGACGGTTCTAACTTCCTCTTCGGTCCATTTGGAAGCTTTGTCATCGGTAGGCAAAATCACACCATCTTGGATAGCAATCCAAGAATCCATATCGGTAGCCATGATGAGTTGCTTCATACGAAGCTTCCAATAGCCAAAGTTGTTCCCATCAAACAAGGGTGGCCTTGTGAATGATTGGCCTTCAGCAAAAGCGGGAACGGAAATGGATTGGGATGCCATAAGGTTGGATCTCTTTGGTTTAATTCAAAGACCTGCTCTGATACCACTTGTTGGGTCCCGAATAGATGGCAAAACCCAAGAGGGGAGGGGTGAATTGGGTTCTTAAAAATTTCTTTGGTAACTTAAAAACTTAACCCCTTGTAGAATTAATCCCCTTGAATGAAGAAACTGAATGGAAAGCAAAGTAATAAAGAGAGCAGAAATAAAAGCAAGTAGACAAGGATTTTATAGTGGTTCGGGCAACCTCCCTACTCCACTCTTCCAAGCTCACACTCCTTGTGACTTGGGTTCCACTATTGTATTCCGCGAATACAACTAGAGCCTCTTGTTCTCTTCTAGATTCTAGCTCTAGGGGGCATCAACAACTAGAGCCTCTTGCTCTCTTCTAGATTCCAGCTCTAGGGGGCATCAACAACTAGAGCATCTTGCTCTCTTCTAGATTCCAGCTCTAGGGGGCATCAACAACTAGAGCCTCTTGCTCTCTTCTAGATTCCAGCTCTAGGGGGCATCAACAACTAGCACAAGTAGGTGATGAGTCACACTCCAATCACACACTACTTTGCTACCACTTGATCTTAGCTACGCAAGCTAAATCAAGTTCAACACAAACAAGTAAACAATAAAAGTAAACTACACTTTACAGGTGTGTAGAAACGATTTAGAGCAGGGAAGAACTTGTAGATGATGGCTTTGAAGTTTCTGAATGTAGCTCTTGCAACTTGAATCACAATTCTTCCTCCTTGAGTGATTTGATCTCTTTGAAGCTCTTATGGATATGAGTTATGCTCACTTAATGATCCTCTTATTTTTCCTTCGTTCACAATGGGTTGTATTTATAAGTTTGGAGGGAATCCGAACGTTAGAAGGTTGGTGGCGTGCATTTAATGCGCCAACGTTCGAAAATAAATCCGACCGTTGCGACCCAAGTCGCAGGTGGAGTCGACTTCGGGTGCGACTTTACCCAAGTCGCTGACGGAGTCGACTTCGGGTGCGACTTCGCAGACTCCGATCTTCAGTTTTCAACGCTGGAAGTTTTTCCTCGATTGAAGTCGATCATGAAGTCGACTTGGTTTTGCGACTTCACTCAAGTCGCAGTCTGGAGTCGACTTGGCTTCGCGACTTCACTTCCTGTAGCGACTTCAAGTTCCAGGTCGGGTCGACTTGGCTTCAGACTTGACCCAAGTCGCAGGTGGAGTCGACTTGGGGTGCGACTTCACCTCGGCAGTTGATTTTCTGAATTTGGAACTTGGAATTCTTCATTTTCCTTTTGGATTAATGTCTTCTCTTCTGCTTGCTTGGCTTTAATCTTAGTTTAGCTTGAATCTTTGAAGAGCCTGCTTGCTTTGGAGTTTGTTCTTGAAGACTTGACTGTTTGAAGCATGCTTGATGTCTTTGCCTTTGATTTGTTCTAGATCTTGAATCCTTGAACTTTGATAGGCTTGTTTTGATCTTGATCATGCTTGAAGCTCTTAAGCCTAGAGTGAAGAAGTCCTTTGAATGATTTGGAACCTTTGGAAGCTTTGACTATGATTCATCTTGAACTTTGCAACTTATTTGGATTTTCTCTAAACTTGATTTGTTCTTGGTTTGCATTTAAACTTGAAACCAAGTTTTGAACTTGCATCTTTGATCATGGAAAGAAGCTAGCTTTCCCATCCTTGAGCCTTGAATTCTTCAAGTCGCACTTCGGGGTCGACTTCGTTCGCAACTTCACCCAAGTTGCACATGGAGTCGACTTGGGCTGCGACTTGGCAGCTCCGTGTCCCAATTTTCAACTCTGGAAGAAATTGCACGATTGAAGTCGATAGCGATGTCGACTTCGTCTGCGACTTGGCTATCCAAGTCGCATGTGGAGTCGACTTGACCCGCGACTTCACTTGGTCTTCTTCCCATTTCAGCTCTGGACGTTCTGCATGTTTGAAGTCGATCTTGGAGTCGACTTGGGGATCGACTTGGCCTTCCTAACTTGATTTTCTTCAAATGTATATTCCTTAAACATTTCACAAACTTGTTAGTAGCCAAGACATACTCAAATTGATTTGTTAATCATCAAAATATAGATTTAGCTAGTTTTCCTCATGTTTCCAACAAGATTCACATAACGCAAGAATTGTTTTCTGACCGTATCGCCTTACTACATTAATTGCATCAACAACAAGTACACAGTTTTGTTCCATCCATCACAGATAGACTCAAGCACAGCTCCAACCCGGAATCAAACACCTTTTTCAACATATACAATACGCCTATTTACAAGGCCCACAGACGACTGATTACTTCATCTCCACCATTCGACGTCAAAGCTAATCTGGCGACGCCAGATGAGAAGCGATCGAGGAGTGGTACATGGCATCGTGCCAGGTCTCCGTCGCCCTCGACCCCTGCCTCAGCAACCTAGCCTTCTCAGCCATTAGCACGGAGCTCCTAGCCGCCAACCAGAAACTCTCCCGTTCAGGAAATTCCCGTCCAGGTAAAGCCGCTTTAGAGAGAGAGAGAGAGAGAAAAAAAAATCACCGAGCCGTGGAGGGGAGCTGTGCCGGCGCCGCTGCCTGATCTTCTGCCGCCTGCTGCCACGATTTCCGCCGGTGCCGCTGCCACGATCTCTGCCGCTGCCGTAGAGGAGAAAGGAAATGCCGAAATGGGGACTGGGCGAATGCGAATGGGATAGGGCTGGTCGTGTATTCGTGCGTGGTCGAGTGGGGAAAAGTAACTTAAGATATATATCATATATATTATAATATATGAAAACCGGGTCGGTTCCGGGTACCCAGAACCGGAACCGACCCCTACCCGAAATTGAACGGGTATTTCGCCCGAGGAACCGAACCTACCCAATTTCGGGTACCCGAACCGACTTGCACCCCTAAATTTAACCAAGCCCTCATCCTGTTTTAAGATATGAAATAGCCTTAACAGCAAATATATTTGTCGTTTGTGGCTTAGTATTTTGCACAACTATTATCATATTATTGAGATTCGGATGCGTGTCTGATTTAAGATATGCTCTCCCGCCTCATCTGCGTCACTCTTTCGTTCGTTCCCCGTCAAGAATGTACTAGCTCGGATAGGATAAGTGAGATTTTGTTGAGAATCTGCGTCGTCGTCATACGACCCATCATACCCTGGACTGTGCACGCAAACCCTACGCCCAACGAAGCAGTACATGGGCCCCACTCGTAGGCATTCGATTTCCAACATTTTCGGCTCTCCATGCTTAGAAGGTATGTGTGTTTGGTAATGGATAAAACTTTTGATAAAAAGTTATAGAGAGTAGAAGTTGTCAAATGATGTGATATGATGGTGAACAAATAGGATAAAGTTGAAATAGATAGGTTAGTTGTGTTGGTAGTTGTGTATAAATAATTGAAAAGTAGGATAATTGTATAGAAAAGTGTGAAAAAATGATTAAAAAATAGAATAGTTATGAAGAGTGAAAAGTTTTAGATTGAAAAGTTTTAACTTGACAACTTTTATTTATTACCAAACACACCCTGTAAAAATAATCCCTTCTAATTTTATAATTGCGGAGAAGTGTATTATTTGAGTTTATGTGCAATCTGAGCTTGCCTTGCCAGTAGCCGCTAACGCTAAACCTAGCTGTAAATTCTAACCTTAACCTTGTTTTATAAAACTTACACTGTGACTTTGTTTATATAAATTGATTAAGGTTCAAGTTGAAATTCATGCCCATAAGTTTTCACTTGTGTTGAAACTTAAAAGTGATAATGAAATATTTCAAAAAAATGATAATAGGAATTTAATTTTTTCATATTGAATGTGCGATAATTATTTAACTTATAAGTGAAATGATAAATAACCTAACTTTTCTTAAAACTAGTAATTTACAATGAACATAGATCCTATGCACCCATTTGCATTTAGGCTCCGTGCACTCTGGTGCAAATGTTTATTTTCTATATTTTTTGATTTTTTAATACAACTGTTAATCTAAGTATATTTAATGTATGTATCAAATTTTGTCATTTTTCAAGATTTTTGGATTTTTAAATTAGTGTCATTTTTAGTAATTTAAAATTATAAAAATTCTACTAATTTTAAAAAATAAAAAATATTTCAAAATGGTAAAATTGGTACACATATTGAATACAATTAGATTAACTATTGTATAAAAAAATTTAAAAATAAAATATAAGTTGAATGCACCTGAGTGCACCAAGCCAAAGCACAAATAGGTACATATGATCGAATTCCATATATAATATATTCCTAAAAAAAACTTAACTTCTTAGAATAAGAAAATAATACAACAACTAAAATGTAAACAGGTAAATAATACGACATGTAAAGATTGTTATAACTAAAGATAGTATAGTTCATATATTTTCATATGACAGACATATATTCAAATAAAAACATAAGTAGGATAAAATAAATATGAAAAATGTTGTGTGTATATGATGCTTTTTTATATTAAATGTAAACAAGAAAAATTAAGCTTAAGTTCCTTGGGTTTAAGTTCTTTTAGTTTAGGTTTTAAAAAACAAGTGTAGACATCAATTCACACAGTTTAGCAAGTTGGGCTCAAGCCAAACTTGACATAAATTGCACTTCTAATACATGATAGCTATTCATAAATTAAAGGTAATTTACAAGTATGCTAAAACATATCCATATAACCATATAACCATTTGTAATCACATCCAGCACATTGAATTTTATGGATAAATCATTTAAAAATACTTTTAAAATTTCAAAGTTACCTTATCTGTTTCCATGCGGTGCTTTTACTGGATATTTTATGTCACTAACCCCTACTGTTATTCGTTTACTTTTATTTTTAAACATCGTAAAATTAAATTATTGAAGCCGCTGGTATTTTGATCTTTCATTGTTTAAAAAGACTACGATGCATTGATGTCGATTTTTGTAATTGTTTGTTTCAGAGCGTGTTTGTTAAAGCTACAACTTTTTTACTCCATATTTTTAACTATTTTTCACTTATTCACATACAGTTACCATGTTTTTAATTATTTTTATGCCACTACTCATACATATAACCCATCCAATTTAACTTTATTTTCTTTATTTTTCATTAATATCTCATCACATCACATCATTTTTTCATATTTTAAAATTTTGAACTTAAAAAAACCTTTTATTAAAATTTTTATTACTTCCTAAACACACAATCAGTGAAAATTTATATTTATAGATTTTACTTCTATGTAACCAGGTTATATAAACATGGTCCCATGTAACCTCCTAAAATTATAAGATGTCTATGATTGATTTAAAACTCAATCCATTAATTATATTTAACATCACTTGTTTATTTTAGAGACTAATTTTCATCCAAATCAAGTATGTGAATGAGTTAGATTTGCCCAAAAGTGTGTATATATATATTCATGTGTAAATTATGAATACATGATTTGCCTAAAAGTGTGTATATATATATATAAATTATGAAAAAATGTTTAGATTTATTCATACGTATATTATAATGTAATAATATATTGTAAAATCATTTATCCATATAGTAGTATATTTTATATGATCTAGTTGTTGAAAAAACTATTTTAAATTTGATATTTTAGCATTAAACTATTTTATTGCGTTGATTTTACACTTGTATAAATGAGACTCATATATATAGTGAAATTTTAAAAAATAAAAGGGCTTTTGAAATACTATAAATGACACTAATTACAACGGATGGTGTAGATTTTCTATCAAACATCAAGATTTTAAAAACAAAATAGATTACAAAAGAGGTTTCATATAAACGAGACTGCATATTTATTTATATTTGTTGTTGGAAATGTGACTTTCTTAGGCCGAGCTAAGTTAGGCTTTATTTAGGCCGGAATGAATATGTAAAGTTAAGTATGTTTAATTTATAAATCAAGCTTTTACTTTTTTTGGTGCTTTAAAGTTTTTTTTTTAAATATAGTAGTATTATCGTAATATTCTAATGTATTTATAAGTTAAATATACATGACTTTAGACATTCATTAAAAAAAACTGAAAAAAATAAAAAAAAATATTTTTTACGCAGGCTTAAGAGAATCACGGCTCTTGTTGCTGACGGTGAAGATAAAATTTTAAATTATTGGATTATTGCATCCATACTGATCGTCTGGCTGGTCGAAATTGCTGGTGTCTGGTGAAATATGTATTTGTACAATTGTACTTACAAAGTCTGCCTGAAAATGCAGATGTAGTTATAAACCTCAAGCTTTTTTCAAAACTAACAAAATACCACCACCTCGGCCAGTTCAGGTGGTACAAGACATGTCATCTTAAACAAACATTGTCTCTTTTTTAATATTCTAAGATGTACTGAGATGTAATTTAAAATATCCCAATTGAATTTAAAAAAGCTAACAAAATACCGTTCAAAATTGATAAAGTTATAAAATACAAAAATTCATTTTTTAAAATGTTTATACAATAAATAAATCTAACGCGGGAAGATCAATTTAATTCAAGAAATATGTTTTTTTTTTTTACTTTTTTTGTATTTAAGGGTATTTTCCTGTATTTTATAATTTGATTTATTTACATGGGTATTTTAATCATTTTTAGGATTTGTTTGTGCGCCTATGAATCTAGGAAAGATTGGAAGTACAGATATAAATTCTACGAAGGTCACGGCAAATCAATAATTCCAACTAAACCTTGTAGGCACCAATGAAAAATCCCTTAAATTATTTGTTTTAATAATTTTTATTGTGATATAAAATACAAAAATGTTAAAAAGCAGGAGGGCGACGCAACATAACGGATGCATTGATTACGGGTGAATAGAATAAAATAAAATAAACAACTACTGAAATATGATTGCAAATGAATATATAATAAAAATAGAACAATCAAGTACTTAAAAGTGTTAAATTATCTGAAAAAATACACAGGACGTGCTTGGATAAGCATAGACTTTTAAAATAAAAAAGTTTCAATCTCCGTAACTAATTTTTAAATTTATTTTTTCACAACTTCCTGTATAATTACAATATTTTTAATTATTAATAAATAATTATTTATATAACAAACATATCTATTTTGACTTTATGATGTGTTTATAAATGGATAAAAAAATAAGTTGACAAATTTTTGGTGTAACATTTTCGAAATGAGAGAAAATAATATGATACTGCAGAGATAATGATGAAGAGTAAAAAAATAAGCTTATTAATAAAAAAGAATAAAGTTAAAATATAAATTAGTTGTTTATAAATAATTGAAAAGTAAAGTAATTGTACAAGAAAATGTAAATAAATAATTAAAAATATGATAATTAGAAAGAATGAAAATCTTTAGATTAATTTCTTTTTCTTGTTTGAGTTTAGCGGTTCAAAAACTTAGGACATGCACTGCCTTAGATTTGGAC
Source organism: Annona cherimola (assembly GCA_030490835.1). Lineage (NCBI taxonomy): Eukaryota > Viridiplantae > Streptophyta > Magnoliopsida > Magnoliales > Annonaceae > Annona > Annona cherimola. The sequence goes on along the minus strand of CM059977.1, from coordinate 12,909,357 downwards.
CTGGACCAAGGGCCAGAACATTGCTATTAAGTTAAATTGAAAACATTGCTATTAAGTTAAATTGAAAATTTGTTGGCGTAGTCAAGCATGCCCTTATTATATTTAGCATTTACAATTACTTTTATCATAACATTCTTTGTTTTTCAAACACAAAGAATTTTACCACTTACTTTTCCAAAAAAAAAAAAAATATATTTATTAAACACACTCATAAACAAATTTTTTTTTTTATATTTATTTACTTGTTCATCTCCCAAACCGGACATTGAAATAGGACAGGCCGCGGTGGCGCTCCTGCCTCGCTATCAGCCTTCGGAAGCGCGTAAAACAGGGCAGGCGCTCGCGCTGCTTTAGGCGCTGGCAACGTGAAGAATGTGCACGTGAGATCCTGTCGTCCATCACATGTACTGCATCTCCCGCCGCTGAGAAGAGCAGATAAGACTCGCGTGCTTCGATTTCTCTTTTTTTTTTTTTTTTCTACCTAGGTACCGGATGCCGTTGGCCGTTGATCAAAACTCTCTCCTGATCAACGTCCACTATCTGAGTATGATTTGCCACTACAACGTTTAGCCCCTGCGCCTCAGTGTAATTCTTGGCATTTGGATCAAAAGACCAATGCGCAACTAGGGGTGCAACTCGGGCTCATGAAACTCGGGTTCACCTCAACCCTAACCCTAACCCTATTTGTAAAATTTCAACCCTAACCCTAACCCTATTTGTAAACCTCAACCCTAACCCTATTTTTGAAATTCGGGCTCGGGTTGAGTTTCGGGTTGACATCTTCTATTAATATGTCTTTGTTACTCATTTTATATATAATTTTTTATCACAAATCTATTATATAAAAAATTTTAAAAAACAATTTATTGTATGAAATTAAGAAAAATTCAAATACCGCTTAAGAGTAGAAAGAAAGAAACTTGTTTTGAGCATTCTCTTTGTATCAAGTAGAATATGGATTATGTGTAAACGTTGTCAATAAAATTGTATTATTAATCATTAATTGTATTTTTTTACTCCTCTATTGTTTTAAGCTTATTTTACAACTATAATTTTAAAGTTCTCATAAATTTTCCTGTTGGAAAAAAAGATCTCAAAAAAATTTAATATCATAGGATTTCGTTGGTCAAAAGGCTTCAGTAGAAAAGGCGTGAAGAGTAATTTTTTTTAAAAAAACCGTTGGACCTGTATCATAATGTAAATTGGGAATAGGAATTTTGTTGAAATCACTTAAGATGTTAGATTGTCTCGGCGATGAGCTGTCCATGCCTACCATACCGTACTCCTGTTGTCCATCATCCATCCATAAGTAATATGTTATTATTATAATATAAATTATATATTTTAAATAAATTATATATTTTAAATAAATTATATATTTTAAATAAATTATATATTTTATATAAATGCAAATTCGGGTTCGGGCTTGCCTGAACCCAAAATCGAGCCCTATTTGAATTCGGGTTCGGGTTGAAAAGGTCAGAGTTTCAACACTGTATTTTTTCGGGTTCGGCGGGCCAGGTTCGGGCTGAACCCGGCCCAAGTTGCACCCTGTGCGCAACCAAGTTCCAACGAAAGTAATCGGACATTATTTTATTCTAACCATCATCTCAATCCGAGCTATTCCTAATCCTGGGGTGGCCAGATCAGGAATTCCAATCCTAATTCTGGGGTGGCCCAATAGTGGGCGCTAAGCAAGGAGCACGTGCAAAAGTATTCCAGCTGTGCTAGGCATCAGTCGAAGATTGCCACGTGTAACGCGAGTAAACTTATCGACAGACCGCAGCCTCGACGGGCTTGGATTCTGTTCGCAGGAAGCAATCGCGGGTAGAAAAAAAGGGGAGAGGTTTGCTGGGAAAAAGGAAATGAGATGGGGGACTCCGACAGACAGCGACAAAGTGCGAGAGCAAGAGAAAAACATCAGTCAGTTTCTCATTTTTATAATTTATTTCACAGAGAAAAAAAAGAATTTAAAAAGGTTCGGGGGAGGGCGACAACAGAGAGCAACACACGAGCCCGGCCCCGCTAATGAGGTGGGCTCCACACGGTCTCGCCCCTTCCCACCCAACCCACCTGCAGACCAGACTGCTCAGAATCCCACTCGCAGGGGCTGGGTATATATGGGTGCAGGGAGGAAGAGATCATTCTCCGTCGCTACCTCCACCCGTGTCTCTGACGCGTTGAAATTTCAACGCTGGGTACTGGAGAGGGACAGAGAGCGAGGGAGGGGGAGAGTGTTGTGTGAAGAAATAACTGGAAAGAAAGCAGGTTTCTTTTTCCCGGGTTTTTTTGTCTTCTTCTTCTTCTGCGCACGCAGACTCGTGTCGTCCGATCCCTCCCGCCTTCGACATTCGCCGCTGCTTTGCTGAAAACGCGTCTGACGAATCTCGCCCATCGTAATCCAAAGTCCAAACAACTGAGAGAGGAGAGAGAGAGAGAGAGAGAGAGAGAGAGAGAGAGCGAGCGAGCGAGCCAGCGAGGGGAGGGGGGAAATGGGGTTTTGAGAAGAAAGAAATAGAGGGGTTAGGAAAGGGTAGAGAGACGAAGTCGATGGATACGGGAGGGCGTCTCGTGGCGGGTTCGCACAACAGGAAGGAGTTCGTCGTCATCAATGCGGATGAGATCGGCCGAGTGAGTCCCAAAATCCTAGCTTTTCCACTCTTTTTCCATTCCAGCATTGTTTTTTTCCCTATATTGTGCCCTTCGTCCTACTGATATGTAGTTTTATTGGGAGCTTTTTTTTATTTTATTTTTTATAAAAAAAATAATAAATAAAATTACATGGTTTTATTTTTCTTACACTTCTTTTTTTTTTTTTTTTTCTGTTGGCTTCAGCTGTTGTTCTGTTTGTTTTTCTGGGAGCCCACGAGAACGTTGTTTCTTGCGTTCTGTCTCGATGGTTTTGGAGATTTGTCGTGGTCTCTTTCTCATATGTTCCGTTCTTCTTCGGCGACAAAATTCCGTTTCGCTTCTGTTTTGGAACGCACCGAGAAGTACCCATTTCTGTCCGAGTCGAGCTTTCTCATATTTTGCGTCGATTGCTTATTTTATAGTTTCGGATTTTATCTTATGGGTTTTACCTCTTTCCTTGTCTGTTGATTTTTGTCTTTGACGTCCAGGCGGATTCGGGAATGCAATCTTTTTGTTCTTCTTTTTATATCTGTCCCAATATTCGTTTCTGGTTTTCCAATTTTAGTCGATGGGCTTTTACCGTTCTCAATGGGAAGCATTAATGGAATTTTGGTTGTCTCAAGGTTTGGATGAATGCAGCTCCCTAATTCTCAGGTTTTGCCTTACAGTTGCAAAGACGGCTGCAACGTTTACGCGTCCCAATCTCATGTTTTTCAATTTCTCTGTTCCTCTCTGCATGGCTTCCTCATGCAAATTTTGATCGGGGTATTTTTTTTTTCTTTTTTAAATTTATCTACAGCCAAAGCCATTGAAGGAATTGAGTGGGCAAACTTGCCAGATTTGTGGGGATCAGATAGAGGTAACTGTTGATGGGGAGCCCTTTGTTGCATGCAATGAATGTGCCTTCCCTGTTTGCCGAACTTGCTATGAATATGAAAGAAGAGAGGGAAATCAAGCCTGCCCTCAATGTAAAACAAGATACAAGCGTCACAAAGGTTCGTTGATTTATCTCTTGTTTTTACTTTTTAATAGAAGTTGAGGGGAAAAAAAAAAGGCAAAAACAGACGAAAAAATTTCAGCAATTCCTTCCATATGTATTTCGTTACAAGTGATTATGGTAGGAAAATAAAGGAGGGAAGTGATAGAAGGAATATGTATATTCTCAGGTAGCCCCCGAGTCGATGGCGATGAGGAAGAGGATGATGTGGATGACTTGGAGCATGAGTTTGATTTCGGGGAACATGATGGAAGAAGAGACACGGGTCATGCTGCAGAGGCAGTGTTGTATGGAAGGCTTAATGTTGTACATGGCCCTCAAAATGATGATGCATTGTCTGCTTCTCCACTGCAAGGCCAAGAATCTTCTGTTGATCCAGTTATTCCACTCCTGACTTATGGGGAAGAGGTGAACCCTGGAGATTTTCTCTGTTTTGTTTTCTATTTGCTTTTTAATGATGCAGCTATTATGATGTATGAATGTAGGATTTAGGGAACTCATATGATCAACGTGCTCTTGTTGTTCCTCCATTTCTGGGGGGCGGAAAAAGGATTCATCCAATGCCCTTCCCTGATCCATCTGTATCGTGTAAGTTAGACTGAGCTTTGATTTGTCTTTTATTTAAATGTTGTCTTTCCTTTCCTGCTTTGTTGGTCACTGATCTGATATGTTGAGGTTTTAATAGTCAGTAACAGTAACTGACATAATCTTATGTGGTAATAAAAGCCATAAACCAATGATGGAAATTAGAGAAAAAAAGATAACGAATTTACTTTGCAAGAAAACAGGGCTTGTTTGACACGCAAAATGACCTTTACATATAATGCAAATCCACTTTCATATAGACAGTCTTACTGTGAAGATACTCTGTCAGATGTCATTGCTACTTTATGTGAAGGTCCACATCAAGGTAATCTTGTCAGCTGCCTTGAGAATTTGGCCCGCTTTGAACATGGATAATCCTTTACAAAATGCACGCCAATCGAGTGTTCTTTTATATTATTACTGATCATTTTAGTGGGCATTTAGAGGTTTTATTTTCTTGTTGCACAACTTTTCTGCTCTTGTTACAGTGCAACCCAGACCAATGGATCCTAAGAAAGATTTAGCAGTTTATGGTTATGGGAGTGTTGCTTGGAAGAATAGAATTGAGGAGTGGAAGAGAAGGCAAAACAAGATGGAAGTGGTTAAGCTTCAGGGTGATGATGGTGGGCATGCTGATGGAGACGAACCAGATGATCCTGATTTGCCCATGTAAGATCCTTGGTCCGTTCTGCAGTCTAATTTGTTGGATCAGATACAATCTGATACAGATGCCTTTTGTCACATTTCAGGATGGATGAAGGCAGGCAACCGTTGTCAAGGAAGTTACCTATTCCATCCAGCAAAATCAATCCTTACAGGATGATAATTGTACTCCGGCTTGTAATTCTTGGATTCTTTTTTCATTATAGACTACTGAACCCTGTTCAAGATGCATTTGGATTGTGGTTGACATCGGTTATTTGTGAAATATGGTTTGCTATATCCTGGATTTTGGATCAATTTCCAAAGTGGTATCCAATAGAAAGGGAAACATACCTGGATCGACTGTCGCTGAGGTATCTTCAACATGCCTTAGAGAACTATTTAGATGGTATCATTTTAATATCCAAACAAATATTTTGGCTTCACAAATAAACTCACTTCGTCCTAGTTTTCTTTCTTTTTTTCTGATCATGTCACCGACCTTGGATGACTAGACAACTGATGGAGGACAACTCTAGGAGAGGGAACTTTGAACCTTGGACCTCCCATCCTACGCACCTTAACTCACTCACATCAACAACTTAGTCATCCAAGTGGTGATGTTTCCTATAAAGGGGCCAATTACTTGGCTCTCATTTTGTTTCCCTAATCAAATTATTATGAACGCATTTCAGTCTTGACCTGAACCATTTCAGTTCCCTAGTTTGATTTGAGTGGAGTCCTTGGAAAAGTTGGGAATAAAAAGTGACCTGATTTCTAAATTCTGCTGTCTGTATAAATGTTTCCTAATAGCTTCCATTTAACATTGTCTTGACAGGTATGAAAAAGAAGGGAAACCATCTGAGTTAGCTGATATTGATGTATTTGTAAGCACTGTGGATCCTCTGAAAGAACCTCCACTCATTACTGCAAACACAGTCTTATCCATTCTTGCAGTCGATTACCCTGTCGCAAAGGTTGCCTGCTATGTCTCAGATGATGGTGCTGCTATGCTTACTTTTGAAGCCCTATCTGAGACGTCTGAGTTTGCAAGGAAGTGGGTTCCCTTCTGCAAAGAATTCAACATTGAACCACGTGCTCCAGAATGGTACTTTGCTCAGAAGATTGACTATTTAAAAGACAAAGTTCATCCTGCCTTTGTGAGAGAGCGACGTGCAATGAAGGTTGTTTCTTTTCTCCACATTATATTTCTGTTTGCATGAACATAAATATCTATAGATAATTTTATGTTACAAGGAAATTATCCATAAAAAATGTTTTATACCAAAGGCTGCGATTGTGAGCCAACTGCCATGTATGATTAAATTTTAGATTATTGATTAGATGTGCTATTGAACGTTGTCCTGAAGATGAGCCCTATTATGAATTGTGCATCAATGACCTGGGAGTATTCCAAAGGAGAGCACTGGCTAATGATGCAAAATGGGGTCTACATGACTTCATTAGATGTCAGGCAAAACATCTAGTCAAGTTGTCTTCATGACAAGATGTATTTTCAATTTGTGTATCCTTTGTTCAATTGTCCTCCGGATTTCATGCCACATTTAGAAGTAAATCTCCCCTTGTAAGCTTTTTTGACTCAACTAAAAGGCTGCAAAAGACCTTTTCTCTAATAGTCTTATCCACCTGCATTCGTCTTATTCTGAGCCACATTTTGAGGCATGTCCAACTCATGCGTTTGGAACATCAAAGTTGCATTGGAGTTGGTTGGTTCCCTGAGAAAACCAGTTGAAAAGGTGAAGCTGGTCATGAACGAGGAATGTGTACTAGTAGACAAATAATTTTCAGAGCTGTAAAGTTTCTCTAAGTTATTCTTCCTTGTCCATGATTCATGTCTCTTGTTTGATGTTGGCATGTAATTGTTCGCAAAGCTATCTCTGTGCTGGATAACTAAAATCCATTATCTCTGACTCTAGTCATACGTCTTGAGAAGCGTTCTGCATACTATACTAAGTTCTCTGAACTTTTGAACATGTTATGCAGAGGGAATATGAGGAATTCAAGGTTCGTATCAATGGATTGGTTGCCATGGCACAAAAGGTTCCTGAAGATGGTTGGACCATGCAGGATGGAACTCCATGGCCTGGTAATAATGTCCGTGACCACCCTGGAATGATCCAGGTAAGTTTACCTCTTTTAATAATGTTTAGCCGAATTGAAAAAAGCGTGTGGTCCAGACTAACCTCAGCGTGCAAATCCTCCTGTGTTCAAAAGTTCTTTCGTTAAATTGTTGGGGAGAAGTAGAAATAGTCAGCAAGAATGTGCCAACATTCAAGAATGAATAAACACTTTCATGCAAACATGATATTAAATAAATTTTTCTAAAGTGATGCTGCTTTATAGCAGTGTCCAAACTTGTTGATTCAGCTTTTTTGCAACGTGTGATCATTTGAGCTTGGCACCTTTATTGTTTAATAAAAAAAAATGAAACGTGCTACTATAAAAAATTGTGTTTTGTTTTATTCATTTTTTTGTTTGAGAGAATTAATTGTATCAACTAGACTTAGTCGATGCTTATTGTAATTCAAATTTTACACGTCTTTGTTGCTTAATGAAAATGATGTGTTCGTTTGAGATATAGAGATACCGCCTCGTGGTCCAAATGCTTTTAGGATTGTTTTTCAAGAAATTCTAATAAAAAAGAAGCTAGAGGAATTGGTTTGGGTAATTGCCTGGAAATGCCCCAAAATGTCTGTTTTAAATTATATTGGAAAAAGAATTGATGACAATTAAGAGATTGAGAAAATGTTGCACTTGGAATTGAGGCTGTTTGAGGAATTAGATTTTCTTTTTTATCTGGAGTGTTTGAAAAGTGGTAAAACCTTCGGATGAAATTTTTTTTTGAAGTAAAAGTTTTTGAATGGGAAGAAGATGATGTGATAAGATAGGGGTAATGATGACGAATAAAGAGAAGAAAATTAAAATAGATAAATTAGTCATATAAGTAGTTGTGTAGAAATTAAAAAGTAGCGTAGTTGTATAAGAAGATGCGAAGAAATGATTTTAAAAATAGGGTAGTTTTGTGGAAAGTAAAAAGTTTAAGATTAAGGGTGTGTTTGGGAAGTGATAAAAGTTTTGAATGAAAAGTTTTGAATTGAGAGAAAATGATGTGTTATGATAAGAGTAATGATGAGGGATAAAAAAAATTAAAGTTAAAATAGATTTGGTAGTTGTGTAGAAATGATTGAGGAATAGGGTAGTTGTATAGGAAAATGTGAAGAAATGATTTTAAAAATACTACAATGGTGGAAAGTGAAAAGTTTTAGATTGAAAAGTTTTTTGTGTCTTCTGAACATGCCCTAAAGAAATTTTCGTTTGAAAAGTTTTTATGGTATTTAAACATGCCCATAATCTCAAAGATTGTTTTTGAGGAGTTAAGATGCATTGATCTGGCTTGTTCTTATGATACTTTGAATTGTAAGTGCATGTTGATGTTTCTTGCTTCTTAGTATGTTTCATTTGGAAGATGTTTCTTTCTACCTGGTAATTCCTCTATTCGTATCATAAACTCCCTATGGTGCAATATATCCCAGACCCTGTCAATTTCTCCATGAAGCATGCTTTTGTAGCTAAACCTTTTCATTTGGATGTTCTCTTAGGTTTTCCTTGGTCCCAATGGCGTCCGAGATACTGAAGGTAATGAGTTACCCCGACTGGTGTATGTTTCTCGAGAGAAAAGACCAGGATTTGATCACCATAAAAAAGCTGGTGCTATGAATGCTTTGGTATGATCCACATTTTGACCTGAGGAAAGGAATTTTTTCTTTTTTTCCTTGTATAAATTGCAATATGAAATTTCAAAGTCTGATTACACTGGTCATCTGGCTATAACATTGTTAATTTTTCTTGCCGATTGAAGGTGCGGGTTTCTGCAGTTCTTTCCAATGCTCCTTACCTTCTGAATGTTGATTGTGACCATTATATCAACAACAGCAAAGCCCTAAGAGAAGCCATGTGTTTCATGATGGATCCTACATCAGGCAAGAAGATATGTTACGTGCAGTTTCCTCAAAGATTTGATGGGATTGACCGGCATGACAGATATTCAAATCGTAATGTCGTATTTTTTGATGTATGATGCATCTAGAGCTCTTATATGATTGATTATCTACTCTCATCTTGTTTGGAAGCCATTAATGGGTTTCATTTCCTAATGTAGATCAACATGAAAGGACTTGATGGTATCCAGGGACCTATCTATGTTGGAACAGGGTGTGTCTTCAGGAGGAAAGCTTTGTACGGATACGATGCTCCTAGAAAGGAGAAGGCACCAAGAAAAACTTGTAATTGTTGGCCTAAATGGTGCTGCCTATGTTGTGGATCAAGAAGAAAGAACAGGAGTGAGAAGCCAAAGCAGGAGAAGAGGAAGAAGAAGCAAAGAGAGGCATCTCCACAGATACACGCACTTGAAAATATTGAAGGTGAGATGCACACAACACAGGAATGCTTTGAGATAAAATTCCATTTCTGTGAGGTTCATTTGAGCAATAAAATTCCATTTCTATGAGATTCATCTGAGCATTGATAATGTTATCAGTAACCTGGACTATCCTTTGAATTGAGCACATGCTATATGGATCATTGTGATTGTGAATAACATCGCATTTTGATTGAGACATCAAAATTAGCATCTCTTTTTGTGATGCAACATTATTTGAAAGGCCTATTGCAAGGTTACCTACTTTCTCACTTTCTTGATATATGCATTCTACGTATTGGTTTCCCACTTCTTTGTTTTTCACTTTTATCTTTTGAAAAATTCTGCACAATTTCAAGCCTTACATGCCCGAATTTCATATGAATATGTTTATCCTTTATATTTATTAACGAGTTTATGTTGCAGTTACTGGAATAGACAATGAGAAGTCATCACTAATTTCTGTGAGAAAACTGGAGAAGAAATTTGGGCAATCTCCAGTTTTTGTGGCATCAACACTTCAGGAAAATGGTGGAGTACCTCCAGATGCCAGTTCCTCATCACTTCTGAAAGAAGCCATACATGTCATTAGCTGTGGTTATGAAGATAAAACGGAATGGGGAAAAGAGGTGGGGAACTAGAGCCCTCTTGGTCAGCCTAATTGTTTTGTAGTTTAAAGAATATAGATGTATTTTGAGATTTATGGCTTGTATTGTGGTTGCACTCTACCAGGTTGGCTGGATATATGGTTCTGTTACAGAGGATATTCTGACAGGCTTCAAGATGCATTGCCATGGCTGGAGGTCTATTTACTGCATACCTAGAAGGCCAGCATTCAAGGGATCTGCTCCAATCAATCTCTCAGATCGTCTTCACCAAGTGCTACGTTGGGCACTTGGGTCTGTTGAGATTTTCTTGAGTAGGTTCTGCCCAATCTGGTATGGCTTTGGGGGTGGCTTGAAATGGTTGGAACGTCTTTCCTACATAAATTCTGTGGTGTATCCTTGGACTTCTATACCTTTAATTGCATACTGTACGCTGCCAGCATTCTGCCTTCTTACAGGGAAGTTCATTGTCCCAGAGGTATTCAGCTGCTCTAGTGCTATGAAATATTTCAGTAGCTGAAGATAATTGGTAGTAGCTATTTTTTGATAGTGGGGGTTGGTAGTGCAGATTTTCTTTGGTTGCATGCATGCAGGCTTCATTTCTTTTGTTACAGAAAAATAGGGAACATAGGGAAACTGTATACTCTGTATAATATTGCTTTTGATGCTGGTAAACTTCCTCAGGGAAAATGTATTTTCTTGGAGCAAGAATAGTTTCAAGTTCACATTGTTGGTCCTATTACCATTATCTTATTAGATTGCTACTCCCTTGTGCAGATTAGTAATTATGCAAGCCTCATCTTCATGGCGCTCTTCATTTCCATTGCTGCAACGGGTATTCTGGAGATGCGATGGGGGCATGTTCAGATAGATGACTGGTGGAGAAATGAGCAATTCTGGGTGATTGGTGGTGTTTCGGCACATCTCTTTGCTCTGTTCCAGGGTCTCCTCAAGGTTTTGGCAGGAGTTAATACCAACTTCACTGTCACATCAAAAGGAGGTGACGAAGATGGAGGCTTTGCAGAACTTTACATCTTTAAGTGGACATCATTATTGATTCCTCCCTTGACATTGCTGATTGTCAACATCATTGGGGTGGTGGCAGGAGTTTCAAATGCTATAAACAATGGATATGAATCATGGGGTCCCCTATTTGGCAAGCTGTTCTTTTCACTCTGGGTCATTGTCCACCTCTACCCATTCCTTAAAGGTTTGATGGGGAAACAAGATAGAATGCCCACCATTGTTGTTGTCTGGTCCATTCTCATTGCCTCCATCTTCTCGCTCTTATGGGTACGGGTCAATCCATTTCTTGCAAAATCTGACGGGCCACTGTTGGAAGTTTGTGGATTGGATTGTGATTAGCTATGCATAAGTTAGACATGGTCCACCTGTGAGGAAGCTTATTGAGAAATCACCCATTACGACTTACGATTCGGCATCACATGCAAGCATTTGCAAGGGATGGCCAAGGAAGAGCAACAAGCCCAATGAATGGAATTGCTGGAGGTTTTCTGTAGATATGCAGGGGCAGATATGTTTTTTCAATTGATATTTATTTGTTTGACAGGTTTCAATTTATTCTTTTAATTGCATAGATATGTTTTTTCTTTTACACCCCCTAAATTTTTTAGAAAACTTTTTCCTGAGAGACAGTTGCGCTGATTTAGACTGATAGATTGTCCCTTCTAAATAAGGGCTTGCTGAAAAATTTAGTTGCGTATCTTTGAATAGCTGAGAAGGGGTCGCCTTTGGATGCTTCCGAAGTGGGGAAAATTTTCGAGCTTGTGTATTGCATAGAGCTAATAGCAACGGATTCTGGTGGTTTTTTTTATTTATTTAAATCTAAACAATAAATATTCATTTTCTTTAAATGAATTAGATAGACGGTGAATGTCACAGCCGAATCTCACAAGTTTGATTTCATGACATTCATGTTAACTTGCAGTTGGATCCTCGAGTATGTCATGAAAGATGTGACTTCGTGAAATCACATGTTTTTGTTATTAGTACGCGTAAATCTATTGTCTTATGGCCTAAAGGCTACAGGGCATGCGTGGTAGTAAGTTTCTACAGACCATTCTGCAAAGTTGATACTACTTTTTCTTTTTCTTTATTCAAAAAAAAAAAGATACAACTTTTTCTTGGTCATTGTTTAAGTTGCAACTTTCTCTTCCTTTCTTTTCAAAAAGTTGCAGCTCATCCCAACCAATAATCAACGAGATCAATCATTCAATGGTCATTTGTTTTGTTATAGCAATTTGCCAGCAACACTACTAGCATACAATACATATGCCTTTGCAAGCTGTTGGATGAGGCTTCATGCCCAACCTCTACTAAGGGTGTTAACGGAGGGGTGTTAACAGATTGGGTAGGACGAGTGTGAGTTTAATCTTAATCTTAATTCATTTAATTTTTTTTAATCTTAATTCGTTTATTAATTCATTTAAAAAATCTCGACTCTAACCTATTTACAACCTATTTAATAAATGAGTTGTTAACGGGTTGTGTATTGTTGCAAATAAGTTAAAAGGCTGTTAAATATATAATCTAATTAACTTAAAAGATTGTATAGAAAACTCACTAGCTGCTTGTCAGTTGTAGCAAGTGTTGAAGATGACCAGCAACAGTGCAGGATAACAAGAATAAGGCATGAGGAAATGAGGATGTAGAAGATTGTGGTAGATGATCACAGGGGCGATGGCATCTGGAGAACTGGGGAAAAAATAGGGGGTAAAATGAAGCTGCAAGGTTGGTGTCAACTTGTCTAGTTGCTTTTGGGCCTAGAGAAAATGGAAGCAAGATATGACATGCTGGGAAACATATTTAGGGGGAAATTTCTAGAACTGTAATAGGAGAAGGCGCGGTGTGAGAAGAGCAGGGTAGTATTGTGAGGCAAGAGACTCATTTAGTAGAAGACAGCAGCGACCACACAGGGCAAGATCGACGGTAGGCTGGCTGAACAGGGTGGGCACGAGAAGAGAGCACCGACAAGGCGGGGGACTCATCGGCTTGCCGCAGTTACAACAGGCAAAGGGCAAGAGAGAGGAAGGGTAAGGGGAGCAGTCATCGAACACTAGTAGAGGAATGTGGAGGAAGGAGATCAAGGGCTTAGGTATTAGAAGGCGGATAGAGCCAGCGAGAATTACGGCAAGTCGAGCTGAATTGCCAAAGGGAAAGGAGGCTGGTGGCGCAAGACAAGGGCTGGCGAAATTTTGAGAGGGGTGAGCAAGGGAGACGTAAGATTAGCGAGTTATGATTCCGAAAGAGATGGGCGAGAGGAATTAATGAGGATCACACGTGGCACAGCTCTATAAAGGCAGGGGTGGGCGAAAGAAATTTATGGCTCTGAAAGATTGAGATTAGCGGGATGACGGGTGCTTTGAGCGTGAAGGCTTACGAAAATATTAACCCTGTTTGTATTATATATTATATATATTATGCATATAAATCACAAACGGGTTGAGCGGGTTATACAGGCTAATGGTTATAAAAGTTTAATCAAAATTCATTTATTTATTTAAATAGTTAAACGGATTAATGAATCATAAATTATTTATATACGAGCGAGTTAATGAGTTGACCATAACTATCAACATACGTGGGCTCCACTAGTTTGTTATCCTCAGCTGGTCTGTTACGGGATCAAGTTCTCGACTCCACCGTCTCTTCATCCTACATGCTAGTAACACGCTACATTGCGTACGTACCTCAACCTGATTGATGCCAGTTGCGAAACCCTTTCTTTAATTCGTGTTAGGGTCCGGTTTGGCATTCGTTCAAAAGAAAAAAAAAAAAACAAAACAGCTCTTCCTACACATTCGGATATCTTATCTGCCTCATTATTATACTTTTTATATCATTACTTTTATACTTCAATTTTTTTTTCACATTTCCCGAGCAAATGTTTTATCTATTTTAGCTTTTTCTTTACTCATATTTGTTACCCCTGTTACATCATATTACTCTCTTACCTTTATTATGGATAGATGGCAGAAAATATCATACAGTCGGCGGCATTTAGTGGTTGGTAACGAGGAGGATACCTTCCAATTGGGTTAGGTATGTAGCAGTTATCAGATGGAAAATAGATTTAAATGCGTTTTAAGTTAAATCATTTATAGACTGGCTACAATATCTCAAAAGGATATTTACTGATATATTTATGCCTTTTTTGTCGCACTTAAATTTTATTAACGTTTTAAAATGAATTACAAAATGCCGATATTTTATCAATATATCATGAGAAATAAAAATATCACAAGATCTCAAATCAAAGGTTTTTTTTTTTTATTTATAGAATGAAGATAATAGATCCTTTTAAAAGCTAAATATTTATTGAGGAGTTTTTGAGGTTTTTGCATCAGGACCTATGTAATTATGGTGAAATTGCAAGAAATTGCAAGCGTATTATTAGTTTTAAAAAATTGCAACTATACTTACATAATTTGTTTGAAAATTACTAGTGTACCACTTTTGTCAAAAAAAATTAAGAAATAACGAAACTTTCCTTATAACTAAATAAAAATTTGAAATTCAAGAAAATATCTTTAAAATATAAAAAATATTTTAAAAATGCAGGTTAATGGAAGTGTAATTTCACATTAAAAATACATAAGAGAGTTCTATAAATCTCACTTTTATGTAATTTTATTCGTTTTTCACTCTATCAATTATATTTATTGTAATTTATATTATCACAGAAACTCCACATTTGTTTGATACATACTCGTGGTCCCTTTTAAAAATGTATAAAAATAATAAAATAAAATAATATATATTAAATATCAATTTTAAATTTATATTTTTAATGCTTAGACTATCTAAAATATCACTACTATATGGATAAATGATTCTATAAAGTATTGTAATTATGTAATGCATATGCGAATATACTTAATTATTTTTTATAATTTATACGTACATATTCTTTAGCAAATGCGATCTATGCACAACTTTGATTTAGATGAAATTTGATATTCTAACTAAACAAAAAATATTAAATATAATAAATAAATTGAATTTTTTATCAATCGTGAAGTTGGAAAAAATAGATGTAATTACGTGAAATTGGACTCGAACAAAAAAAAAAGTAAATTTAGGGAGTGTTTGGCAACAAGCAAAATTTTTCATCTAAGACTTTTCAATCTATTTTTTTTTCTCTTTCTTAAATTTTTTTATTTCTCTACAGTTATTTTATTTTTTAATTATTTCTTCACACATTTCGTATATAAACTACCGTACTTTTCCATTATTTTTACACAATTATCTATATAACAAACTTATATATTTTAACTTTATTCCCTCTGTTCCTTATCATTATTCTTACTATATTAAATTAATTTTTTAATTTTAAAAACTTTTTATCTAAAACTTTTATCAATTTTCAAACGTACCGGTAAAATGCTTTAACTCGGTTTACGTGGGCGTTACTGACGGAACTTACTCAGCCCAACTCAACCCAACTGACGCTGCCCTCGCAACGACATTCACCGGATCTGGGGCGGGAGATTTCGCTTCGCGCCCTTTCCTCATCCAGGCTCAGTTCTTGAACGCCGGCATTTTCTACTCCCGCCATTGCATTTCAGCGATGAACCGAAGCCACAACTCGCCTGCAAAACCCTTGCTTCTCCCCCATTTTTAAGAGCGCACTCCTTCTATCGAAAATAAGGTGAGCACGCTTTTCCTCCTTTTCCGCTTCTTTACCTCCGACACGGAGCATCCTAGCTGCTCTTCCCGCACCTGAAATTGCTCTAGGGCTAGAACTTCTTCACGGACATGGGGAACAAGGTCACGGACGAGCTCATCTCGTCCGTTCGCGCCGTTCTTGGCCAAGAATTCTCGAACATGGACATTATTCGCGCGCTCCACCTCGCGAACAACGACATCACTGGCGCAATCAACATCATCTTCGACACGCCGCGCCCGTCTGCCCGGGGAAGTGCTGTTCCTCGCAAGAATTCGGCTGCCGACCTTGGCTCTGAGGTTTCCGTCCCCCCTGCTGAGGATTGTTCGCTGACGAGGACTAATGGCAAGGAGGAGAACCGGAGTCTGCCTCTCGAGTACAGGAGTCCCAGCGAGGATGAACTTGTAGTTGTGGAAGCTCAAAGCAAGGCGTCAACCTCGACTGAAAGTGATTGGTGGTTGGTTGGAAGCTCTGAGCTTCCGGGGTTGTCGACTTGCAAGGGAAGGCGGCTCAAGGCTGGTGAATGTGTGACCTTTACGTTCCCTTCTGAAAAGCTTTCGAGCACGCCGCCTAGATTTCTAGCGCGGGGGCGGTCTGCATCTACTTCTTCTGAAATCATGCGGTTCTCGACAAAGGATTCTGGAGAGGTTGGGCTTTCGCTACTTTTCATTTAATCATATAACGCAAGGCCGGACCCTTTTTATCAGCTTCTAAAATGTCCGTACTTGGATGGTCTTAGTATTTGGCCAGTGATCGCCAAATGGGAAGTTTAAGAACTTGGTGGCAATGCATTTGCAGCCAACTATCTTCATTAAGGACTCGGGTAATTCTATTGCATGCGTTGGAGAATATTTGCAGATAGTCATTACTTCAGGGGTACTTGATAATGTGAAAGATTTCTTATTGGAAGTAATTGTGAACTTGTGATCAAAGAACTTGACAATGAAGGTTCCTTTAAAAGCCTAAAACAAGGGTGTACCATATTTGCAGATGGTCATTACTTCAGGAGTGCTTGATAATGTGAAAACTTTCTCACTGGCATTTGCAATTAAAGAATTTGACAATGAAAATTCATTAATTTCTAAAACAAGTGTGGACAATTATCGTTAATGGAATTTACGCTTCATCATCATATTTTCTTAGTAAGGATTTGAAGCAACCATGATATAAGGTGCATTTATTTGTGATGGTTATTTCTAATCCTTGCAATTTGCTTATTGCAAACTACTCACTGTGGAGTCTAATCTAGACCAGAGAAGCCTGAATACATCTTTTGTTGCCATTCCATATGTAGTTTCAATGTGCTGCAAGTATCCTATTTCCTTCTGATTAATTGCTCATCTGAACTATTACCTGCTGTACAATATGAGAAAGAAATTTGCTTGCAGATTGGTCGCATTCCAAATGAGTGGGCCCGTTGTCTTTTGCCACTGGTGAGGAGCAGAAAGGTACGAGTTGAGGGGTGCTGTAAAGACTGTCCGAATGTTCTCAGTATCATGGACACCATTCTCTTGTCTGTCAGGTATGATGAAGGTAAATATTGTGAAAGGAAATGATTTTTCTTAGAAGTTATAAGTTTCAGAGATGTCATAGCATCTTCATGTTGATCTTTTTTAGGCCGATTTCTCTTTATTCATTTTTTTTTTAATATCCTACAGTGTATATATCAACAGTTCTACGTTCCGCACACACCACCAGATTTCTCTAAAGCCAGCTAATCATCTCAATAAGGACTCAATTGTTCATCCTCTTCCAGCCTTGTTCAAGTTGCTTGGATTGACCCCTTTCAAAAAAGTAAGCTACCATATCGTGATTTAGCTTTGCTTGCTATACTTTTGACTTTTATTTCTGCTCTATTTATTTGTTCCTGTACATTCTTTTGTGACAGAGACCATCTTTGATTATTATCTTTACACTAGTCTTTTCTTACTGAAATTAGGTTGTTTGACATGTATTGTGGTCTATAACTTTACTTCTGTGAAACCCCTTGTATATGTAACCCCTTTCATTTTTAATATCTTGATGATTGATGAAAAATCCACTCATTTTATTGTATTTAGTATAATTTATTTTATCATGAAACTTTTTCATTTGTTTAGTATCACTATGAATAGGCTTTATCTACAAATGTGTAAAATCACCGCAATAAAATAGTTTGATGCTAGATATTAATTTTAAAGTAGTATTTTCAACATCTAAACTATCTAAAATATCATTACTACGTGCATAAATGATTCTATGAAGTACTATTACATTCCAATACATATGTGAATGGATCTAAGCATTTTCTCTAAGTTACGCATGAATATGTCTATTTTTTAGCAAATGTAGCCCACATACATATTTGATATTGGATGAAACTTGGTCTTCTAGGTGAGCAAAAGATGTTAAATATAATGAATGGATTGAATTTTACATCAATTATCAGTGTACTAAAAATGAAAGGGGTTACATAGAACTGCTTCTATGTAATTTGGTTACATATAAGCAAAGCCCACACACAATTATATTATATCTGTCACTTATGAAGTACTTGTTCCTTTTGAGTCTCAATCTTCTGTTTCGGTTATTGTTGTTGCTTTAGAATTGATGAATGAGCTTGATCAACACCTATTGATGCATCAAATTCTGTTTTTTGTTTTTCATTATACATGGAACTGTGTAATATGCCAATATTGCATCTTGGCTTTCTGAGGTAGGAAACAAAGTGAAATTTTATATAGCTGGTATGGCTTTTATAAGCAGAGTTCCCAGTTTTTTATTTTTACATTTCCTCTTAGTTTTTCATTTTTTCCCCCCTTTATTTCAAATGTGAGGGAATATTGAAATTAGATCTTGATTATTCTGTGAATGGAAATAGGAGATTTGTGTAACGTTTGATTAATCAAGCCATGCAGTAAACCATTTTAAAAGCATCTATAAATAGTACTTTTCCTTGTTAGTCTTCATCATGGACCCTTGGCTGTTATCACCAGGCAGAGTATACTCCAGAGGATCTTTACACAAGGAAAAGGCCGTTAGATTCTAAGGTATATGAAATAAATTCCCTACGGCTGTTTCACTTTTGCCCAACTGTCTGATGGCTAGTATAGGTGCTAAACAGGAGAGTTCTGGTGCTGATTTGCCAAATTCGCCCTTGGAGAAATGCTGGAAGTCATCTTTTAATGGCAACAAAACTGGAAATGAAGCCGACACGATTTCGGATTCTGAGCTAGATAACATTGTCGGTATTGCAAATGGTTCAGAACTGAAGGTATCTTGTCTGGATTTGTTTAACTCTATTTATCTTTGCTGCTTATTTGTTGCATGTTGCCAGTATAGTTGTGATATCAAGGCTTAGAAGATTAAATATGTTGGAATCAAAGCTTTTGAACAGCGTGTACTCTCTTTAATGTTGAATGTCCTGAGTTTTAAGTTACCCAATCCACAAATTATGCAGAGGGTGACTTGGGTTGAAGATAATCACCACAATGTTGAGGGGCCAAAGTCAAAACCATCAGTACGCTGAAAGGGTTGTTTGGCTAGAATGCCAGCCATCAGAATGCCAGTGATATATTGCCCACAGCTGATGTTGGTTCAGTATGTGGATGGTATTGTGCACCCACCTGAGGGGCTATGCTGGAGATTTGATTGTGATCCCTGTTTCTTAAGAGATTAACCTGGTTCTTTCCATCATCTTTCGGGAGAGCTTAAGACTAAACAGTCACTCTTTTTTTTTTTTTTTCCTTCCCCTGAGTAAAAAGAAACCAGATTTTTGGGTCAATACTGAAGATATTATACTGTTCTTTGAATTACTTATTGTAATAAGTTCTTGTGAAGGAAATGGAACCACCAAATACTCTCCAATGCGAACTTAGGCCTTATCAGAAACAGGCTCTTCATTGGATGGTCCAGTTGGAGAAAGGAGGATGCTTTGAAGACGCTGCAAGAACTCTTCACCCATGTTGGAGTGCATATCATCTTTCTGACAAGTATGATAGAATTTTAATTCACACACCAAGAGTTTTTTATTTTCTGGATGGTGATTCATGGTGTCATTGCTTTTTATAGGAGGGAGCTTGTGGTTTATTTGAATGAATTTTCTGGTGATGCTACAACTGCATTTCCAAGCACTCTCCAAATGGCAAGAGGAGGGGTGCGTCTTATGCCCGATTCGTAACTTATTGTCATTCTTATTGCCATCAACACAGCATTTTTACATAATCATATTGATGTAGATTTTGGCAGATGCAATGGGACTTGGAAAGACCATCATGACAATATCTTTATTGCTTGCTCGTTCTGAAAGAGCTGGATTTGGCACTTCCTCTGCTAGTCAAGGTTATACTGAAAATTGCAAATTAGTAGGCATTTGTGATCAATCTCCCAATCCTTTGAACAAAATAACGAGCATTTCTAGTTTCAGCAAGCTGATGAAATGCAGCAATTTACTTATAAGTGGTGGCAATCTGATAATTTGCCCAATGACACTTCTAAGCCAGTGGAAGGTAATAACCTGTTTTTTTTTTTTAAAATTTCATAATCTACTGCTTAGCTCCGTAACAGAATCTAGTCTTTGTTTCTTTGTAGTATTATTCTGATTTTTTCTTTCTTTCTTTCTTTTGGCATAGCCTTAGCTGTGCAAATGTTTTAATTATTTTGTAATGACAATAACATGTCTTGGACAAACAGGCAGAAATTGAAACTCATGCTCAGCCTGGATCTCTTTCTCTTTATGTTCATTATGGGCAAAGCAGGCTGAAAGATGCAAAGATGTTGGCACAATATGATGTTGTTCTGACAACGTATGGTGTATTGGCATCAGAATTTTCAGCTGAGGTAATTTTGAAATTCCCTGTGGGCTGTATCTGCTTTTGTGGTAAAAATTTCTGGCAGACTATATTATGACCTGCATGGAGTATTGCTGTAAATTATACGCTGGTACATTCATTGTTTTGAGGCATACACATCATGCCAGGCATGATGGTAGCATTGGAGTCTGCAAATATTTTCCAAAGAACTGCTGCCTATGAAGATGAATTGATGTCAAATTTCTTTCATAGATATGGACTACTGGGGGAAATAAAACAATCCATTGGGTTGGACCGATGCAGAATTTGATATAGGATAATCGCTGCATAGACCATAATGCATATGTTTGTTTTCTTTTACATGCTGTAAAGGCTAATGGGTTTCTCCTTGCTTGTTTCTTTCTGTAGAATGCAGAAGAGAGTGGTGGGCTTTATTCTGTTCGATGGTTTAGGGTTGTGCTTGATGAGGCACATATTATAAAATCATCTAAAAGCCAGGTCTCTCTTGCTGCTGCTGCTTTGACTGCGGACCGTCGCTGGTGTCTCACTGGTACTCCTATTCAGGTGATATTTGATTTAGATTTTAGATCAGTTATATTGAATTATTTTTCTACAAGGGCTTTTACTGCTCTCTCTCTCTGTGTGTGTGTGCGCGCGCGCGTGTGTATGTGCATGTGAGCATCTGTGTCACTATCACCAACTAAACCTTGTACCTGATTACTAGGCCAACTATGCACGTCCAATCTCACAATTCCACTATATCCAGGTTGATCTCCTCTGCTAAGTTGCAAGTTCAAATCCTCACTCCCTTCTATGAAGTTGTTTCCTTCTTTCTGTGACATTATTTTCAGCTCAAAGTCTAGAACTAGCTACTCACAGAATTGACTTTAACTTATTATTGTTGTTTTGTTGTCAAAATCGTTGGTTCTGTTGGTTTATTTCTCAGCGGTGAAAATGCACGCGTCATCCACTTCTTTTACTTTATGGCTTCATTATGGTTTTATTGTTTTTTATCTACTTTATATGTTGTTCCTACCTTATGCTTCGTTCTTTTCTCTTCTCTTCTTCTTTCATGTTTTTCTTTTGATTGATTAAATTTAACACATGTCGTGGGGGCAGGGGGAATAAAAACCATTTCCACAGATTTTTGTGCAAAATTTACCATCAGATCAGAATCTTGTGTCTTTATGTGTATGTTTATTTCCATTCGAAAATTTTCTTTACCAAAATCCTTTACTTATTCATGACTGTATCATGTCAGAACAACCTGGAGGACATCTACAGTCTTCTTCAGTTTTTGAGGGTGGAACCTTGGGGAAACTGGGGAGTGTAAGTTCTCTAATCTGAAGTCTATAATTGAAAAATATTTGATTGTCATTTGTCATCATCAGGCATTGGTCTCACTTTTGATGCCTAGTAATTTATTTTTGGATGCTTGGGGTGGAGGAAATGCATGAAAAATCCAGATTGGATTCACACAAGAGCTCTACCATTTAAATTTACTTTTTGTGTTGACCTTCTATTCTGAGAAAGATGAGGAAGAACCTTGGTGTCATTTACTTTCACCAGAAAAAGCACAGGACGTGATACTTTTTCAGTTTATGCATCATGCATCATTATCCTAATCCAATGCCTTATGCTATTAATTTGCTCAACATCCTCAAGACTTCGTGTTTGGAACAGGGGACTGCCAGATTTGGTGCCCGATGGAAATGAATATGAAATCGATACTTGTTGGGAATGAATATCAAGTTGGTATATTGAGATTTCTTGGTATATATAGTGATGGATGGTAAATAAATGCCAGGATATAAGATCAAAGTGAACATTTTCCAATTATTGTATGTTCACCCGAAATTTTACTACTCTGCCCAATTTTTTCTGCATTGTTAATCAATGTTGTATGCATAATGATAGAAATAGATAGTATTTCTATGCAAAAGGGGTTATAAAATTAATAAAGAGGTAAGACTATATATGTAATGCACTATTCAGACTGACCAGAGGTGGGTGTTTAGTCATGGATAATTTTTGAATCTTTTTTTAAGGATTTGGATGGAAATCTGATGGTGTGGCTTTGCTTGCAATTACTGTTAAAAATTGTGAGAATTATTTGCAATTTTGCAAAACTAAGGGACATGTTCATTATCTCATTGAAACTATATAGGTGTGTTTGCAAAAAAGCCCAAAAAGTTGTGGCTGGAGCTCCATCACTGTTTTCACAGCATCATGCATACATCCATGGAATGAATCTGTGCCATTTGATTAGACTGAATCTCTGACCATGTCAATTTCCTGTGTTCATCTTAGAGTGTCCTCTAATGATACTCGATGTGGACTTAGGAATTGAAAAATTTCCTAGACAAACAGAATCAGGTCTATACGCCTGAGAAATCTAACCATCTGACAGTTCCATCTGAATCTTTAGGCAAACTTGCTGCATTTCACAAGATGGAATCTGTGAAAGCTCAAGTTAAAGTATCAACTGAAAAGCGAATTCCCATCTTTATGAGGAATGGTGAAAGCTCAGAGTGAAAGAAACAGCACTGCTGAGCCAATTTCTACTAAGATTACAAAAGATATTCCCATAAAACTCAACGCTACTCAAAATGTAAAAATGCAATTGAAATGTGTTAGGTTGGGACAATCACTATAAATGGAAAACCTTGTCAATTAATCTTACTTAATCAATCAATGAGACTAACTTTGTTGGCTTCCTACAGTTTTTCTTTTTGGGTTCCACTGTGGCACTGATTTTTTACATTGATACCCCCCGAAATTTTCTTTTCAAGTATTGGGTGGGAGATTTCAGTTATTGCGGGTTAGCTTTCGTTTTCTTTAACTTGTTTCCTCATCTTTTTTAGTTGGCAAAAGCTTATTCAGAAGCCATTTGAAGAGGGTGATGAACGTGGTTTAAAGCTGGTACAGTCCATCTTAAGGCCAATAATGTTAAGAAGGACAAAGTTCAGCACGGACAGAGAGGGCAGGTAGTACACTATAAAGCCTCAAAAGATACTGTTATTAAGTGAATTTTAATGGTTTTATTTAATGTGCTTATTTATATTGACGCGATTCAAAGTTCAGGTTTTAATTGTCTGGTTCCCAATATTTTTGAGTTGATAAAATGATCAAGTTGAAGGCATCATACTTGCAATGTTATTTTCAATTGCTTTAATGAGGTGTTCTCCTTATGATTACTTAACATGTGAATCATAAGCGATGAAGCCATGTTTGAGTTACATGATAAATGAGAAATTGAAGATATTTATTTATTTTTTTTTCAAAAAAGTAATTCAATGCAGAGTTTACATGTTTCAGAAATATAAGAGCTGTCTTTGTTCCTTAGTAAGGGAATGGTACCTTTTTATCAAAAAATAAATGTTTGCAAGAGTTCCTTTCCATTGTTATGAATCTGAACCGTAAAATAGTAGTTAAAAATATCTGCCTTTTGTGTTGTATTTCAAACTTTGATAATTAAGTTGGAAATGCTTCCTTAGGATCTTTTTCTTTCTTTCTTTTTTTTTTTTTTTCAAAAAAAATCGTGAAAAAGGGTTTTTCCTTTTGAACTGTATTTCGACTATTGATAACCTAAACAAGAATGCATCTCTGGGATTCTATTTATAATCAAATAGATGTAATGGGTTTTCCCTCTTGACTTTCAGTCATCGAATGTCCTTTTATCTGTTAACTTCCCTTTGACAGACCACGAATGTGTTAAAAGGTTTTATTTTTCTATTTTCTTTGAGCCTTCACTTTACCCATATTCAAAATTTTATGCTAAAGGAAATAAAATATTACTGCGTCTGTTGGTAAGACTAAGCTGTGTGAGCATCAATAGATCAACCAGTTTGGGCAATAGTACGTCTTATGTTAACAATGGGTGTTAAACTTAATGGTTGAAGGTGCTATGTCATGATGATAGTATTCTCTTTTCTTTTATGCTTGTTGTAGGCCAATTCTTGATCTACCTCCAGCAGATGTTCAGATAATTTATTGTGAACAATCAGAAGCAGAGAAGGACTTCTATGATGCTCTGTTTAGAAGATCTAAGGTAGATCCATTGTATTTAATATTCGAGAAGACAATTGATGGTAATTACATTGCCTTGGATATTTTTGTTTCTTAAACTTCAGTGGATGGTCTCTACTTCAGGTCAAATTTGATCAGTTTGTTCAGCAAGGACGAGTTCTTCATAATTATGCCTCAATTTTGGAGTTGCTTTTGCGTCTACGCCAGTGTTGTGATCATCCATTTCTTGTGATGAGGTGAAATTTTGTTGCCACTTGATGTGATCATCTATGCTATGGAAGGCTGAAAACTTGATGTTTACATTGGCATTTATGATTGTATTGTTGAGATGTTGGAATATACGGTTACAGTATTGATTTTGATTGCTTTTATCCTGGACAGTTGAGTGCTATAATCTTATATTTATACTTTCCGTAGGATCTATTTCAAGTATTCACGGCAATGATTATTTTGTTTACTGTGCAGTCGTGGTGATACCCAAGAGTTTGCAGATCTTAATAAGCTTGTGAAGCGACTACTTAAAGGTGGTCAAGATGGTGCGAATTTTGATTCCAGTGAAGCACCTTCAAGGGCCTATATTCAAGAGGTAGTGGAAGAGCTTCGTAAAGGAGAAAAGGGAGAGTGTCCAATTTGTCTTGAAGCTTTTGAAGATGCAGTTTTGACACCTTGTGCTCATAGCTTATGCCGGGAATGCCTTTTGGCTAGTTGGAGGAGTGCAGCATCTGGTATTTGCCCTGTTTGCAGGTATTTATGATTGAATCTTCTCACTTTTCTTCCTCATATGTGCAGAGAATTTGGTACATTTAGTACATGTATTATGTGCGATAGCAACGTCTCTGATTTGGAATACTGCTTTTGGCTATAGGAAAACCATGACAAAACAAGATCTTATTACTGCTCCTACAGAGAGTCGTTTCCGAACTGATGTTGAGAAAAATTGGGTTGAATCCTCAAAAGTTTCTTTGCTTATAAGGGAATTGGACAGCCTCCGTTCAACAGGTTCCAAAAGTATTGTCTTCAGCCAGTGGACAGCTTTTCTTGATCTTCTGCAGATTCCTCTTTCTCGGTAATTCAATGTCACTGCTTGATTATCCTTAAGGAATTTATTTCTTTATGATTTTTCATTCTTATGTTTTCAGATCTTACACACTTAGCTCTGTGTACGCTTTTGTGATGTTAGCATAGCTTATTAAATTGGCTTGGTTGTGAACAGAGCTGATTGTCTAGGATCCAGACGTTGAACTCTTCTCCTCTTATCCTTTGTTAGCTTGCTATAGAGGATGAATCTCATCATCACAGAATGAAAATAATTTTTTTTACCTGTTTTCTGTTTTAGTTAGAACATCTATGATGCATGAGCTGTGTGTGTAGTCTTGTATTTTTTTAATGGTAAATTTGATCTATTATTGCTTATTTCATTTTTTTTATCAACCACATGATTGAAAGAACTCGACATTCTAATCAGGATGTTATATTGGATAACATTTTTACTCTGTTATGTTTGTAAACTTTTAGAGTTGTAGTAATTAGTGGAAGGGTCATTTTATGAGCTTCTAACTCATACAGTATAACCAATTGTATTAGACTATTTTCCTACCTTTTATATACTATATTTGAAAAGGAATTAATAGTTATATATTCACTCTCAAATCAAATTTTTATGAAATTTAAGTCTCCAATAAAAGTGACGTTTAGTGACATGGTAGAACAAGTGGTGTTAAACTGAGTAAATGGTTTAGATTTGAAAATAAAAGTTTACAATAAAAAAGGAAGGGTCCATGCACCCTGGTATTGAATCATTGCCTTAAATAAATAATAATAGTAAAAAAGATGAGGTCAACACAATACTAGTGATTCTCTTCAGTTTTTGGGTCTTTGCTTAACTCTGATTTGTAATCATTTTGCTGTCTGGAGACAGCTCACTTTTGTTGCCTTGCGGAAGGATGCCTTGAGCTTACAGCCCTTTAAGAGGACACGAAGTATAATATTTTCTAATGATAAAGGATAAGACATAAGAAGGTCGATAGACTGCTGATCTAGGCTCTTGGTTCTTCAAAATCAGTTGCCTTCAGTCTGAATCTGGTAGGCCTAATTAGTTATTGGTTGGGTTGACTGGGAGGTGTTTTAAGTTGAAGAGTAAAGGTGTGGACACATGAGATTTTAAGTCAGTTTTGTTAAGACCTTCAGCAACCGAACCTGAACTGGAAAAGACAAGAAGATCATAGGAGATAGGAGGAAGGTAAGCCACTTCCACTTCCTCCCCCTTTAACAGCATTCCTTCAAAAGTTGATTCTCAACATAAGCTGCAAAAGCTAACACAAAATTAATGCATATCACTAATGAGAAGCAAAGCCAAATTACGAATCTGAAGTTATAAGAAATGAATTGCAGTTCATTTGAAGACTTTACAGGTATTTTACCCCAGGACATCACTCTTATCATCTCGATGTGGCTCAAATTGCAATTTATGAAAGTCATTCTAATCAAGCAGTACTTGTATTTACATTAGCTACAGCTTCCATGGCTGCCTATGGCATATGCCTGGCCAAAAAAAATTCCAAAAGAATGGTTAACCTGTTTATACAATTTGGTTGCCTTTTGCTTTCCCATTGCCCCTGTTCATGAGGCCATTCACAATGTGAGGAAAATGGGGGGAAATTCAGACCACAGGGACTGGAAGTCTGGAAGCACTTTAGGTTTGTGTTTCTGGACTGAAAATTTTGCTTCTCCATCACTTCCCCACAAGAACTAATGTTTTCCATTGCCTGCATGATTGAAGTCTGTGTCTAGTTAGCAAAAATGCCTTTTGACAATAACATTATCAATAATCCGTATGTTCTTATTTTCAGTAATAACCTCACATTTGTTCGTCTGGATGGGACTCTAAGCCAGCAGCAACGTGAAAAAGTTATTAAGCAATTTAGTGAAGAAAGTGAGATTCTGGTATGCTTTTGCAAAAAAAAAAAAAAAAAATGAAGTGATGGTGAGTTATTTCTGTAATATTGGTACATTTGACCTTAACTTGGTATGTGCTTACTCCAGGTGTTATTGATGTCCTTGAAGGCTGGTGGGGTTGGAATCAATCTGACTGCAGCTTCAAATGCCTTTGTTTTGGTATGCACATAGGGCTTTGACCTTAACTTGGAGCTTCACTTTCTGCTACCTGATAAAAACGCTCCCTAATAATACTTACCAAGCTGGGGGGAATGCTAGATCAACTTATATAACTGCAGGCCAAAAATCCTCACAATAATTTGAAACATGGCACTCTGAAATTCACTTTGGCTTTGATGGTAAAAAATCCTGGCAATGATTTTAAAAAATGAAAGGCTGAAGCCAAATATTAGAGGACATCTATTCATTAAACTACCAAAAGTTAACATAGGCTTCACCATGTCATTTTTGAAATCATTGTCATGATTAGGGGTATGCATGGGTTGGAACCCAACCCAACCCAATTTCTAAAAGCCTCTAACCCAACCCAATTCTAACTCAATTCAACCCAACCCAACCCAACCCAACCCAACCCAATATGAACACACTTTTAAACCTAATTTGACCTTATTACAAACAAATTCAAAACTTTTTCAACAAAATTGCTTAGTGTATTAACCGCATAAACAATTCCCAAGTAGGGTTGCAACTTGTTACCAGATCGCTCCAACTTGCCTGACCCGACCTGATTTCAAAATTAAATTTGGAATTTATTTTTTGAAAATTTCCAAATTAGACTTGGAAGAACCCATAACTAATACCGGGATTACATCAACCTGGTGCCAAACCCGAATTTCAATCCAAAACAAATGCCGACCCGACCCGAACCCTAATAGAACATGTGAGAGCCTGCCTAAACATTCCATTATGTAAAATTCGAGATTTTTAGAATTTATTTATCATTTTATTTTGAACTTCAAAATAGATAAAATGTACGTGTTCATGTGCATTCCAAAAAATTGGCGAAAGACTTTACTTTTTAAATTATGTGCTAATTATTTTTTCAACTAATATTTTCTTTTTCACTAAACAAAAAAATATTATTTTGAAAATTTTAATAATAAAAAGTTCATTTAATAAAGGTTTTATTAGTAATTTTTTATTATTATATTTTTACGAAAATTTTCAATTAAATGATTTGAGGAGTTTTATTGGTTGCAAAAATTTCATAATGATTTAACGGTTCATGTGGCAGAAAGGGACCCGCGTATGCATAGTCATGCGTTCTCCATCAGAGCATCGAAGTGTTGTACAGTTTTTCCCAATGAGGTTCCATCTTCCCCAAAGTGCATCCACCCTTGTGTTGGAAGCCCATCAGATTGTCAACATTTCCCCTAGAATCTGACTAGCAGTGCTTTGATTTGAGCCCATTTTCCTATAATTTGGTTGCTTGTGGCATCTCATATGGTTTGATTGAATTTTATTTATTTATTTATTTTTTCTGGTTGCCGCTGCTGGAAAGTGCTCCTATTGCCAGCTGTGTTGAAGAAAAACTATGCGAAAACAAGGATTTGCCAAAAACTCATTTTCCTCTCTCCCGTCATCTAAATCTTCTTCTTCTACTTCCGATCTTCTCCAAGACCCAAATCCCTGAAACTTAGGTGAGAGAGACGATGTAGCAGACAAAAAGAGAGAGAGAGCCAGAGAGATGGTGCAGCAGCGGCGAGCTGGCGATGACGACGAAGGAGACAATGGCAACCAACGATGCAACGACGCTATGATGGGAGAGAAGGCAGGGAGGAAGAAAGCTCAAAAGGGGACGGAAAAATGGGTTAGGTTTTCTCAAGATGGGTTGTCCACAACCCAACTTTCCAACCTGGTTTCAACCCAAATTTTCTAACCCATCTTTCAACCCAACCCAACCCTAATCCGGTTTAAATGGGTTGGGTTAAATGAGTTGCGGGTTGAACTGAACCCATGTGCCCCCTAGTCAGGATATTTTACCATCAAAGCCAAAGCAAGCTTCAAAATGCCACATTTCAAAATATTTAAATTTAATAAAAAAGTTTCGCAAATCCTGGACACTATTATTCAATAGGTGATGTCTGGTAATTTTTGTGTGCAGGATTTGCCAAACTTTCTATTAAATTTAAATATTTTGCACTAGATCAATTTATTTGTATGTTGTAATTAGGGGTTGGAATCGTGGCAGGTCGACCTGTGACCCGCCTTGTTTTTAGATAGGGTCAAGGCTGGATTATCAACACGGTGGGGCGAGTCTGAAAATTGAAAATTTTGTGAAGGGGCAGGTTGGGACAGACTGAGCAAGTCCTGACCCTTCTTATACCACATCTAGCCCGCATTATTATATCATATATATAATATTTTTACAACCCTAAAAACTAACGCAGCTGGCCTCCAGAACCTTCGACTTCTCCACCCCTCTGCAGTTCTACACCTCACAAGTTGGAGCTGCCCAACCTTTGTCGACACCGCTGCAATCTCGGAATAGACTTTAGGAGCACCCATTTAAAAAAAGGGAAGATGCCAGCACAATACGCTGACCATGCAGGCCATCAGATGGGGTGGGGATTTTCGGAATCAAGACACGCATTTATTTTATTGTTGGGGTTGCTTTTTGCATGATTTTGGTAGGGGTGCAGTAAATGGAATTATTTTGAATCACATGCATAAATCTTAACAGGAAAATCTTGAAATTATTTCTATTTCCGCTTTAATCTTGAAGTAGCAAATCATCACCCTAAGCATCTGAATTACATGGTTCTGGATGACTAAATCAGCTCAAATCCAGCACATTAATGTCTTGCGTATTTTGTTTGATATATCTGTGCATTGTTTTTAAAGTGTCTATGTGTTGTCTTAAGGATTTATTTAAATTGTATTTATATTTTGATTACTTGTGTTCGAAATTATTTTTAGGAATTACATTGGATATGATGTTTATTTTTACTAATTACTAAAATGTTGAAGCATACAATATTTATATCTAGCATAAATGTATTTTTATGTTTGATAAGTGTATAAAATTTTATAACCATCCTACTTGACTCATAATTTTTACCCGATATGTTGTCCCGATACTAACTCAAAATTTGTTCTGAAACCTATTGAGAAAAGATAAAGGTAAAACCAATCTTGTCCTGACCGGGTATAAAAAATAGGGTTAAGAGTTGCCATACTTCGATTCTCATATCTAGTTTTAATCACCTTTATTCAAAAAGGAACCTGAGACAGTTGAATGCATTTTCCACATCATGATTGTGATAAACTGACATAATGTAGAAGCTTTTGTAGCTTGAAGGTACTGCAGTACACTTTTCTGTAGTATCGACTCTCTCTGCAAGCTGCTGTAATATGTTTCATTCTCTGGTAGGATCCATGGTGGAATCCAGCAGTAGAGGAACAAGCTGTCATGCGCATTCATCGTATTGGTCAAACAAAAAGAGTTTCAATCAAGCGCTTCATTGTCAAGGTTTGTCATTGGTTAATGTTGTGGTTTGACATCACTTGTTTCTTATGCATATCATCATCATCATCATCATCATCATCGTCATAAGTCGTTTCCCACCCGTGTAGGGTTAGCTGCTTGTTTCTTATGCATATGGGGGGTTGAAAAGGTTTGTATCACAAAGCATATACAGATATACTGCCTATCCCGCAGATCTATTGCAGCAATGCTTCTTGGTAGTCTTCATTAAACACCACCAGTTATTCCCATTTTGCAAGCTGCGGATCTGGAGCATGATCCTTAGTTTTAAGAAAAAATGTTGGTGCATTTAATGTTGGAAGGCATTTTTCTCTTCTGAGATAATGCTAATTTTCAGTATAACTCCATACAATTTTACAAGAGGCTGGTTATTCCCAAATACACAAGGACTTGAGTCACACCAATCACTTGTAATAATTTTCCCTTGTATGGTATGCCAAGTTATCTTGTGTCTGTTAGAGTTTTGGAGCTATATGTTATGATAAGTGTGAGGGATGGATCATACGTGTAAGAAAATGGGGTTAGGGTATTGCGATCAGGGGGAGACTGAGTTGTATGAAAAAGGGAACGACATGCAAAAGGGAAATCAATCAATGAAATAAAAAATTCTACCCTCATCTTGTATTTTTAGTTTCCTTATTTCTAATTACACAATACCCAACCCCATCATTTTCTTACATGTCTCCTATTACAGTTATGATCCATCTGCCACGCTCATTATATCTGCTCTCCGCTTCTATGTAACCAGGTTACATAAAAACGAACCCATGTAACACCTTTAAAATTTATGATTTTGATCTTTGATCGAAAATCTAATTCATTCATTGTATTTAACATCATTTGTTTATCTAAGGGATCAAGTTTCATCCCAATCAAGTATGTTTATGAGTCACATTGGTTAGAAAATGATATATTCATGCGTAAATTATGAAAAATACTAAAATATTAATTTTAAAGTAGTGTTTTCAACATCTAAATCGTCCAAAATATCATTTCTATGTGAATAAATG
The DNA here is from genome assembly GCA_030490835.1 of Annona cherimola. Lineage (NCBI taxonomy): Eukaryota > Viridiplantae > Streptophyta > Magnoliopsida > Magnoliales > Annonaceae > Annona > Annona cherimola. The sequence goes on along the minus strand of CM059977.1, from coordinate 12,877,502 downwards.
ATTCTATAAAGTATTATTATATTCTAATATATATGTAAATAGATCTAAGCATTTTGCATAATTTACATATGAATATATATATGTATTTGTGAACAAACGCAGCCCATAAACATACTTTCCTAGATAAACAAATCATGTTAAATACAATGAATGGATCAGATTTTCTATTAAGGATCAAAATCTTAGAGTTTGAAGGGGTTACATTGGTCTGCTTCTATGTATATATATATATAGAGAGAGAGAGAGCTGTTCTGGTGCAGTGACGCTGCACCGGAACAGCCGTGCAGTGGCCCCAAAATGGGGTCCACATAATCATGAAATCATGATCTACTCCACCCATTGTATTTAGAATAATGTATTCTATTACCATACCAATTTTCATCCCAATCAGATATGTATATGGGCCCCATCTGAAAATGGTACAAATCCAACGTAATAAAATAGTTTGATGTAAATAACAATTTTAAAGTATCTGATTGTGATGAAAATTGGTATGGTAATAAAATACATTATTCTAAATACAATGGGTGGAGTAGATCATGATTTCATGATCACGTGGGGCCCATTTTGGGCCCACTGCACCGCTGTTCCGGTGCAGTGATGCTGCACCGGAACAGAATCCATATATATATATAGAAATATTTAGGTGCAGTGCAACTGCACCGTAACAACAGTGGAGTTGCGCCAAAATGGGCCCCATATGATTATAAAATTATAATCTACTCCACTCATTGTATTTAAAATTATGTATTTTATTACCATATCAATTTTCATCTCAATCGGATATGTGCATAGATCACATCTGAAAATGGTATAAATTCAACGCAATAAAATAGTTTAATGTAAATAATAACTTTAAAGTGGTTTTTTCAACATATAAATCATTTGCTATAAAATTTATGTATGGATAAATGATTGTATAAAGTTTTATTCCGTGTATATATATTTGGATGTTCATTATATCATCATATTTTGAAGCCATGTGACTTGAGATTCTACTAGGATGAATATCGCTTTTCATTCCTTGCCTTTGTACAGGGAACAGTCGAGGAAAGAATGGAGGCTGTTCAGGCCCGAAAGCAGCGAATGATCTCAGGAGCCCTAACTGATGAGGAAGTCCGCAGTGCACGTATTGAGGAGCTTAAAATGCTTTTTACTTGATTGTCAAGCCAACAGGAAGTGGGGATGCTTTTTCTGTATCTTGGTCTCCCATGGCTACCTTTGCTAATGTCATGGGTGTGCAAGACTAAGTGGCTTGATTGGGAGCACCTGCAAGAAATATCCATCTGCAGCTGATCGAAGCAGCGTGATTCTCGTTGTTAAGGTGCACCGTGCACGGCCATGGCCATCTCTTGCTCTAGCGTAGCGTACAATAGCGACCTTTAACATGCGAGCCATCATCTCTTGAGGGCTGAGTCGATGGCCAACTATTCCCATTCCTCGGGCTGGTTCAAGAAAAATGAAAGCTTGTGTTCTTGTTTTGTTTGTTTGTAATCTATGATATGGCAACGATAGAAAAAAGTTGCAAATCTTGGACGCTAATATCAAAAGCGTGTATTTATTTTTGAGAGAAGAGTTCGCCGGACAATCGACTATTGACATCCAAATTGCTAGTTACATTCTGCATTAATTGGCACCAAGGAGCTGCCATTCGCTCACATGATTCGTATGTGGGGCTTGCTCAAGTAACTAGTTTGCTTAAGACCAAATTTACGGCTTCATTTATGCAGTTCTCATCTCTTTAAAGAAGTGTCGCCTTTAATTGAACTGCCAAACAATTTGATTGACGTAAACCTAAATTCTTGTTATTCTAAGAATTTTTGACAGAACTCTTTGAGATAAATACTCTTTTGTGCAATTCTAAACGGGAAATATTTGTAATTTAACAGATCTATTGTTTTTTTTTTTCCTTCTCGCGGAATAATTGAGATCAATGGGTTTTTTAACCATAAAAATTTCTCTATTTTGTCCTTTTTTCGGATATTATTGACTAGAAATAATAATAATAATAGTTATTGGATAATGGAATAATATGGATTTAGTCATAAACTATTTTTGTCTAACGAGTCCACTTGAAAATTGTATTTTTACATTGGATTTGATGAAAAGAGATTGATATTTATCCACACAAAAGGTTACGATTTGGTTTTAAAGAAATTCTTCCTCCATTCATTTCTAGATGTAATTGCCATGATACATAATTGAATTAGAGTGTATTTCGGAAATGATAAAATTTATGAATGAAATTTTTTTTGGATAAAAGTTGTTAAAATGAAAAAAAAAATGATGTGATATGACAGGGCAATGATAAAGAGTAAAGAAAATAAAGTTAAAATAGATATGTTTGTTGTATGTGTAGTTGTGTAGAAATGATTGAAAAGTTAAGTAGTTGTATAGAAAGATGTGAAAAAATGATTAAAAAATAAAGTAATCACATAGAATGAAAAGTTAACTTACATTTTTTGTGTGTTGCCAAAAATAACATAACCTGCGTAGTCTACATGTATTTTTCTATTAGGTATAACATAAATTTTGAATTGTAGATGCATCTCAATGAGGCCTGATTATATATAATATGTTCTATATATATTTAACTTACAATGCACATTTTTAAATTTTAATTTTATTTATTTCTGATTTTTCTTTATAAACATATTTTTCCTAAATGTATTTAATCCATATATTAAGTTTTGTCATTTTATAATACTTTTACATATGTATTTTTAATTTTTAAAAATCAAATTTTTTAAAAGGTGAAAAACGACGTATATGCCTTGAAATTGATTTTTTTAAAAAATAAATATGTAAAAATATTGTAAAATGGCACAACTTGATATATAAATTAAATATATTTTAAAAATATATTTATAAACAAAAATATAATTAAATAAAATTAAAAAATGAATATTGTAAGTTAAACATATATACAACATCTTGTATATAATTGATCCTCCATATGCATTAACAAACGGAAACAACTTTTATTATTGATATCAAAGTGATAATTAGACAAAATTTTTTTGAATAGGATCAATTTATTTCTATGCTATTGATACGCTTGTAAAATTTTCTTTCATGTATAACATCAAAAGGGAAAATCAAAATAAAAAAGGGGTTATTTCCAAATATACCTATTGCGGTTGACTTTAATTCCAAATATATCTAATACGTTTGTATTGAATTCCAAAAATACTCATTTTGTGAGTTAACGCCGTTAGACAATATATAAAATTACTAATATGCCTATCAAATTTAGACACGATTGAAAAAATTGAATGTTATAACTCATTAATGCTGTAATCGCACATGAATTCTAAATTTAAAATACCTTAATTTCATTTTCTTTTTATTCTTTCATCATTTATTATTTTATAATAGGGGTATTTTGGGTATTTCAAAATTTTAATTGATGATTTTTTTTACGAAATAAGCATTTTTGAGATTAAGTATAAACGTAGTGGTATATTTAAGATTTTAGAAATATAATAATTATATTTGAAATTAAGATAAAAGTAGTGGATATATTTAAAAATAATCCAGAAAAATAATAACAACCGGCAGTGTCGCAGCGGGCCGCCCACTGCCTCAGAGGCCGAAGTGAAGAGGCTGAAAGGTCGGGCTGCCTGCCTATTAAAATTACCCCACGACATAGACCTCGGCGGCTGACGTCCGCTCTGCTCTGGGTACGCAGAAAATGGCGAAAGGCGACGATGCAGTCAGGAAGCGTAAGAACAAGATGCAGAGGAAGAGGATGAACAAGGATTCTGCTTCGAAGGTCTCCACCCGCGTCGCATCCATCATAGCTGCCAAAAAACGACGCAAGTCCGGAAAACGCCGTATTTGCGAGGTACCCTTTCTACCCGATCCCTCTCTTTCACCTCAATCATCTACTTCTCTTAGACTCGCCCACCTTACCGCATTGGAGATTACCAGATTAACGTTATGATGCTGTTCACTTCTCTCTCGTTATGTTCACTTCATGGAAGTGTTGCTCCGACTGATGCCGTGCCTAAATGTTCAAGTTCTTGCACCGGTTGTCTGTCTTTCCGTTGATGTAATGGATAGTGTCAGTTCAGTATAGATGGAAGAATGACATGATTTGATAAGAACTTATGCGATTTGGAAGGAAGGTGGTCAGAAATTGTGCGGCTAAATTAGAAGAATCGGGTGAACTCGTGGCGATTTGAGTAGTTTGTAAACTCCATGCTTGTTTCTGCATTGCAGTATCCATACTGATGCTTTAATTCAAAATTCCTACAGTTTTTAAATTTTTATGTGTTTTCTAGAAGTTGTTATTATCTGCAGGTTTATTTTAACCACAGCACTCAATAACGTGCACTCTCTCTCATTTTATATATAATATCACAAATCCATAAAATTAGAGAGACTCCAACAGCTCTGGTTCTTGTCAAGCAAGGCGCTTGCAAATGGGCAAGTACTACTGTTGCAATGGATTTTAATACGATGTAACTGAATTATTTGTATTAACTTTGCAGGGAATGTGTTTCAGTCTCCCAACACCTGAGGACCCATTTAATGAAAGATATGACAAGAAGGCGTTCAGCAAGAAAAATGGTAAGAAGGTTGCAAATGGTCAAGTTAATGGGAGAAAATCTGATAAAAAGCAGAGGGATGTTGGGGATCCTGAAACGTTAGAGCACTGGCACCTCAAAAAATTGAAAGCTCCTATTTTGAAGGATGAACAAAGCAAGTTGCTTCCAGCCTTTCACAAAGATGGGAAAATGATGGAAAACACTAAAGGACTAAAGGTTTCAAAGCTTGGAGAAGTTGGAGTTGCTCATAAACGATCCCGGCCTTGTGGGAGTATTGCTGATTGTCATTCAAAGTTTCTGATCTTGTGCTTGAATGCAATTGAAAAAGCATGGTTGCATGATGTTACCTTCGATGGGGATGTCAAGAAGCCGCTGATGGATAATTCATGGGGAGCTATGTTCTGGGAGCATTGTTCTGCTGGTTCAGATATCCTGGAGACAACTGAAGCCTCTTCTACTAGAGAGCAGATTGCATGGTTGGTTTCAACGGCTTCTGATATTATCACAAGGAAAGAGAAAGAAGGCCTGTTGATCAATAGCCCCTTCCTTTTGTTTCTTGTACCATCTCAAGAAAAAGCTATTGAGGTATGAATACTACTCTCTCTCTCTCTCTCATTAAAAAAGCCGCAACTTTACCATAAAAAGCAGCAACTAAATTGATAGCTTCTTACCCATGATTTGAGTCCTAATTTGGAGTCCAATCAGCGTCTTACTCCTGATGACATAATCAGACATTTGGCCTGGTAGTCTTGTTACTGGACTAGTTTTTATTTTCTGGCAAAGTTTGCTTCATAGAACACAATGGTATTGTTTTTGTATCTACTTTGGCTCTAAGAAGCTGCTGTGTGATCTTTTCTCAGAAGTTATCCTAAGTATTGCCCCTTCTCGTGTATGGATGTTTTTATGGTGATCAAAGCATTAAAGACCATAGTTGATGGCTATTGGTGATGTAACTTCTTTATCGAATAGATGCACTTAGGAGTTGACCCATCTTAAATTCAATGGTTCTTTTGTTTTCTTAGGTACGAGCTCTCTGCAAACCACTGAAGACTCTCGGAATTCATACAGTAAGTGTGCATCCTGGCGCTTCAGTAGATCACCAGGTTATTGGGTGAGTACGCAGCTATTTTTTGGATCTACTGCTTCTGTGAAAATTTAGAGAGACAGTCATGTAAAATTTCTGTCACACTGTGGAGCACCACCCATCAAAATGATTGAAAATGAAAGATGATTGCCGGTTGATGCATGAGATAATTAGCTGAAAATGGTTGTCTAAGCTTTTATCTAGTAATCACTGGAGGTAATTATTGACGAAGTGACAGATTTTTTTATTTTCAGTGTATGTATATATTTGGCTGATCCCGGATGGATTTTCAGAAAGGCAGTCTGCACCTCATTTGAAGACAGGCTTTAGCAAGGAATCAATGTAGGAGGGATTTATTTCCAGATAAAAATCATTGGTTCTTGGTTGTATCGCTGCTGGGTTGGAATCTTACATTCTTGCAGGGATTTAATTGTAAAATTTTCACAATCACAAGAAATCTATTTGTAAATACCTCAGGATAGCATGCAGGCTTCATGGATTTTATTTGGGTTGCTATGGATTTCTTTGCGGCTGTCAAAAGTCATTAGCATGACATTATATCATGTGGTGGCTTTAATAATTAGAAGCTTTGTTGAGACATTTTGATACGAGACATCATTTTTAAAAAATTCAACGTCATTCTTCATGGTTCCCAAAGTCACTAGTGCGATGTGGAGCAGGTTGATAATCCATCCAACTCACCCCTAGGTTATGGCCCTAAGATACGTGTAGTTCGATACGGCTAAATTTCATGAACATCGTCAAGGTGGAAAACGGAAAACCTTTTGCTAATAATAATAAAGTGTACTGTGGTATTTTAATAGTGTATTCTTCTTCACATGTACTTAAAATAAGATTCTGTACAAATCTAAAATAATGCCTTTTTAATCTATGTTTTCATACCCTTCTAGAAGTCCAATTGAATTACTAACGTCTGTCTTCTGCAGTTTAAAGAGCTGTGAGCCTGAGTTCCTTGTGGCTACACCCGAAAGACTTTTTGAACTTATTTCCTTGAGGGCCATTGACATATCTCATGTTTCGTTGCTGGTAAGTTCCTAGCCCTACATTAGTTGTGCTTGATTTTTTGTGTTCACTATAAACATTTTTTATCCTCAAGTCTCACTATGTAGTAGTAAGATTATGAATCTTCTAGATCAATTTCTTTCACTATGTTGTAGTAAGATTATGAATCTTCTAGATCAATTTCTTTCCTTTGGTGCATCAGAGTATTAATTAAAAAACCCCATAATTGATCTACTTGTCAAGGGATCCTTATTGTGCATTTTATTTTATACCTAATAAGTTGACTTTAATGTTATTGAGAATTTGAGATGGAATTGGTTGGAAATAAATTAGATGTAAGAGGAAGGATCTTCTCAAGGTGATGAGAAGTAAAGAAACAGGAAGGGTTTTGAAACATGCTTCTTTATTGATTCATGGTTTATTCAATAACACAGACCTAAGCTAACACCCTTGTGGTGTTATTTATTTATTTATTTTTGTCTCTTAGTTCCTTTGCTTAATCATATTTGATGAATGTCACCTGCACGGCCTTAACAATATTCCGATTCTGCTATCCAGATCATATATATATTTTTATACTTGTGAAATTCTTTTTCTGTCTTTTCTTGTAGGTTCTCGATGGGTTGGAAAGTCTTATAAATGGCAGTTTTCTGAAAACTATAAAATCCATCAGGCAATGTATTTCTGGAGATCCTCAGACAGTCATTTTCAGTGATTCCTATGGGACCTTGTCCAGTGAAGTGGTGAGAAATTTTATGCATAGACCAACATATAGGCTGACACTTACTGACTCTATCAGTAGCCAGAGTGTTGGCATTTCTCAATCCATGTGGTTTTTGAACTCAGAAGAAGAAAAGATTCAACAGGTTTGTGTATCCCTTGGTTCGGATGCTTTTTGAAAAAAGATCAACTTACAACTGGCAATCTGTATTTTGTCACTACGGCACATAGGTATTTCTCCATGCTCCCTTGTTTGGTGGGTGGTGCGATCGCCTTACATATGGGAATGATGACCTGTTTAGATATGGTGTGGTAGCAGAGGAATCTGTTACACCAGCCCTGTAAATATAATTTCAAAGCAGGAAGTCAAATAGGCAACTAAAAGTGGCTTCTTCTTATGGCATTATCTCCTAACACCTTTTCTTCTGATGACTGCATCACCTAGTTTAGAAATCATTTTTAAATATGGAAACATAGAGAGTCATGTTCGCTCCAAAAAGCATGCTCTTGTATAGGTGTAGGTTGATGGTGTTGGGCTAGACCATTTATAGGCTGTATAGGGATGAGCCTGGTAAATGAAAGCCATCTGGATCTCAGTGGCTCTTTTTTTATTTTTATTTTTTGTCTATGAAAAACTGCTCTTAGAATGTTCACGACTGGCAGCAATTGAAAGATTCTATTGTTGGGATAGCATGCTGGTGGAATTGAATTACCCATTTTTTTGCTTGCCAATCTGAACTATCATCTTTTTTCCCCCCATCTGTCAGCCAAATGAGGCGTTTCTATTTTTTCCTTACCTGTCATACTTGGCAACAATTGCTCTCTGTCAGTAGAATTATTACGCCTAGACAGATTGAGATGTGTTTGATCTATTATTAAAATTTTCAAACCCAGAAGACAGTAGCTGAGAAAATTGAGCTAATCTAGAAGCTGCTTTTACAAATGAATGGTTGCATATCTTAGAACTGGAGATCATGTGATTCCTTTAGTGGGTTAGAGTTTTACTTTTCTTCTTTCTAATGTTGAAACAGTAGCTGCTGCTATTGCTCTATGGCATCAAATTCTCAAATACCTAAGAGCAACTTGTTCTTTCTCTGCAATATCCACTGTACTTTTCTTATATTGCTCAATACTGTTCTTGTGGTGCTAATTCTGCTGTTGTCTTTCAGATTATTGAATATCATTTCTGAATTTGCAGGTCATTAACATCCTAAATGAAGCATACAGTTATCGAGTGCAATCTTTGCTTTCCAGGGTACTATTTATAACAGGAACATCTCAGAGGGCTCAGACATTTGCTGATTGCCTGAGGAAGGAAGGTTTTTCCATATCAAATGAATCTTCCTGTTGTTGGCCACATGGATCACACAACTCCATTCGTAGCAGGTAACAAAGTGAGTTGCATGGGTTTGAAGGTTTTATTCTTGGTCTTTCTTTATTAAAAGTTGTATCATTTTAGAAAGGAAAAATTTCTCTCATGCCTATAATATTTGTCATTAATTCCTTATGTACCTAGAATGTTTCGTAAATTCCTCTTATGCCCAAGTTGCCAACACGACCGTTATCTACTCTATTGAAAAGCATATTGCCCATTCAAAATTTCCTTATTGAGACAATTCAACCCTAATATGACTTAATCGATGATGATAAATTATCAATATGTGGCATTAAATAATTCAAGAGTTATATTCAGGTTGAATCATTTTAATTAGTGAAACTTTAGAGGAGCAAAATCTTCTTTCCAATGGGAGTAAATAATGGTTGTGTTAACGGCATGAATATAATGAGAATTTAGGGTAAATTGTTATGAGTTTAAGATGTATTTGTAAAATGTTGTGGATATAAAAGAAATTCTTTTATTTTGAATCCATAACAAATTGATCTTGAACCGTGTTGTTGGTCTTAGGCATGCAAACCATTAAATTTATGACCTAAAAAACCTTTTTTAAATGAATATTTTCATGAAGAATGTGAAGACGCAAGCTTGGCAAGGACATGACCTAAGATAGATGGGAATTGTATTCCAGGATTCATGTAATTGAATCCACTTGTAATGGTGAAAAGATTTGTCAAGTAGTTAGAAGTCTAGTGGGCCCATTGAACTTCTTCATGACAAATTTGACAAAATTTTTTTTTTTTTAATCACAAGATAAATTTCCTTGGACGACATAATCCTTGTTAAAAGCTAATAGTTTGGTATCATTTGAGCAGTTTAATTAATAAATACCAACTCCAATACATTATTTTGAATATTCATCGCTATTCTAATGGGCAAAATCTCTACTTCTAGCTTCTTTCTACAAGTGGAAATTGTGATTTATCCGATATCTTACACATACATTTTTTTCCTTTATTATGACTCTGCAGTAGGAAGAGAATTTCAATCTCTGTGATAGACAAGGAGCAAATTGGGGGATGCTCAGATATTGAGGAAGTTGAGATCGCCACGTTCATTGACTTTCCCTTAGTTGATGACTATGTTGAGGTCCTTACGAGGATGGCCCGATCTACGGTGTATGGAGCATTGCACAGCTTCTTAGATGAGGCAGAAATGCCTTCAGCTGGTCCCCTCGTAAATGTTCTGAAACAATGTCGTCAGCCCATTCCAGAACTTCTGAGAGATCACATGGTGGATTCATCCTCTATGTCAGAGCAGTAGCATGAGTGTGTGGTCAACAACAAATTTTGCAATTTGTAGTTTAACCATTTTCCAATCATTGGTATTAAGTGAGCTTACTCCTATTCTTATTTCTTCAACTTTCTCCTGGTTATTTATGGAAGCTTTCTACAGCTTGTGAAACCAAGATTGTAGTTTGATGACACTCAATTCCAGTATTCTGGTATTAAAGCTTGTGAGTTGCGACTTACTCATCTCCAGTGCGTCTGGATGGTCTTTTGTGCTCTGATGTGTTGTACTTTCTCTTTCTTCCAAACCATCCAGTTGGATTTACTAGGCTTGGTGAAATGGATGTAATGGTTTCTCTAATTATATATGTTACCTTGAACTCCTCTCAACAAAGAGACAAACAACAAAAAGGAAAAAAAGAAAAAAAGAGAGAGACAAAGATCAGTTACCATGTTGTTGAAATGAATTGACCGCTCTGCATCCATTCCACTAATTTAACTATCCAAAACATCACTAGTTTTAAATGGTTCTACAATTTTTACAAGAAGGGAAGGCTCTTGGCTCTATTCTAAACAATAATTTTCATTTGGAAAATAACTATTTCTACTATGTTGAGCACCAGTTGATGTTTGATAACAGATTAATAACGGTTTGTTTAATCACCTTCTTTACAATATGCGACATACTTCTCCAAATGTCTGAGTCATGATAATATACAATATATTGTACATGTCTTACGTATAATATTGAATTTTTTTTATTTTTTCTTTATAAACATGTTTTCTTAAGTGTATTTAAAACATATATTAAGTTTTGCCATTTTATAATACTTTTATATCTTTATTTTTTGATTTTTAAAATCGGGCATGTGTCATTCCCCCCCCCCCCCTTTACAACACGTCATTTTTAAAACTAAAAAATAAATATGTAAAAATATTATAAAATGTCAAAACTTTGTATATGTATTAAATACACTTAAGAAGACATGTTTATGAAGAACAAATAAAAAAATAATTGTATATTGTACGTTAAGCATATGTACAATATATTGTATACTATTGTGATTCATGTCTCTTTAGGGTGCTTGTGGTCATTGGCTTGCGTTCTGAATTTCATAGTTATTGAACTTAATTACGCCTGTGCCTTTTTGCCATAATTGCACCTTGGACAATGACTTAAAAAGTATTGCAAGTACACCAACTGCTAAAATAATTTTTTCTTTCATGCTAAATCCGTCGAGTTTCTTTCCAAACGGCCCCAAATGACTCTTAAATTTGTACATGATTAGATCTGCGTGAATATTCTGTTCGTGGCTTTCGAATCTTACGGAAGTGTTTCATTTACTAGGTTTTTGAAATTTGGATCGAGTAACTCGAGTTCCGGAATGACAAATTGAGCGACAATGTGGAAGATAGAGGGCGAGACTTGTACACCTGGAAACCGAATGGTGCTTTCTCTCATGGAAAACTATCAAATGATTAGATATGATATTTTTCTAATTTCAGATAGAAACAAGAATAAAGAGATTTTTTTTATTTGAATCAATGACTAACAAATGCATGCAATGGAAAAATCTGAACATCTTAAAGATAGAGAGTTAGGAATTTGTGGAAAGAACTACCCTTCTTTATATATATAATTATATATATGAAAAATATTCAAGTCCAATTAACTGTAGCATAAGTTATGATACAATTGGCTTAAAATAGGTCTTATATGATTATAAAATGATAATATACTCTACACATTGTATTTAAAATTGTTTATTTTATTAACAGACAAATTTTTATCCAAATCAGAAATTTGCATGGGTCTCATTTGAAAATAGTACAAATTCAGTATAATAAAATAGTTTAATATAAATAACAATTTTAAAATTATTTTTTCAGCATATAAATTATCTAAGACAGTTTATTTGAACAAAAACTTGTATAAAATGTTAATACATTTAAGCCTATGTGAAGCCCATATTTAAGCCAACTAGACTATAAATTATGGTACAGTTAACTGTACTGAATAAGTCATATACATATACGAGTCTGGTTTCTATACATTTAGATGTACTAATTCACTCTGATACTCTCGTCTAGTTTGAGCCTTATTTTGATGATTTTGTTAAATCTAATTTATTAATCATATTTACCACTATTTATTTTATTTAGATACGAAAAATTATTTAAATTCATAACTTGCATCATTCTCAAAATAAGCAATCACTTAAGAGTGATTTTCAATCCATTAAAAATGATTTCTTTATTATAAGGACCTATGAGATTTTAGTTTAATATATAAACCACTTAAATTAATGATTCTTTAGAATTTTATAATATTTTAAAACTTTGATATGTAGATTCAAGTGATTTTTTAAATTTATATACATTTTTAGAAGATGTGACATACACATACATTCAATTAATATGATTTTTGGTAAATAAAACAAATAATTTTAAATAAAATGAATAGATTAGATTTAATGAAATCATCAAGATAGAGGTTAAATTAGATAGTACTAAAGTGAATTGGTGTATCCGGATTTATAAAAGCCTCTCTCTCGATATATGAGAATGCCAGAGGAGAAAAGCTTGAACCCAACTCCTAAAGTAATGAATATAATGCGCAAATTCCTTTGGAGTTACAAATTGTATCAACCATTCCTTATTTCTTGAAGTTCAATTTCTATCCCGGACGAACCATATAAACTAAGAGAAACCAAGATCCAGAACAGAAGAGCTTGGAGTAAATATTTCGTAATAGTAGCCTCATTCGGTCGTACATCTCTGTTGTTGTATGTAGATGCATGAGTACAATTCTACAGCTTTGCTGTTCTGTATAATCTTTTTTGGAGATCACAACGCAAGGAATTCCCAGCTTTATTTTATTGCAAGGTGGCATGAATATAAAAGCAGTTAAAGTGACAGAAAATTCCAATTTGATTGCCTGGCGATCATCTTATTTCCTTTCAAACAAGACCCAAGAGTAGAAAAAGGAAAACAAAAAATGTAGACGAAAATATCGCTACATAATCCCACAATTACAATCCACCCACAGATGCTTTATACATCATTGAACTAATACCAAAACCCAAATGCTTTTTTGCCCTATACCTACTTGTTTTGTGCTTCTTTCCTTCTCTTCTTTTGTATACAAGCCATTCATGTTTCATATAGCAACTTGTCGTTGATAGTGGCATTGACTCTTGAGTATTCACACTAGATTTCTTGATTTTGAGGACACAAGAATGCTTCTTATCTCCAGCATAAAAGAATGAGGTGGGGTTTCCTTCTTTCACAATCTAACACAGCACGGACATGGGGAAGAGGAAAGCTGCTAAATACCACAAACGTGTCGTGGAGATGAGGAACCACAGATGATATGTAACAGGTATAATGCGGCTAGCCATCCGGTGCAGACGCAGACAGATCTCCAATTAGGAGTTTGGAACAAAGGTTCCCACGTAGCCAAATCCCATGACAAAGAATGCTAAGGACTGAAGATAGAGGTATATGAAGTAACGGTTCTTCCCAAAGGCAAAGTCATAGCATGCACAAAAGAAGAGATAAGCCCCTACGCCGAGCTCAAGAACATGGAGCCTGAAGTTCAGTTCACAATGAAAAAGGGTAAGATGGCCATGCATTAAAAATCCCCAACAAAGGAGTTTTTTGAAACAGGATTGCGTTCTAACTTCTAAGCCTAGTCGGTTATCTGATAGCATCATCCCCCATCTTAGGAGATTTTAGAACTAGACTCATCGAAAAATAATAATCTAGATTCACTCGGGAATGGTTCTGAGCAAGATCTACCTGTCGCCGATCTTAAACCGGGGTTTCCTCACTGCTTTGGCAGCTGGCTTGGCCTTGAATGCATCTCCGAGCTTCTCTGTCACCACCCATTCATTCACTCTCCCTGCTTCCAACAACCCAATAAAGGTCGCTTTTGTGCGGTGGAGGGACATAACGTTCTCGAAGAGGATCCAAAACACTAGCAGATGGAGAGACCTGTGGCATATAATGATTATAACACCAAGAGAATGAAAACCCCAGATAGAAATCTGGACTAAATGAAGGTATGCAGGTGGTCTCATAAACAGGAATTGCTTGCAGCCTGAGAATTCGAGTTGCAAATGGCGTGCAGAAATTACTTACCTTGGAGTGCCAACAGCATTGAGAAGGGTAATGATAGATGGGATATAAACGCATCCCCACTTGGGAATCTCCACTTCAGGCACCAGAACTGTGGTTGGAATCACCACACAGTAGAAAATGAAGGTGACAATGTGAGCTATAATCTTTCTAACAAAAAAGAAGCTGTAGATCACATGAACCTTCTTCCATAGTGTCACTTTCTGCACCAGCAAATCCAAACAAAAACAGGAGTAATTCATTTGAGATGATAAGTGCAATGATCAAATCAGAAAAGGTGGCGAAAATAATTAAGGCCAATATCCACATTTGGAATTAACATAATTTCCTCTTTGTGAACCTAACTGACTGCGTTCTACTTATCTCGGTAGAAACAAGAGTTGCAAATTTACCTTGTTTCTTATGATCTCCATTGCCATCTTCCTGAAAAGATTGGCAGGCCCACATGACCATCGGTGCTGTTGGTAGCGGTAGGCCTTGAAAGTACTCGGAAGCTCATTTTTCACCTGAAATTAATAAATTACATTAGGAAGTTAAGCAAAATTAGAATTTGAAATGGTAGGAAAAGGAGACGGCCCACAAGAACGTGGTTTGAAATATTATTTTAAAAGATGCACTGCATATTTGAACCGGTCTAGTTAGAAGTCAAGGGTCGCACATGAGTGAGGATAACACGATGACCCGAGAACAGAACAACTCAACAACCACCACTGAAGAAAAACATTAAAAAAATATACATCCAGACATCTCCATATTTTACTCCCAGTCCCAAATAATCTATGTTTTTTTTATAATATTAAAAAACGTGACTAAAATTTATTTATAGTAAATCGGTTAGTAACTATTGCCAGGGTCTAAAACCATATACTAATATACTATAATTCCGAAGTTACCCATCCTGACGATCATTATAGAAATTGGTATAATAGTACCTTTCAAAATAAAAAAATTCTGGGTAAATGTTGAAATACCCGAAAAAATTACATGGAAAAATTCTGCATTTTCCCAAAAAGGCAAAAAGAGAAAGTGTAAAGAAAAATAAAGAGGAAGAGGCGAGGTGTTATTAGTTATAGTACCTTGATGTCGCCAATGTAGACGAACTTCCAACCCTTGAGACTGGCTCTTACGGCCAAGTCCATGTCCTCCACCGTCGTCCGGTCCTTCCACCCTCCCGCCTCATTAAGGGCCGATATCCTCCACACGCCCGCAGTCCCTGTCATCACAATCACACGTGCTAAACATCTCTTTCTTTCATATATTTATGTACGTAAGTATTTTTTTTTAAAAAAATATTATTTATTTATTTACCCACCATTGAAGCCGAAGAAAGCGTAGGTGGAAGAGCCGACCTCCTGCTCCACCGTAAAGTGATAGTCTAAAGACATCTCCTGCATTCTTGTCATCAGGCATTCGTTCGCGTTCACTGCAATTCCCATCAAACACGCATCCCAAGTAAGTCGCACACATCCCATGTATACATCTACATCGTTTATTAAATAAAATCAAATCCTTGCAAATTCGCTGTCCATTTAATTCATTCATTCATCAGACTCGTTCATTGGCCTATTCAACCCGTGAATCTTCCACCATAGAAACCTCGAGGACGACCCACCATAAAAAAAAATGCAGGGAGAAGATACATAGGGTGGAATTTTACGATGATCATGGGGGGGGGATCCAATGGGAAGAGCATGCATGTGGTAGTCATCGTTTAATATCATACCAGACCAAATGGGGCCCTGAAGGCATTTGCCTATGAATGAATGATGCAGTGGGGGTTGGGTCATGAGGTGGGTCCGCAAGCGCACATGCTCATGTGGACCACTTAAAATTTACTCCGGCTCCAGCTAGCTGCCACCGCTTGCTAGCGACAGCCTCCTACTAACGTGTCATGTGGAAAAACCTTCCTCTTGTCTCCCTCTATTTCCCATCTCATGTGGAAGCAGGCAAAGGGAGTGAAAATATATGGGTAGGATCATAAATGAAATCAATACTAATCGATAAAATGGTGTAGAAGTAAGATGAAATGGTATAGAAGGAAATATAAAATGGGGTAATAATTATCAAACGAAAAAGTAAAGTACTCATAAGAAAAGACAAAACTGTTTCGAAAATATATGAAAGTAACAATCTTGTAATGTATATAAATTGTTTTTAAAATAAATAAGAGTAACAATTGTGTAATGTCACCATTTGGATGTTTAAGTGGCGGATGTGACTATGTATATGGTAGCATCACTTGAAGTTCTAAAGGTTGAATACATATAGTAACTTTGTTACCCGTTGTTAGAGTACCACCTCTTCTTCTGGTGGTTGATACGATTAAAAAACTTATTATGTAATAAGTTTGGATTTTTATTCTATTTAGGGTTTAAAATTTATTTTTTTAAAGTATTTTAATTTCGATCATGTCAAACGGTGAAAATTAAATGATTAAGCATGCTATTGCCCATTGAATAAATTTATAGAATTAGTATCGATGAACATAGATTTTAAGAAAATAGCTGATGGAGGGCCCAGAGAATTAGCAGGACCATGCCAAGAAATGCCCACATGATTCAGATGATCCCAGTGCTCCATGATTGATCACAATGGAATTTGTATATCTCTCTGGATCTTGACTAACGACTACAAGTACATGAAGAGGAGAAATGAAACGCTGGATTGAAATGAACAGATGAGAATAGTTGCACGTGGATGCCAGGAAAGCTGATGTCCAAAGCCAGCGATGAGCTTGGAGTATCCCTCCCAAAATCCCAGGCGGCAGCAGCAGCTATCTAGGCCCGAGGGATGGAAGGAAGCGGCAGTTATGTCTCTCGGTCTGACAGAAAAAGGGTACGCAAGCGATCTGTCGCGGAATTATTAGCAAAACGACTGACTGCTCACTGTTCTTTCCCATCCACCAACATGCACATGCATGGGCTCCCCCAAGATCTCAAATCTTTCTTCCCCAAGGCCCCATCCCCATTCCCCCTTTTGGAATTACTGCCAACACACCCCCCCCAACAAAATGATGATAAGAACGAGTCATGAAAATGTACAATTAAGCTATTTGGAGGGTCTAATGCGGAGCTGGATTGCAGGGAAGAATCATTCAAAATCCTAAAGTTGAAAAGTCGCCAAAACGTTCCCCAACGGACGTGGACACTGGCAACGGCAATTAAAAAACGGTTGGAAATGGGACTTGGGAGGGGCGACAAAGGAATTGATAGAGGGGGATTTGAGAGGGGTTGTTATCTACCTTTCAAATGCTGTTTCTGAGAATTAAACCCAAAAAGAAAACCACGTGCCAACAGCCATGCAGACCAACCTCTCGCTGGCTAGCTTGGATGCCACTCTCCATGCCCCACCACTCAATATCCCACCGTCGGATATTTGCAGCACCTAACCTAACCATCCTCCGTCCTTTTTAATTTGGGCAGAAGGACCGTTGTACTTAAGGCGACTAAGGGTGGCCCCCACTCACGGACCGACGCTTTTACTCCAACTCGAGCATCAGAGTTCGGGCCTCAGTTCCATTCTCCTGTTGAAGAGAACCAATGCACGATGATTTTTCTTTTTTTGCCCCTCTAAAAAGGACTACCGACGCCTCGACTTTAATGGTCTACTCCTATCTATCAAAATAAAATTCCAACAACCATTACTAGCCACTTCATTAATGACTTTGTCCGACAGCCGACAGCAGCTCGCCGGGCGTGCAAATTGCCCTAAAAAATGAAATCATAATCCCAGCCGTTTGATGCTTGAGAAGCATGATCGGAACTGTTGAAAACAGAAATACCCCTAAAATGAAGTGGGCCATTTTGGTTGTCTATGTGGGTAGTCTTAATTTTAAATTGGACCGTCAGATTTCGTGCATATGGAATTTTCACTCAGCCAACTGCTGACATCTTCAAATCTGTCCCCGACACAGCAATTTCCGATGCTTTAACCGGGAAACACGCCGTGGTAAAAAGAAAATGCTCTGTCTTACACTCTCAACATACTCTCGCGCGTAAGGACTGAGCTATTACCCTGGATAAGATTCAGATCAGGACCGTTCGATCTCTGGATCCCAGTCCAATGGAAAATTCTATATGATATGGACCTTTTTTCAACCGATGCCACGTAGCACTCTCTACGATAGGAAACACTGTAAATGCACGCTTTTCATCCTTGCCAAATACAAGGACGAATGTGGACCGTCGAAATAGAAATTTTTCATGACTCACGCCCAACTCCAAAACAAGCAGTCACCATCATCCGTGGACCTTGATTCTGCCTAATTATAGTGCGGAGAATGGACGGTTCTTACCGGTGCTGTTGCGAACAAATCACCCACCGCGGAGCATGCTCTCCACACACTCCGCGAAAGCACCGGACTTTAAACGAAGCCACCGACACTGCGCCTCGTGTTTTCCAATTCTTCTCCGAGACTATCGACCAATCACAGCCGTCAAAGAAGGTGGACTGGAGATCGCGACCGTTCATGTTTTTAATTCACAAAACATATGATCCGAACCAGCCGATGGATTTTTTAGAAAAGTGAATGTGGATGGTTGAAAGGGTAAGAGGAAAGAGGTGGTACCGAATTTCCAGCGGGCCTGGACGAGAGCGATCCGCGGGTTGTGGATGAGGAAAGGGATGGTCCGCCAGAGGAAGTCGGGTTCGGGTTGGAAGTCCGCGTCGAAGATGACAACGTAATCGCAGTGCTTCACGTAGCTGCGCTTCATGCCTTCCTTGAGTGCCCCTGCTTTGTACCCGTTCCTGTTGTCTCTTATCTCGTATTTTATGTTTATTCCCTTACTAGCCCATCTCTGGCACTCCAACTCCACCAAATCCTGCATTTTTTTTTAATGAAATTAACACAAAATAAAACTATCCAAATGAGAACTTTATTTAATTAATTTGCTGGGGAAGGTTGTTGGAAATTTGGAATAAGACCCAAATGAGAAAGTTTAAGGGAAGGCATTGATTTGCAGACTAGTGCTTTTTCTCAATCCGGGTTCGTGTGTTTAAAGCATTAGCTGAACCAAATGGGTAAAATACTAAAACGCAGTTATTAGGTTTGTTGATGTTGCCGAAATTTACCGGGAAAATAAAGTCTCTTGTTTCTTAATTCGGTCGCCGATTATTCGCATCGCGACGTTTGGAGAAATTGATAGAAAAAGGGAGAATAATAATAATAAAATAAGAAACAGGAGGATAACAAATTGAGGAAGGTTTTACTTTTCTCTTGAAATGATCTAGGATGATGTTGATTGATCATGATGGCCTGTTCTTTAGACGGGAAGTGCAGGGGAGAAACCATCTCAGTGAAAAAAAAAAAAAAAAACAAGAAATTTGCTTAAAAAATCTAAATTTAGCGTAGCAATTATTTCCGAAATTGCCTGAAAGCAGATGATAAATCAGTGAAAAGTCTTCCACATTTTTTTTTTAATAGAAAGTAGGTGGAAATTAGAATTTTATCGTTAATGGTTTTTCTCCGAAAGAGACTCGTTCAAGGACGTCGAAATCTGACCAAACCACAGATAGATGAGGAAGAAGACAGGAAGCATAAACATCAAAAGCTAAAAACAAAGATTCATCTCTTGCTTCTTGTTGATTGTCAGCAGTTAATAAGTATCTATCGCTATATACCTTGATAGTTGCGTCAGTCGAATCATCAAGCACTTGGATTATTATTCGATCCGAAGGCCATGAAAGCCCGCAAGCAGCTCCAATGGAGAGCTGATAAACCTGCGTGGAAACATCAAACAAAGATTTCAACTCCCACCAGATTATTATTTTTTTTTCGAAAAAAAAAATCGCAGAAACCAAAGCAGCCCAAATCCATAAAACGCCAGAGCCACTGAAGTAGGAACCGAAAAAGAGCAATGCAGATTAGAAAAAGCTACCTCTTTCTCGTTGTACATGGGGATTTGAACAAGCACCGTTGGGTAGGCAGAGTTTCCGAGCTCGACATCGTCTCGGATCGGCTCCCACTTGTAGCGCTTTTCAGGCTTCCGGCCGAAGATCTTGACGAGGGTGATGACGATGCCCATGTAGACCCTTTCGACAAACAGCATTATCGACATGGCCAGACATAGAAAGACGGAGAGACGGAGCAACGGCACGATCAGAGGCGCTTTCAGCTGCTCCCAAATCAAGCCAATTTGCTCGGTGATGTCGTCTCTCGAGCCTTGGAATGTCTCCGGAAGGAGGGCCGTCGAGGACAGCCGATCCATTTCTTTCTAGCTCTTTTCTCGGCGTGAAGAGTAAAGCTGGGAGGAGTGGACGAATAGGAAGGGAGAGTGATGGAGTGAGCTTGCTAGATCTGCATGGATTTAAAGCAATCTCCTTTGCGAAAAGAACAAGAATCTTTCCTTCTCGCTTTTCTCTGTGCTGAGGTTTTGCTGCTGACTTACGCAAGGCAATGCGAGCTAGCTGGATTGTCAGTCACTCCCTCAGAACTGAAGATCCCCACAACATTCTAGAATTAAAAAAAAAAAAAAAAAACCGAAAAAGAAGGTTAGTTAGGAATTCTAACTGAGAAGAAGTCTAGTCCCAGATATCATTCTTCAGAACCCACAAAAAAGCGCAAAAAACGAAATGCGATCGGGAAGATAACGGAGAGAAGAGCAGAAAGCATCCCCAGAGCACAACCCAATTGAGATCTCACCCTGTTGAGCCGAGAAAGTCCCACCAAACATCCTTCCGAAAGCAATGCAAATGATGAGAAAACATGAGCTGACAACAGAGGCTGACCCACAAAATTTCTGCTCTCTTCCCCTTCTTTCTTCGCAATCCAAATCAGTAACATGAACCCCAATCCCAATATCACCCTCACGAACTCGAGAACCTCATCAAAAGCCATACTTCGTGGCCCGAAAGGAAAAAAAAAAAAAAAAAGCATTCACAACCCACCTCCGCGGCAATTCTCTATTATCTCTGTGCCTCTGAGCTAACAGGCTTGTGCCTCAGTTCCAGAAGAAAGCCAGACAACCAAATTGGATTCTAGGATAAAAAGGAGGATGTGCAGAGAGAGACGACTGATAGAGAGGGAGAATGGTGGAAGTGGAACAGAGCCTTGTATCTGTTCTCGCCTTCTCCTTCCTCTGTTTCTGCTCTGTTCTTCTCCCCCCTTAGTTTCAGTCAGTCTTTTATAAATAGGGAGGAACAGCCGACACTTCTCAACTGCTCTATAACCGGTACACGGCCTCTCGGATGAACGATACACGTGCGGAAGGAAAGTCTCCCAAACGGAATCCGGCAGCTCTGCTGTCAGATCACGGCGTAAAACCCGGCGACGTTCGCCGGAAGCTTTCCTTCTATAGCCATTGGTTTTTATCCCTTCTTAACGCTTCTGTTCTCGTAAATGGTGGGGACTCGTCAACTTCAACCATGGATCACACGTGTGCCTGATGGACCACGTGTGACACTCCAGCAGATAACGCCTCCGTTTTCCGAAGAATATACATATTCATACAGAAAATTTATTCAAACACAATTCCCATAGCTTATCCAAATCTAAACACAAATCGACATCCAAATTACAGGTTTATATCGATTTAGTTGAAGTTGAGTTGAAGTTATAATTGAAGTGAAGTTAAATCAGTCCCATTTATAACCAAAGGCCTGTGCTTCAAATGTAAGGTGAAAGTTTTAAAGTCAAATGTCTTTGTCATCAAACCTTACTTCAATATTTTCTTTTCATCTATTAGCTTTTGCTTAAAATAAATAAATATACTACTGGATAACAATAAATAAAATGCTGCCAATAAGAATTATTGTATTCTAAAAACTCATTGCTCGAAATTCACTATCATGTAGTTTGAATAATTTTACCGCTACTCATATATATATATATATATATATATATATAGGGAAATAATCCAGTGCATGCGACTATACCGTGCAGTCCATGCACTGTGGACCCTACTTGATCATAAATAGAAAATTCATCTCACCCATTGTATTTAGAATTGTTCACTTTATTAGCATACCAATTTTCATCTAAATCCAACATGTGTGTAGTCCCCATCTTAAAATGATGCAAAATCAACGTAATAAAATAGTTTAATGTAAATATCAAGTTTAAAGTAGTTTTTTCAACATCTAAACCGTCTAAAGTATGATTTATATATGGATAAATGATTGTATAAAGTTTCATTACAATCTAATATGTGTAGGGTCCATTTTACAGCGGACTGCACAGGATCGGATCTCATATATATATATATATATTGTTCCTAAAATACTTCATACATTATTTGCTTATCCATGTTTATAATCGGCCGTCATCCGAAACATCTAATGTATTAATTCGTATTCTAATTAAATATCATCCTTCGTGGGCATTGGATTTTTCATGTAAATGTGGGAGTTGTGATCTCTTTCAAGAGTAAATGAGAGCTGTATATATGATAGGAGTTTATTATTATCTTTTATATAAGAATTATTGAACTTGATTTAATGTCGGATGGTACATAATTTGTACAACTAATTAAAAAATATCATCCTTCGTAGCAGATGTATTAGATAGTTAATATATATTTTATTTATTATTAAAATCTGTTGGGGGCTAAATCAGGATGCCAGATCCCTAACCCAAACCATATTTTTTTAAAATCAGGTATGATCAAACCCCAAACCTAGCAACTCCGATTTCCCAAATTTTCAACTTTAACCACCAAAAAAATTAGTATTTTGCGATGTTTAACCTCTTACCTAACAATATAAAACAAAATATTTTTATTAAAAGTACAACTTTTAATATAATATAGAGACATGCGATGGTGCCGTGGTGCACCATACATAAGGTGCCGTATCAATGAAACGGAGATCACATTTATAAGGAAATCAAAATCCAACCCCTGCGCATGGTTTATAAAGTATGTTATTATGTACCAAATATTAAATCAATTAGAATCTTGTATTGAGTAATTAAGTGAGCCAGATTTGCTGAACAATATATAATGCTGCATAAATTATGAAAAATATTTAACTTCATTCATAGGTACATTAGAATGTTTTATGATTTCATAGAATTATTTATTTATATAAAAATGATATTTAAAATCGTTTAAATGTTGTATTAACAACTTTAAAAGTAATGTATTAAATTAATTAATTTTATATTGATTTATACCTTTTTAGATGAATCGTTGTAAATATTTGATTATGTTAAAACCTTTTTTTGTAATAAAGAAACAAATCATTTAGCTGGATGGGCTAGACCTCCTCTCGTCCTAGAGCGAGCAAGAGGGTGCTAGCCCCATTGTACAAAATGAATGGTACTAAATGTGCTGAATACAACATATTTTCTTTTCAACATCAAGATACAATCTTTTTGCCAATCAAGCGTCATCTTAATCGTCATGGACGATAGCAATTGTTGCTGAGCTTGTTCTCTCCACCAAGATTAGACGAGAGATTATTGTCTTCTTTTAAGAATACGTGAAGGTTATTATCCCAAGTATGAATGGACTTGATTTGTAATATTATATATTATGTTATATAATACCAACAAAAAAGATACACCCCATTTAATTATAATATATCCCATTTAAAAAATATTATTAAAATTTTTTGTAGTGACTTACCCGTCATAATATAAAGTTATATTCGCAATCCCACAATCCCATACTGTGCCTATATTGCGGGTGCAATTCAAGTGGTTAAAAAATATTTTGTTTATTTATTTATTATAAACGTGTAAGCTCTATGTAGATCTGGCATCTTCTAAAATTTGAAACTATGTATAATTTACTTAGTATTTTTTAATTTTTAACAACAAAAAGGGCATACATACAGGCGCATTTTATTTTAATCTTTTGGTGTTATGCCTTCTTTATTTTTAAAAAAGAAAATAAAATATCAAATAAATTTTAAAACTTATAAATTGGGTGGAACATTTAAGTAAGAGTTTGGATCCAGTGCACTGGGTATTTTAAAAAATTATGAAAATGCTACTGATTTTAAAAAATAAAAAATAAATATCTAAAAGTCTTCAAAAATGGTAAAAATTGATACACATATTAAATACACCTAGATTAAAAGTTGTATAAAAATTTTTAAAAAATAAAAAATGAGTAAAATGCACCTGGGTGCATTCAGTCAGCGGTGTTTAAGTAATATATACGTGAAGCATGATAGTATCTCATGTTCGTTAGCAGGCAATGCATTTTTCTTATTTTCTTTTCATTTTTATGTGTGCCTAAATGTATTTATTTCATATCTGAAAATTTACCGATTTTGAATTCTTGTATAAATATTTTATTAATTTTTAAAATAAAAAATTTCACTTATCTCCACTACCTGTACATAAAAGGATAAAATCTTTTATCTTTGAAAACATGTAAAAAATATGTATAGGATATATAAAATGAATACACTTGGGTCCCCATAAAATAAAAAGAAAAAATATCAAAAAAATGAAAAAGATGCATCTAGATGCGATGCATCGTATGTTATATGTTCCTATATATATAATTTTAGATAAAAATTATTTTTCGGCCGCCTACAGTACGAACTTCTTTGGGTCCTGCGATTTGGTTATATTCGCAACATTAATTTTAACGCATCCTTAACGATGATATTTATCATGTAGTTGTTTAATAGAAAATGGATCACACGAATTTATAAAGTTTAAAAATACATTGAAAACGGGAAATTTTTACAGGGGCCCTTGCGATTTTGATGTAACTTTACTCTAAAACTGCGATGAGCTTGTTCCATTTGTAAAAATTTCATAGCAAAGGTGAAAACATGCAGCATTGCATGTTTGACAAAACACCAGAACTCATTTAACAAAATTTAGGTGAATTATTTTGCAAGTACTAATTTATAACTTTGCAAATTTACAAAGGCTCAATTGTACCAAAAGGTCTTAATTATGAATCTAAATCGTACCGGGGTATTAGAATCTATCCAAGACGACGACAAAAACGAAAACGAAAAAAAAAAAAGAGTTAAGGACTCCATCATCCAATCCATAAGCTTTGGACTGTCAGGATTAAAGCAGTTGTGATGGACGAGACAGGCCATTTACCAAACAAAAAGGCACCGTATCCAAAGGCAGTTCAACCTACAATGGGGCCCAGCAGTTGTACGGTGGGAGTTAGGTCATCTGTGAGACACGTGTACGGTGAATGAGATGCTGCCGTTTCCAACGTTATGCTTCTATCACGCCACCATTGCCTTCATCATATTCGATTTGAAGCGCAAATCCCGCAGCTTCATTTCAATCCCAAGCACTCCGTCGTAATTAAAAACAAATTATACTAAGAGTGTATTTGTTTCAAAATTGATAAAATTTTGGGATGAAAAAATTTTCATGTAAAAGTTTTTAAAATAAGAGAAAATGATGCGATACGGAAGAGATAGTGATGAGGAATAAAGTGAATGAAGTTAAAATAGATAAGTTTTTTTAATGAAAAAATAAATAAGTTAATTATAGCTGGTTACGTAGAAATAATTAAAAATTAGAGTAATTATATATAAAAATATGAAAAAATAATTTACAGATATGATAGCTATAAAAAATGAAAAGTTTTACATATAGGGTATGTTTGAGAAGTATAAAATTTTTGGATGAAAAATTTTTGATGTAAAATTTCTTAAATTGGTAAAAAACGATGTGATATGAGAAAAATAATAATGAAGAATAAAGATATTAAAATTAAAATGGATATGCTAGTTGTATAGATAGTTGTGTAAAAATGAATAAAAAGTAAGATAATTGTATAGGAAAAAGTGAAAAATAATTAAAAATAGAAAACTCGCAAAGAACAAAAATTTTTTATTATGACCAACATGCGGATAACCAAATATGCCCTAAAAAATAAAACAACTGAAAAGATTATAATTTGAAATCTACTATATATTTGAAATATCATGTAACCTTGCCCATTTTAGCGACGTTCATCCAACCATTTAAAACATTATTATTGTTATTATTATTTTTTATGACACTAAGGTCGGAACGCCTATGGAGAAGACATGAGTCAGCCTCCCTAGCCAACCAAGCTGATCTCCGTTGGTTAGCATATCCGCATATTAAAATTCAATTTTGTAAGAAATATTGAATGAGAGCTGCCCCATTTGATAGTCAGGACATATCGCCGCTACATATGCCGAATCACCCAAATTCTTGAAATTATTGGAGTAGGAAGCCTTTAGTTAGAAATTTTGTAAAAATGTATAACCTGTCAGCGCTTAATATATTCCGATTCGTTGATAAAATGCCAAAATGTTAAGAGCATTGATGGGTGAGGTGTAATTTTCTTCTTTAGTTGGTCTTTTTGCATTTCCTTCTCATCCTTTTTTTATTGTATTCTCTTTATCCTGCAACTGTTGGTTTTACACAAAATTTTGTTTATATACGTCAAAATTAATTAATTTAATCCGAATTGTTTATTTACTTCGCAATGACCATAACCATCTAACTATATCCTTAAAACATACTCAATCTAATCTCGATAACTTTGTAATGGTTATTCCTGTAAAAGTCTTGTTCTAAACATAACTTACAGGTGGAGATAGTGAATTGAAAAAATGCAAAATCACAGAAAAAGTACGAGACAAATGTGAAAAAGGCCATATCTATTTCAAAATGGATGTAGTTAGTTTGAAGGGAGCAAAGCATTATGATTGGAACTGAAAATCAGGGTTGGGGGCTTAGAGCTCTATTTTATTCCTATCATCATGATTCGTTCTCTTTTTTTTGTTTGTTGTTTGAGTATCTTCATTAAAAAAAAAGGGGAGCTGTTGTTTTAATTGTATTTAATAATTAATTAATTCCTCTAAATATCTTTTTATAAATGCTGCTGCTCCCTCCCCATGATTATGGTGTGAGATTCCATAAGTATCTCTCCCGCTAATTCTCTTATGAAATGACCATTTTGGCCATGAAGAGCAAGCCTAGGAACGGTTCGCTAGGAGAAAGGGCGGAGGGCAGAAGATGGAAAGACGGAGGCACGGATTTTGATGATCGTTGCCGTGCTAGCCCTCGGGCAGAGGATGGATTCCGTATCTGCCGCCTCAAAACGCGGTAGGGATCTGGTTACGCCTTGGACTGAAGCCAAGGGCAATACCGGAATAACAAATGGGAGAAGCTCCGTCGATCGGGTTCCGCGGGGCAGAAACCGGTCCACGTGGCTCGTCCGGAAGAGGCGACAGGAAGACGGAATGACGAAACTGTCCTTGCCGTTGCATGTGGTGAGTTCCCACGTCCACACCGTTTGGATGCCTGTCGGGCCGGGCGGCGTGACCGCCCGTCACTCTGGGAAACACGCCACATGTCAAATTTGCCCAAAATACAACACCTCCTCCTCTGGCCCGCCATCTTCTACGGCAACGATCCATTCCGTTAATCAGATTTCATCAATCACCGACGACGACCTTGAGGTGGGCCGCACCAAATAACAATTCTACTCACACTTGCAGGCTGTGGTGGGTTTGAGTGGTTTTGCTAAAGCTGCCGTAATAGATGGAGCGATTGAAGCCAAAGGAATAGAAATGGTCTGATATACTTTACTTAATAAATGACCCCAAAACATATATTAAGCTATATGCATGTATATATATATATACTTAACACAGTTGCTACTGAAATGCTGACCTAAGGAACTTACTAATGATGCGCTTGCTCTCGTAGGAGGCTAATAAAATAAGGTAATCTCACTGAAGTATTTCAGCAAATTGAAAGAAATATTTATTCCAAAAATATAAAAAAAGATAACGTAATTAATTTTTAGATAAGGAAAAACGTAACAATGTAAGAATATTTTAGGAAAATAATTTATAGTAAGTGCAAAATCATTTTTATAAGTGATTAGGGCTTATTTGCCAAAATGGTCTAATAAACCGTTTTCATAGGCCGTATCAGATATATTCATTTTTTAGAGAAACTTATTTGAAGGAATTAAACAACTACCAGCAATTAGTTTTGAAAACATATATAAAAATTAGGAACGTAATTTGTTCCGCTGTCTATGCAAATGAAGGGAGGAAATTTTCAATTACTAGCACCCACCGATTTCTTGTCTTTTTGCTTGCGTGCTGTCTGTCAAGTTAACGTTGCGGTGCACTTGGGTCTTTTAAACTGCCTGAAAAATGAGGCTATCGACCATTTTGCTTTCAATGTTGTCTGTGGCAACGGGACCCACGCCATAAAAACAGGAAAATCGATCGCCATGAATCTAGCGAGGATTTAAATGTGCTGCTTGTCCATCTAATATGACGATTCAACTGCTTTCAGTGGTCTTTTTTATGCTTTTCTCGCTGAAAGCCAATTAAAGTAATGTGTTAAATTAATTTCGATCAATTAATTGAATTGACTTTAATTTGTGTTCTATTTCTCACCATTATATCATCAATACCTTAATTACCATTGCTACAAATTGAGGAATGATGCATATGTCTCGCTTAGTTTACTTCAAAAAAATGCATTTATAATATTTTTTTATTTTTTTTCTTCATAGTATGGGAATTTTTTTTTAAAAAAAATGTTATAAATGTATTTTTCGATATTAACTAAATGAGACATTTGCTAAAACTAGACTAATAGGATTGTTCCTCTAACAAATTTGATTAACTGCAGTAAAACATTTTGTTGCTAATAGCATATGTCGTTGTTGTTAGTAACAATTTTTTTGTAGTGTTTATTGCTAATGTCTTGTAGCATTTAGGCAGTAATAATAAATTAAAGGAACAAATTTGTTGCGTACCAAGGTTAACAAAGTTGCGGTCAAAGGAGGATAAAACAAAAAAGCAACAAGATATATATATATTTGTTATTAATTTTGTAATGGAAAATGATGACAAGAAAATTATGGTCAGGTTCTCTATTTACTCATGAACTTGGCAACCTTTAATTATTTTGATTGATTTATTTGGAGTTCAGGTTAGTTGAAGCTTTGGTTGGGCATAGTTGGGTGTGGAAATCAGGTGTTTCAAAATGTCTTAAATTCTACATCGTTTATTGAATCTGTGCATTAATTCTGAAATTAAAGCAGCTCACACTTAATTGTGCCGGTGTGAGAGATATAGATTGTAGTATCTTAAGTGTAAATTTTTATTTTTGTTACAGGGTTATGCTTCCAAACAGTGAAAATTTCTTTTTCTCAAATGAAGCAAGCTTTAAAGTTGAACTAAGCAATACTTTTATATTTGTTTTATGCTTACATGTGTTGGCTTTAAATCCTAACTAGATGAGTAGCGTAGTGAAATTGAACAACAAACGTGAATAACATGAAGAGAGTTTATTTTAAAAAGTACACAAAAGATTGAAAATACCCAAATAAACAATAATAAAATTAGCTAGTGAACATACAAAAATAAATAATTGGAAATGCAATTGCAATCTGATCCACCTCCGTGGTGCATGTCAAATGGTTTACTAAGTCGCACTCCAAACATGTAATTTAATTTAATCATCGTAGTTAATGAGGAAGATATTATATATATTTAGTTATATCATACTTTTGAATTTTTAAGAACTTATATCTATCCTATATGTCATTCTTCATCTGTTTCTTAATGATGATTGAGGATCTCTTGGTTCTTATTTTTGTAGCTATTAAATTTAAAAGTTTCTTTTAATCTAAAAATATTAATATTTATTACAAAAGTATTATTTTATGTATCCTTTATTTCGGTCAAGATATTGTATTGCAAGTTGCAAAACTCAATACCCCCAATATTGTAAATAAACCCGAAAGAAACAAAAAGTCAATCATAGAGCAACCACGAAGAGCGGGCCAGTATGAAAGGCCTAACCAATCATATTCCAAAATATTTTAGCAACTGTCAGAACCACATATTTTAAAGCCCCACCAAAAGGTATCAGCCCTCGGTAATCCAAGGGTGGAAAACTCGCCCGCCGACAATTCCATGCTTTTCCTAATGGCCATATTAATTGATGATCGTAAGTATTAGATAGCTTGTAGAAGAGTTTTAATTGGGACTTCGGAAGGTGCAGTCTCCTTAAGTGAAACGAAGGGTACAAGTAGGCCCTCCATGTCATGAAATTTACTTTCTTTTCAGAAATGGTAAAACATAACATTTTGACCATTATAATCTCGACTGTTAGTTGGTGCGATTAAAGCTTCTTAATTTATTAGGCAAATGACAGTACCGTAACCGTCCATCCATGTGGGGATCGAGATTCAGGCGCTGATCTCGATGGATGTGAACATAACACAAATAACCCTGATTTTCAGGCCGCATAAAATGATTTATAGCGCTTCATAAATATTTTTGGGAATTTACATTCGTATTTGGACCACCTTCTTATTTTAGAGCGTGGACGGGCATACATGTAATAGAAGTGAAATATTAGATCATTTTAAGGGCCATATATACTTTATTAGTTAAAAGAAAAAAAACTAACATCCACGAGCGATTTTGTATGTTAGCTCCAGCCATTTATGGAAAATAAGGATTTTTATAAAAAAAAAATTAAATTAATAGATGAATGAGTTTTTACATAGATTCTACTTTACAAAAATTAATAATTTTGTGACTTTTAATTGATATTTTTCGTTTTTATTATTTTTAAAATTAAAATAAAATTTAAAAATTACCAAGTTTCACAGTATTGAAGATCTAGGTAAGCCTTCGTATCTATCAAAATAGTCGAATTAACATTGAAAATTGAATATTTTGCATTGAAATCTAAGACCATTTTCAATAGAATGATAGACTAGAAATCAAACTATATGATATGTTTGGGAAGCGATAAAATTTTTAAATAAAGCACATGTTTGTTTAACACAAAAGCATTTCAAACTAAAACTTTTTACTCTTCATAATTATTTTATTTTTTAATATTTTTTTTACATTTCACTATACAACTACGCTATATTTCAATCATTTCTGCATAATTAATCATACAACTAACCTATCTATTTTAATTTTAATTTTTTATTTTTTATCATTATCCCTATCATACTACATAAAAAATCCGAAAAAATAGGTAAAAATCTCCAAAAATAATAAAAATTGATGCACATGTTCAATACACTTAAATTAATAGTTTCATAAAAAAATTTAAAAGAAAATAAAAATAAATAGATATATACACTCTAGAGCAGTAAGGCTCAATGCTCCCGGAGCATAAGATGATATTCCAAACTTTACGTGCTCATGTTGTGCATGTGCGTGAAATGTGAAGGGGACGGTTCCCTACGGGGCCGGAGCCTAAACAACCCGTTTATACTCAACGCTGCAGTCCCGCACCGTTGCAGCGCCGGAAGCAGGGTGGGGTGCATCTATCAATCGGGTGGATGTCCAGAGCAAAGATGCCGCCGACTGAATGATTCGGACCTTATGATACCCATTCATTATCAGATCCGTGCTCACAAAGCATGCAACGATGATCCGTTCCGTTCCGTTCCATTCCAATGAACACTACACACCACACAAATGATATGCACCGAGGAAACAATTTCAATCAACAAATATTTGTGATCAGAAAATGAATGTGATCAATTCAACCCAAATTTCAAACGTTCTCAAATAAAAAGAAGATATGGCAAGAAATTAACGGCTTAGATCGAAATGTCCAAGGGGGCATTTTCTTTGTGACACTATGTACAGTCGTTGTTGGGGTGCCCTGTGCAGCTAGCTGTATGGATAGATGGACGGCCCACCTTCCTAGCTGCCCGTAGGGTTGGAGCGTTTAATCACAGTAGTTGTTTTGGTTTTAGAAGAGTTATAGGGTTGGGTGTAGGTTCTCTTGCGGTATATATGGGAATATTCGATCGTGAAATGCAAATTAAGCAGAAGATGATGGTGTGTTATTTTTTAATACCTTGTGCTGGTGTTTTGCAAGTGACGTGGATGGCTACAACAGGGATCAAAACCAGGTGGCATCAGCAGCAAGAAACGAGCGTCTGCAGGTCATTAGGGTCTTGGCCATTCTTTCGAAAATTTTCAATGGCCGTCAGCAAGACACCTTTGCTCCACCAACATCCAATCCTGCAATTTAAGAAGATCTGTATCAAACTCTTACTACTTTAGAAAGAGAATAAAATTCGGACGCTGATTCCAAGACTTAAACACCCAACTTACTCCCAATGCAGCTTGGGTATTTACACCGTTTAATGCTAAAACTTTCTATAACGTTAGGAATTATTTATACATATAAAGGTAATAATTAATACCATTATTATTAATAATGGATAATCTTGCTGCAGTAATAATTATTAGGTACATTCTAGACTGCCGTGCTCCGAAAGTCTCCTAGTAAGTTCAAGATATAGGGGTCAAGTAAGAGGATGATAAAAAGTTCTCATTCACTTTTAAAAGAAACTTATGAAATATGATAGATTGACATTTTTAGCATATTTTTTGTGTTTGAGTTCTTTACCCTGGGTATTCTGATGTCAATATTTGAACAAAAAGGGCGGAATCATGATTTGGGACCAGATACTTAAGCTCTAGTTAAGCTAGCTATTCTATTTCATGCATCCACACATATATAATTGTTATGCTATGGACCACCTTCAATAGTATTTCTTTTGGGACATGCCCCGCATTATTCTGAGCGAATTCCTATGAACGTGGCCCCCATCTACTACAGACCAATACCAACCATTGGATAGGATTGACCTCCCAACTAATCCAACGGTTCGCAGCTCAATGGACTATTCCACAACGATCCATTTTGCTTTTCACCTATTTGTTAATGATGTGTGGCTTGCAATTAATGATTATCACTTGCTTGATTTACCATCTTCACCTTTTTAGTGATTGGATGCTTGGCTTAGGATTGTTACAGACTGGATTTTTTTTTTTTCCTCAAAAACCACATTAAAACTTAAGCATACCTTGCAGTTTAGTTTTTTCCCTTCTCTAATCAAAATAATGATGAGATTTACTTCTAGCCACCTATTGATTGCAGAAACATCATAGTTAAGAGGCTGGCTTTTTTCTATGCTAAGTTGATCCGAATATGATTGTCCACCAACGGATCATTGACATTGCTAATGTCCTTATCTAAATTTCCCAGGAGATGATTTCTATTCGCAAGTTATGCACATTCATCTTCCTTATCTTTTGTCAGCTTGTCATAACTTTTCAAATTGCAGAATGCCTCTATATATATTAAAATATCTCGGAAAATGACTCCTCCGAAGTCTGTCTTAAAAGATATCTTTTGACTAGGACAAAATTAATAATCCAGCCTTCATGTGCAATATTTGATCACAACAAATGTGATTTAATGTAACTAGGGGTGCAACTCGGGCTCATGAAACTTGGGTTCATCTCGACCCTAACTCTAACCCTAACCCTATTTGTAAAACCTGAACCCTAACCCTATTTTTGAAAATCGAGTTCGGGCTGAGTTTTGGGTTAGAATTTATGTTGATGAATTTACATTTTATTTAAAAGTGATAAGTTTAGAATTTCATATGAATAAATAATAATAACAAATTATGTAGGTAAACATAATAATATATAATCAAACTATATATTTTTTAAAAATAGTAATGTAAAGAATATTTCTAGAAAAAATTTAACATCAAAACTAAGATTAAAAAAAATTAATAAGTGTAAAAATGAATGATAGAAATAAAAGATAAATATAAATAAAATAATATACTTTATTTACAATAAAATTATAATATGCCAAATATGTATTCAAATATAGATATAATAACATAAAATATGAAGAATATAAAGAAATATTGTTTAAATAGTATGTATATAATATATTTTATAATAAATATAAAATGGCAAATCGGGCTCGGGTTCGCTTGAACCCTAACCCTATCATATTTACAAATCGGGTTCGAGTTATGAAAAATCAAGTTTCAACACTGCCCAAAATCGAGTTCGACGGGCCGGGCTCGGGCTCAACTCGGCCCAAGTTGCACCCCTAAGTGTAACTACTTTTTTAGCCGCATATAATACATGTTTTTTAGGATTTCTTTTTGCAATATCAATCCTATTATGTTACCATTAAAGCCTAATTTACCCAATTCACCTTATAATCTTCATCTTACCTATTTTCTTTACTAATAGTTATCAACATTATACATATAATATATTTGACTACGTTAAATGTATTTTGGATACAATTCATTATGGATAATGATTCAAAATTTAACGTAGGCGCGCACTCACTTTGCGCTTACCTATAGTTTTTATTTTAAAATATTTATAAAAATATAAACGTTTATTTATGATTTTAAAAATTACATGTGTTACAAACTTTTACATACTGTATTTACAATATACATTTTAAAAAATTAATAGTTATATATTCACTTTTAAAAGATGTTATTTTTTATAAGATATAATTTCCAATGAACATTACTTTTGGTAGCACAATAGAACAAGATGTAGAAACTATGACAATTAATTTAGATGTAAAAATATTTTCCAAAATTAAAAAATATGGGGTAAGCTTGCAGCTCCATGCTTGCTTGTAGTAAATATTGAACAACTATTCATTAAATATCTAGTTATAAATATTTGGTTGCTTTAGACTGGTAATATTTGATTAAATATGACTATTTTTACATGAAATGTAACTAAAAATAATATGTAATGCAATTATTAAAATTTAGATGCAATAATACTAAAACTTTGACTGCAATTAATATATAACTTTGTTGCATTTGACTGCAAAAAGGTGGCTGCATATATGAGAAATTTCATTGTGGTATATTTTTGGAAGAAAAATATTCAATGCAGCATCTGCTGCTACTATGATTTACCCATTAGCCTAAAGTCAAACCACACTACTTCAAGGATGCTATTGAATAAATGTAACTACAAATGTGGATCACGATGGATGAAAGTTATTCTAATTAACTTGGAGTCTCGTAAAGTAATTTTTTGTAACCTTATTTATTTCTTCAACTTTGATGATTGATGAAAAATTAAATTAAATTATTGTATTTAACATTATTTTTTTTATTAGGAGATAAAGTTTTATCTAAATTAAAGATGTGGATGAGATATATTTAATTAAAAATATATATTCATATATAAATTATGTAGAATGCATATATCCCTGTACATATGTATTACGATATAGTAATATTTTATAGAATTATTTATTCATATAGTAATAATATTTTTTGGATGGTTTAGATGTTAAATATAACTTTATAATTGATATTTAGCGTCAAATAATTTTATTACGTTGATATAATATATTTTTAGATAAAAGCCTTAGACTATTCACGGTGATAGTATACAGATGAAGGGGCTTCTGGGACAATATAAGTGATTTAAATAGAATGAATGAAGTTCATTACCCATCAACTATCAAAGGCTTAAAGTAGATAAGTTAATAGAAAGGGATTTTCATGGAAGTGAAACTCAATAACTTAATTCTGGATATGCACAGGCACATACGCATGTCGTGACATGGGCATATATATATATGCCGATTTGCAAAAACGTGGGAGTTGGTCAAAGCTAATTAGCTAGAGAGTCCGAATCCATCGCATTAATCGTCAATCCTACCAAATAATTAAGAGGTCAAAATCACCAACAAACCACATGCTTCAGATCTCTGGAGTTTCACTAGAAAAAGGGAGAGAAGCATAAGGAGGGCCAGCACCATCACATGCACATGCATTTACCAACTTAGCACTTCTAAGCTTTGTGAATAGATAAATTGCAAGTGACTCGGCAACTAACTGCTGTTTACAGACCCAGGCACAATGGTACAAAAAAGAGTTCAAACAAGCTCAAGATGAAGCCAGTTGGAACAATTTGCCTTTCGTAGATAAAGTGATTGCCCAGCTCAACTTATTGAAGTTTGGCATTAGCAAATTTATTAATTTCCCGAGTCATCCCTGTCGGTGTGAAGTTTTATCGTTAAATTGAAGCTTTTGTAACCTTCATATTATTTAAAAAAAAAAAAAAAAAAAAACTTTTTTGTTTAGTAGATATTAGCAAGGCC
This sequence comes from Annona cherimola, assembly GCA_030490835.1. Taxonomy (NCBI): domain Eukaryota; kingdom Viridiplantae; phylum Streptophyta; class Magnoliopsida; order Magnoliales; family Annonaceae; genus Annona; species Annona cherimola. Next base: position 12,841,468 of record CM059977.1, on the reverse strand, counting down.
ATTGTCGAAGAATTCATGTATATTAGCAAAGTACAGGGGTCGGAACGTGAAGGTCGAATGGAGTCCATGTGGTTTGAATAAGGTGTTATTAAGAGAGAATGAAGACAATTTTATATGAAAAAAGAAGTCTCGAGAAAGTCAAGACTTTCTAAAAAATCATGAGAAAAAGAGACATTTGATTATAAAGAAAGTGGATTCCTCTAGAAGGGAAGAATTATAAATTGTAGAGAATAAAATAGCAGTACAAGATGTCCCTCTAAATATGTATCTAACTAATACTAAGTAACTAATATAAGTAAAAGAGGGAACTTTGTGCACTCAGAGATCTGATCAAGGGACTAGCATGGTAAAGGTTGCCTTGACTTCAAGAGCTTAATGTCTCTGAAGTTTGGGCCTCGGGAGATATGTAGAAGTTCCATCAGTTGAAAAGTTATATTAGGAATGAGAACAAGTAATGAAAATGGAAAAAACAAGATTATTATATATAGAACATGATTGTATCTAATGTGAAGGAATCACATGTAAGCTAACATGCAATGCCTTTTTTTAATTTTTTAATAAATATATTCTTTATTTGTATTTAACTCATATACCAAATTTTATCATTCAACATTAATTTTATATATTTATTTTATTTTTAAAAAATAAGGTTTTTAAGGGGTGAAAATCACTTAAATGCTCTTGAAATTGATTGTTCTTAAAAAATGAAAAATAAGTATATAAAAGTATTATAAAATGATAAAACTTGATATATGAGTTAAATACACATAGGAAAATATGTCTATAAACCATCAAAAAATAAATAAGGCATCGCATATTGGCTTACATGTGATTTGGGGTGTAAATCAGGTCGGGTTGACTCGGGTTAGTATAAACACAACACTAACCTACCTTATAAAATCTCAACTCAATCCTACTTTCAACTCTATCTTTCACACCTTAACCAAACATTATTTTAACCCTATAGAAATCAATTCAGTTCGAATTAGAAATCGAGTTAATAAATATATACTATTTAAAAATATTTTGCTTAATTAAATATATTTTAAAATATAAATTTATATGAATACTTTCAAAATTATGACTTATATAATAATATAGTTGTCAAATAATCTTATTTCAAAGTAATAATATCTAGTTAATTTTTATATATTATGTAATAATGTAAGACTATTTATTATATTGTACACTAATATATGAAATCAATTCGGATTGGGTTGCGAATCATCCAATCTACTTTTGAAATCGTGTTAGATCAAATCGGATTATATAATTTTTTTTTTAAAAAATGTCTAACCCAACCTTATTATAAATCAAGTTAGGTTAGTCCAGTTCAGGTTAAAACCAACCCTATTTGCATCCCTACATGTGATGCTATCTCATATAATCATGCTCTTTTATGCATAGAATAATGTAAAACTCATTCCATTCATATCTCATTTCATCCATCCAGCAAAGTAAATAGCTTTGTGGGAGAAAAAAAGGAAAAGAAATAAAAAAGTTTCACAATGATGATCGTGTGAGTACTTCATGTCCAATAATATTCCCATCTCTTCAATTGAAGCTTTTTATTTTGACTTACTTTACTTTTATTTTTTTAATTCAACATCAGGCTAATACTCGATTAAATGACGCATCAAAAAGTTGGAACTCTATTCATTAATAAAAAAAGAGAGAGAGAGAGAGAGTTGAAACTCTGGTTAGAAGGGTGCAATTGGAAAACACTTGAATATTGTTTCTTGTCCAAGTTTTAAGCAAGCAAGTCTTAAAGTAGCTCAATTGCCTTCCATGAAACTTTTCCAGCTCATAAAAATTTAACTATACTTTTTATTTTCTCATTCGTCATCATGGTAACTTGCGTTGCAGACCATGATGACACGATTCCTCCTCTCCATTTAATTTCCAGGGACAACTACGTATTAATATTTGAGTGCAAGCCTCAGAGGATTGACATGCAATATTTTCATGAAATATAAATTAATGAGGAGATATTCCATATACGTGACTTTTGAAAATAATTACTTCATAATCACAAACAGTTTGAATATATATATATATATATGCTTGTTATGTTGGAAATTAAGCTCTGAATCCTAATAAATTTGATTTCCTTTTAAAGTTAATTTTCAATGATTAATTAGAAAGGGAAACGGATAATTTTTTTATAAAAAAATGAAGGAAAAATATCCACATTCTGATCTTCCATGAGAATGTTATATATGCTGATGAAATTCCGTAACATGAGAGAGACATTATCATTTTATAAGATCTGTGTGGCATTGGTCAGATTAGCATAAACAACCTGCAAGGACTAAGGGAGACTGACAACAATGGATTGGAACATCATTTAGACTATCTCCACACTATTAATTCCATTTCACCTACACAATGAATAAGTTTGAGGGGAAGAACTTAGTATACACGTACGGTTTTACCTTTATGTTATTAAAAATTTCCATAATTATTTTGGCTCATTTTCTCTGGTCACAAAGGCAAAGGCAGAAGGAAAATAAAATTAGCCCCACCTGCCATACGTTTTTATCCATCCAAACTATACCTCTGCAAAAATCACACGCATATGGGTTGTGCGTAAATTCCTTTTTGGTTTTGGGTCCAGGCCTTTTGAGAGATGCTGTTATAATTATCGGTATTTTAATTTAGGATCCATAAAAAAAAATCATCATGATCTTCATAAGTCATTTTCCATCTATGTTGGGTCGGCTAAGGTCCATAAAAATAATAAAAATAAAAATAAAGCCGCCGTTAGAAAAAATAATGAGGAGTTGCTTGAGAGCGGTATGACCATCCTTGGCACGTATATCCATTAAGCGGTCACCTGCAACAGCTATTGATTCCTTATTTATTTATTAATTATTCATTCGATGCAGAGTTTACCATTTGGTCAATTAAGATAAGTCTTGCAAAACCTATTTGATTAGGTGCATGCGCATGTGGAGTTCACAGCTGGCTGGAAATTAAAGAGTAGAAAAATTAGTTTCAAGGTGGCATTACTGGCCATCTCTAGGCTTGAAATGAAGTCATGTTTTGGACCTATCAGATGAATGGTAGAAAATTACTTGTATTGAAGCAGCCTTTTTTTTTTTTTTTTGGAAATAGAAGGGAATTCATGAATTAATCATTCTGTAATTTTATTGCATTCTAGTACTGAAAATGATTTAGGTAAAAAAATGATGCCGCCCATCAAGATTTTGGGCTTTCAGCATTTCAAGTAAATATATAGTGTTAAATACAATTATCGAATTGGGTGTCTTATCACATTCATGAATTCCCTTCTATTTGTACTCATCCGATATTAACAATCCTTTGAAATTTGATCTTGTTATAGAATCTTTTTCAACATAGGAACTGTTTCAGTTGCCCACCATCAGGACCCAACTTAACTACCTTTGCTTTTTATTGGTTGCAATATCATGTGCTCTATCACCCAACGTGATATGACCCTAGATAGTTCAGTTACCTTTCATGTATGTTTTTGTCACACAAATCGATGATTGCGTCCCAAGCTTGAACTAGCCAGGACCAAATCATGTGTGTGTGTTCCATTCCCAAGTGGGTTATCATTCCTGTGCTGCAAGTTTCAAAACTGATATTATTAAATAGTATAAATTGACTTTAATATATACACTCTTGAAATGAAAATCAGCAAGATATTGATATCTTACTTACATATTAAAAAAAAAGATACTCGTGATGCTTCTTTCAATCCATCTGACTTTCTTCTCATTGAAAACTCTAATTAGGACTAATCTGTTTATTCTTTTTGTTTGCACCCGTTGTTTGGAGATGGGCACCTCTACTCTCGTAGTTTGGAGGCAGACATTGCACCATACTCTCATCTGACACCCTATTTTAACCTTACTTTCTAAGGTTTGACTATTATATCTACTTGCTCAATATGTACTTTTCATATGCACCTATTCTTTTGTGAGTTGATCTTGAATATTGGATTGATCAATGCAGGATGTTGCTAGGACGACATGGCCTATTAGCATAGCTAGACACTCAAACGAACACTACTTTTCAAGATTTTTTTTTTTTCTTTTTTTCAGATCAGTCGGCCACAGGTTTCGTTATTTAAAACAAGAGCACAGAATGCAACATAAGGGGACACGCACCCTTTGTGGAATTTCTCTTGTTATAATTACCAGCGGACAATATTTCTATGAGACCGTCTGTTCCACGGTTCTCAATATTAACAGCTTACCTTATCAATAGTTCACAAGAAACCCCTCGAAGAAAAGCCCTGCACCAATCCCCTTCCACCAACCTCTCATGTCATACAAACGGACAGCTTCATTCATCAAATCCTATCAGAAGATTTTAACTGGTTGCTTCTTTACTTTACAGATTAATTTGCAAGGGATATATATCCGCATTAGGGGTCCAATTTTTTTGTATTTTATTTTAGGGTAATGACTTAATACACAAGTGTGCACCCTGCGGTGTCAATATATATGTGTTTCGGGTTATTTTTCATTTTTATATGGCCTCGTGTGTACTTAGTTCATATATTAAAATTTAAGTTTATCATTTTTTATTTTCCGCATGTATTTTTTAAAAAAAAAACAGTTTTCACCTCACGATGGGGTAAAAGCCATTGATTTTGAAATTATAAAAATATTAAATTTGATATATATATATATGTGTGTGTAAAGATTAGACGTGAACCTATATGAAAATGAAAAGAAATTTTAAAAATAAAACAACCTTAGAACACTCGTATGTATTGAAGCTTGGTACATACATATATATGAATTGAATTATTATATATATATATATATATATATATATATATATATACCCAAACCCATGTTCCCCCAATTTTGAAAACAAAAATAAAAAGGTTATAAATTCTGTCTATGACCCTTGTCTAGCGAATTTTGGAGTGACTTAGAAGGCACAGAGCTAGCCCACAGAATGTAAGAGAAGGATCTCTTATTAAATTATTACGCTTTTGATTCCAAACGTGTCGCTTCCCCATTGCCTAATCCCTTCCGATTGAAACCCAACCGCTGCTTTTTTATGTAATCACTTTGATGGTTTGTTTGATGAACTGAAACGATGGGGTTGAATCAATTGGTGACTTTAATTAAATGTATTTCGGCATTTATCTTACTAATACAACAGTGAATATATATATATATGTACAATACTGGTCATACTCTTCCCCTTTAACTTGTAGTCTAAAAACAGATGCTTCTATAAATCCTTATTAGCAACTGGTATGATCTTTCACCCTATTTGTTGTGCCTATGCATATATAGATTCCTCCACCATTTTCTGGTTCAGTCCCAACTATTAATGTTTCCTTAATTGGAGCAAAAACAGTGCAAATTCCGCGGGCCAATCCTTACTGCTCTTCAATCATTGTTGTACAACTATTTATTTGACATGAGATAAAACAACTCTCAAAAGCTCCTCCTCTTTCATCCTCTCTTATGTTGATTTGAATGGTTCTTGAATAGAGTAAGGATCTAGAAAAAAAATACTTTCACTGTTCCTTCCAGAAGCGTGCAACCTCGATAGAATATAAGTCAACAAGGGTGGGCAAAAGAATCAACTGAGAATAATTCAATCTTTTTGATGAAGCTCAAGCCTCAACCCCTAATACAAACAGTAGTAGTATTTATATATGTTGTTGGTGGTGAGCCCCTTTCAGTCAATCATTTTCAGTTCAGGGCTTAAAAAAAAAAAAAGAAAGAAAGAAAACTACTCCAGTGTATCGAGGTCCAAGATAGGTATGGCCTAAAAATCAGAAGGTCCACATTTGTTGAATCATCGTACACATCTTCCATCCAACCTACAATTTGAGGCACAGGAAATCAGCAGTAATATTTTTGTACCCAGAACTCGACTAAAGCGAAGCTCAACTTTTTTTAGTCAAGGCAAAAGAAAAGAAAAGCAGCCAGCAATTCATTTTCTTACACCGTTATTTGTTGCTTTAAAACGAAAAATGAGTGGACAGTTTGAAGAACGTACTAGACTTCGGTGGGTGGACCGCACGATGAAAATATCCTTCCATCTGCCCTACCCCCCAAAATTCTTTTTTTTTTTTTTCACGAATGTCCACGACGAAGTCAAAATTTCACTCGTTTTATTATCAGTTATTTTATTATGGTATTAAAAATTATTTGAATTAAAGTCTTAATTAGATAAGCCATCTTGCTTAAGATACACATTTCTATATATAAATTATGAAAAATGCTTAAATTCATTTACATATATATATATATATATAAATATTATAATACTTTAGAAAATTATTTATTCATGCAGAGTTAATTAATGTTTTAGTCAGTTTGATTTCAGATTTACCGACGTTAATATAAAGAAAATAGTTTTATTGCGTTCATTTTGCGCGCTTATTAATACGATCCATGCACATTTTTAATTTTAATGAAATTTATGTTCTACTTAAATAAGTGACTTTAAATGCAATAGATAGACTGAATTATGATTTTGTCATCGAGTGGCCCCATTTGCTTCTGTTGGCTACACCCTAGCATATCCCATCCATGTGTATACCGTATAATAATAATTTTTATGTTAATATATTTGAACTATTATCTATTAAGATGAAGTCATGAAAAGTATGCTCATCCATCGAATCGATTCCTAAAGGAAGGATATACGTCGAACAATAATTAGATGATGGCTCGCAGTGTCGACATGAATGTAAAATATTTGAAAATTTCTTAGCATGAATATACAAAAATAAAAAAAATTGATATAAAGATAAATATTTTACTTTTGATCTAATATGAATGCAAATAATCCTTAAAGAATAGTGTTAATTTTAAATATATCTATAACTTTTGACTTTAATTACAAATATACCTGCTAAGTTTAAAATCTTTTATATATACTATATATATATATATCTTTAATATTAAATATACTCAAAATTTAACCGTCAGTAGCTTAGATAGGAAACGGAGTTAGTTTGGTATAATAAATATTTCTAACTGACCAAATTACCCTTGAATCCATCATCTTCTTTCGTTTTGCCCCCTGCAACAAATTTCATGCCTCCATCATAAATTTCAAACCGCCGATAGCAACTTGCAATTGCAACTGTTGATCTTCCATCGAAATTACCAGCCCAAGCCAGCAAATTCTAGGCTGCAAATCATTGCCCAAAGCTTTTGATTAAGAAATCCAAATCCCTCATTCCATCGACTTCCATTAATTCTGGTGTGTGATTCCAGAAAGCCCTTTCAAGATCCAATACATATAGAAACCCACACTGATCACACCAATCCATCTTTTAATACCAGAAATCGACCGCTCAAGCCCTATTAAGTCAACCATCACAGGCATCGTCGCTCAATGCCGCCGTCTCCTCCAGATTCATCACCTCAGCTCGTTGTCTTTTAAAGGGAAAGTTGTCTTCCCATCGCCAGCACCGTCACCACACAGTGCCGAGACTGCCGTGCCATCACTCTAAGGCTCTCTTAGACACCAAGTGGTGTCCGACAGCCATGATTTAAATTGGAGCCTGCAATGTTTAATCCAAGACACGGCCATCTGATCATCAGCAGAAGAACCCATCCCTCAACTACATCTTCTTCCTCCCTCCATCACTTCGCTACCAACTTCCTCACCTAAAGTCACCCGCATCTCCAGAAGAACTTCAATGACAACTACTAATTGAAATTTGTTCAAGAAAATATCACTTTCGCTAGCTGCTTTGAAGATCTACACATTCGATTTGGATGAGGGTTGAGATGAATTTGGAGAAAAAAGATAAGTATCAAGATGATTCAGATCTCTATTGCCATTGTGACTGCCCTAACTTCACCGAAACCAGCAAACTCCCCCATTAAACTAGCAACAGCCAGTGCAGGGAATGATTTCCCGATCCAATGCCAAGCACAACACCTCCATGACTTTGTTCCCACCGATCGACCATAGCTCCTTTGCATTAAACCTATCTCTCCATAATTGCCATCTTGGAAATCGCCATCCATCCTCATCCAAATCCGCAGCCCTAGCAATTGCACCAAATTCATGAAATCAAAATTTGTTTGCTGAAGCCATTGATAGTTGTGCGCATCCCTTAAAATTTCAATTTGATGGGTCATGTTCTAAAATTGCGGCTTCCATAAATCCGACTACATGCAACAAACAGTAAGCTCGACAAATCAATTCTCCATTACCATCGACAGTGACCCACTTAGCCAGTGTCGAAGGGGACGAACAATGGAAGATGGGGGGCAACAATTTCCTGTGATGAGTGGACATTAGGGATGAATAATGGAAGATGTGGGTAATTTCATTATTTCCACTCGAGATTAACTGCTATCAAACCAACCGTTAGCATTTTGGGTATATTTGAAATATTTTATACTTAGTGAGTATATTTGTAATTAAAGTTAAAAGTTATGGATATATTTAAAATTTACCCTAAAAAATAATAGTGCGAGACTCAACATTCCACACACGTGGGGAGTGCTTGATTTCGAGGGCCCAATAGGCATGAGTACATGACAGACAGAATTGCTTTACTTGGAAATTTCGTTCCTGTAAATGTATACGCAGTAGCAAAGTGTTGGTGTACGTCATAACCAGGAAATATATACACACGCGTGTTCAAAATTCAAATCCGAGCTATCCACAACGGGGAGCCAATGGTTAATGACTACGTGTGAAATGTAAATGGACTGAATTTTCTCTTAATCGTCATGTCTAAAATAATTACAAAACTTAAAAGTTTTCATAAAGAGAAGTTATCTTATTAGCCTAAGTTAAGTAAATGACTTGTTTAGTCCACTTAAATAATTTTATATTTACAAATTTTAAAATATATATATACATATCTAAAAATAGTAAAATTTAGTTTATATATTAAAGATACTTACGTAAACAACTGTACAACAAAAAAAGTAAAAAAATATTTTAAATAAATATTTTAAAATAAACTAAGCGAGCTATTTGCTTAATACAAACTAACGAAATCATTCGCCTATTGAATACATAAATATAAAAGTTCGATTTATATGCATCATGCCGTTACAAGATTAAATGCGACTCTCTTGTGTCACTCCATGTAAATAAGCATATGCATAATTTTAAGATTATAAAATAGAGTAGTTTTGGGAGGCCGCAATAAGATAATGTGCTAGATAGGAACTAATCACCGTCTTTTGCTCTGTGGGGATATCATAGATATGATGACAAGCATTTTCGGGCAGTCACGCATGAGAATATATATATATATATATATATATATATATATATATATATATACACTAGCTACCGACATTCATTCAATGAATATCGACTGCTGCTGCAATTTGTTTCCAATAATTTCTGTCGGTTGGATTTCAGGGAGGAGTAATAAACGTACAACACGTGCACAATGAATGTTGATGTGCAGACTGCACTTGGAATGAACCTCGCCCGCCACAGCTGAAGAAGTCTCCAAAGCGCTTTTCTCACGAACGACCTTTCCTTCCTAGCCGGCCCTCCTTCCGGCTATCATCTACCGTCCAACACATGGGCCCTAAAAAATCACTCTCATGTACCGCTCCAATAAAATCGACCTCGTCACCTCCTCTGCTATTGTCTTCTTGCCTTTGATCTCATACAACAGGAGCTTTTCTCAACCGACATGAAATGATTGGCCCATTTAATCAATTTATGAATTTGTCGTGCATCGGAGAAATATTAATTAATTTGAGGTTACTTGCCATCAGTTCAACTGCCTTGTGATTTGTTGCCATTTGGGCGGCCCACTGTCTCGGGATCATCAGATGTGGGGTGGGTGGGGGCGGCCCAAAATACGAACATTTTAAGCTGCTATGATATGATCTCACGATGATGACTCGCGCATAGAAAACAACAGTGCATCTGACTTGTTTGAAGCTGAAAATGATATATTTAGTTCAAATCCCATTTAGTAAGCACTAAACTATTATTTCATCTAACTAAGCTTCGAAAGATAATCACAATTATAGTAACTAGAGACCGTGAAGAACAGACGGAGACACTGGTCTGGGTGAGCTCCGTGGCCAACCTGGACAAAATCAATGTTTGAATGACGTGGGGACAAACATGTTAAAAATCAGACGGAAGCAAAAAGCATAGCATATTGAATGAAGAACGAAAGAAACCTACTTGCAGGTGCAACTACTTGATGAACTCTAGAGATGAGGGAAATTGTACTGTAGACATTTCTACTTGGGACCCGATAAATATAATAAATATTATATACATATAAAAATAATATATATATATATATATATGTGGGCCAAAACGCAAAGCCCAGCAACCACGAGCAAGAAGAAGTCCACCAAGCCATCTATCAATGGGTTCTTAACCAACAACCTAAGAAGAACAAGACCAAGCAGGCCAAAGAAAGTAGGCCTACCGGTCCGGACGGGCTTATCACAGCAGTCACAAGAGCAAAAGCTCCAGTAACCCACTAGGAAACGGGTTTAACTCACAAGAGTCAAGCTCCACAACACAACCCAAGGAGCAAAGCTCCAACAGCTCATTAATGGGCTTATCCAGTTCTGGCCCAAAGGCCCCAACTCCAGAAGGACAGCCCATTAGAGCAAAGCTCCAGTAGCCCACCAATAGCTTGAAAGGAGTAGATGCATCCCACAAGAACTAGGGGTGCAACTTGTTATTGGGTCGGTCCGAACCCGCCCGACCCGACTCAATTTCAAAACTAAGTTTAGATTTTTTGAAACTTTTTTCAAATTTGACTCGGTTTCAACCCGACCCGGAAAAGTCGAAACCAGTACGGGATTTGCATCAATCCATTACCAAAACCAAACCTAGTCCAAACTCGGTATTCTCTCTAATTTATTAAAATAATTATGTTTATTTATGCACTAAGGATTTCAATTATAATTGAGATAAAAGTTTTCCATATAATCATAACCTAATTAAATTGTAAAATGTTTATTCTAAAACCTAAATGTTATATGCATTTGTCAATAAAAGTTGAATATATTACATCTAAATTAACTTTATTTATAAATATATCAACTCTTTAAAATTATTGTGTATAGACTAATCGATTATGAAATATATAAGTCTCACTTTTATAAAATTTTAAATAATGATTTCATATGATCTTATTTATTTTTCTTACCTTGATTATTTTTTCATAACATTACCTTGATTGTTATGTGTAAATTCATTACGTTCATTGTATTTAGAATTATCTTTTAATTAAAAGACTAATTTTCATCAAAACCAAAAATATCATAGGACACATAAATATATTCACATGTAAATCATTTATGTATTAATGCAATAATATTTAAAAAATTTGTTATATTTATCGATAATTTCAACTTCGATTAGTTTGAGAGTAACCCGAATTTCAACCCTAAACTAAGACGAAACCGACGCCAACTTGGTTCGAACCCGACTCAAACCCAGATTCTAATATTAGGGTTTGTGTTTGAGTTCACTGAAACCCGGTACAACCCGACCCGAGTTGCACCCCTAACCAAAACCGTCCACAACTCACTCCAAGCTCCAACTTAAATTCAGCAACATTTGCAAACAAATGACACAAAAAACACGTTTTTATCCAGCAGTCCATGACTAGCAGCAACATGTTATTACCCAAAGCATGTAGAGAGCTTCACATGTTCCAGCAGCAGCCTGCTCTTCTATAAATAGAGGACCATTTCCAACAGCTAAGGCACGCAAAGTGAAGGCATCCTAAGAGGAGGAGGAGATAATGCAGAATTCGTGTCTATTGTCCACATTCTTCTCTAGTCTTCCTTTTTTAGCTCTTTTTCCAGCTCCACAACTCTGTAAACAGATTCTTCTTTTTCATTTCCATTTCAATTACCATGTCCATGTAGCTGCTTTGGATCAAATAGATTGTTGCAACACCTATTTGATCTAAAGACCGGAACTTATACTCTGTAAGATTAGTGTCTTTTATGCCATGAAATGGGATTTTATCTTTCCTCAAAGATCAGTGTTGACTTGATCAAGTTGTGCGGATTCCTTAACTATTGTGGTTGTGTTTATTGGATGTGATTTATTTCATATATTACTAACACTCTTACTGTGTAGGAGTTACTGTTGGAATTTTTGGACATACATATATTATTTATATATATGTGCTATCATAAATTAATGGTCCAAACTATAAAAGTGATCTTATAAGATTTTATGGGCCTAAATCATTTAATAAAGTATGGATCTCCTATGCGTAGAAACCATATAGACTAGTTTCTAATTTCTATTTTATGATGGGCTAAATTGGAAATAGAAAACTAGACTTCCTATAAAATAGGTTGTGGTCTCCGGGTTATGCATCCTATCAGGGTTCTTTTCTACCATCCCATCAGTAGAGAAGAGGAGCAAACCCTAGGTGCATTAACTTGGAAGACCCAAGAACCACAGAATTAAAAGATTAACAGCATCATGGATTCAGGTACGCTTCCGCTTATAGTTTTAATTTCTTAGTAATTTTAGCATGAAGGATCCTGTTTGATTATGGATTTAATCAATGGTTGTTTTTCAACAAGTGGTATCAGAGCCTAATCTTCATGTTAGATTATTAAGAAAGATTTATGAAAAAAAAAATTCAGATTTACGAATTCATGTATGCTGTTGGATTCATGTTATGGATTTATTAATCATTCAGAACTGAAAATTGGAAAACCTGATTGCGGCTGCCACTGTTCATCTATGGATTCAGATTATGTGCTTGCGGATTTATTCTGAAAAATAAAATTTTTGCTATTGCTGTTAACTTATTGAAATCCAATGGCGAAATCCCGTTCCTGTATCATGGTTGCTTTTGTCGCTTTCCTTCTGTTTTATTTCGTCTTTGGATTTTTTACGGAAGAGCAAACAGGCAAAGCTCGTTCCTTTTCAAGCCATCCTTTGATTGATATAAAGGGTGTGTTTGGTTGGAGGTAAAACTTTTGATGAAAAGTTTTAAAGGTAGAAGTTGTCAAATTGATAGAAAATGATGTGATATAATAGGGGTAATGATGAGGAGTAAAGAGAATAAAGTTAAAATAGATAGGTTAGTTGTATGGGTAGTCATGTAGAAATGATTGAAAAGTAAGGTAGTTTGTATAGAAAAATGTGAAAAAATAATTAAAAAATAGAGTAGTTATGAAGAGTGAAAAGTTTTGTGTTGAAAAGTTTTAATTGACAAGTTTTGGCCCCAAACAAACACACCCAAAAAAAAAAAACAAAAGGGACGAAAACCATCTTTTGTTCAATAATAAAATCAAACCAAAAGAATTGGTGGATGGCGGCTGGACGGGCTGCTGTGATTTGCCTCGCTGGATGCTTCTGCTGGGCGGCAGCGATGGAGGCGGTCGGCGGCTGGACGGCAACGCTGCTTTGGGTGGGCGGCCTGCGTTCCGGACGGACCGGTTGCCGGAGTGCTGCGCTGCCGGAGAAGACAGCGGCGAACGACACAGCAGCAGGCTTGGCGGCGGCGGCGGCGGCTAAGGTTGTATGGTTGTATTAGGGTTAGGATTTTGTCTTTGGGAAGGAGATGTAGTTTTACAGAAAACCCCCTGGCGGAATTTGCAAACTGGTCCCAGCATTTTTAGTTTTGCAGAAAAACCCCTGGCGAAAATTTGCAAACTGGTCCTTGCTTTTTTGGGTTTGGGCCATATCCTGAGCCCAATCCAGCAAGCCCATACCTAAACTCTTCTGGACCTGGGCGGGCCTGTGAGACAGGCCCAGGTGGAAACAGCCGAGTTCCCAAGTTGGCCCAGTTCAACCCAGTAAGCCAAGCCCAGGCAGTTCCAGCCCAAAAACCTAACACCCCAGCTCATCAATGTTTTCGGCCCACCAATAAAGGACACGTGGCAGCCCAATAACCGTCCAAATTAAATTTAACATATCTTTTGATCCCTTTATCCGATTTGGACGATCCAATAGTGGTTTTCTATATTTTTGGACATTCTGGATTGAATGGAAGGGTCAGATTAACCTAAATAGGTCCAGAAATATTATTTTTGTGAAATTAACATATATGCATGCAAATGTTTGAATTACAATTAATTCATGTGGTTAGTTTATGAATGTTTAGAAAGCAAATTATGTATAAATTCATATGTTTATAATTTATTGCTTTCTATTAAGATTTTAAATTAACCAATTGTCATGCAAAATTTTATTTTTGGATCTTTTGGAATTTAAATTTCAAATAATGGTATAAATATTCTTTATGAATGTCTGATATTTTAAAATAAATTAATTGAAATAACATGCTGCCAAAGTAGCCTCTCTTGTGTAGATTAATTTATTTTTGAAATATTAAGATGATTGTGTGATTTAATTCATGCGAATTTTAATCGGCCCAAAGGAAGGTTAATTTTTGGCCGAATTATATTCACACATGTGGTAATAAATATGTGATAATTATTTGGTTTTCCATGTGAATAATAAGTCGGTCCAAAGAAAGGCTTATTATTTGACAGGATTTTATTATCAATATTTGATTACTACAACAAGAGTACCATTTACAAGTTAATATTTCTGTCCAAAGACTAGATATTAATGTTGTGCTAGGTATCTTGTGATGGGTCTTGCCATTATTTGAATTTTAACTAAGGTTTTATGTATATATCTCATGTGAATATGTTGTTTTGTTCTATTTTCAGTTAATACATCTGCTTCTACCATAACTGCCAACATAAATTCAATTCCCATGCTGAACGGAACCAATTTCAAGCAATGGAAAGAGAATGTGATGATCGTTCTTGGTTGTATGGATCTCGACCTTGCGTTAAGGGTTAAACAACCCGCCTCTCTTACGGTTGCAAGTTCCATTGAGGAAAAACGGGACTTTGAGAGGTGGGATCGTTCAAATCGCATGTGTCTTATAATCATACGCGAATCAATTCCAGATGCTTTCAGGGGTGGTGTATCTTACCAGGATATCACTGCAAAGAATTTCCTTGAGGAAATTGAAAAGCGCTTTGAAAAAAGCGATAAGGCTAAAACAAGTACGACTTTGTCAAACTTGGTTTCAATGAGGTATAAGGGCAAAGGAAACATAAGGGAGTACATCCTTGAGATGTCTAATCTCGCTTTGAAACTAAAGACACTTGGGTTACAGCTGTCTGATGATGTGCTGGTGCATTTAGTTTTGATATCTCTTCCTCCACAATTCAGTCAGTTTAAGATCAACTATAACTGCCAGAAAGAGAAATGGACTCTTAATGAGCTCATTTCATATTGTGTGGAAGAAGAAGAAAGAATGAAGCGAGATAAGCCCGAAAGTGCACACTTGGCAAGTACTTTTAAGGAAAAGACCAAGAAAAGAAAAAAGGATAAGGAAGCTGCGGTAGGAGTGGCAAATAAGAAACAGCAAAAGAAATCAACTAAGGAATCAGGCTGTTACTTTTGTCACACTCCTGGAAACCAAAAGAAGGATTGTACCAAATATCACGCTTGGCGTGTAAAGAAGGGTATGCTTCTCATTTTGGTTTGTTCTGAGGTTAATTTAGCTTCTGTACCTGGACATACTTGGTGGATAGATTATGGTGCTACTACTCACATAAGTATGTCTATGCAGAGTTGCCTGAGCTGCCGAAAGCCAAATGATGCTGAAAGATTCATCTACGTAGGCGATGGCAAATCAGTTGAAGTCGAGGCAATAGGCACATTTCGGTTATTATTAAAGACTGGTTATTATTTGGATTTAAAAGAAACATATATTGTACCGTCTTTCAGACGGAATTTGGTTTCTATTTCTGTTTTGGACAAATTTAGTTATTCTTGTTCATTTGGAAATAGTCGGTTTCATCTTTCTTTAAATTCAAATATTGTGGGTACCGGTTCTTTATCTAGTTGTGATAACCTTTATTTGCTTGATACAGTTGTCTCGTTTATGGAATCCTTGCATGTGAATTCACATGGTACAAAACGAAAATTAACTGATGAGAATTCTGCTTCGCTCTGGCACAAACGTTTAGGACATATTTTTAAACAAAGAATTGAAAGACTTGTGTCAGATGGAATTCTCAGTCCTCTTGATTTATCAGATTTTCAAGTCTGTGTTAATTGTGTTAAGGGGAAACAGACAAACATAAGGAGATTCGGTGCCAACAGGTCTTTGGACGTCTTAGAACTAATACATACGGATATTTGCGGGCCATTCCCTACGGCTTCTTGGAATGGTCAACAGTATTTTATTACGTTCATAGACGATTTTTCTCGCTATGGCTACCTATATCTCATCCATGAGAAGTCTCAATCACTGGACATGTTTAAAATTTTTAAGGCCGAAGTTGAAAATCAACTTGGCAAAAGAATTAAGGCCGTTAGATCTGATCGTGGTGGCGAATACTACGGTAGATATGATGGATCAGGTGAACAACGTCCAGGGCCTTTTGCCAAAATTCCTAGAAGAGTGCGGTATCGTCCCACAGTACACCATGTCAGGTAGTCCTACGATGAATGGTGTAGCTGAAAGACGAAACAGAACTTTAAAGGACATGGTAAAGAGTATGATTAGTCGTACTACTTTACTAGACTCACTCTGGGGAGAGGCATTAAAGACTGCAGCTTATATCCTTAACAGAGTACCAACTAAGGCAGCCGCCAAAATCCCTTATGAATTATGGACGGGCAAAAAGCCTGTCATAAAGAATTTACACATTTGGGGTTGTCCAGCTGAGGCAAGGCCTTATAGGCCAAATGAAAAGAAACTGGACTCAAGAACTATTAGCAGCTATTTTGTTCGATATTCTGAACGGTCCCGGGGGTACAAATTTTATGATCCCACATCCAGATCCTTTTTTGAAACGGGAAATGCCCAGTTCTTCGAGGATATTGAGCTTGGAGGGGAGGATAAGGTTAGAGACTATGTCTTTGAAGAGGAATTGGTAACTTTTTCTTCGATTGTTGTTCCTGACTCAGTTCAAACAACAATACCGGAACCACAAGACATTGTTGATAACCGCCCTGATCAAGGTCAACAGGATATTCCTGCTG
The DNA here is from genome assembly GCA_030490835.1 of Annona cherimola. Lineage (NCBI taxonomy): Eukaryota > Viridiplantae > Streptophyta > Magnoliopsida > Magnoliales > Annonaceae > Annona > Annona cherimola. Next base: position 12,824,497 of record CM059977.1, on the reverse strand, counting down.
ATCAAGCTCAACAACCTGAAGAACTAATGCCATTAAGGAGATCCACTAGAGAAAGGAGAAGTGCAATCTCTAATGATTATATTATCTTTCTCCAAGAACATCAGGATGACATTACGACGATGGAAAATGATCCTATCAATTTCCGTCAAGTAATGCAAAGTAAAAATTCTCAAAAGTGGATTAATGCCATGAATGAAGAGATTAAGTCCATGAGAGACAATGATGTTTGGGAACTTGTCCCATTGCCTGAACGTGCAAAATCCATTGGTTGTAAATGGATATTTAAAACCAAAAGAAATTCAAAGGGCAATGTGGAAAGGTATAAGGCTCGTCTTGTCGCAAAGGGATTTACTCAAAAGGAAGGCATTGATTATAAATAGACTTTCTCTCCGGTTTCATCGAAAGACTCTTTTAGGGTAATAATGGCTTTAGTGGCACATTTTGATCTTGAGCTACATCAGATGGATGTAAAGACTGCGTTTCTCAATGGTGACATTGATGAAACCATCTATATGGTACAACTAGAAAATATTGTGTCCGGAGATGCAAAACAAATGGTTTGTAAATTAAAGAAATCCATCTATGGGCTCAAGCAGGCTTCCCGTCAATGGTATTACAAATTTCATCAGGTTGTCATCTCATTCGGTTTCGAGATGAATATGGTTGATGATTGTGTATACCATAAGTTCTGTGGGAGTAAGCATATTTTTCTAGTATTATATGTCGATGACATATTGCTTGTCAGCAATGATATAGGTTTATTGTATGAAACTAAGAGATTTCTATCAACAAGATTTGAGATGAAAGATCTTGGTGAGGCAACTTTTGTATTAGGAATTCAGATACATCGGGATCGTTCTCGAGGTATTCTTGGATTATCACAAAAGATCTATATTGAAAGAGTACTAGAAAGATTTTTCATGCAGAATTATAAACCAGGAGATACCCCTGTTGCCAAAGGAGACAAATTCAATCTCGAGCAGTGCCCAAAGAATGATTTTGAATCCAAGGAAATGCAGAAAATACCTTATGCTTCAGCAGTGGGAAGTCTAATGTATGCCCGAGTTTGCACACGTCCAAACATAGCATTCATTGTTGGCATGTTGGGCAGATACTTAAGTAATCCAGGAATGGATCACTGGAAAGCAGCCAAAAGGGTTTTTAGATATCTACAGAGAACAAAACACTACATGCTCACATACAGGAGGTCGGATAATATAGAGATCATTGGATATTCGGACTCCGACCATGCAGGATGCCAGGACAGTCTTAGATCCACTTCGGGCTATATTTATCTGCTTGCTGGAAAAGCAATCTCTTGGAGAAGTGCTAAGCAGACACTCGTTGCTCCTTCCACAATGGCAGCTGAATTTATAGCATGTTTTGAGGCATCCAATCAGGCTATATGGCTGCCAAATTTTGTCACGGGGCTGCGAATTTTGAATGGAATTGAAAGACCACTCAAGTTATATTGTGACAATAACTCAGCAGTCTTATATTCCAATAACAACAGGAGCTCGACGAAGTCAAAATTTATTGATCTCAAGTTCCTAGTTGTAAAGGAAAGAATTCAGGAATGTCAAGTGTCTATAGAGCACATAGGAACAAACTCTATGATTGCGGATCCGCTGACTAAGGGATTGCCACCCAAGGTCTTTCATGAGCATACTGCTCACATGGGTGTTGTATCACTTGATGATACTTTGGTTTAGTGGGAGTTTGTATTTTTGTGCTTTTATTTGGCAGACACACTTTTGTATATTACAGTTATGGATATTTTCTGCAGAAATAAAGTATTCAGTATTTTGGTTTTTCAGTACTTTTGGTATTGGTTTGATCTCACCAAATAAGGTGGACCAGTTAGAAATAGGCATGTTAGATCACATTACATGTAATTTTCATGCTACGCATCCATGCTTGATCTATGTCGTTTAGTTATGTTTGATATATGTGATCTTGGATGGGTCTAGTTACGATAAATGTAACAAAGGCCGCCTTGGTTCTATGTTGGCATAATTAATGGACGAGATTGTTCGGAAATGATTTTGGTATGATAGCATAAGGTTTTGAGCTCATAAGGTCATATATATAATTATAAAATACATGTAGTCCAAGTGGGAGATTGTTGGAATTTTTGGACATACATATATTATTTATATATATGTGCTATCATAAATTAATGGTCCAAACTATAAAAGTGATCTTATAAGATTTTATGGGCCTAAATCATTTAATAAAGTATGGATCTCCTATGCGTAGAAACCATATAGACTAGTTTCTAATTTCTATTTTATGATGGGCTAAATTGGAAATAGGAAACTAGACTTCCTATAAAATAGGTTGTGGTCCCCGGGTTATGCATCCTATCAGGGTTCTTTTCTACCATCCCATCAGTAGAGAAGAGGAGCAAACCCTAGGTGCATTAACTTGGAAGACCCAAGAACCACAGAATTAAAAGATTAACAGCATCATGGATTCAGGTACGCTTCCGCTTATGGTTTTAATTTCTTAGTAATTTTAGCATGAAGGATCCTGTTTAATTATGGATTTAATCAATGGTTGTTTTTTAACAGTTACAACTAGTTCAGCTCAACAGATTAGCCCCCTTCTAGCAAGATATGTTGCCATTATCCATGGGTAAAACACTTCCTTTTTTACATGATTTAAAGAGTAGGTTACTGACAAATTTTATTGTATAAGAATGCAGGATTTTAGAACATATGCTACTGATCTAGACATATGTATGACCTCAGAACATATGCTGTTGGTTCAGACAGATCCATGGGTAAAACATTTGCATTTTGATGATTAAAGAACAGAACATATGCTGTTGGTTCAGACAGATCCATGGGTAAAACATTTGCATTTTGATGATTAAAGAACAGTTATTGGCTCGATTTATTGCAGGGTTCTAGAGTATATGATACTAGTCCAAATATCTGAAGTCAAGAATCCAAATCCAACCTTTATTTTCTTGTTTTCTGTAAATATTTATCTTCTAGAAACATACTAAACCATCTTCCTATTAAGTTATAGGTTTAGCTCATCAAATTCAAATTTTACAAAACTTGAGAAACATCCTAGGTCATCGTAGCATTCTTCAGGGATGCTACAGCTTGGCGATGAGCTAGGATGTCTCTCTAGCCCATCTTAACATTCATGAGAGGTACTACATGTACACTGTTCAAATAACTCAATAACACTAAACCATGGGCCAACGCTTTGAAAAGGGTCGGAACCAGAACATATACTTGAGCACTACTGACTTGCAGGGCGCACGGTATTCTTTAGTAAAAGGCGAAAGAATAATTCGCTCTAAGCCCACCACGCGGCGGCGTGCCTCTCACATTCCTATATCTCTGTTTTTATGCATACTTCATTGGCCGCAAACCGTTCCGATTGGCGATGTCGGAAAAAGGATTGCTGGATTGGACCTGCTCCGTGCTCCTAGACTAGAATGTAGTTCGACTTCAGCCACGTCCCCGTAATTTTCATTAAATAAATCTAAAACCAAAGCAAATCAATGCCAACAAACCACAATCATAGAAACAGAACATTGGTTAAGAACCTTGTAATCTGAAGAATTTTTCTTTTCTTTTCTTTTCATTTAGAAGCATACATTGACATCAGTTGTCTCGTTCGAATCAGCCCAGGAAAGGAAGCGTCCATGGGCTTAAATAGATTTCCTCCGTACGTAGAAGAGACGACAATATTGCACGCCGATAGTCGTCTTTTATCCTATGCACACTGCCAGCACGCGATACTCAACAGGAGCTACTTTTTGAAAAGGTACGTTGCTGTGATTCGGACCGTTTTCATTTCTGCTTCATAAAATTTAAAAGTCTATAAATGCTCACTTCCCTCCCCTGTTGAAGAACATATACGCTCACCATATTATTTTGTGTGGGGCGAGGCAAAATCTTATAAATTACTCATTGCAGAGCACCACTTGAATGAGGCGCCCTTCAAAAATAAGCGTAAGCCGCTTTAAATGGCGAGCACACGGTATTCTTTAGTAAAAGGCGAAAGAATAGTTCGCTTTGCGCTCACCACACGGCTGCGTGACTTGCTGAGGTCCCGTATCCTCTATTTTGATGTGGACTTCCGGACCTACCATCTTTACTGCTAGCGATGTGGGAAAGCAACGTAACTCATGAGTTGTCCCAGCAAATCACATCTTCATGTGACATTATTAGTTCAACAGGACATCATTTTCTCTGTTAGCTTCTTATTTTCTCAAGCACGCAATTTCACAAGGTGAGTTTTATGCATGAGATATATAATCAGGGAAGGGATGCTGCTATTTATTTGATTCCATTTCCACTCTTCATCGGGTGAGAACTTGAAAATGGCAAAGGATCTCGTCCTCTCTCCGATAAATAAATCCCATTGCCGAAATATTTGCGGTTGGTGAGGATTAGGTTGAGATTTTAATAATATTGTTAGGATTGGATTACAAGTGGAATCCAGTAGCTTAACACAGCCCAAGTCGAACACCTTACATTTTTAAACATTAAAGAACCCGGATTTCCGTCGGAAACAAGTTCGATCCGCAATACTGACCACCATGCGACCAGCCATTTTCCCTGAACATCAATCAATTTGGATGGAATTTGAATGAAACAATTAGGGGTAAGAATTATCATACGAATTGAAAATACAGGCCATGCTTAAAATATCTAATATTTAATATTTCTTTTTAAAACATTGCAAATTAAAATTATGTAAATGTCGAACTTGAATATTATTGTTAACACGATGAATAAACTAAATTAGAAGTATAAATTGTATATGATTGATTTTTTTTAATAAAAAAAACTAATGCAGGGGTCAGGTTAGGGTCAGGTTATCAGGTTACATCGGTCTAAACATGATTCATCCAACCTTTTGAGTCTATTTTCAAGTCAAGGTAAGAATTTTAATCTACCTTAATCTCAGGTGAGCCAAATAGCTGCCCAACACAATGCAAAACGGGCAGGGTGAATACCAGTAAACCTTCTACCAACTTGTACTTAATTTATACCTTCTGTAAACGACGGCTATTTTACTGCTAATAGGCTGGATCGGGAAGTCCCAGCACATTTTGATGGGGTGCTATTCTTTCACTCAACATTTCACTTCCCCTTTTCCCATTTTTATTTTCAACTTACCAAACGCGAATAGTTAATTGTGCACCAATAAAAATATGGAGGGAATAGCCTTAACTTTTCTAGGATCGACAGTCTCTTTTTACTCACTGCCCTCTTATTCTTTAGCCGGGAAAACTTATTTCTCCAAAAACCTTCCATGGTCGTATCTTTTCATTATCCTTCCGCTTTCACCATGGTTTTTCTTTCTTTAAAAACGGCTTGCATTATTTTCAGTTGAATAAGTGGATTGTAAAAACTTTTACTCTCTTTATTTCAAGAGGAAAACGCAAGAGTTAAAAAAAACAAAAAAACAAAAATTATAGCAAAAGAATGGGTAATTCATCCCCACGACCATCAGCAACAGCTAACTAGGGGAAGGGAGAACTCCACGATCATTAAAATATAGCTCAATGCCTTTACATGCAGTATTCAAAATACAATCAGGTAAGTGCCCCCACCGTGTGTGAATTCCACAACCCCTCTGCAAAGCAAACTGTATAGTGTTATGGACAGCATAGTTGCCTGTGCATGATATATGTTAAATTCACAAGTTTCAAAAGTCCTGCTCAAGAATTTGATTTTTTCGATCAGGTATCCAATTGAGGATAAAGCATAGGCAATTTTCCCATGTATTTACCTTCCTTTCTATCATAAACAACTCATACCTTGTATGTGTGTGGGGTTTGAAAATACAAGAAACTAGAAAACGTCTTAACTGTGGCTGGTTGAACATAAAAAGCTTAGCAACTTATGTCGAAAGATTAGTTATTGGTGACTGGTGACTTATTTATTGGTCGGTCCATCAGGTTTAATTTCAGCTAAATATGCATGCGCACAGTCGAAATCCACTGATAGAATCAGGTTAACCTCTGTTCCCACTCATCACAAACCACCATATGCAATTTCCACCATTGCATCCTCCACCAAAACGAAGAAAGCCAGAACCTCGCACACAAAGCTCAAGGTCAGACCTCTGGCCACAGACTGCACAGTTGGATTGAACAGATTACCGGCATTTGAACTGAAGATGCAGACCTAGCCCAGAATTTCATGGTATAGATCATCAATCTCATTGTATCATACCATCAATATCTAGGCATAAAAGATGGGTACATTTCCCTGGCCATTCCACTGGGCGTAATGCCAAAACAGCAAGATGGAAAAAAAGAAACGAAGATGAAAAGTCGATTCCTTATGATATAGCAAACCAGACTACAGCAATAGTAATACTGTTGAAGCCCTGTTGCGCAGATATATTAAGCGAGAGCTCCCGCGCGCTCTCGGGCACGATCTCCAAAAAGCAACAAAATCCAACCCCTCGAAGTCCAGGAATTTCTACTTGCCAACTCAGAGTGCCTTGAGGATGTCCTCCGCGCCGCTGGTGGTGAACGCTCCTCCCTCCTCCAAATTCAGCACCTTCACCACTCCATCCTCCACGAGCATCGAATACCTCCTCGACCGCACCCCGAGTCCCACCGGCTTATCGCTCAGGTCGAGCTCCGCGCCGATGGCCCGCGTGAAGCTCCCGTTCCCGTCCGACAGCAACAGGACCTCGTCGCCGATCTTCAGATCCTCCTTCCACGCCCGCAGGACGAAGGCGTCGTTGACGGAAATGCAGGCGATGGTGTCGACGCCCTTGGCGCGGAGGTCGGCGGCGCGCTCGACGAAGCCGGGGAGATGCTTCTGGGAGCAGGTGGGGGTGAAGGCGCCGGGGACGGCGAAGAGGACGGCCTTCTTGGAGGCGGTGAGGGCGGAGACGGTGATGGTCTGGAGCTCGCCGGCGGCGTCGAAGTAAGAGAAGGTGGATTCGGGGAGCTTGTCGCCGACGGAGATGGTAGGGGCAGCAGTGGCGGCGGTGGGAGCGGCGGAGGTTGTGAATCGGGAGGGCTTGAGAGGCGAAAAGCAGCGATGGGGGAGGCGGCGGAGGGGAGAGGGAGTGGTAGGGGTGGTAAATAAGAGGGGTTTAGAGGGGAATTTGGGGAAGAGGCGAGGTGTGTGAGATACAGCGGCGAGGGAGAGAGGCGCGGGAGCGACGAGCTTCGCCGCTGCGAATGCCATTAGCTTGTCTGGGGTTGAGACCAGAGAGAGAGAGAGAGAATGCTGGGAAGCTCTCTTATCTTTGTTTTGGGGGGTGGGGATTTGTCCTGGGATTTTGAACGGAGAGAGCGAGGGTGAAGGCTGAAACAGAGATGCTGGTGCACATGCGGGTCACGTGACCTTGCCGTCCTAACCGGTTGTCCCGTAAATTTTAATATTCATCGTCTCCCACGTGGAATCCAAACCGTGGATCATGCCGCCAACGCGCACACACACTTCTTTTTTGTGTTTCATGGTGTGTTTGTTAATAAGTAAAAGTAGTTAAGTTAAAATTTTTCAATCTAAAATTTTTCATTCTCCATTACTATCCTATTTTTTAATTATTTTTTTACATTTTTTTATACCATTACCCTACTTTTTAATCATTTCTACGTAACTACAAACACAACTAACCTATTTATTTTAATTTTATCTTATTTATTCTTCATCATTACCCCTATCAATCACATCATTTGACAAGTTTTACTCTCTACAACTTTTCTTTAAAAGTTTTATCTATTTTCAAATACACCCCTTAACTGTTAAAGAAGAATCACGTATCTTGACATCTGGGGTCGTCCACCCTAATACATTGTCGCTATACCCTGTACATTTGCGCATGACACCACACTCTTGTCCGTTCCTGCATAGAGCTAACAAATGGGTCTGGATCTATCCGTTACTTCACTAGTCACCAGTCAGTACCAATCCTCGGCAGTGAGCCCAGATACCTCCACGCCTCAGTCCTCAAGATCCAACGTGGATGTCATACCCTCTGTCACATCTAAACCCTGTCCGACCATATGTGTTTCCTTCTTCATTCAACTTTTTCTGATTTCATCTCCGATGGACAGCCAAGACCGGCATCCAAGATTTTTTAGCCCGTGCCGGCCTTGGAAGTCAATGACCACCCATCTAACTCATGTAAGAATGGAGAATGCAGGTGATAACCGATAAAGCAATGTGAATTATGGAGGAGTTAACTTTGAAAAATGGGGATGCGTGTAAAAACTCCCGAGCCCTACCTCTTTGCATCAGAAGTTGCTGCTGTTGTCTCCGAATTTCTGCCAACCTTAAAAATAAACTCCTCGTATGTATCTCTCTCACTTGAATACTCAAACAAGCCTCTTAGCCTTCCAATTCCTTGCTTTAGATAATTGGCTCACTCTGCCCTAGGGTGCAACGGAGTTATAGCCACCTCTACTAATTTAACACTGTTAGCGGCGGATTAAGAGAATCTTCAACTTGCAAATTCATTTATATGACACATGTAATCATTTAAATAAATAAGTGTCCATGGGTTGTGCTTTTCTAAATCATTAACCTAATAATCGAACCTATATAACCCATTTACAAGGCGTAAAAAAAAAAATAGAGCTTATATTTTCTTGATGCTCAGCAAAATTATTAATAATGAATTGACTTTCCGATTTAAAATAAATATGAAATTTCATTTTTTCAAAATTCATGTAAATCATTGGCATTGGAAGCTTTTGTTGATTATTTAGGATTATGTTTTAAATAGTTTATCATTTTGTCTTTTACTATTCGATCCCTTTCGGTCCATTCACAACCTGATCCATTTATGTTAATTGAATTAAGATTATGATTAATTAGATTTTTATGAATGAATTATAAGTGGATTAGAACTGAGGATTTTTATGTAGGCTAAAGTTAGATTAGCCTCCATCTTTATAACATCAACTAATTACACACCTAGTCTGCCCTCAATGTAAGGCTACATAACTGTCTACGATCTGACCGCTGTCCTGTGAAGAAACTGGAATGGAAAGGGCAAAAAAACAGGGTAAATTCATTATTCGAAGCAAATGGGGAAAACAAAGACAAATAAATTAATCTAATGATTGACGGACATTCTTCCCTTCGTTACTACCACATTGTCGATTATTATGACATATATATAACGAGCGCAGCTCTAAGCTTTTAATTTATTTTATTATTATGTATGTATGTATGTATTTTTTTTTCAAACTGTAAACCTTCGGTTTTATAAATCAGCAGTTGGCATATATATTCTATCGATTGTGGCAGTTGGGTTTGTTGGCAGTATTCTTATACCCTCGCATGGGGTTGGCATGTATGATTCCATGCGTAAACGTGATCAGCTGTCCATCTTTTAATTTATAATATATATATATATATCATGATGATCATGAGCAGGACCATCTAACTAACTTTTGGCCTCATTCAAACCATAACTAAGTAATGATCTATGCACGCATGCGCCAGTACCTTTCATTGGTAGCCAGCACGCCGCATGAGGCTGTATTAATTTGTCCTGTGGCCTGAAAATTAATTCCACTTCATTAATTGACAACGAGACGTAGTTTACAGAGAGCATGATGATCGAAAACCCATTAACGTCTACGCTTTTGAGTTTGTCTACTTCTTCATTTTTCTTATTATTTAATAATGGATCTATTATTTATCCATCATTATATTTATTTTTATTTTCATTATCTTTTAGATCTGCTAATTGTATTTTTTTACATTCTGACTGATTCATGCGCAAAGATAAAAAAAAAAAAAAAGTCAATGAATATATATATTTTTTTTTGATAGAAGGAAATACTCTGTATAAGAGGGATTAGGGAAAGAGTAATCCAAGTGGTTCATTGTCAAAAAATTGTACGTACAAAGTTTCCCAACAATAGGTCGGGATGGAACACCCCACCACACCCGATAATCCATAAAAGAGTTTACAACCTGGCTAAGGAATGAGCGACCTCATTTCCTTACCTTACGACATGGTGGACCGAGAAGGAAGATCTATCATCAAGAGACCTAATATCAGAAATGATCCGTGTGAAGTCAATGAATATTTAGGTGGCCCCAATTGCCCACATGACCATACCTGTGGCGGATGTAAAAATATTCAGCGATACCATTGCATGCGCGAGCGCATGGATTCTAACTTCTCTGGAGCTTTGAAAAAGTAGAAGTAGAAAACCAAGGGCCGTCGCCCATCGATTTGATATGTAACTTCCCAACTCATCCGACGGCATGTAAGACGCCACGTCAGCATCTTTTCCGCTTACAAATAGAGAGAGGATGCTCTGCTCGCTCTCGCTCCTATCAGCTCTCGCTCTACTGTCTCCCTCCTCTCACACACCAGACGCATTCAGCAATGGCAACAATCCAGAGCGTCAAAGCCCGACAGATCTTTGACAGCCGCGGCAATCCCACTGTCGAGGTTTGTTCTCTCCATTCTGTGCATATTTTCATACGAACTGGTTTTTCCCGAGGGATGTTTGTTTACCGTAAAAATATTTTAAATTAAAATTTTTCACTTTTCGTAGTTATTCTATTTTTAGTTTTTATAATATAATTATTTTACTTTTCAATCATTTTTTCATAACTAATCATACATTGAACTTATTTATTTTAACTTTATTATCTTTATTCCTCGTATTATCCTTATATTAGAACGAACTGAAAGTTGTTTCGGGCCGTTAACACCACAAACCCCAGCCAAAAAAAAAAAAAAAAGTCATCCATGGCGGTCGTCATTTTCCAATTTTTCATCTTTACCCATCATTCTTAATTTTCAAAAACTCGCTTACTTATTTTATTTATTATCTAATATCCCTCCTGTCGGCTTTCACACGGATACAGTGCAGGGGTATGTTTTGCAAATAATGTTCACAAGTGGATTTTTGCGAGTAATGTTTCGGAAAACTGACATATGTATGGTAAAATTTGAAAATACAAAAGCTGGAGGAGCACATGCAGAATGATGGTTCTAATCTTAAAGCGAGCCTTGTAATGCTGGTAACTTTTAATATAATGGAAAACATCAGTTCTCATCTGGTGAAAATTGTGTAGGTTGATGTGACCCTATCAGATGGTAGCTTGCACAGGGCTGCTGTTCCAAGTGGTGCATCAACAGGTATGATTGTTTATCTGTTTGGTCCACTCTCATGATTGAACTTTAAGAAAATATAATTCATAAGCTTCTAAAAAGCTGAATACTAATATATTGAGATCACGCAAGAAGTATTTGAAGCAAGTGTGGCTCTGTTAAAGTTGTTAATGGACTCAGAAATAGCCCCAAAAGGGGGTCAATGCAAACTGCAAACGGCAATTTGTTCAGTTGAATCAATGACTAGTTTTAAATGTTCTCGATTTGACCGTGAAATCAATTGAAGATTCAGTGGTTTGTCCTAGAGCTAACCCGCTCAGCTGAAGAATGAGTTGATTTGTGTGTGGTTTTGCCACTTGCAGTATCTCAATAATTTATCTGGGATTTTTGTTTTGCTTTCCCTTAAGTTCCTCCATTTTTACAGAAGATTCATAAGTGCCACTCGACTTTGAATTTTCATGTTTTCTACTGTTTTAGGCATTTACGAAGCTCTGGAATTGCGAGATGGAGGGACAGATTATCTTGGAAAAGGTGTTTCAAAGGTTGGTGTGTTCTTGGTAGACTAATCTGAAGATTGGTTTAAGTTGTTCTCTTCTTAAACTAGTATTCTTAATCCACTCCCACATGTTTTATAATTGCCAAAAGAAAATATAAGCCATGAAGTCAGATTGGACCACATTTCATGTCACACATCCACTGATTGAATGATTCAGTCGTTTCAGATGGCTAGAAATGTGCATACGTTTTATCATGGTTGGCAAACAAAGTTCGTTTCGAGACTTCTGCTCCAGTATTTTAGCCTATTAGGTGGGCTGAGATGCAGATCAGCCCTGACTTTTGTGTATATAATAGTGACTGTGTTGTAATTTGTAAGCGTTGTCTTTACCTAGGTGGCTTGTGAATGGGCTGGCAACAAAAGACTTGAAAGGCCTTAATAGAAGAGCTGCAGTGATTCTCTATTACTGCAATGATTGCTCATGACATAGATTTGGAGGATATTGCAGATAATGTGAACATTTCTCCAATTCTATGCATTTAACTAATTTTCCGGTCTATCTCACTTTTTCAGGCTGTTCAAAATGTCAATTCGACCATTGCTCCTGCATTGATTGGAAAGGTAGTTTGTCTAATCGATCTTCTTCACAGTATTCATCTTTCACTACCATAGAGATTTGCAAGATACAGAATCAGCAGCATACTCAGGTTGCGAAACCAAGATATGGTTTTGTCAAGGCTCTATTGTCAAAATCAGGCCCTGGCTGAGAAAAATGAGTTGGATCTCCCCCAACGGCGATGCAATTCACTGGCTATTGTGATTTGATACCTTCCAGGACCCAACAGAGCAGGCTAGCATAGACAACTTCATGGTCCAGCAGCTCGATGGAACAGTAAATGAGTGGGGTTGGTGCAAACAAAAGGTATTTACTTAAACTATTATCAATTTCGCTTGTTTACTTCCACATAAGTCAATTTCTAGATAAGTAAATACAATTCAGATCTTGCACACACAAGTCCAAAGAAGACTAACCAAGTTGGGGTCGAATAATCCATAAAAAAAGATTGAAAGATAATACCAGCAGATATAATTTGGATTTATTTTTTGAACTTTTAATTTTTCACAGCTGGGTGCAAATGCCATACTAGCAGTGTCTCTTGCTGTCTGCAAGGCTGGAGCTTCCGTAAAGAAGGAGCCACTTTATAAGGTATGATGGGAAATTATTTTCATTCTATATGTTCTTGGTTTCCATTTCTTTCTGGTATTAAATTCTGACTGAGGAACATCCGTTGAGCAAGGATCGAAAAAATATGTACTTAGGATGAGTGGTAAGATAAGAGATCCGGAAAAAATTGACTCGGGAAGAACCTTAATTTGTTAAGGGAATGAAGGTCAAAATTTTAGTATCGATGGATGTTCTCACGCATGCTTGTTATAGGTAGATTGATGCATGCGCACATACTGTATTGGTGATAAAATTGAAAGGAAAGGGGGAGGGTGCGGGGGTAGGGTATGGAAATAAAAAGGAATAACTCGGATTGGAAAAGTAAAATACTGTTGAAGCTTGAGGGGAAGAGTTAGCAAATACTGAATTCCTTGTTCTAACTTTCAGAAACTCGATTTAAATTTCATCTTGTTACTGTCATTATATGCTAACCTGTGCTAACATACTAGATATTTACCATGATTTGATATCTGCTTCACTGGTGTAAAAATTCAATTCACTGGTGAAATTAAACGGTCTAAATATGCAGTAATACCATTACCAACTAACATTTGCTTTCTATTAAAAGCACCATTCTCATCATCCTCTAAGCTAGTAGAAACCAAAAGGGGTCAACTGCATGAGTCCGCCTATTTATTTCCCCTACTAATCAATCTTTTATAATTTTCCTACTCATCAATCTTTGAGGCCTCACTGGTCTTATGGACAACTTTTATCTTGCACAACATTAAATAAAGTATCATGTACACAGCAGTATGGCTACGCATTAAAAGGTTGGAATATATAGAACTATACGCAGTGAAATTTTCCATCAGGTCTCCAACTAAAAGTTTGTATTGTTTGCATCTTTAATACAGCACATTGCCAATCTCGCTGGCAACAAAACCCTGGTCCTTCCTGTTCCAGCTTTTAATGTCATCAATGGAGGCTCTCATGCAGGGAACAAGCTTGCAATGCAGGTTTTTCATCTGATTGAGCCGACTATCTGTAAGCAAGTATTTTTCGCCACTTCTGACTTCGACTTGCCATTGGCAGGAGTTCATGATCCTACCTGTGGGAGCTTCCTCCTTCAAGGAAGCAATGAAGATGGGTGTTGAAGTATATCATAACTTGAAGGTCTGAAATGCCTCATTATTGTTTTCGTCTATTTGTTAGAAAATGATGCATAGTCTATATGCATTATATTCTAATAACATGGTATATTTCAGTCTGTGATAAAGAAGAAATATGGTCAAGATGCAACAAACGTTGGTGATGAAGGTGGATTTGCTCCAAATATTCAGGTAAAAATGAAATAAAGAACAGAATTTATCCTTTTGCTTCCCACGCATCATGTTTTCCTTTCATTTGGAAAAAACTGACATTTATGTTGATCAATTTTTTTAGTACTGGAATGTCTGAAATACGATTTTACATTAGAGATTCAAGCAAAAAGATTTGCATTGAATATGCATATGGTGCTAAAACTTGCCACCTTACGTTGATTTTTATTCGCGCACATTCTATAATCCTTCGTTATGCGGAGATGCATGTTCATTGTCTCATTTCTGGCTTCAAGATATGAGTGTAAATATCATTTTTGCCCTACCTTGATCTCCAAATCAAGGGATAGGTGTCTGCTTGAAATGCTAGCCAAAAATTATTTATCCATAGGGTTTTTCTGTATAGATCTTGGAAGTTGATGCTCCCTTGAGTTGCAACATGGTGCACCCTGAAGCATTCATACCTGAACTATTCATACCTGTAGTTATCGATGTTTATATCATGATCTCTTTTTCTTTATTTGCTTTTCATTCTGGGATTCAGGAGAACAAAGAAGGTCTTGAATTGCTAAAAACAGCAATAGAGAAAGCTGGCTATACTGGCAAGGTAAGTATAGTTCGATTCCACCATTCTCTTTCATTTAGTGAGCAAAAATTTCTAAAATTAGCACCATTTGTAGGTGGTTATCGGAATGGATGTTGCTGCTTCTGAATTCTATGGCACGGATAAAACCTATGATCTGAACTTCAAAGCAGAGGTATTTCTTCTTTGCCTACAACTTGCAGAGTGCAACTAAACAGAATCCGAGACTTGTTCTTCAGTGTCTTGACTCTTGAGTTAAACTGAATATTAACACTTCTTTCATTTTGATTGTCATAGAACAATGATGGTTCACAAAAGATATCTGGAAATGCTCTAAAGGATCTTTATAAATCATTTGCCACTGATTACCCTATAGTATCAATAGAAGACCCATTTGATCAAGATGACTGGGAGCATTACAACAAGATGACTGCTGAGATTGGAAGCAATGTACAGATTGTTGGTGATGACCTTTTGGTCACCAATCCTAAGGTTTGTTATGTCGTTGCTTCACCTGCAATCATTTTACTTTATTTGTGCTAGTTAAATATTGAGAGTCATGTACAAAATTTCTTGTGCAAGTGAATTGTTGTTAAAAGAACTGACCATATAAATCATAGCAGCTAGTTCATAGATCAGACTATTCAGCTTTTACGAGAAGTATGTTGATTCCCTCATATCTTTATGTGTTGACAGCGTGTTGAGAAGGCAATCAAGGAGAAAGCATGTAATGCTCTTCTGCTTAAGGTAATCAAGGACATGCCCTTTGCTGAAAGTGTCTTCTCAAAAAATATAAGATCCAATTCTTCTGCTTCTGGAGTTCACTAGCACTTGAATGTACTGCATAATTAGTAATGCAAGTGCACACCTAGAACAGTTACTTGGTCAGTGTTTGCTGTGGTCCACAAACTGCATTTTTCATCCAAAGCCATAAGAAATACAACAAGAAAATTCACATTCTCGTCTCAACCATGAATGGGCAACAGTGAAATGGGCCTCGAGAACTGCATGCACTGATCAAGTTTGCCTTACTGCGTAGGTGACGCAAACAAAATAGATGACTGAGTCAACTGGCCCAAAAATATTTGCATTTGATGCATAAAGATTACAATTCAGGCTAAGGCACTTAATCTTCAACTGGTTTCACCAACTAACTTGGTGATGAGACATGATCCCCTTTGTGCTTGTTTGTCCAGGTTAATCAAATTGGATCTGTGACTGAGAGCATTGAAGCTGTGAAGATGTCCAAACGTGCTGGATGGGGAGTGATGGCCAGCCACCGCAGGTTCACTCTCTTAGCCCACGTCCTGTGATGTACTCTGCTAAACAAAATTTATAGTTCAATTCTGTAATTGATTAATGCATTGATTGCAGTGGAGAAACTGAAGACACTTTCATTGCTGATCTTTCTGTTGGTTTGGCAACGGTAATTTTCCATGCTAGCCAGCTAGCTGTTTAACATAGATTCTAGCTTTCACTTTTCCCTCCCTCTTGTAGCATGGCTCAAATTTTCGAGCATTGATCATATGCTGGGGCAGCAGCATGTTTGAACTTCAAGTGAAAGAGGGGAAAGCGGTGAAGCTGAGTTCTCTAAACCAAATATAACTGGAAATTGATCCATTTTATTCTTGAATGTAATCAGGGGCAAATTAAGACGGGAGCCCCTTGCAGGTCCGAGCGACTGGCCAAGTACAACCAGGTGCCATGTTGAAATACTTTCTGTTCTGAGCTTGATGTTCTTAGTGTTAAAATCTGTCACCAATTCATGATAGTAGAATTCCATCGCTGGAAGCATCTGGTTGAGATGCCTTAGTAGTTGATGTGCAGAACCCAGTTGCACATGTGCATTTAAAAGGTGTTCCCATGAGTTCATCAGCCTGAAATCGATGATAATGTGAGCAGGCTATTTTACTTTACAAGCATCGCTGAATTGATCTTGAACTAATACTGAAATTCGTTTCATTGCACAGCTTCTGAGAATCGAGGAGGAGCTTGGCTCTGCAGCAATTTATGCGGGATCGAAATTCCGTATGCCCGTTGAACCATACTAGCTTTTGCAACGTGGAAATGAAGCAATATGCATTTGCTGTAGCTATATCCTCAGTTCTGACAGGAAGTGCTCAAGAAATTTTGTTTGCAATAAGTTTCTCTCTATCTCTCTCTCTCTCTCTGCTCACCATCAAGAGTCTTAGAAGAGAAGGCATTTGTTGTACTTGATGAGGATGTTTTGGAAATGCAAAGAGTATCCTGATTTTTGGTGTGAAACCAGTGAAATGATCAATGTCTCTCTTCTTCAAATTGATTGCTTCAAGACTGTGCACTGTGGGAGGTTATTAGATTTAACATAAGCATAAAATAAATATCTCTTTATCTCTTTCATCCAATAAATTTATCTCTTTTGTTTTTAATTAGTTTCCTATATCATGTCCTCTAGGGCAGTATGCTGTGCACTTAAAAATTAAGATATACATAACATGAATGAAGTACAAATAAGCATCTTAAGGTGCATGAGTGGTGAAATAAGAAAAAAATAGAATTAAAAATGAAATAATATAAGATAATCTAAAATTTTAAAAGTAAAACTAATAGGTAATAAAATAAGGAAAAACAAACTAAGGTGGTGAGTTGTGGACATGTTAAATGGAGGCTTAAAATGATATTAGCAAAAAGAATTAAATTTATTAGAATAGAAGATAATAAAAGAATGAGAGGAAAATTTTAAAAATATAGAGCAAAGACTACTAAAATGTAGTTTATTATGTGGAAAATAGCTTATGATAATGATGGTGATGATGATGTCTATTCTTAGCTTTCAAATAGACAATTATAAGTTCAGGTGGCTTGCACCCATTGGACCATTGGAAATTAATACGACTCCTAAATCCATCTAGCGTTAGAGTTCTTGTGAGCTTTCAAATAGACAATTATAAGTTCAGGTGGCTTGCACCCATTGGACCATTGGAAATTAATACGACTCCTAAATCCATCTAGCGTTAGAGTTCTTATTCACAAGATGCCTTCACAATAACATAAATTTCTTAAACAGGGCAAGCTAAGGCTTCATTTTACATTTCATCTATTAGGAAAAATGATGATTTGGGTTGATATATTTTGTCTATTAAGAAACGAAAAATGATTTGGGTTGATATATTTTGTTTATTAAGAAACGTGATTCGGGTTGATATGGGGCACGATAAAAGCACACATAATAAAATATGATTAAATAAACATTTACAAGATCACATACAAGAGACACAAGGATCTACGTGTAAAATCTTTCAAATCTATTAAGGAAAAACTATATTAATAAATAAGTTACAAAGATACATACAAGAATGACTTATACTTATTCTTTAGATGCTTCACACACATTTCAAATAAGAACACTCTGATAATCTCATTTCTCACACCCTAACGAAACACTTCTCACAACTAAAACACGCAGAATACAAGACACATGTACAATTTATAGCTTCCACTTCCAATAATATGGCTGAGCATTTGGTTGAGAAGCGAGATTTTCTCTACTAAGTGATTTTCTAAGTGTAGACTCCCGTGCAAATGGACACTTCAATTTATTTATTTATTTTTTTTGTTTCCCTCCCATAAGCTCATAAGCGCTGTTAAAAAGCCACAAACGGATGCCATATTAACTGAAACGGAATTCTATATAGTGAATAAATGATATAATCATCCTTACAAAACACGGTCATAAAAGCTTCTTATGGATTTTTCAAAATTTTGGATTGCATAGATTTGTCCAAGTATGGCCATAAGTCGAATAGGGCATTAATTCTACCAATAATATTGTGAAACTGAAATCAAATGGCCCCAAAACTAAAGAACCTTGATCATTTCCGACCGGTTTAAAATACATATTTTTTTGTTTTTTAAATTTTTTTTTATGAAAGTATTAATCTAGTTATGTTTAATTTATAAACCAGTTTTGGAAATGTGTATATATTTATTTTGAATTTTTAAACATAGATGTATTTTAATTATTTTAAATTGTTGAAACATGACTAAAATAACCCTACATTTAAAAATTCAAAATATATGTTTCTCTAAAATTAATAAAAATTGATTTATAAATTAAGATATTTCAAACCTGTCTGAAATGATCATTCTGTCATTTTGTGAAACTAAATATGGGAACATAGTTGTACAAAGACATAATTCAAGATGCACATGAGAACACCTCAAAAAAATAAAAAATAAAATAAAATAAAAAGACGTACATGAGAAGTACTGCAGCACCCATGTTTCTTCAACGATGGAGGGATATTCTTCCTTGGCTCAAATTTAGTTCATCCTTCCACCAATTGTTGAACTAGTAGAAATTGAAGGTAAGATCTGTCACCGTATGTTTATGGTCTGGATTTTTTGCAAGAAATCTCACAATTTAAGTCTGTTTGGAAAAATAGCTGAGAGCGAAAAATCTAGTTTTAGTTGTACTATATCTTTTCTTGACTAGTAAAACATTGGCAGGATATGGCGTTTGTAGTCCAACGGTTAGGATAATTGCCTTCCAAGCAATAGACCCGGGTTCGACTCCCGGCAAACGCATGTTTTATTTTCGAAAATATATTTTTTTTTATTCAGTATCTATTTTATGTTCACCAAAACACACGTGTACCCTCCCTAACAAGTGTTAAACCATGGTTAGTACAGAATCCTAGTAAGGCAATCCAAATAGACGGATACGACTGAAACGAACACGACTATACCTTTGGCATTGATATAATAGCGTCTACTAAAAAAAATATGTCTAACCAATAAATAGACACGTGTGAAATTAGATACACATAGCTGTATCCTCGACATTGATATCACTTGTATTAATTTTCTAATAGGTATAAAACATGTATACTACCCACACCTCCGCGTAAAGTTAAATTCAAAAGAACAAGTGTTAGAACATGTTTTGAAAATATAATTGCATCCTTCACACTGATATACCTCATATCATTTTTTCTTAAAAAATTTAATACTAAATAATAAATATTATTATTCACTTCTGCTGGCTATGGGGTTCGAACCCATGCGCACTTATGTGCAGAAGATCTTAAGTCTTCCCCCTTAACCTCTCGGGCAAACCAGCTGTTGATTTGTCAAGTCATTTAGAAAAGCACATATTTATATTTTTGTTTATGCGTTCCTCGCAATATTTTTCAGTAGAAAGTAATAATGCCTTTAATCAATTAAGCAAGCATGTAAATTTTATTTTGTTCCATAACATCTTTCCTTTTCCCTTTATATCATTTTCCTGGTCATCTTGTTTTATTTGATTAGCGTTCTACCACTGCTATCTCGTGAAGGTTACATTACACGTATCTTTTCAAAATTCATTAGAATATGCATAGCTACGCTTAAGACGTCACCTTCAAAAGTCCTAGAGAAGCTCATGTTGAACAGCGTGGTTCAAAAACATTTCGAAGGATTCTACTTGCGTCTATACCGTATCACCGTATGTTCTGCTTGAGACTTACACGTTGTTATTATGCATGCTAGTTCTATTCTCCTTATGAAATTATTTCCCTCCCAATTCTAACTTTCAACTTTTAATTATTTTTTTCCATTATATATTTCACAAAAAATTGAAATTTTATATATTACTTCTATGTAACTTAACACAAAAAATTGAAATTTTATATATTACTTCTATGTAACTTAACAGTTCCATATAATCTCTTTGCATTTTAATATCTTGATGTTTAATGAAAATTCTATTCATTCATTATATTTAACGTCATTTGTTTGGCGATAAAACTAAATTTCATCCAAATTAAATATATAAATGTGCACATTTTTTAAAATATATATTCATGAATAAATTATGAAAAATCTTTAAATCTATTTATATACGTATTAAAATGTAATAATACTTTATAAAATCATTCATCCAATTGTTTAAATATCGAAAATACAATTTTAAAATTGATATTTAACATTAAATCATTTTATTACATTAACTTTACACATTTATAGATATAATCCATGTACAATGGTACTAAGCAAATGAAAACATTTTCAAGATACCATAAATAATACTAAATATAACAATAATTTACGTCAACTATCAAAATACTAAACATGGAAGGGGTCTCATAGTTCGATGTCATTTGCCTTATTAGTTATACTTCAAGGATTTGAAGTCCATTATTATAGCCTGAATTTGGAAGTTAAAAACACTTGCTAAAGCAGAACCGATATGACAGGTTCCTGCTCGAGAAAGAATCATCAGATCGAAATTTCTTCCAACATCCACTATCAGCAGCTAAACATACACCTTGAGTCATATATATTCGCATTGTTTTTTTTTTTTAAATCGTAGCCACATTTTATATACTTGGGTAAGCAGATGGACCTCGATCTAGCATCTGTAATCAAACAGGAAAAGGCTTCGGCGGATAGAGCGGAGAGCATCAGCATGCTGGCATTGGATGGGACGGCGGTTGCCAGGCTGGATGTAATTGATACCCACACCAGCACTGGTGCCCAAGCATATGCATAGCAATAAATGCCCCTATGCACAGTTGAATCCTTCCATTTAGAAACTGGGGCTCAGCAATTCACATGCTCTTCATACATTGTGATTATAAAACGGCCCACAGATTGGAATTTGGAAATGAGAATTGGGGAATACTACAAAATATGGCTCAATGTAGTCTATGGAAATGGAAACTGGTCTGGCATTTGGAATCTCAAGGAATGCCTGTGAAGGACATTCCTCGGTCCCAACAAGTGACATGCAGTATTAATCATGAACCATCGTATCACAAATTCACAATCGGAACGCCCATCAATACCATAGAGTCAAGCTCTGCACCATCCAATCCCACCCAACATTTTTAGGCAGTCGTAGAGGAGAGAAATAAAACTAGCCTATTTTCATATTATACCAGAATAGCTCCAGCTCCAGACATTCATGCGAAAGAGCCCTACAAAACTTCCAACAATCAGGTCATGCTCTCACTTGCCCCCACTGTGCTTTGCCTTTGTATGCGACTGCAAAGCATTCTCTGAGTTGAAAGTCCTGAAAGAGACCCTTGTCAGTAAAATTTTATCAAATGCTTATCAATGGACCACAAATGAGACAACTAAAATTTCATAAACCCACAAATAGAGAGACACAGACAGAGACAAGTACCGATTACACGACTTGCAGGAGACTTGGCCACTGGATTTTGGAGTCTGCTTTGACTTGTCACCATCTGCCGATGTTTTGCTAGCATGCTTTGATGGATGAGGGGTTGCAGTATGCCCACCACCCTTCTTGCCACCAGGACCTGCTTTAAATTCAATAGGTTGCTATTACAATGCACCTCCAATTATCAACTGAAGAATATTAATAAGCAAATGTAGGCCATTCGCTCATGTGGATCCTTGTTTTCAGAGCATGGTAAATCAAAGAATACCTGGCTTGAGACCAACAGGTGTTGACAATTTTGCCTTCTTGTCTTGAACCGGCGTCTTGATGGCAGATTCTATAGCTCTCTTCTTACCCTTCTCATCCTTCAGGGGGGAATATGACTTTCATTAGGCAACTAACAGGTAACAATTCAACAATCTTTTTGTAATTTAATTAAAAAAAAATCTACATCCAGACCAGCTGGTTGGACCAGTCAAGCAGGGACCGGACATCATGGCAGTTCAATTCAACCTGATCTGGTTCAAGCGCGAAAAAAAACTGGCAGGATCACCAGAAACTTGTTCAACAGTCCAACCAGCCAGATCAGTTCAATGATATTAACAACTGTAAAATGAAATAAATGGAAAAGACCCCCAACGATCAAAGCTAAGTACTCTTTTTAGATTCTTTTAGGAGTCCACTTTTGCTCTTGCGGGTTTAAAATTCGCCCACTTGGAATGGTAGAAAAAGGAGGATGATTGTGGATTTTTATTGGAATATTAGCACCAAGTCCCTACCCCTTTTATAATTTGCTAAAAATATCACTGCAGAATAAAATTACAGAACAGTCCATACAGTTGCTGATATTTGTAAAATCATCCTCATACTTGATTAAATGGTTTAACAAGTTTTAAGTAAACAGTCTAACTAGTTCAAACCAAAGTAGACACTTTACCAGTTGATCACCTGTCTCGTTCGTTCTAACAACATTGATCTAAACCATTTATCATCTTTATCCATATGCATTTACTGATGATTCTAAAAATTATATACCTTAAAAACTTTTACATACTGGATATACTGTACATTTTTTAAAATGTAATACTTGTATATTTGCTCTCAAAAGAAACTAATTTTTAACAAAAATGTCTCCATGAAATTATTTTAGCAGCACGATAAAAACACATATTGTTAAACACAATAAATGGTTTAGATTGGGGGATGAACCATTGCTCATTAATAAATATGTCAAAATAGAAACTCTTTTTTTATTTTTTTTGAATATTTTACAACCAGAATATTATAATCGGTTAGAATGAGGAAGCATTAAGGAATACCTTCTTAGGAGTAGCTTCATCTCCTTCTTCATCAGAGCTGTCATCATCCTCCTCATCCTCATCATTTTCATCCCCAGCTCCAACCATCTCCTGCACTTATCAAACCAGTTACAAATCAAATAAATATGAAGCACAGACCACAGTGCACTTATAATGATTAAAGTAGAATGCCATGACAGATAAGAGTGTGAATTATATGTTTCTAGGTTCCTAGATCGCATATCCATTATTTTATTTTAGTTTTATGACCTTTCTGATGCCTGAAATCAAGGTGTGTTATTCTACAAAAATAAATAACCATAACCAAAGTATCCAAATGACCAGATAAAGGAACATAGTCGATATGAGCATAGAAATGCAGTTACCATGGCTAAGCTAGTAGGCAAAGAACATATTTACTCCAGTAGTCTGTTCATATTATTAGAGAGATGTCACATGAGTGATATAGTATCCATAGCACTTGGTTAAGAAATCCAATTTACTGGCAGAGATAGCAGTAGATTTGAAAATTCTTCAGCATAATGTCCACTTCTTATTTGCCACGTGGCCCTGGCCACTTTGAATCCCAATAGAACCAGCATAGGCTGTGTGAATCCAAAGTGAAGGGGAACTTGAAAGGCACAACTATTTAATGTAGGCAAAAATGGAATCCTAACAGATTCCGGAAGTCAATGGTAGAAAGGAAACATCAGAGTCCATTTCTGAAATTTAGTGAAATTTTAGTGCCCACTTTACAATAGTTCAACAGCTGGTGTCTATTTTCCCATTTAAAGCTAAACTCAACATCCTTTCTCAAAATAACCCCTTTTATTATGACAAAATTTTATCAAGATTGTGTTCATCCCAATTTCATTGAATACAAATACTCTCTAACTGGTTCTTAAAATCTTCGTATTCTGGAAAAATATCAAAGAAAACATGCTTTGCAAGTAACAGCTAGCAGTGGCAAAAAACTCTGGTAAATCCAATAACATGCATCTCAGTTTGACAGTTCATCCTTCTCACCAAGTGCGCCAGGGGAGTACAGAATTCTCGCAATTTGTTTTTTTATTTTTCTTTCTAAACAGTTTTATGCTAAAATGTCCTTGAAACCCATATGGTTACATGTATGACATCCAAGAACAGAGAAAAAATTAAAAAAGGGGCTCGTGTGCGAACATTTTGTTTTTTTTTATTGATAACATTTACCTCGCATATAGAATGTGTGTTCTAATGATGAAACAATGAAAAAGGGAAACTTTGGCAACATTTTAAGTGGAAATTCAAAATGTAGGATACCTCATCCTCGTCAGATTCATCTTCTGATGAGTCATCTTCGTCATCTTCATCAGAATCATCAGAATCGTCTTCTTCCTTACCCTTACTTGGTTCAACTATTTGAACCTTTGGCTTAACAGCTACTGGTTCAGCTTTCACAGCAACCTTAGCCTGCTCATCTTTAGCCACAGCTCTTCCTAAAAACTCAAAAACAGATAACCCATAGCTTAAATATAGCAAGAACGACTAAAAGGAATTTAATTAGAGGAATTCAATGTGGAATCAAATTTATCATACCATTTTCTCTTGGTTTAACTGGAATATCCTCTTCAGAATCAGACTCTGGAAAGTTCAGTTCAGAAATTCAGTATCTAAATAGAGCTTGTCAAAAGACATTCCATATCCAGAAGAATACATGTTCAAGCCTGGCACATGAGCATTCGAGATGCATTTTTTTGAAAATCCCAGTAGGACGTATACAAGAAATTTGTTTCTTCCATGGCTGTCTACACATATCCTCAAGATCATTTTATGCACCCCAAAATGACTCACATCTCAGATTAGAAGATGTATGGCCGGACACAGATGGGCTGCACCACCTGACGACCATTTTAATTTTCAAGGGAAATAAAAAGATTCTCTGAAACCACAAAAGGCTTACCTGAAAAATCCTCAACTGTAAGATCATCCAAAATGGCAGTCAAGGAAACAACAACATTAAGAGAAACATACATGTAAGAAACAACATAATTCATTCCACCAACAGCATGCAACATTAAGGACAAAATGCAAAGGATATTCATCCTGAATCACACTTCGGTAACCACAAAAATAAACACTCCCATGCTTCCAGTTGTGGGACAGTTCAAAATCTCTCTCAAAAACCAAATCAAAAGAAATTTGAGCACACTTCTCAGGAGACAGTGTCCCAAGGACTAGCTTCTGATCGTCAACCTTCACAAAGATTGGGATGGAATCATTGCCTTTGTCTTTTTTCACCTCGCCCAGTGATGCCTACATCAAGATATCACCTTTTAATTTTCATCATGATAAAACAGATAGCATTACTCAACCTGGAGGGAGGGAGGGAGAGAGAGGGGGAATACAATAACCAAAGAGCTGCCTTAGGATATAGAAAAATGACCTGGGAAAGATGTATGATTTTCTCTCCAGGCTCACATTTAACAGGCTCACCAGCCTTAACTTCAACACCTAGACAAGGTACAAAGTTTATGCAACAGCAATAATCAGAATCTGGGAAGCTCAACATAAAAGATTCTCATTCAAATACACCATATCCGAACAGACCCTAACCAACTAAATACTGCAAATACTAACACAAACCTAACAGGATGAACAAATTTTTCTTTGGGGCTTTTTGAACAGTTCAAAGAGGGAGAGAAAAGTTCCCAAAATAACATGGTATCTGTAGAATTGAAAATGACACTGGCAAGCAACAAAATAACAATAATAATACTAAAAAGGATAATATTAATAGCAACAATAATAGTAGTAATAACAACAACAACAATAATGGATAGGCCAGCCGTTTTCGTGGAAAACAATAGAAGTTAACCGTGGAAGTATGAGTGTAGCTGCAGAAAAAAATAGGTCTGACCAGAGCAGGGAAATGTCTTTTCAGAAAAAGAAATTAAAAAAAAAAAAATGGAAATGGAGGAGTATTCCCTCACCCTCCGTCTTTCCAGACATGCCCTTAACACAGTGGTACCCAAGACACTGGAAAGCAACAGCTTCAACACAAGTTAATGGCCAATGGAGTTCGGACAGGAGATGAATCTCAGTTGAATGCGGTTGCTATCTACTCGAAAGCCTTCCAGAATAACCATAGCCATTGACCCGGTAACCCAATTCACATAGCTATAAGATATTTCAGAAATGCCACTTCGTAAACTGCACTATGCAAAGCTTGATACCAAGCAAACGGATAACATATCAAAACACGAAAATGTTACGAAACCCTTACTGTGAGAATGTGTCAAATACTAAGACTACAATGTTAAGATACCCTTCCAGTAAGATCCTTTTACGCATCTCTACATCAAGAGGAACAGACGAATGCAGACCTATATGCGTTATTCACCAAAATACTCTTATTCAGCATACAACGCATTTCTATTTCCACAGCTGATACTTTGCAATCTTACTGCAAGAACTGACGCGAGACAACATAAATCGGTGCAGGGCAAAACGTAGAAAATCGCGAAATCCAGAATACAAAATCGTAGAGTGATAAGAATAACGGGAACGCCTGCAGAGAGAGGCATTGCTATCAAGGTCGATCAACGAAACAAACAATCTAAACGAAATGCAGGCGAAGAAACTTCAGTATATGATCAGGACCCTCAAACAGCAGAAGAATGGCACGGCAACCAAGCAAAGAACTAGAAAATCAAATGCGCTTACCCCAAAACTCCATCGCCAGAGAGATTGAACGAAATGCCGGGTTAGGGTTTTGCTGGTTCGTTGAAAACGCGCGGAACGCTCGGCCCTAGGGTTTTAACAGGCGGGCGAATTAGATCGTCTGGTTTTGTATGTTTCATACGCGGGCCCAAAAACAAGCCCGAATTGAACCAGCGAATTTATCGATGCGCTAGTTATGTCTGGACAATGTAATCTGGATTATTGGCAGCAACGTGGACTACTTGTTAATGAGGAGACAGCTAAGACATTTCCCAGAAAAGTTTAATTTAAATATGATCAAATATCGCCATAGCACGTACATATCAATATTTCAAAATGGGTAACGTATGATCATAAAATTATAATCTATTTCACTTATTGTATTTGGAATTATGTATCATATTACCATGTCAATTTTCATCCCAATTGGATATATGTATGGAACTTATTTAAAAATGGTACAAATTTATTACAATAAAATAATTTGATATAAATAACAACTTTAAAGTTGTTTTTTCAACATGTAAATCATTTGCTATAAATTTTATATGTGGATAAATGATTATTTAAAGTATCAATAAATTCAAATACATGTAGGGCCCATTTTAAGCTAAATGCACCGTTAATTATGGTACAGGCAAATACACAATAAAGGTTTTCGTATATATGAGAAATTCACTGCACCAAAATTACAATGTATTTGCCTCAAGCTCTACATGGTTATAAAATTATAATCTATTTTACCCATTATATTTAGAATTGTATATTTTATTAATTTTCATCTCAATTAAATATGTACTTCATCTAAAAATGGTACAAAATCAACGTAATAAATAGTTTGATGTAAATGATAATTTTAAAGTTATTTTTTCAACATATAAACCATTTGTTATAAAATTTATATATACATATAAATGATTGTTTAAAGTATCAATACATTTAAATGCATGTGAAACCTATTTTAAGCTAAATGTACCGTTAATTACGGTGTAGGCATATGCATAGGAAAGGTTTTCTATATTATATATATAGGAAAATAATCAAGTGCATTCAAACTTCACCATAATTATGATACAATCCATGCACTGTGAGGCCCACTTGATCATGAATAAGTAATCTACTCCCTTCGTTATATTTATAATTATTCACTTTATTAGTATACCAATTTTCATCTAAAGTAAACATGTGTATGTCCTCCATCTTAAAATGTTACAAAATTGACGTAATAAAATAGTTTAATATACATATCAAGCTGAAACTGATATTTTCAACATCTAAACAGTCTAAAATGTGATTTTATATAAATAAATGATTGTATAAAGTATTATTACATTTTAATATGTATATGCCCCATTTTGCAGCGGACTGCACCATAATTATGGTGCAGTTCGTCTACACATGATAAGTTCTTTTATATATATAAGAAAATATTACAGCGCAATGTAGGCCCCACATGATCATAAATGAGAAATTTACATTACTCATTATATTTAAAATTATTCACTTTATTAGTATATCAATTTTCATCCAAATCCAACGCATGTGCGGTCCCCATTTTAAAATAGTACAAAATCAATTTAATAAATTAGTTTAATGTAAATATCAATTTTAAAGTAGTATTTTCAATATCTAAATCATCTAAAGTATAATTTTTTTTATGAATCTAAAGTATGATTTTTATATAGATAAATGATTGTATAAAGTTTCATTACATTTTAATATATGTGTAGACCCATTTTACAAAAGACCTCACCATAATTACGATGTAGTCCGTTTGCACATGATGGGATCTCATATATATATATATAGAGAGAGAGAGCTGGAACAGTGCAGTGACGCTGCACCGGAACAGCGGTGCAGTGACCCCAAAATGAGCCTCACACGATCATGAAATTATGATCTACTCCACCCATTATATTTAGAATAATGTATTCTATTACCATACCAATTTTCATCTCAATCAGATATGTATATGGGTCCCATCTGAAAATGGTACAAATCCAGCGTAATAAAATAATTTGATGTAATAACAACTTTAAAGTATCTGATTGGGATGAAAATTGGTATGGTAATAGAATACATTATTCTAAATACAATTGGTGGAGTAGATCATAATTTCATGATCATGTGGGACCCATTTTGGGGCCACTGCACCGCTGTTCCGGTGCAGTGACGCTCCACCAGAAAAGCCCTCATATATATATATATGTAATATTCATGTGCAACACACCTACACCATAAATATGGTATAATTACCTCAAAATATGTCCCACATAATCATAAAATTATAATATATTTTGTTAATTATATTTAAAATGATTTATTTTATTATCATACCAATTTCATCCCAATTGGATGTTTATAAACCTCATCCGAAAATGGGACAAATTCAACATAATAAAATAGTTAGATGTAAATAACAACTTTAAAGTGTTTTTTTTTTCAACATATAAACCATTTGCTATAAAATTTATATAAAAAAATTTATTTTATAAAGTATTAATACATTTAAGTAGATGTGGGGCCTATTTTTTATCAAATATACTGTTTATATGGTGTAAGTGCGGCGCACCAGATAACTTCTCTCTCTATATATCAACTTTTTTATTTTTTTTCTTTATACACTCGTTTGTATAAATGTATTAACATATAAACTAAATTTTACCATTTTTGGATATATATAAATATTTTTCTAGATTTTTAAAGATAAAGATATTTTAAATACATGTATACGCATAGATGTTTAAAAATCTTAAAAAAATATAAACATATCCAAAAATGGCAAAACTTAATTTATATGTTAAATAAACTTAGATAATAAGTGTATAAAAAAAGCAAAAAAATATTTTAAACAATTTTTTAAAGTGAACTAAGTAAAATATTTATTTAGCCCATAACAGGATCACTCATCATATATATATATTAGCACAGACTCTAAGGCTACTAGCACAGTGGTATTTCGTTTTGCCACGGGCCAACGAAGGTTCAAAACGTGTTGGTAGAAAATTATAAAAATATCTTACTGATTGTAATGTAAACAGTGGTATTTCGTTTTGCCACGGGCCAACGAAGGTTCAAAACGTGTTGGTAGAAAATTATAAAAATATCTTACTGATTGTAATGTAAATTAAGATGATTACAGATACATTTGTACATTGCGGATTGGGCTATAGCCTGAAACTGTAGAACCCATCCCATGTTACAGTGTCGTCGTCGTCGTCTTCTAAATTAGATGTTCGAGCTAGAAAATACTTTGGAGTAGCTTCATATGAGTCAATGCACTCCAACGAGTGGGGAAAATATGAGAGAGGAGGCATCTTTTATTGCACCCACTTCACAATTTGTTTTTTTTTAAAAAAAAAAAACAAACGAACAAACAAAAACGACCGATTCATCTAATAATTACTTCTACATCAAATACGGGTATATTTCCTTGTTGCAGTTGGTGACGTGTGTTAGAAAGGCAATGTGTTAAACAAGTGAATAGGAGATGATTTCAAGTATAATTGATTTTTAAAAAGAAATAATTAAAATTATTAGTAATAAAAAACGGAGTTATTAAAAGCTGTTACTTTCATAATTTATACAAATGGTTATTTTTTATATTTTTATTTTTTACATCTAAACGGTTTAAAATATAAATTCATATGTATATTTACGGTACGTTATCGCCTTCTCCCGGGAGCAAGCAGCGTTCCCTGCTCCTGGGAGCTTATACCTATTTTTTTTTTTATTTTTTTTTAAAAATTTCTCCTCAACAGTGTTAATCTATGTATATTTAACAAGTGTATAAGTTTCTACCATTTTTGGAGTATTTTAGATATTTATTTTTTATTTTTGAAAATCAGTGGCATTTTAAGTAATTTTAAATTATTAAAATGATACTGATTTTCAAAAATAAAAAATAAATATCTAAAATATCCTAAAATGGTAAAAACTTATACACATATTAAATACACCCGGATTAACATTTTTATAAAAAAAATTTCAAAAAAAATAAAAAAAAATGAGTATAAGCTCTTGGGAGCAGGGAATGCTGCCTGGGAGCAGGCGATAACATCCCTATATTTACGATACCAAATTTTTTTTAATAAAAACGTATATAAATTTTTAACATTATTCGACAATGAAATACAGAAGTTTTGTAACCATTTATTTTTTGCATTATATATATGGATGAATATTATTAATAAGTTAAACATGCAAAAAAACCAAACGGGAAGTGATCCAAATAAAACGTTTGGTCCGACACTCGTTTTGTAAGGGCGTTGCAGCTGATATTTTCGGTTGGGTTGTGCGCAGAGTCAGCATACCTCCTATTACCATTTACCATCTTCTTTTTATTTAAAACTTTATGTTGGAAATAGAAGAGCAACGATTCAATAAAACCGTCTCTTTGTTTTTTTTTTTCTATTTATATTTTTTCCCAAATCTAAATTATTTATTTTGTTTAACACCATTTGCTTTCTCAAATTCCAAAAAATTACTCTTGTTGAAGACTTATATCCTACAAAACTAATGGCATCTCTTGAGAGTAAGTATAATATATTTTCAAAATGGCATACTGTATATATCAGGGATACTTCTGTAAAACCCATCTTCTAAAAACCCTTTCATTTTTAACAGCTAAATACTTGATAGAAAATTCACTCAATCTATTATAT
The DNA here is from genome assembly GCA_030490835.1 of Annona cherimola. NCBI lineage: Eukaryota > Viridiplantae > Streptophyta > Magnoliopsida > Magnoliales > Annonaceae > Annona > Annona cherimola. The sequence goes on along the minus strand of CM059977.1, from coordinate 12,793,032 downwards.
TTAGTATAATTTATATTATCATAAATTTCCTTTAATTTGTCTACTATCACTATATAGTGGCATGATTGTTTGCATCTAGCCACAAAACATATATTTTTAAATTTTTTCAATGGACATGTAGAGTTGAGTACATTTAACATATAAACCATTTTACCGTTTTTGGATGATCTCAAGTATTTTTTATTTTTAAATACAGTGGCATTTTTGTAAATTTCTATTTATGAAAAAAACGCCAAAAAAATGTGGGCCAGCCTAAGTAAGGCCTAACTCAAAGAGAATCACGTCTCTAAAATATATGGGCCTATTTAAAAATATATAAAATCAACGCAATAAAATAATTTAATGATAAATATTAATTTTTAAATAATATTTTCAACATCTTAACCATCTAAAATATTACTACTACAAGGATAAATGATTCTAAAAAATATTACTCCATTATATAACTTAACATATTCAATCTAAAATATCAACTCATTTCCAAGTAGCAATCGAATTCGATTGTTAGAAATAGGAAAGAATTAGGATTGACCAGCGTGAAAAAAAATGGAGCTTTCGGTGGGATTGAGAGTAAGGCTACTCAACCCTGCCAACGACAAACAGCAGTTACTTGAGGTTCGACAAGCAATATGCAATTTTAAACTTCAATGATGGATTGACAGCACAACTCAGTCTTCAGAATTCTGATAATCAAGACCAGACAAAGGCAATGGGAAAAGACAAAGAACACAATCATTTACAAACCTGTGAACCCGATACAGTTACCAACTGAAAGTTAAGCCCCACAGAATGAGTCCACATCAATAAGTTCATGAGGGAAAAAGGGGGTAAAGACCATTGCAATTGGTTTGGGAAATCGAATAGAATCATTTGGTATCTTGGTTAATACTCTAAGCAAAAAATGCAAAATTTTAAATTCTCTTTTAGTGAATACAAAAGAGTCATCAGTATCTTACATGGTGGGAGACAGTCCCATTACTTTAGAATAATACAGACTTATTGTGTTATATTCTCTCCATTTAATGACCGTGACTCTCCTTGAAAGAAACCTATGAACCTCGACAAGGATGAATCTGAACAAAATTTTATTCATTTATTGTATTTCGACACAAATTCTACAAATTCAGTTTGAGAAGACTTCTAAGGCGTCATAGTGGCCATACCCATGAAACAAGACCTTAATGGGATTGTGTGTATCAATCCCGTACTCTTCACCATAGCTTGCTACATTTACCAAGCTTCCTGAACTTCTATTTATCATGAAGACAGATACTGGTGCTCTGCACTCACGGAGGTAGGAATTTTCTCAACATTCACATCAAATCAATAGAAATCTCAGTTTCTAACATCATATACAAAAAATACTCTGGTGATCCAAGCAGGAAAGGATAAGTGCAGCTGTGAAATGTTTTCAAAGCTATTCATGGAGCAAGGGCATAGATGCATTTTTGCCTGAAACTCAGGGGATCCATTAATCCAGCAACCAGATGAGTGAATCAGACAAAAAATGGACAAGTTGAAAACAGCTAGTTAATGGTCCACACTTGATTGTAAGGATGAAACCTCTCCAATGAGATGGATGATGGATCTATGGTAGATACCTAAACAGACAAATGGCTTGTACGCCCAATGTGTAGCACATTGGGATCTATCTATGAACAACTGTTTACCATCTGAAAGCCTTAATTACAATCATGTTCTCAATGCCTAAGAAATAGAAACATGAAACATTTCACTAGAATTTGTTTCACTTGTGCCAGAAAACTCTCCAAGTTCCATTAACAGAGATGATCACGATCTTCAAGTGATGAGTTAGCCACAAGAAGTTTGGGTTGAAACATACCTCAGTACATGTGACGCCATTAGCAACTCAGGCTCTCCAGCCCATGTGTATGGCTGTTGGATGCTCTTCACATATGCATCAAAATCACCATCAATGAACCTGCATAAAGTAAGAAATCACAAACATTGATCGAATGCATCTGGTGCCAAAAACCCCAACATACATCTAAATATTTTCAAGCCAGCATACTAATGACTCACGATTCCGTTTCATCTCGCCTCTTTAACAGCTCAGCTACAACCTGAAAGATATGGCCAGATTATCAAAAATTCTACGGATGTTTATTGGATGAGGATAAAATTGCTGCCATATGGAGAATCAAACATCCAGCAATTGGAACATTTATCAGGCTCTTCAATATTGATCAGGTTAAAACAGTTGTCAGGCAGCTCATCAAATGGGCAACATGTATAAGAAAAGTTGCAAATGGTTTCACAGTCAACAAAGAGACGCAACCAACTATTAAGTGAACTTGCCAAACTGGAATTGACGATTATTTGTAGACTACTCAGCAGGATATACAATCGTAAGATCATTCTAACGAATTTGCACGAAGCTTGCAATCTTTGACTTTGAGAGAAGAGGTGTGAAACAAAGCCAACAGTAAAGACAGAATACAACTTGAGCTCTTAATTCATCAGCCAGTTCTCTTTGACGGGTCTCATCTGGAGCCTTGTTCCCACTGCTCAAACAAGCCCCATGGGCAATGGCTCTGAATAGACAGCGACCATCAGCTTGAACACCTGCAATGCCCCCTAAGTTCTTTTAGCTCTGTTTAATTTATGAATCTCTGAAAATTCTAAAACCGGAAAATCTACTAATCAGAATCCAGGCAGCACGAAAAAGAGCAGATTTTCATTACCAGCAAATATCATCAAATCCACAGAAAAATGGGGTATCGCGAGCCATTGAAATAATAAAAAATTGAAGCAAAAGTTTTGCACTTCTTCCACATCAGAGTTTTTCATTGACTAATTTGATATCAGAGTTTTCATTCCACAATAAACAATTTGCATAGTAACCCTAATAGGCTAATACAGTGACTGCACAATATGGACAGTCCATGTTGGTGAGATCAAATACTATGGTGTCCTTGACGGACAAACGTGTAGTGGTTAAATGCATACAAATGGGTGCTGCCAAGACCTGAGAGACCAGTTAATTGCTAAGTCTGCAGAGAATTATAAAATAATAATGGTGGTGATGGTGGTGATGAAATCAAATCCATTGTAAGACCATATGGACACATCAGTTAAGTATACGGATTTGATTGGAATTTACTAGGAAATTTTCATTTTCCAATACTTGAGTCGGCATATACTTCTTGTAACACTCATATGTTTTCCGATTCTAATGTATATTTTTAATGATACCCTCTTTTCCATTTTTTAATTTATTCACTTTATAGCTGATATCATCCAAATCCCAGATATTATTGATGTCTTCTATATTACCGATCAGTTTCTATAAGAAAATTTGGAAAGACAAATGACAAAAGGCATATCCATGAACTAACAGACAAGTTAACCAAAGTCATAGTTGTGCATCTTAAAACATACAATAAATATCAAAGAGATAAATCTGGGTAGTCTATTTCAAATAAACAAAACGAACCTGTTGCAATCAGTCAAAATCCTCTCAGCAGACTTACGTAAATGTATTGTAGTGTGCATCATCTTGTTTATCACTATTGTGCAGATGGCTACCACTTTTAGTCTCAAGCGGTGGTGCATAGAGGTAAGCTAAGATCTCTGACACTGCTGGCTAAGAATTGCACACATAAGCTTTCTCTCGCTCATGGACTGATAGATACCTCTTTTAGTCTCAAGTAAGGGTGCATGGAGTTAAGCTAAGATCTGTGACACTGCTCACTAAGAATTGCACACATAAACTCTCTATGGATCATGGACTGATTCCATGTTTTCAACGAACCAGCAGCAGTGATAAATTATATGCTGTTGCTTAAGCATGTTTTATTAAAGGTTCAAGCTTTTAGCACCGAAAACCATGCAGTTTCATAGTTGCCACTTTTTACAAATATCAAATAAGGATGCTTTCCTATGCTTAACATCCGACCATTTTCCCATGCTTAATGTCCGTCTGGTCCAACCTATGCCAACCCAAGGCCCAAAACCCGCTGAAGACATATACTAAAAATGTTCAGCGGGTTCTGCATACTGATCCTACTGAACGGTATGGGATCTTCACGTATATTAGACAAACTTCAGCATCGCAAAAACGTTATCAGTGCATAAGGAGTAAAATTTCCAGTAACTAAAAAAGGAAAGAAAAGTAATCTACGGTGTCTTCGTCAGCGATGCATTATGAAATGACTTTATAAACTGAAAACAGAAGCTAGTGCCCCTGGTTTGCTCAGCAGCACTCGGGAAAGCCAATCAACTCAACCAGCTGCTCCAGATGGCATGCCGAATCGAAGAAACCAACTGTTGGATACCCATCATATCAAATTGCAGCCTATAATTGATTACAGAAAACAAAAACAGTCTGATAATCCAGGCCAATTCCACCATATCCAATAGAATCATTGTCCGTGGACGATGAACAACCGCAGTTCTAATGACGGCGAAAAGCAGAGATGAAGGTGAAATCAGTCCTCACCGGTAACCCTGAAGCCTGCCCCGTCATCCTTCGTCTCCCCATCCAGCACAAGCATCACCTGACTCTCCTTCTCCTCTTCCATCACCTCCACCTTCACCTCCCTCTCCGTTTCAGCGCTGGTATTCCCACACCCATGCGACAGCTCGAAGCAAGGGCAAACGCCGAAAAGCATCCACGCCGAGTCAGGGCCGTGCAACCACCGCGCCGGCCTGACATCCCACGCCGCGTTCCAGGACCCCTCCTCCCTCATCCTCGTCGGCCGAGCACCCCGGAGGATCCCGAGGGCGCCGCCCCCGCCAGACGGCGTGATCACGTGCCATATGGAAGCCGCCCCGCCGCCGCTTCCGCTGCACGCGCCGCAGTGGTGGTGGCAGCAGCAACAGCAGCTGCTGCGGCGGCCGCTGTCTCCGGCTGAGGGGGAGACCGGGCGGTCGGGGCCTAGGCGGTTGGCGAGGGGATACGGCACCGGGGTGGTTATCGACGTTCTGGGGCGTACGCAGAGCACCTCGCCAAGCATCACAGCCTCCCGCTTCTCCAGCGCAGTGTCCCCTCCGAGAGGAAGGTGAGGCCTCTGGCGAGACCAGAGAGTTTAAAGACCGTCGCGAATCAGGTCTCGGGACAGGGTTGGGGAGGTGTGGCCCAACCTCCACCTTTTATGATTTCTTTTTTAATCGGAATATATTCACGTACGTTTCGAAACATATTACGTTTGAGACATTTTTACAATTCTGTAGGCACATTTTATGATTTCTGATCGCGATGCCCCTCATGATTTTTTAAATGATTGAAATTTAATATCATAACCCCTAATAAAAATAAAGAATTCTTAGGACTAAAACTGAAATTTCAAAGAACACAAAAAAGGTTAGGTGAAAATTTTCCCCAAAATTGACGTCACGGCCGCCAAAAGAAATCTCACCAGATACACCACAAAAGGCAGGAGGTTCAGACTTCGGATGACCGCCAGATGAAGTTTGCGCCTTTTATTGCTCGTCTCCTCCGCAGACCGCAGGGGACCTGACTTTCGTTAGTTTCAAATATAGCTCACCGCAAGGCGACTACCCTGCTTTACATTCAAAGAGTGTGTCTATAGAATAATAAAACTTATATAGATGAAAAAATTTTGTTATAAAAATTTTTAAATTTAAAGTGAATGATATAATATAGTAAGGACAATAATAAAGAGTAAAGAGAATAAAATTAAAATAATATGATAGTTGTATAAATAATTCTATAAAAATTATCAGAAAGTATGATATGATAGTTAAAATGATATACGTTTTAATCTCAGCATTTGGTATCGTCGTTTTTGTCTTATGCTTGTTTGTTACGGCATTTAATTTTAGGGGAAACACAATTTTCGATTCCGATCATTTTATCTTTGATCAGCAAAAAGTGCCATTTAATGTCTATGAGTAAGATCAATATAATGAGGATGTGCAAAATAGAGAGCTGCAGTTGGTTATGTACCAGCCGTGGAGGGAATCTAAGATCGTTGTGGAAAAGGATGATGTAAAAGATTTTCAAACCTTCGAGAAGGGAAAAGACGGAAATATGATATGGAGAAAGAGACGATTCAGCAAAGACAGAAACAATGCAGTGAAAATGGTAATCTGAGACGGAGACGGTGCAATGCAGATGAGAATCTGAGACAGAGACAAAAAGGGTGAAAGAGAAGGCAGCGAGCTAGCTCGAAGGGGGACGAATACGGTGATGGGTCGATGCTTCGATTCTTATCGGTGGAGAGGCGAGGAAGAGATATTAATGAGAGGGGGAGGGGGCTACTGAAGGTAGAGAGGAAGCGCACGGTCGTCTGTGCTGAGGCTTTTGTTTACAAAAACACCCGCTGCGATTGGACTGCTGCATACATTTCCACATAAAACATCAATCGACGGGCAGCATTTGAGCCGCGCGATCCAACGGCGCTAGACGGAGCGGGCTAAGCCGGCTTGGCGCACAAGATCACCACACATTTTTAAAAATATGCATTTCATTGTCATATATACCAACAAACCTTTTTGTTTTTTTTTAAATAAATTTAAATTACATATACAAGATGTACATAATAAGTCACATATTAATATCAAAAAATCATCTACATATTATGTGCATTAAAATTTTAAAATGTAGATTAAAGCGATGTCGATACTATCAGCATGCAATAATATATTGCATTGAGAAGCCGATTATCTTGGTTAATATGTTAATCATAATATATAAAAAAGGATTGAAATTTTAAAATGTAGATTAGAACGGCGTTGATATTATCCACTTACAATCCACATGCAATAATATATTGTATCGAGAAGCAAATTATCTTGGTTTGAATGTTAATCATAACATATAAAAGAGATTGTGTAGCATTATAACTAATACAACTGTGGCACGCGAACACTGCCGGCGTCATTCTAATTCACATCCGAAATTTCACTCAAATTGGCAACATAAAAAAAGTTCGGTGGAAAGTTTATAAAATAAATAGGATAATGATTTAACATAATAAGGGTAATCACTGAAAGTAAAATAAATAATTCTAAAATAGATGGATAGTTATATGAAACTATATAAAGAAATAATTATAAACTATAATAGTTATAAGCGTTTTTACTTTTTTTAAGATTACAACGCGCACCTGAATTGTTTTGTTTTAAAAAATATATTTTTAGCTATAGTTATCGAATTAAAAAAATCGTAAATCACGCAACTAGTTAATCATGCATAAAGTAATTTGATCTGAAGACCTACCAATATTTTGTTAGTATGACAGCTATATTTTTTTGTTGGACTGAGTAAATTTTTTTTTTTTAAATGAATTGAATATCCCAAGCCTGCTCCGGATCCCAATTAGGTGGAACTAAATAGATTCGAATGAAAAAATTAAATGAGGATTGAAAATAAGAAAAATAGTAATGAAAATAGAAAAGATAAAATTATTATGTATTAAAAATGAAAGATTATGTTAAAATATATTTTTTTGTAAGAATGGTAAAATCGTTTCCATTCCTGTTGGATTTGATGATGGCTAGTGATTACGGTGTAGTTTGGGCTGGGTTGGACCGAAACCTGATTTCCAACCGTGTTAGAAACTTAGAATCTGTATTTTTAAGAAAAAAATTTACAACCCGAAACGAGACGAGCCGATTTGTAAATATGATATTGTTAAAGTCCAAGTGAACCCAAATCCGAAAAACTCAAGCCCAATTCCTATTTTATATTTATTATAAAATATATTATATATAATATCTAAAAAATATTTTTTATATTCTATGTATTTTATGTTATTTATATTTACATATAAATACATGTTTGGTATATTGTAATTATACTATGAATAAAGTATTTCATTGTCATTTATATTTATCTTTTATTTTTCTCATTTACTTTTATGCCTATTAATTTCCTTCTTTTATCTCGTTTTTAATATTAAATTTTATTATAGAAATATTCTTTTATATTGCGGTATGTTTTTAAAAATTCGTATTTGACTATATATTACTATTTTTACTTATATAATTTGTTGTTATTATATATTTATATGAAAATCTAAACTTATTACTTTTAAATAAAATGTAAACCTAAAACTCAACTAGGGGTGTATTTGGGAAGTTGTAAAACTTTTGATGTAAAAGTTGTTAAATTAGTAGAAAATGATGTGATATAATATGAGTAATGATGATGTGTAAAAGGAAGAAATTTAAAATAAATATATTCGTCGTATTGGTAGTTGTGTAGAAATAATTGAAGGTAGGGTTGTTGTACAGAAAGATGTGGAAAAAATAATTAAAAATAGGATAGTTACAGAGAGTAAAAAGTTTTAACTTGACAACTTTTGCAAATTACCAAACACGCCCTAGAGCTCGATTTTCAAAATTAATGTTAAGGTTTAGATTTTACATCGTACTGAGGTGGAAGTCAATATGAATTTTATGAGCCCGAGTTGCATATCTAGCTAGTGAGCATGTCTCAGCAATTCAACGTCTCGAATCCAGATTGGTAAGGAATTTTAGGAAAATAAATTCCTTGAGACCTGTATAAGTGAATGACGATGTACTATTTACTTTATTTCATTTTTATTTTTATTTAATTTTTTATAAGGCATAAGAATGGTAAAATTAGTCCCATTCTCATTGGATTAGACAATAGCCCGTGAACATGCCTTAGCAATCCACATATTGAATCTAGATTTGTTAGGAATTTCAAAAGAACGATTTAATTGAGACTTGTATAAGCGAATGATGTATTATTTTATTTTATTTTTCTTCGTAAATATTTTTTTTGTAAGTACATATAATACAATATATTATGGCGTGTTTCAAAAGATACAAAATTCTTATATGAAATCTATATTTTCATTTGAAAGATAGTATTTCAATTCTTAAAAACAAATTTTCAATTTATAAAACAACTTTTTCAATTTTCAATACAACTTTTTATATTTTTAATGCAACAATTTTATATCATTCGAAACTGGCCATAAGGATTGTCATTTTACAATACTTTTATAAAAAAAAATTTATTTAAAAAATAAAATTTTAAAAGTATTATGAAATAACAAAACTTGGAACATACATTGAATACACTTAGGAAAGCAGGTTTATGAAGAAAAATAAAAAAATAACTAATCGTAAAAATAAATCAATGTTATATTTTAGTATAAAATATATCATGATATATAAAATCGATTCTACTTTTAACAAATGATTGTTGTTTGAAGTGAAAATGATAAAAAAACACAGGCAATAGTAAATAAACAGATTAACTAAATAAGCAAGAGTTAAAATGCAAAATCATCAAATAGAATATACCAAACACGTATGGCCTGACAAAGCTAGCAACCAAAAGATGTGAAGAAATGATTATGTTGGCCTGAGCTAATCAAATGTCTCACTTAGCTCACATTAAAAAACCTATTTATAATATATTTTTATTTTTTCTTCGTACATCTATTTATCAAAGTGTATTTAATATATAAACTAAATTTTACCATTTTTTGATATATTAACATATTTTTTGAAAATTTTAAACATAGAGGTATTTGAAACGCATATATATAGATGTTTAAAAATCTAAAAATAATGCACACATATTTAAAAATGTTAAAACTTGAATTATATATTAAATATATTTAAATAAATAAGTGTAAAAGAAAAATATTGGAAATAAATTTTTTGAGCACACTAACGGGATCATTCATTGTAGAAATGCACGTCTGAATTTATATGGGGCATGACGTGAATCGGCAATGGTAGGCCACTCATGTGCATATGAAGATTGTTTGAACGTGCATCATACGTTGGGTCTTGGTCTGTGTGGTGGGGACGTTAGTTCAATGCAGCCTGGTGTACTTCACTTTATTTTTTATTTTTTTTCGGAACTTTTTTTTACGAAAATGATAAAAATTTATACACATGTTAAATACAATTAGATTAACAGTCGTGTAAAAAGTTTTTTTAAAAAAAAATAAAAAAATGCGTGAAGTACACTGGGTGCATTGAACCAGCGTCGTTTGATGCCGGCTTAACGTTGCACGTTTGTGGGGGCCAAAGTGGAGTGTGTTGGAAAGGGAAGCTTTTTCCTCATTTTCCTAATTCAAAACAGGAAGCCTGCATTGACCTTCTTCCTCGTCCTCGTTCAACATCAGACAGCTAGACCCGACCTGACTCAGATCCAAAACATTCATCAGTACCTTTGGATTTTCTTTCTCTCAGCCGTGGGCAGCAGTTTGTCATAAGAAGCTTGGAAGTGGTGGAGAAGGAAGCTCACTGCGGCTGGTGGAATACTCAACTGCTCTACTCTGTTTTATTTATTTATTAAAAAAATGAACTTGGAGGTGGTGGTACTGAGTTCTCAGCATCCAGGGACCTGTACTCATAACCACAATCTCCGAGATTGGTGAAAGCCACCAGCCCCGAGAGAAAAAGAAGCAAATGTGCGAAAAGAGACATCTCAATCAAATCCAACTTGTTTGTTTGGGGTAACTATCTCACGGATTATAGGTGTTAGTTATTTATAAGAGTCATCTAGGGGTACTCCTTGCCATTAGAATTGATGATTACCGCTCTTATTTTCAAACAATAATTTGGTTATTTTAGAACCTTTAATTATAGAATTCGAATTTTGCAAGTGCCACCAAATGGCAGATATGTCAATAGAAGCTGTAAGTCAAGGAAATAGTTTAGATCTTAAGTAGATAGCGGCAATCCCATACCATAACTCTCTAGTTACTTTACATCTAATCTAATTAAATAGAGTCATATAATTATCTGAATTAGGATGTAGTTAAAAACGACGAAGCTTGCAGGGAGAATACTACTCTATAAACTCAGTGTTGTGTCAATATCGGAAATTGAACTTTCAAATTCCAATTTCAGAAACTACTCTATGTACGAGCGTGTTGAGAAGCTTCCAAAAGGGATAAAGAAAGATGTCGCACCTCACGAATATGCCGGTTTGACTAGCAACTTGTTGCCAGCGAAAATTAGGTTCTTCAAAATACAGGAATTAAAAAAGAACAGAAGTGAAATATATTATCTCAGTTTTGAGTAATATATGATTTGTATCCTAAAATAATTGATTTGATTGACGATGCTAAATTTTCTTTAAATCTGTTAGATATTTTTTTGATAATTACGAATAGTGTTTTGACCAGCTTATCTCATTTTTACAAAATGACTGTTTTGAAATTCCAAAACTCATTTTTTGAACTCTATTTTTTAACTCCGTCCGGACCTACTTTGACTTGGACAAAAATTGATGATACAGAGTTCGGTACCCGGGCTCAACCTGGACCGGAACATACAGGGTCGGCATAGATATCGGGTCAGGGCCGGTAAAACCTGCCTACTGTGCACCCCTTGGCCAGCAGCAACCTTATCAATGATCAAACAACATATGACTTCACTAAACAATGGGTTGTCATTTTTTTACTCTTTAAACGATATGAAAAAGTGTTTTTTATTGAAGTAGTAGGCACATCCCAAAATGTCATCAATAAGAAAACTCAGACCAAAAGTACCTGTTGCCCATGTGCCAGTCACCATAGAATCACTCTCCATAATCACATTTTCACGCCCAGCTCTTAGATCCATTCGACACCTAGGTGGATAGCAAATACTTCCAATCAAAGGGGGTGTGCTACCTCCAACTTCTTCCAACAACTAGCACCAAGGATGCACCTAGATGAGTCCCTAAGAAAAGCACCAAAGCCCATGATGTAGATCTCAATCAAGCATCCAACATCAACATTCAGTTTCACTCATCCCTCTTTTAATCTTTGTCACCTTGCAAGACTGTAATTAATGTTGAAATCCTTCCTCAAAATGTGGAAAGTAGAACTAACGTCATGAAGATAGTTCAGACTCCATGAACTGATAACCCAAAAAGTCTGGTTCAAGCCCTCCATCACCTGTTTGTTTCTCATGAATCAAATCCTCCAACATATCGCAACGTAAAAGCATAAAAAAGGAGTCCTTCCGTTTTGAAAGCAAAGAAAGGATGTAATTGATGCAATTTATCTGTGCAGTATGCATCTGGCAAAACATGGTATTTTGAAAGCCCTCTTGATCTGTAAACATTCTCAGAAAACATGCAGAGTAGATTCCTCTACCATCCTATACAATAGGCACAAAGTACCGGTAGGAATACCTTTGTTAGCCAGATTAAACTTAACAAGAAGGGAGTCGAATCAAAGACACCACTCAAAATTTTGAATTTTCTTCAAAATTTTGGAAGTCCCAATAGCTTTTATCACTCCCATATCCACTTCAGCTCTTCGACTCCCCATCCACCTTTTCCAAATGAGCCAAAGATGCATAGATTTGACAGTGAGAACACTATTTGATTAAGGGGTCCAGAAAACATAATCATCCATCTCACAGTTAGGGAGAAGGATTATTCTAATATGCTTCCAGCCAAGGAGTTCAGCAACCAGCTTTAATGAACTAATTATTCAAAGATCTAGTATTTGCTTTAATAAACTGAGATGCTAATGCCTCATTATTTACCTCTTTAGGAAGAAAGCTCAACTTCATTAGTTTCTCATCCGTCCATCTATTTTCGAAGAAAGTACTTTGTTGATCATTCCCTACTCGCCATTGGCACTCCTAGTGAAGCAGGAATCTAGCTTAAGCAATACTTTGCCATGTGAAAAAGCTGAGTCCCAATTTAGTGCGCTCGAGAGTAATGAGCTTTAATGCACTCAAGTGTAAAAATTCATTTTTTATATTTTTTTAAAATTTTTTTTATACAAACGTTAATCTAGGTATATTTAACTTGTGTATTAATTTTTACCAATTTTGATACTTTCAGATATATTTTTTTATTTTTTAAAAGTAGTAACATTTTCGTAATTCATATTAACGGGTGTATAAAACCTTGCCAGTAGAGTTTCTATCTTACTGCCGGTCCCAAGCCCGGGAAAAAAGCGAGGGTTGGCATGTCAGGCTGGCAGCCGGTGCCATTAAAAATTCACCGCCACATCTCTTTATGGATTCTGAAAATATATTAAAAATTGTTAATGCTAGGGCGTTCCCCGTAAGCGACGCGCTGCAGCGGAGCCCGACTGTAGTGAGAAATGAGCAAGGGTTGCTAGGGCGTTTCCCCAGAAGCGACGCGCTACATCGGAGCCCGGATGTAGTGAGAAATGAGCAAGAGTTGCTAGGGCGTCCCCCCGGAAGCGACGCGACACAACAACGTCCGGTTGTGACGAGAAGTCAACAAAGGTTCCCATGCCTTTATGGACGTAGTTTAGGGAAGAAGGTGGTATCAAAACGCAAGGTCCGTTTTGCCTCGTGGAATGTTGGGACTCTTTCAGGGAAAAGTATGGAAGTAGTAGATGTTATGAGAAGGAGAAAAATTAATATAGCATGCCTTCAAGAGACTAGGTGGAAAGGAGAGAAGGCTAAAGAGATTAATGGATTCAAATTATGGTATATAGGCAAGGATGATAATAGAAATGGTGTAGGGATAATAGTAGATAACAATTTCATAAATAAAGTTGTAGATGTCAATAGAGTAAATGATAGAATTATTCAAATAAAACTTGTATTAGGTGCAGAGGTTTTAAATGTGATTAGTGCTTATGCACCACAAGTAGGATTAAATGATAGAATCAAGAAACAATTTTGGGATGACTTAGATAGTATTATGCAAAGAACATCTAACCAAGAAAAAGTTGTGATAGGCGAATATTTAAATGGACATGTAGGAAAAGAGAAGGTAGGATATGAGAGAAGTCATGGGGGCTTTGGTTTTGGAATAAGGAACGAAATGGGGAATGTCATTTTGGACTTTGCTATAGCATATGATTTGGTTATAGCTAATACCTTATTTCAAAAACGAGATGAACACTTAATAACTTTTAAGAGTGGGACCAATTCTAGCCAAATAGATTTCTTCATTATAAGAAAATTGGATAGATCCCTTTGTATAAATTGTAAAGTTATCCCAGGTGAGAGTTTAGCTATGCAGCATAGATTATTAGTGATGGATATATATACACAAAAAGAGTCAACAAAAACTAAAGACAATGTTATTCCAAAAATTAAATGGTGGAATTTAAAAGGAAACAACATAGAACTTTTTAGAAAAAGAATGATAGAAGAAGTTAAATGGGACACACAAGAAGATGGAGTAGAATCGATGTGGGATAAAATGACAATTAACATAAAAGAAGTAGGACAAAGTATTGTAGGTGTATATAAAAATCGTAGATCCCCACATAGAGAAACTTGGTGGTGGAATGAAGATGTCTAAAAAGCTATAAATGATAAACAAGAAAAGTTTAAGACATGGCAGGAAAATAAAAATGATGTCAACTTACAACAATACAAACTATCAAAAAAAGCTACTAAAAAGATTATTAGTGATGCTAAACGCAAAGCTTATGAGAGCCTATATGACAGATTAGTAACTAGACAAGGTGAAAAAGATATTTTTAAGTTGGCTAAATTAAGAGAAAATAATGGCAAAGATTTAACACATGTTAGATGTATTAAAAGTGAGGACCAAAGAGTTCTAGTCAAAGATGATAATATTAAGGAAAGATGGAAAACTTATTTTTATAGTTTACTAAATGATACCCCACACGAACAATTAACATTAGATGTTAGTCTAAATAGGGAAGAAAATAGGAATATCAGTTATTTCACAAAAATTCGAATATCTGAAGTAAAGGAAGCTCTAAGGAAAATGAAAACAGGAAAAGCTTTAGGCCCAGATAATATACCAATTGAGACATGGAAGTGCATGGGAGATGTAGGTGAAACATGGTTAACAAATCTTTTTAACAAGATTATAAAAACGAAGTTAATGCCAAGTGAATGGAGGAAAAGCATTATAGTTCCAATTTATAAAAATAAGGGAGATATTCAAAATTGTGCAAATTATCGTGGAATAAAATTAATGAGTCATACTATGAAATTATGGGAAAGAGTAATTGAACATAGACTAAGACGGGAAACTAATATATCTGAAAATCAATTTGGTTTTATGCCAGGAAGATCAACTATTGAAACTATTTTCTTACTTAGACAACTATTTGAAAAGTATAGGGAGAAGAAAAAGAACTTATACATGATTTTTATTGATTTAGAAAAAGCTTATGATCGAGTACCAAGAAAGTTAATATGGCAAGTGATGAGGAAAAAAGGAATTAATGACAGATACATTGATATTATTAAAGATATGTATGAGGGGGCTGTTACAAATGTGAGAACCATTAGTGGAGATACTAATGTCTTCCCAGTTAAAATAAGTTTACATCAAGGCTCAGCCTTGAGTCCTTACCTTTTTACCTTAGTAATAGATGAAATTACTAGACATCTCCAAGAAGAAGTACATTGGTGTATGTTATTTGCAGATGACATTGTTCTAATAGATGAAAGTAAAGAAGGACTAAATTTAAAATTGAATAGGTGGGTAGATGCTCTAGAATCTAATGGTTTTAGAATTAGTCGCACAAAAACTGAATATATGAAATGCAATTTTAATAATAGTGAGAACCCGGATGATGAACCAATTAAGATTTTAGATCAAACAGTAACAAAAACTAATCACTTTCGGTACTTAGGATCAATAGTTCAAGAGAACGGGGAAATCGAGAAAGATATAATACATAGAATTCAAGCAGGATGGAAGAAATGGAGAAGTGCGTCAGGAATTTTATGTGACCGTCGAGTTCCAGTCAAATTAAAAGGAAAATTTTATAAGACTGCGATTAGACTTGCTATGCTTTATGGGGCAGAATGTTGGGCAGTTAAAGAGCAACATATACAAAAAATGAGCGTAGCGGAAATGAGAATGTTAAGGTGGATGAGTGGTAAAACAAGAAAAGATAAAATTAGGAATGAAATAATTCGAGAAAACTTAAAAGTGAGACCAATTAATGATAAAATGAGAGAAAATAGATTAAGATGGTTTGGTCATGTTAAAAGGAGGCCTGAAGTAGCACCGGTTAGGAAAACAGAGTTTATCCAAGTAGAAGGTGGTAGAAGAATGAGAGGAAGACCCAAAAAAACATGGATGGAAGTAATTAAACAAGATTTAAAAATATTACATATTACTGAAAATTTAGTCTTAAATCGCCAAGAATGGCGTAACAGAATCCATGAAGCCGACCCCACATAGGTGGGATATGGCTTATGATGATGATGATGATGATGATATTAACGGGTGTATAAAAAAAATTTAAAAATAATAATAAAAGATGAAATGCACCCAGGTGTGTTTAGGGGGATGTTTGGGAATATGAAAGTGGTGGGAAATGTAGTATTTGGTGGGAATAGAAAATGGAATATTTTGAAAATTGTGTGATTAATATGAAATAATAGAAGTAAAGTTGGAATAAATAGGTTTGTTGGAAGATAGTTGATAGGAAAAATGATAAGAATATAAAGATAAAAATAGAAAAATATAATAATTAAGTGTGAAATGATAAATCTCGAAATCCGTACCACCACATTTTCCCTCCCACATTTTCCACGCCCGATTCCCAAACGCCCCGAGGCGGCTCCGGAAAAAGCTAACTTCCTGAGGTATTTAGCCTTCGTAACTGAGATGCACATAAGTTTGTATGAATCTAAGTCGCATACGGACAAGTGCCAAAAAATCTCTAAAGTCGCAACCGACCGATGTGATTTTCACTCCCCAAGTGGTCCACATTAGCCGCGCAAAAACACAGTAACCAAATCATCATGTTCATAACTAAAAATAATGTGAAGTCCTACCAATCAAAATAATAACAATAATAAAAAAATAATGCGAAGTCCTTGATCCTCCTCTAAGAAACCGTGGAAAATTTTTTTTGTTGCAATTTTCACATTTTTACTACTCGTTTTTATACAATTTTTTTTTTATAACAATCATACGTTCACAAAATCAAAATTTATTGGAACTTCATAATCAATGGACCAGTCGCCCACCAAGGTCGTGATAGATAGTCCATGCCCTTAGTTCTGTGGTTTGTTTAAATTAATTAGGTAAATAAAAAGTTACAACTATCTAATATTTGGGGGGAGAATTAAGATATTGGATCGGGATAGTAAACTAATTTTATCAACGGATAAGGTTCTATATGCCATCAAATTGACCCGTTAATGCTGTCATATATATATATATATGTAGGATGCGAGGATTCGTTTGAAGACGGAAAATAACCCAACATAATGACAAATGAAAAAAGTAAAATAAAACAAGTAACATTTTTGATAAAATACACCAGTATATATCATCTCATTGAGACTAAAGCATTTTACTATGGAATTATATATATTTGGAAGATATATTTCGCACATACCCAATCATATATCCTAAGAATTCTGATTCAGTTTTTTGGTAATCAAATTTGTACCTTGGATAATCAATTTTTATATGGGAAATATTACTTTTATTTCCACGTACATTTGTAGTTTTGCACAATAATTAACATATTAATAATTTTAAAATGTTATCAAATCATTAACGGTATGGAAGTAAATTAGAACGGTGGAGGTGCTGATAATGGATACAGATTAGAACAGTATTCATACTTTCCGCACGACATTAGTGTGTGCTCTGATTAAAATGCTCATCATGACACGTGAGAAACACATTATTTTAATACTATTTTTGCTATGAAATACTGGCGGCTGATCTTCACCGACCGGTCAGATCGGTTAAAAAACATATTTTTTTGAAATTTTTTTATAAATATGTTAATCTAGTTATATTTAATTTATAAATAAAAATTTACCATTTTGGGTATGTCTATATATTTATTTTGGATTTTTAAAAACATAGGTATTTAAGTCATATTTTTAAAAATCCAAAATGCCTCGTGTAATACTAGCTTACAAACAACATCAATACCGTAATTTATAAATGAAAATTTACCATTTTGGGTATGTGTATATATTTATTTTGAATTTTTAAAAACATAGGTATTTAAGTCATATTTTTAAAAATCCAAAATGCCTCGTGTAATACTAGCTTACAAACAACATCAATACCGTAATGATCAACGTGGGCTAACAATCTGGGCTGGCTATGCATCTCTTGATTGGGCCGTCTGGCTCATGTGCTGGACAAGTCTTCTAATTGCTGACCTTCTCTAAACTCGAAAGCAGAGAGCAGAGAGTCGACTGCCCGAGAGTGTGAGCAGGACTAGCAAAGCACAACGGGAGGAGATGGATATGGATTCTCTCCTCATTGCTATGATCCCTTCATGGACCACGGTAAGTTGCAGATGTGCAAAATCTCTCTCTCCTCTCTGCTCTGCTCTGTGCTGACGCGTCTACCGCTCTGTTAGGTTGTTATGCTCGCTTCTTTCTTTAGCTACTTAGCTGTCGTTGGACCTATTCTGCCTGGAAAGATTGTTTCGGGTGCTGCTCTACCTGATGGCACTCGTCTGCACTACCGCTGCAATGGTCAAATCTTCTTCCTCTCTCGTCCTCTCTGTACATATACATGCGTGACAAGTTCCATCGAATTCCAGAACTTGTCATCAATTATATGCCAATCTTGTTCGAGTTCTGAAGAAGTAAATGTCATTTGCATTCTTATATTTCGATTATGTTCACTTGTAGCAAGAATGCAGTAAAAGATGATGACGTTGCGTTTGAATATGCATGGGAATGATGTGAAGATGAGCCTAACTTAATCAGACCAGATTCCTTATATGGGGCACAGACAAGAGTTTCTCACACATACAAGGAAAATATAGGGGAACAAAACCTTCTTCAGAGTCTAGTTGCATCGTTATTTTATAAAGATGGCCCGAATACTAGGATCTTAACTACCTAATGGGCCTCAAGTAAACTAGCCTGTGTTATGATTGGATAATCTGAAGTGACTTCAACTTATTGTATTAATTTCAGTGCTATGCTGATTACTAACTGATGCAACTAATTGAATATTTAAGAGAGAAAGCTCTTGGCTAGGTAACTAGGATTATGATCTTCCATTAATTTATGTTGTTCTACAAATCATGGGCATCTGTCTGGGAAATAGAAATTGGCGGATGTGGCCTTGAAAAATTTATTTGGCAGGATGAATTTATTTTTCTTGTTTATAATTATAAGTCCGCTATATCTTCGTTCTGCCATTTTCTTTTGAACATTCATTAGCATCCACCTTTGAACTTTTATGTTGTTGGTTAATAAATCTGGGTTCAATTACTATGGAATGTGATCTTGTCCATGCAGGTTTGCTGTCGCTTCTTTTGGTAATTGCTCTTCTGGGAATTGGTGTCAGTACAAAGCTTATATCACCGGGGGTGTGTTTCTTTCTGACTTTATTGCTTTGTTTTTTCTTGCATTGTATTCTAAGTATATCACAGAAAATGTTAATTGTTCCTGCCAATAGTCCCTAGAGTCTTTCTTCTCCTAACTGTCCTATATCAATGCCTTGCTACTTTCCTTCTAGATCAGGACAACCAAGAAAGTTCAAAAAAGTCAACTAAAAGGGTAAGCAGGCGTTATTAGTAGTACGTGGCAATCCTGATTGTAACCATGACATGTCTATCTAAGAACAGATCATATACCCTTCTTCTGAATTTTGCTACTGTCAATTTATTGATGAATCCAATAAGTTGATTTTATGATGCTCAAGTTTCCATTTGGCAGAGTTGAAAGGATATGTGAAAAACTGATTGCAGGTAGTGGCAGGCAAAGGACTGGAGCTGCTCTCCACAACTTTTGTTTTCAGCCTGCTTGTAAGTTCATTTGCAGATTTTGCAAGAACATATGAAAGAACCCGTTGAAAAAAAAAGCTGTTATGTTTGTCTAGCTGCTCTGGTTATTGAAAAATGGCATGTTTTGCATTTCATTCTTCCCAATGAAAAATGCTATATGTATTTATGTTTTTCAGTGTCAATTTTGAGCACCTCAGAAAATTGTAATAGTATTGTATTCTTATTGAAAATTGAAGGTTACCTTTCTTCTCAAAACACATTTTTGGAGAAGAAATCTGTAAAAGTAATTATTCAAAACGTTTATCTTAGATTAAGATTCAAGTAACAGTAACCTTCTTCAGCATTTTCTTCTGATTTGTATTTGTAGTGAATTTTGATTGCAGCAATCTTTCATTTTTTTTTCATTCAGTTCCATAATCATTGGAAATGTGGTCACTGTTTGTTGTGGAAGCAAGTTTTTTGTTGATCTGCTTGAATAGGTAACTAATTAGCATGCACAACATACTAGTGAAATATTTATTGATGGAAGGACATTTTGTTGACATCAATCTATTCTTTTAATACTTCGGACCAAGCTTATAAAAGTATAACAAGTTTTCGTGTTGATGATTATGATTAGACAAATGACTAACATGTATTTTGCTATATTCAAGTATATGACTGGAATTTGCAGTGGTAAACTAGGAAATTGAAATGGAGGATTGCTTTGTATCATCTCATAAATAGAGGTTAATAATGCATCAAACATAGCTTCCTTGAACAAGTTCTGGAAATTTCAGAGCCTTTTTTAGTTACCCGTGCTGATTTGCATGTAAAAGGAGTGTTCTTGTGGGTTTTATTTGCATCAACCCTGGCCAGAAGTTGAAACGACATTTTAAATTGAATCATTGCAATGTATTAAAGCTAATTCCTGCACTGTTGTTCTGTTCTGAGGCAGGTTTCCTTGGTGCTATATGTAGCTGGCTGCCAGTCAAAGGATCAGGGTTCCTCATTAAAGCCACACATCACAGGGAACTTTATCCACGACTGGTGCTTTTGAGGCCCTCTGTTTTTGTTAAACTTATGACCTTGTTGTTTGAACTTGTGCAACCTTGAAGTATATTTCCTTATCTAGAAGAAATAGAAAGTTGGAATGGCATTATCAATTTGTTCCTTTTTGTGGAAATTGCAAGGTGGATGATTAATATTTGTGAGTGATATTTCTCATTTTCTTGGTTACTTTCCAATTACTGCAAAAGAATCCAGTGGGTTTGCTGGTTAAGTATCATTGCAGAACACAGAATACAGGCAACTGTATGTTCTAACTCGACTAAAAAGGAGTAATTTCTGGTGGCTGAAAATATATAAGCATATGGGCTTGGATTATTCTTTCTCATGCCTATTCGTTCGACCTACAATAAACTTCTGAGTCATAGTGAAGATGAGGTCGTGGGTTTTGTCAATATAACATGGTCTATTGGCTAATCTCTCACATTATTCTAGGGATAAAAAAACAAAAAGAAAGAAAACTTACAGATTAATGCAATTATTCCTGATTCCATACCCAAAACTAACAATGCCCAAGTGTGAGGGCACGCTAATTTTGCATTCAGGAGCTCTGGAAGTGTTTTTTGGGTTTTAAAAGCATTTTATGTTGTTTGTTATCTATTGGCTAATAAAGATGTATTTTCTGGTTACCTGAAAAAACTGATTTTTTTTTTTTTTTTTCCTGTTGTCGTTGTTGTTGGGGTGTTGTGTGTGCGCGCGCGCGCGCGCGCGGTTGGAGAAACCAAAATTTGATGATTTTCCTGTAGAGCAGAAAATAGGATTCTGCAATAGAGTAAGAAATGAATAAAAGCCCTTGCAAAAAAAAAAAAAAAAAAACTCATACAAACTCACAGATAACACTAATTCACTTCTTAAATAAAGAGTCGAAAAATCCAAACACTAAATAGCATATTTGTTAAAGAACTTTTTTGTAAAAGTTCTACTTCTAATAGAGCTTTTTCTAGTAAATAAAATTTCAGAGTACATCGAACAGACCATGAGTGCTATTGACCTTTTACTTGGCTAACTGATTATAAAACTTAAAATTTTTTCAATCATGTTTGTTTTTTTATTTTTGAGCATTTCGTATGCATTATTTTGTTAATTCGCATTTCTTTTGCCTTGAGAAACTTATAAATATATTCCTCTCATTAGTATGTGACTGGAGGGTAAGCCATAGAGAAATGTGAGTGGTATATTAATGGGAATAAAATTCACTGTTTTCTTGTCATTCTTGTGACTTTGTTCTAAAGTTCCTCCATTACAGCATGTGAGTGGATTATTTGAGGTGAGAATCCTAAAGTGGTGTCTGCCATGTTGATTTATTTCCTGAGAGAGGATAATCTTGTTCCACCATTTCCATCTCCCTATTAATGAGTTGGATCATGTGAATGGTGAACTAGTGGATGGTAATCTTTTTTTCCCCCTGCTTTATCATGAAAGATGTCTCTGTTAATCAGGGGAGAGGAAGCATATGCTGTATTTATCTCATACCAATCTTGTTTAATACAATATATTTTAGCAGTCATGGAAAAAAGCTGTACATAATGTGACAATTATGATGATTATAGTCACACACCTGCAATTAAAAAATTCGTCGATTCATTTCTCATGGATTTGGAATTTGTCTTGCATAATGCATTTAAGAGATGAATGTGTGTTTTTTTCTTGCTTACTTTGAAAGTGTGCATCAAATAGCTATTGTCTTTGTTTTCAGATGTTTTTATCTATTATTTGTTTGTGGTTCAATAGGTGGTATGGGATACAACTGAATCCTCATTTTATGGGAATTGACCTCAAGTACGTAAGACTGTTTTCAGTTTTCTCCACATTTTCCTTCTCAAGTCAGTTGTTTTGAAAATTCTTAGTATCAAATTTTGGCTTTGCATGAAGTTACTTCCAAGGTCAAATGAAAGCAATAATCTATTTTTGTGCATAATGGCTCTAGGTAGATGACTGATGTCTCTCTATTCTTAATTAATAAAAAAGGGGTTTACCTCAGGAAATCTATTGTAACTTTCCTCAAAATTTTTTTAGAACAGATTAACTTTATATTGAATTTTTCTAAAACATATTTTATTCACATCTGATAGGGAATATGACCATTGTGCCCTTAAGTCTAGTCTTCCAAACTCCTTGTTAGAATTTCTTCAGTAGAGATGTGTGTGCTAAAGTCATCAGGTCCTGCTCCACTCTTTCGGGACTGAAATAGGATAAATTGAATTTCTATGTAAAATCAGCTCCAGTTCTGAAGAATAGCAAAAATACTACTTCACGAACGATATGGACTAGTAGCTGAAACAGCCTAGAAAATAATACCAAATGGGTCAGTAGCTCAGATAGCCTAGGCTATTAAACCAGGTAAGGAAGAGAGTTGAATAATATGTTATCAAGATTTTGTTGTGGTGACCAGTAGCTAAAATAGCCTAGAAGTTCCCTTGGCTATTCAAACAAGATGGACAAAGCGAATAGATGTAAATGAGTAAATCGAATAATCCTAATTCCGTGTAATTAATATAATGTGAAAAGACATTGGTGGATGCCGCAGTCAACATTTTAGTCACTGTCATTCACATATCACGAAATGACTTTTAGGTGTTTACCTTTTGAAAGCTGAGTACTTGATTCATTTGATGGTGGTATTGGATTTAGCCAGTGGGTCACTATGGTTTCACTGATTAGCACATGGACGTCATTTTTGCTCACACCTTGCATCATATGTCATTTTGGCTCATGCGAAACATATAGGGTTCATTTGGTAATGAGGATAGAGAGGGAAATGGTAAAGTGGGGATGAGAATATGTTGAAAAGTGTGGAATGAAAGGTGTAAAGCCGGAACAAATAAGGTAGTTGTATGAAAAAATGACAAACGGAAAAATAAGGTAATTAGATAGCTAAAGTGGCAAATTAATTTTTGAAAAGTGTGCAGGGAAGAGGTAAAAAAGTGTGTTTCCTGCTTCCTATGTTTACCAAATGGACCTGTAGTTAAGCACTGCCTGCCAATAAGGAAAAGGGTGAAAAATTGGAAATACCTTTTCCTCTTCCTTCCTCTGTTTAATTGATGTCATATTTACCTACAACCACCTGCATCTACAACCCTTTTATTCACGATTATTCATATTTCCTGTCATTATCCTCTATCTCTTTTAATCTAAAAATTCTATTTGATTTTTATATTTCATTTTCAATAATTACCCTTTGTACCCTTTACTCATTATCCATTACCCATTATCTTGTTCATTATTTCCATTCTTTTCCGGATTCTACTTTTTATTTCTCTTTTTCCTCCTACTTTTCTGATTCACAAACAGTTAGTGTATGAGTTATTTCCTCACCTACAATCTAGAGATGGATTTACAAAAAACATTCTATGCAAGTGATCACTCTTATAAATTTATAAAGCATTTTTACAAAATTGCCAGCGTCCACATTTGGTGTATGGTGTACTTGATTATAAAATGCATGTTTCTGGTGTATGCAATCTGATCCACGAATGACTGGATGATGTTATGTTCCATTCAGATGGTGCGAGGGATGTTCAGAATATCATGATTTTATCACACAATAATATTCTTAATTTGGTGAACTTATGTTGCATCAAGATGTTTTAAGGATTTTCTGGATCAACACCTGATGTTGTTGTAATCCTCAATAAATGTTTTTAACATGCTTCTTTTGAGCATGTACATTTTTCTCATGAAAAAATATTTTGCCTGTTGTAGATTTTTCTTTGTTAGAGCTGGAATGATGGGATGGCTGCTTATCAATCTTTCTGTTTTAGCCAAAAGCATTGAAGTTGGCAACATGCACCGTTCGATGATCCTTTATCAGCTTTTTTCTATGGTATGGGCTGCATTTTTTATGCGATTTTTTCCCCTGGAAAGTACAAGGATGTTTGCTTTTTCCTTTTATGCATGGAAATCCCAAGTGCATATGTAGATTAGATTGGTGTACTTTTTTGTATTGTTTTACACATCGATGTATTTTATACCTCCCTATCTACATTCATACTACACCTTCCTGTATATGAAGACTATGTTTACCCTACTTCGTTTTACCAACCCACCCCCCCCCCCCCCCCCCCCCCCAAATGTAGACCAGCTATTTTCTCGCCAATAATTGAGAGGTTCATCCAGTCAAAAGTGGTTTGAGAGAGATGCACAGTTAAAGCCTCCCTGTACATAACTGATAAGCCATTTCATTTATTGGACATACCTATTTTGCATATTCCACTGAAACAGCAATCACTCGTTGGATCATCTGGTCAAAGTGATCTGTCAATGGTGTGAATAAAAAAAAAAAAAGTGCTCAACTAAGTGGAGAGGGCTCTTCACTGATGCTTACAGCTAGTAGTTAGGATATCAGAACTAAAATAATTTAAGCAAATGAGCAATGAAAGCTGCCACTAGGCTAGACAATCCATGTGGAAGCTGTTTCCTGTACTATGGCCAATCTGGATCATTCATTTGCTATACCAGCCAAGCAAAGATGGCCTACCTGATTGATGATTCCCAGCAATGCTTCAGTGTTGTATATGAATTAGCTACTAATCAAGCAATTGGCATTGTTTGTTCAAATTTTTCTGTTAAGAGTGGAAAATGGTCACAGCCCCCTTAGGTTATGTGCATGACTGTAAGAGCACTTTAACCTCTAGCAGGCCAAAAATTTGTTTTCGAATTCAGTAACTACTATGATCATGCGATCAAAATGCTTCTACGTCTCTGATGCTGAATATGCATTTTCTTATATTGACAACTATCAAGATCACCAAATCAAGTTGATTGGAGAGAGATGGATGATCCGAGGTAGCCCCACATGAGAGATGATTCATGTCAGTATTTCAAATTATTCCATGTGGGACAAATTCATACTGGTGAAAGAGTGCTTCCCAACATGAATTGATTACTGTTCTAGAACTTTATCTTGCAGGAAGTTACATATATGAACATGTTGTTGAAAAATGCGTCCAATTTGTCACGTGGAATTTCTGATATTTTTCTCTACTTCTTGTCAGCTGTATATTCTGGACTATTTCTTTTATGAGGAGTACATGACTTCCACGTAAGCCTATCGCCTGGTTTTTTGTCTTGTAAATGTGGATTATTTCATCTGAAAATCTCTCCTGAATATGATATTTATTTTGTTGTTGTTAATCAACAAACTGATTTGCTCTTCATTATACAATAATTGCGTACAGTTGCCAATATGGAGCTGGTTCTCATTCATTTTAAATTTTTTGATGAGTGGTCTATGTAATGCCTAATTCTTACCAGGGTTCGTACTAGTGAACTGCCATCTCTCTTTCAAGTAACTAATTATAATTCAATTCTCATAGGAAGACACACTTTTGCTGCCAATAAGGGAAATGGAATTCGAGATCCCTGATTCCATGGATTGTTCCTAATTCTGGTCAAGGGATTGTAAATAAAGTAGGAAAAGCAATTTAATTTTCTTGGTTCTGAATAAGATCTTGATGCATACTTGTGAGCAATCATACCTTTTAATTATGGACACCTAGCCCTTTTTTAATTCAATTCAAGTTGCAAGGAATTATTTCAATTAAGAAATGTAAATATAGGTTGTGTTTGGGAAGAGGGGAAAAAATTTGGTTGAAATTTTTTTGAAATGATAGGGTAATGTTGTGATGTGATAGAGGTAATGATTGTGAATAAAGGGAATAGAATTGAAATAGCTATGATAGTTGTATGGACAAATGTGATGAAATAATTGTAAAGTAGGGTAGTTGTATGAAAAAGTATGAGGAATAATTATTTTCCTTCCCCCTTTGCCAAACACACCCATAATGGTTTTCAATATAAAAAAAAAAGAGCAATGGCATCCACGGTACGTAAAGTGAGATTTTTGGTTTGCAATATTCCTGGAAGTCGATATAAAATGCTCCCTGAGGCTCTTAACGCAGGATAATACCAACTAATCACTGCTGGGACAAAATTTGTCAGTAAAAAGAAGAAATAGAGAATCTACAATGCGAAACAAGTAAGATTCCCAAGAGTGGTATCTGTTATCTTAACATTAACTTTGAGTCTTTTGTCTGATCCTGATGGGATCAACAACGAATGGTCCAATTGATTGACACATGGAGCTCACTGCTGCAAAATAGAAACATAAGCATATTGGCATTCCAAAACCTTGTAGTTGCTCCATCCTGATATTGGCTCTCTTTTCAGTGTGACTTGTTACGTACCCGACCACTGGGCTTGTAAGGACTTGTACTTTCTGGCTTTGGATATTTGGTATTTTGGTCCCAATTTGACTGGTTTGTACATTTGTCATCTTTCAGATGGGATATCATTGCAGAGAGGTTGGGTTTCATGTTGGTCTTTGGAGACCTAGTCTGGATTCCTTTCACCTTCAGCATACAGGCATGTTGGAAGTCCAGTGTCTTTATCCTATATGTTTTACCTGTGGATAGCGATTGTTGTATCCCCATCCTCAAAAGACAGATGCAATCCTTGTGTTGATAAAATAATTGTTTACAAGATTGGTATCATGGGATATATTGAGACCTTGAGTGGTGTTGATCGTTAAGATTAATATTTTTCCAAAGGAAGTTTAAGAGATGTTTAACGTGTAAACAATGCAAATTCAAATGCTTAAACAGTAAATGAAACTAGCATGAATATTGAACATTTGTGCATGGTTCAAATATATAAATCTGATAGAAATGATTTACTTCTGTGCACTAAAAAAGGATTCAGATAATGGAAAACAAATTAAGTACCTATTTGTTTTTGTTATTGATATGTGACACCACTTGGTACCAAATCTGGTAAATATTTTTAATGCATGGATATTAAGGGGTATTCTATGGATGCATTTACATCTTGAGACACTGGATGAAATTGTTTCCAAGTCGATGATGCATATGCATGGGCATGGAACTAATTATTTTCTTTGACTTTTTATTTGTTACTGCGTTTGTGCATTATGTCATGGATATAATTGCATGGGATGGTTTCAGTCTCCCATCAACTTTGAGCATGATCTGAATTACTAGCAAACCCATGCAACGATATTGGGCTTAGCATGTGAAACCCCATCAGATTTCATGTCCAGTGTGCACTTTGATCATCCAAGCTCAACCTCAGTTTCTTCACGTAATAATTAATTTTTTATCCTGTTTCTGAATATTCATGCTTATTGATAAATTAAATGCCATCATTTAGTTGTGTATTAGCCATGCAGCGAAGATATGACTGTTGATTGAATTGGGCCAGATTGGTAAAAATATGTTAACTAATCGAACCTGAGATAATTCTTCCCCAAGGCATGGCTTAAGTTTGGTTGAGGCCTAATAAATTTATATTTTGATTTGATTATTTTTGAGTTGGGCTGGTTATGGTCAAAGCATGACTGATTCTATGTGATTTCTGGTAGTGCTCCTTTCTTTCCTTCTTCTTTTTTCTCTCTGAAGGATAATACGGCCGGAGGTTGAAACTAAGAAAGCTCACAAATGGGAATGCATTTCTAGTAATTTATCCAACAACCAGGATATGGCCTTGTATCAGTTGTAACAAGAAATTTTATTACGTCTAATTTTAGAACATCACATGCATGTTATTTATTGCAATGTTGTAATGTTTCCAGGGTTGGTGGCTTTTGGTAAATCAAGTGGAGCTAACAAAAGCAGCCGTTATTGCCAACTGCATTATCTTCTTAATTGGGTAGAGATATTTCACTGTTGTATACCACCTGCAGAACCTTGCTGCTTTTATTGAAATTCACTGACCGATTTTCACATTATATTGGGATTTTAGGTTCTTATTGCTACATTGATATCTCTGTAATACTTATACCAAGTTTCTGCTGAAATAACTTTTGACAAGCTCATATCATGACCCTATGACATGACATTTTGAAGAGCAAGTGTCATAACCTGATCCATGCCCTATACAACTAGTTTAGATGGGATTTGTGTGTTGATGATGAAATGCATCTCACTGTAGGTGGACAAAATCACCAATCATGCTGAATGTACTGGAGCTTTTCTGTGACTTGTTGCATTTGGACATGTGGCTAGCGTCATCAGTGTGATGCTATCTGCCAAATTGATTATCTGGAACTGCACAAATTCTTGGTGGATCCTTCAAAATGGATGCTAATAATTTGATGAATTTTCTTTTCCAATAACAGTCCGGCTCACCATTTTTTTTTTCTCTTGGTTATTCATTTGTCGAATAAGATAGTTCCTAACAAGTATCAACTTTCATCAAGGCGGATAGTAAGCGGATCCAAATTAGGTTTCTAATCAGAGTATTAACTGCCAATGTGGCTGAAACTCTAAAATGCAACTTTTGAGCACGGAAGGTCCTCATGTGCTTAAGAAAACAGGATCTCTCCTCCCTTCCTTCTTTAAATGGGAAACCAGATAGTGATTTTAGCTATGGGTTTTAGTAGTTTCAAAATTTTTTTTTTTTTTTTTTTTCACAAATTGCCTTTGTGTTTTGTAGTTATCGAGTATTTAGAGGAGCTAATAAGCAAAAACATGAATTCAAGAAGAACCCTAAAGCTCATATATGGGGGAAGCCTCCAAAAGTTATAGGAGGAAAGTTGCTGGCTTCAGGTTACTGGTAAGAAAATGGAATGTGTGTGTTCTTGCTTCTTTATTAGCTTATCACATCCTTTAGTATTATCTTATCTGGTAACTGATTTAATGCTCTTGCGACTGCTGTACAACCAAGTCTTTCTATCAATGACCTTAGCATAGCCTCTATTGAGGCCTTGAGTTTGACCTGCTTGTGTTTTCAGGTAGCTGATTTCATTCCTGAATGATGTTCTGGTAATGGGTCTATGTTTCATAGTACTTTTTCTATGAGAGTTCTAAAATTACTGATCTTATTTTATTTTATTATAGTTATCGGAGACAATATCTTTTGTTATCTTGATTACTTTTAATCTTTTTAATAAGGAATATTACCTCAGGTTTTAAGTGCATGGAGCAAAGAAAAATTTATTTTTCGTTATTAACCAAACAGACTATTTAAGTTTTGGGAATTTGTCCTATGTTGATGAATTTTCCTCTAAAATTGCTTTTTGGGTTCCCTGTAAATGTTTTTATGATTCTCTTTTTACTTGCACAACTAACAACAGTTGCATGGACTGCTAACAAATGTTACAAAGTTAAAATAGTTCATGCACAAATCATATGAATCTCTCTTCATAAACAAAATTTCCCCACCACCATTTTTTATGGTATAGCTGAAAATCGAAGCAAGGAAGTCCAGATTTTCTTTGTTTGTTGAAAATGATATGTAACCTTTGCGGCATGGCCCTTTTCCACTTATTAACTGGAAAACATATCACTGTTTGTCAGCTAATAGGGGGATTCCTCTGTTTAATCATGATTTAAAATTCTTGTTTCTCCAATCGGAATTTTTATGGCTAACACTAAGAGTTCTGAACAAAACATTCTTCCATTACTAAAAAAAAATAGTTCAATAATAAACCATGGTAAATTGTGGATAGTCACTCTCAAAAGCCTTCTGTTTATTTTCATGGATTGGAAGTGCAAGTTCTTGACTAAACATTGCATGCCGTAAAAGATGTTTTATTCATGACCTTTAAGAAATAGAAAAAGAACCTCCCCTTGACGACTAACGATGCAATAGGAAAAAAAAGTGCAACATGAACTGTAGTCCACAAGCTATGTTTAAATTAATAAATCTCCTTCTAGGACATGAAGCCTAGATTATGACCAATGCATGTTTTAGTTCTCCTAGAGGTTTCCTGCAATTTTATGCGTGCACACATGCACTTTTTGGCTTATATAGACTTGATTTCAGGTAAAGGGAATATTTTGTTTGGATTCATGGAAATGGGGGGGAAATGTATAGAAAAGTAAATTTTGGAAAATGGAAGGAAATAGAAGGAAATGTGAGCCATAACATGAATAAAGAGGGTGAGTTTATTATGCAGAAAGGGTTGGAATGCTATTGAAATGTTTCATCACGATAAAGAAGATATGGGAAAGGGGTGGAAAGCCTTTTCATCCCCTCCCTTGTCCATGTTGTCCAGTGGGCCTTAAAATCTGGAAAAAGGAAATATCCTTCCAAAATCTGGAGGCTTTGGATTTCTTGAAAGAGCAAAGGCAAGAGAAATAAATAAATAACTTCAAATTAAGGAATTTTTTTTCCTAAAAAAGTACTGCATTGCTATCTATGAATCTATCCTCATGCAATTAGTTTCTATTCATGATTTATGAGAAAATTTTCAATTTTCTGCAGGGGAGTTGCTAGGCACTGCAATTATCTTGGGGACATGTTGCTGGCAATATCGTTTAGTCTACCTTGTGGAGCTAGGTAATTTCTCCAACTGTTTACCCCCAATCATGAGAGAGGGAGAGAGAGAGAGAGAGAAGAATGAAATTAACAAACAGAACACAGTTCACATTGATGCCAATAACTAATGGGCTAGCGGCCAAAATCGACAATCTAAATATTTCTGACTCCTGTAGTACCCTATTTGTTGGGAGCCCTAACTGACCGATCATTGCCGCAATGTCTTACTTACTCTTGCAGTTCTGTTGTTCCGTACTTCTATCCTTTTTATCTGCTTATTTTGCTAATATGGAGAGAGAGAAGAGATGAAGCTCGGTGCGCACAGAAGTACAAAGAGGAGTGGAAAGAATACTGTAAGCTTGTTCCATGGAGGATAGTCCCTTACTTGTACTGAATTGCGGGACTTCACTCGTAAACCCTTCTTGAAGGCTACTACCGGAAGTGAGCTTTCGTTTCATGAATTAAATGGCATGGTGCTAATCAGATGGTTTTGTAGGGGAACAGGAACTTGTGTGTTACACATGAATGGGTTCTAATCATGATATTGATGTGGATTTTTTTATTGGGATATTGATATGGATTTTAGTTATCACATATTGGTATTTCTTTTTTTTTTTTTTCTCTGAAAAAAAAGCGAAAGAAAAAAGATCTAGCCCAACTGCTTTTGATTGCTAAAGAAATCTATGTTCTCTTCCATGATGATCATGATTTGTTGTCTAAAAAATGTTCTTCTGATTTTGTAAGGTGTTTTCTACAGCCTGTGTTCCCAACTATACCCAATCCCTTCTTAATAAGTGGAGTGAATGCTTGGAATGGAATTGAACTGAAGGAAACTGTAGTCAGCAATCTAGAATGATGTTGGTCATCGTGTGAATAAGCCTAACATGGAAATAATGATAAACAAAATATCGATAATGAATCAATAATGGAAGCGTAGATGTATAGGTAAAATTAGTCCTTGGAGTTTCTATGGAATAGGTTTTTAAAAATTTCAAATCCATTCTAAAGTTAGGAATGCTGAAGGACATTAACTGAAACAGCAACGATTGAAAATGCCTCTAGCCATTTTGATTCCCAGTAAAGTTATAATAGAATATAGATGCTCCCCAAGGGATAATGTTACGTTTCACAAACGCTTGCTAGAAAAAATTGAGCCAATAAGTCGTAACCGCATGCGAACAGACAACGCGGACCCAACATTATTATTCTCAGAAATGATATCTCATTTATATCTTTGTTAAATTCCAATATTCGTGAAAGCAACTACTTACGCCTATCACGAAAATGGCCAATTGTTTTTAGCCCCCTCATTCCTCTCTGCAATGCCATTGGGGAATCTAAAAATGCAGTCAAATGTTTTGAGAAGAATTTGGATGACACTTTTTAAATACGAAGTAAAAAGTTTTGAGAAGAATTTGTACGACACTTTCTTAAGTGGGAAGTACAAACCTTTGCAGAGCATTATAGCTCCATAAGACGCCCTTTTGGGCTGAAGGGTCGATGCATTGAAATCATTCCCTACGCGGTGTTCCAAAGCTTAAATATATGTATACAGCCAAGAATGCTACAACTCTCCAAATGTAGTCCCGTTGGTTGAGATTTGGAATGGACATTGGTCAATGCCGAATCCCGTAATTGCCCTATATTTAGTGTACATATCTCGCCGGCTGTAGTAGTGAAGCGTGACATGATTTTCAACCCTATTTTCTACACTGGTACAGATAAAAATGGATTCATTCAACAAATCAAGCCCAATCATGTGCCATGCCTGGATGCCTAAGCCCTAACATTGCTTTTACCAAGGCCCCGAACTAACAAAATTTTGGCCTAGAATACAAAGGCTTCCTCCTCATTCTCGTTCTCATGGGGGAGAATTTCTCCTCTCTCCAGCCTAGTCCGCAGTTCTGTCACTGTCGAATCACTGATGCCAAGAAGATACTGCAGGCGAGATAGCTTCTCCGATGGTGGATCACTCGTCAAGTAGGCAAAGAAAATGTCGATCAGCTCCTCAGGAATTTGCCAGGTCAACGGCTCAGATGGTGAAACCTTGTCACTTGCTAGCATGTCATTAAGCGGTGAAACCTGCACCAAAATGGGACCATCAGATTGATTTAAACGCACCGGGCTTGATCTCGGATCTTAAAAAATCAAAAATTATTCAGTGGTTTCCCCACTTATGGGATGCTTTTATTGCAATTTACTGCATGCACTGGACCAATTTCAGGCAAGGATACACTAGCTTGAACTTTGAACTGAATATGGTGAATGTGTGTTTGAACACACAAGGTGCAACCAAATGCACCTCTAATCACGAAGTATCATGAACTTCATCGATCTTATCACACTGTGTAAGTGTGTATGACTAGCCTGCAGCTGTTGTGGATTGCCACAAGTAAACATCCATTGCAAATACCATTTGAGCAAAAATCAAATTGAAAGCTGAAAAACATACCACGCTAGCAGGTTTCCTCTGACGTAACAATGACACAGCCTGAATCAATGATTCTGATATCCGATTCTTAGCAAGTTCATGAACAATTCCTCTCGCCTTGTCAACATTAATGTTCAACTCTGAAGGGATTCGCTCATACATTTCCACATCATCAAACTCACCAGTACCTGAAGAGAGAAACTCAGTGACAGCATTCTTGAATATTTCTTCCCGCAGCTTTTCAGAGATCATGCTGCTCACATCCACACCAACTTCTTTCAGTTCTCGGATCTGCTTAGCACTCATCTTCCCTTGGCTTGCAGCAGTTTCAATTGTAGCCTGTAGCTTAGATGTTGTTATATTCTTGATAAGCTGTTGAGCAACTTCCGGTGGAAGCCCCACCTCCTTTTGCACTTCAGTAAGCTGCTCCATTCTACCTTTTGTTATCTGCCCATCAGCTAAAATGACCTCAGCCTGTTTCTTGAAAGCCTCCTCAGCAAAAGCCCGATGAACAGCCACAATCTCTTTACTAGTCATCCCAAGGATTTGGCCCAGTTGGTTCAACATAAGAAAATTTGATTTGTCACTTTTAGTGGCAATCCGTGCCCCAAACGGCAGGACAACAACATCGCCTTGGAGACAGTGGATCAAGAATTTCCTGTAAACCTCAGACTTATCCTTTTCTGATAGATCATCTTTAAGAGTTATTTCTTTTTGAGTTGGTTTTCCTAACCTAGATGTAAGCTGCTGGTCAGGTATTGTCTTTCTCAGAGATGCAAGAGATTGCCACTTTTGTTCCTCTTCAGATTTTTCAGGCTCAGCATCAGTTGGATCTGAAGATGTGATGGCAGCCTCACCTTTCACATCTTCTATTAGTGCTGTGACCACCAAAGTATTGAAAGAAATCATCTTCCTCAGTTCCTTTATAGCCTCAGCCAGGCTACTGGCTGCTCTAGATCGCCTTACGTGGCCCATAAATATTATTCTTACCTGCACAACATGCAAGGGTATACCGGCGGTTGTAAAATTTGTTTTGAATCTGGGAGACAATCATGAATATCGGATTAACAACACAATTGGCTCTCTCTTCAACAGAGGAAAAGAAAATTGTTTTCCTGAAAACTATAGGACAAGCATTTCACCTCTAGCAAAAATGCATGGGGTAATCAAATTAAAATATTGTAAACACGTACCAACTTACTAGCAATAGCCATGGCAGCATCTTTTTTAAGACGCAAGCCTCTTGCAGCTTTCCTGACTGACTCTCTAGAGTCAGCATCATAGCCATCTACACCTGCTGAAAGGGCTTCCTTCACAATCTGCAAGGAGTCAGTAAGTTATTAGGATCACACCTCAATGCGTAACTCTGCTGCAACTGAATTCACTGATGAATAAATGAGCAACAGGAGATGGCACAAAAAAAATCAAGAAACACAGAATATGATGATTGAATTATCATTGAATAAAACTATTTTGAAGTTCAAAATGTGGTCCCATATGATAGTGCAGTTTCCTCAATTATGTGAGATTCATTTCAGCCATTTAGGGACTTTGATTTGGGTGAATTTGTAGACAAATTGGAGAAAATGAACATTTTTTCTTGAGGGAATATTGTATTCCTGACAGTTGGTGAATAGTGGAAGTCGCATCAAGTTTTCCAACACCGATATTCAAGTTTCCCATCACTTGTACTCTGATTTTTTTAAAAATCCATACACCATCCATAAAAGGATTATGAAACAACCAAAATTTTTTATTTGATACATTATCTAATGAAATAGATTACAAAGAAATTTCCATAGAAACTCTTCAATTAAGGCTCAATGAGGTCATTGCGTGAAATTTGATGCAACAATCATACCTAGAACCATCAATTAAAATGCAATGTTTGAGTCTAATTCAATCAACATGCCTACGTGATCTCTCCCTTCAAAAATGAACAAGATACATAAACTATTAACCAACAAAATTCTGTAAAATCCTACGTGCAATGATCCTTACTTCCTTTACTTAAACAGGCAATGCTAAGCATTTCAGATCTATGATCAGACTTTTTATTTTCATCCAATCATCTGTATTGGCTCAAGATCAACAGGTTCAAGAAAATTTGATAAAGACAGGTTTTATAAGATAATGAATAATGATACTATACATATGGTTATTACTTAAGTAACAACCTTGCATATTTCACATTTAATTTTTTTTTTTTTTTTTCTTCTCATTTTTATGTGAGCCCAAGTGTATTTAATTAATATACCAAAATTTATCATTTTTAGATTTTCGTATATACTTTTTCATAAATTTTCGCAAGTCAAAATTTCTTGCCTATCTAACACCCCACACATGAAAATGTAAAAATTTTCATTTTTGGAAATTTTTAAAAAATATATAAGAGTTTAAAATTGGTAAATTTTAGAATATGAAATAAATACACTTGCGCCTACATAAAAATGAAAAGAAAACAAAAGAATAATATCTTAAAAAATGAAATACAAAAGGTCATTATGTACTACATAACAACCTTATGTATAATTTCATTATCCTAAGATAAGATCCAATGTTTATTTACCTTAAACTATCAGATGCATACTTGGGCAAAGGAGGTACATGGAATTTCAGTGAAAAACCATGACATGGAACAAGAAAAATGTATGAAGCATGCATCTTCCTAGTGAGGAAGAAAGAATCACCTTTTCAAATCGTTGCCCACAAATGTCTGCATGTGCTGCTTCAACAGTGTCCTGAGGAATACAAAGCATAACCCTTAAACGAAGTAAAGTGGCAGCATCTTCATCACTCAATTCTCCATCAGCTGCACACTGCTGAAGCTTTTGACGATAAATTTCTGAATAGCAACAAAATGCATCACTCCTCGTATAGAAACAAATTTTCTTCAAATAAAATGAACTTACTAGAAAAAGGAACAACAACAGCCAAAAAGTTAGTAATGGCAACTCAAACATAAAGCTAAGCAGCTGAAATTTAAAATTCTCCAGGATTTCTTCCTTTTTCTAGTCTCTTTTTTTTTTTTTTAAATGAAAAAATTCAATGCCCCAACCAAAGACCGAATCTTAGACATAACAGAAGGTTCATACTCTC
The DNA here is from genome assembly GCA_030490835.1 of Annona cherimola. NCBI lineage: Eukaryota > Viridiplantae > Streptophyta > Magnoliopsida > Magnoliales > Annonaceae > Annona > Annona cherimola. Next base: position 12,756,549 of record CM059977.1, on the reverse strand, counting down.
TCGAATTTGCAGATGGAAATGATAACAAAAATTTTGTAGGTGTTATTGTAGTTTTTTCAACAGTAAACGACAGAGCTCATCAGGGAGGCATGACTCAACATAAACAGAAACTCAACTTTTACAGTGATTCTACTAACAAGAATGCAAAATCAGTGGTCAAACATACAAAATCCTGTATGCTAAAAACAATCAGGATGACCAGCAAGGAAACTTCAAGTCAGACGGGGGAAAAAGGATGCAACTTATTTGTGAGGATTGCATGTATTTTGTATCATCTAAAGAAAACCAGCTTGTAAGAATCTATAAAGAGAAAAATGAATTTAACACAACTATTCAGGGAAATAAATTATTTTTAAAACACGAGTTTTAGTCTGTATCAAGAACAATAGAAAATTCCAATGAATACCTGCATGTATGTCACTAGCCTTCTGTGGATCAAAGTGCAGTTCTTCACAGAGGGCTTGAAGGAATGCTGCCTTGCTAGTCGCGGCATCCAAATCACCACTGGAAACAGCCTGTGAAAGACGCCTACGGTAGACCTTTGACGTAACTTCAAGAATGATACTTTCGGCCTCACGATTTCCCAAGCCAAATATGTTCTTCAACTGATTCAAAGAAACCAGCTACAATACCAAAAGAATGGAGAAAGGGAACAAATAAGTATCTATATCATAGAAACAAATGACTTAAAAAGGTCAATATCAGACAATGAAAGAAATAGGGGAAATAGAAAGTCCATTACATCGGGCGAGGAAAAAAATAGGGAAAAATCCTGTGACAGTGAATTTACATGCTTGTTGGCTACAAAATGAAACCTATCTCATTTTATAACTCCTTACATTTCCTAGAGCAATTGTGAATGAAAAGAGAGGGGATAAGGAGACAACTAGAACTGAAGTTTCTAACAGAAGCTTCGACAACAATAAAGCATCTGCACAATCCTACAAAGCTGGTTTATCCCCAGCACCAGTAAGCCCTTTGATGAAAAATCTATGTAAACGTCGAAATAACAGGAGAAAATGTCAGAATGATTTTGAAGTGAAAATGCTTCAGATAATTCTTTTCCTTTCAATCTTTCAGAAAATGATGCATAAAATAAACAATGAAAATTTTCAAAAAGTGTTCTCCCTCCAAAAGTTCTGAGGGAGACACCTCACCAGCATGAGCTTTTTCCAAATAAGCACCACTGAAAATGGCTCTCTGATGAGCCATTGATTTCAGTCAATTCACAGGCAGGTGGTCTCCAGCACCACCATCTAAACATATTTTCCTTCATCTTATTACTAGTTCTACCCCTTAACCCCATGAGATGAATTCATATTCTAGTTGCATCCTTCATCAAAAATCGTTCACTGATCTTACAGTTCTCATTCTGGCCTTGCTCAAAGGCATTGAAGAAAAGCATTAAAACCATTCTTGTAACTTGCCCCAAATTGGGTCAAAATTAAGGGGATACCTCTTTAACAAGGCCGGCTAAATGTGGAGCATCGGCACCCTCGTCGAATGAAGAGTCTAGTTGTGATCGGTGTAAAATTGCAATTCTTACAGTTTCATAGAAGAGTGATGAGAGTGTCACTAGCTTTAAACATTAATGATCTTGTTTATCTTCTTCAAATGACTTGAAGTCATCATACTTTCACTACTATGATTTTGTGTATCAGATGTTTCACGCAACTTCTATGAACATCTAAAAAGCTTGACAAAATCAAAGTAAGGAATAAACAACGTTGTTGTGCAGATAATAAAGCTGGATGATTTAATGGTAATGCCAGATTAATTATGTAGCATTACCAGGATTAGCAGAAGGAAATATAAAAGCATCACGGTGGAAAATACAAACCTTGTTTTCTTCAATATGACCACTTGAAAAGGATTCTGTCAAATATGCTCGGTACAGGAGCTTCAAATCATCTATCTTTCTGTCAGTGTCATACTCACCACCTAGAATAACGATGTAAACAAGCATGGAATTTACCTCACATCCAGATTTTCAATAGGTAAAACTACTCCAAAGTTGAAAAATTAAGGGGCAATATTGCAAAGTGCATCTACCTATCAATGAAACAGGTCCAAGCCCAGGGGCAAAGCGGCTAGATTCAGGATGGCTACTTAATGAAATAAGTGAATTATTGAATACCAGAATCTTGTCAAGCTCTTCACCAACTCGTGCTCCTTCCCCACTGCATGAACTCATTTTGTTAGAGAGAGTGGAGGAAGAATGTTTCCAATGATCACGTAAGCAAGTCATTCATGTTAATCACAAAACTAAAGCCAGTAAACTTGAAAATATGTCAAATCAATTTTTTTAGAAGCTAGTAATGATCATACACTGCTCTGGCCCTGGACTTGTAGACATCCAGTGCCGTTGAAATGTTCTCTTCAACCAGTTTCCTTGTCTGCTCCCGAAACATATCAGCAGCAATCTGCAAGAATAAATACCATGAAATTTTTTTTCAATAGATTACGAGCAGTCTTATGAATCTTTATAAATCATCTGAAAATGATTGACATCACAGAGAATATACCTCATCGGGCAGTCGGTAGAGAAGTTGTGCTTCTCTCAAACTGATAAGTTGTTTCTCATCAACATCTAAAAACCAATGAAATAAATGACAGAAGTAGATTAACTTCACACTGCTGCATGAATATGCTGAAAGAAACAGTTCTGCAAATAAATTTGTTTCCTTTCAAAGCATGCATTCACAAAGAGAAGTAATGGAGCATAAACTATGAAGTGCAACAGCATATAAATGAATATATGATACTATTCCAATGCACTAAGATTAATCATGAAACATTCACAATGCCATTCCAATGTATTGAGTACATCATGAAACGTGACAGTGCCATCCCAATGCACCAAGTATATCATTAAAAGTTTGCAAAGCCATTCCAGTACACCAGGCATATCAGGAGACATTCACAATGCCATCCTGAGGCACTAAGTACATAATGGAACATTTCCTGGCTAGCCTATCATTTAATTTTTGCACAATAGTGATTCAAATAGTAGTAAGACAAAAATACCAAATCACTTCATTTACAGTGCGAAATTCATTTTTTCGATATATCCAGAAAGAAGTTAAAATTCGTAGTCCAAATATCACATATCACTGAATTACCTAAAGGAAACAGCAATAAGCTGCATGCATTATGTGTTAAACGTTAATCAACAAGTGAACATAAAGATGAAATTTTGAGAAGAGGAGGGGACTGGTTGTTTTCTCAGCCTATGAGTTGATTTTTTCAGGCCTGATATCAACATGTGTTCCCAAGTAAACAATCCTATCCAATTAGCAAGGTGACTGGATCAAGCCAACATATAATTGGAGTTTATCTCCACACCGATCTTTCTAAAACCCAGTCCTCATTGTTATAATGTGATACACAACTTCTAGAAAGATGATTGTCCAATGCTATTCAGTAATTAACTGCTATCCTATTAAAAAAAGTAATTAACTGTTACCCTTCAAAAACACAAACAAACAACTAACCTACCAATTGCAAATTTGCTTGAAAAGCCATTGAAAGGAAAGTTTTTATGTTTCAAAATTTTATGCAATTCAATTGGTCACTTCAAACCAATGCATAAAATAAAAACAGCAATTTATCCAATAAAAAGGTCTTCAACAAGTGGACATGAACCTAACCACTAAATTTTCACAAAACCTTTGCTGGGAACAAAAGGGAACTTTCATTGTATCATCCTCCCAGAGAAGGCAATTATTCCATAGTAGGTTTCTCATCCACAGGATGATATTATCTTATGACGCATGCTTCAACAGTGTGACAACGCCAAACAGTGCTGTTGTCCCATTTTAGCTCACTTTGATGATTAAATCAAAATCTAACCATAATTGTATTTAAAATATTTAGTTTAACTAGGAAACCAAATGTGCATGGGCAATAAACTAATAAGGATGAAAATCAACATAACAAAATTGTTTAATTTATATATTTCTGTTTAAGTTTTTAATTCAATATCTAAACCATCTAATACATTATTCCTATACAAATGAATGATCCTACAAGGTATTATACCATTCTAATGCACATATGAATGGATGCAAGTGCTTTTTATAGCTTACACATTACTATATATTTTTAACCAGATACAACCCACCCAAGAACTTTGGTTGAAATAATGTGTCATCATGATAAAATAAATGGTGTTAAACAAAATAACTGGATTTGATTTTGATTCAATAATCAAACTGGGCCAAAAAATATGGCAACAAGGTGTCGACACCATTGAAGCATGCCTTTTATATTATTTCCTGTACCATGTAGAACTGCATAACCCTTTAGAACTCTTGTGCAAGCTTCTGAAAGAGAACTTCAGGATTCCTGCTCCAGAACAACATATAGATGGGAGCAATAAGAATAGATCGTGAGAAAATAAAGTTGTCCTACCCCAAAAAGTATTCGAAATGTGACTTATTTTTAAACCTGGAAGAAAAAAACTTGTTACAACTGTTCTACATGAAGCAGTCCACTCCAAAATAGGACCATGTTGGCATTTTGCTTGTATGACCATGGAAACTCCACTCAAGGGAAACAAATGAACCTAACCAACACAAATAAAATGCAAAAAATCTTCGGAATTGTAGATTTAGATTTTTTTTCTAGATGGTAATATCAACGATCATGTTATGAATATTTAGAAATCAAAATTTGTATGCTACAGCAGAAGTTAATCCATCAGCATTGCATATACCACCTCTGTTAACTAACTTTAGCTTCATTGCATACAATCTTTGTGCGTTGTCTCGAATGGCAACTTCAACCTGAAAACAGAAAGGCAACAAATTATGAGGCAAACAAGTAGCAAACACACCTTCATGAGTGAAAATATGAATTTCCCTTGAACCATGCTTTCACTATAAAGAGACTCCACATTGGTTCAAACATGGCTCAGATCTATATTGCACATGAAACAGCATTTATGGCATGATCAAATACAATAAATTTCTGAATGGAATGGTCTATGGACAACGAAAAAGACCGGCTGGAACCCTGCATCACCAATCACTGCACACAGAAGCATCCCTGCGAAGAATCAGTCCAATGAGAGCTTTCTAATTTATGTGAACATTCAAGTGCATGGAGGGGAGAATACAAAAGGACAAGAACATAGCAAAAGAATTTCCAGATCTGCTATTTTAGGTTCATAACATATCAGACATGTATTAGGCTTCCTTTAGTCCTGAGTAGGCAAAAAGAAATGTAGACTACAAACAAGAATGATCCTCTTCCATTTTCTTTTCATCCCTCTTTTGGAAAATGTTGAAATACCTGCGCATCGGTGACCTTGAAAATACGTTTCCAAGGCAATAGGAATTTTGATGCTTCTCCAAACACAAGCGTTGAGACATAAACTAGCTTTTGAAATACCTGCATTAGAAACACATCAAGATGTAAAATTCTGCTTTCTTTCTGCTAAATATCATACATAAAATGCACAAATATGCCAAATAAAAACAACATTATCAATAACCTACTCGACGCTGTTCAATATCAGCATCACGATCTCCAGTTTCAAGCCTTTGTCGAAAAATACGCCTTCCAATCTAAGATGCCATTAACAAAAATGTATCATAGAGACGCAAATGAAAACTTGTAGCAAATGAAAATTTGCACCAAATGATCATTAAGGGAGAAGCCAAAAGAGAGAAAGAGAAAGGGGGTAAAAGAAAAAAAGCAAACACGCTGCCAGACCTCCACATGCACAGCTGCTGCATCAGGATCGTCAATACCAAGTGCATTTTTAAACTTGACAATACTTTCAACTTCATTGCCTTTAAGATCTTCACTTCCAGGTGGAAGGATGGAAGATACAAACCTGTGCGATCGACAAGAAATTAATATACAAATAATCTTCCACCAAAGGGTTTATCTTTGATTATGTACTGGAAAGTTAAATAACAACAATAGGGCATCCAAATTGTTAGACTAAAGGAAGTGTACTTAATAATGCATTTGTGATAGTGCCTGAGTGATTTGTCTTATTTTTATGGCTTATTCAATTATTTGCTTAAAGCTGCCCTAAAAGTTAAGCTATGTTTTAGGCCAGTTTATAAGCCCAATTTTAACTGGATCAATAGTAAGCACCAGCGTAGGTGCTTTCTACTCGACTTTTATTCATTTCCTTTCAGACTTCCACTTCCAGGAGCAAGGATGGAGGATATAAACCTGCATATGATCACCGGGAAATTAAAAGACAAATTGATCTGCCACGAGAGGGTTTGTCTTTGATCATTCTATTGGACTGTTAAATAATGGCACTAGGGCATAAAAATTATTGGACTAAAGAAAATGCACAGAATACTGCACTTGTGATAGTGCACGGTTGATTTGGCTTATATTTAGGGCTTATCCGATTATTTACTTAAATAAGCTGCCCTGATATTGAGGGACAATCAGCTCAGTAGTAAGAACCAAAAGAGGTGGTTTCTACTTAACTTTTATTTTCCCTAACAATCTTACAATTTACAAAATATAAGAACTTTTGGAACAACGCATCCAAGTTATTCTCAATAACAAAGAGCTGAACTAGAGCATAGAGCTTCTGCTCATTAGAGGGCCCACCAAAAGTATCCAAACAAGGTGATTTTCGACATTAGTGTGTTGGATTCATCAAAAGTGGCATTGTTTGCAAAAGCCAAGAGGTCCACAATAAGAAATGGTTACACTGAAGTTGAATTCTTATATCAATGAATAAAAATATATTACAATAAATTTATATGCTGTGATAATGGAGTAAAGAGAGAGAAAAAAAGGGATAAATTAGTGACCGCTAGATTACCATAGAAAGATAATGGACTTGCTACATAAAATAACTCAATATATACCATTGCCTAAAGCCATTTTTTATATTTAAATAATTACGTAAAAAATGAAAAAATAATTTTATTTAAATAAAACGGCTAACCCAGTGTACAAAGCTCTGACATATTACTACATTCTGAGGAATGGGTATTCATGTGTACCAGTTGCCTTATCCTACTTCATGACAAAGGTTCTACTTCTATATGGCCTTTTTTGTAACATTATGTATCTACGAGTCCTTTTTATGGGTATTTATAATCATCAACTGGTATTTTAATTAAACTCTGAGACATTCTTACAAATTCCTTACAATATTCTAACACGTATCTAACAATATTTCTAATTTATCCATAAGGTGGACACTCCCACAAAACTGGGACTCCTGTTTGAAACACGCTGCTTTGCTGCCACCATGCCTTGATCCCTGGTCACCCAGCTGTGGAGCCAAACCAAGTACCATCACACCTTTGCTAAAGGTCCTTCTGGCAACATATATTAAAAAAAATTCTCTCATTTCCGCATACCTTTTAATATGATTTGACATTTTCACGATCTAACCTACCTTTTTTTTTAAAACTTCTACGTACGAATCATTTATCACATCTTTCCATACAACAATCTTACCGATTTTATATTTATTTTCTTTACGTCTAATTATTATACCTACTATATCATATCACTCTCCTACTTTTTCAAAATCTGAACCAAAACCCAACCAGCCCCCCCCCCCCCCCCCCCCAACCTTCTCTTTCCTAAACAGATCCCAAAGCAATTTCACCATTTTTATGCTGAATGCAGAGACGGCACTAAAAGGATTTTTAAGATGATAATGCCATAATATGCCACACAGCTTCTTAATTACAGTGCTTTCTGAAAAAACTATACTTCTAAAAGCGCTTTTCTCAGCTAGACCAAGACAGCCCTTATTTGACTCCAGCTACCAATTTGTTTCAACTACTGATAGATTATCAACCTATGAACTCTAGCTAAAGCAAATGAGATCATAATATACCCATGCAGCTACATGCTGAACGTCAACTTAAATTTTTTTTTTTTTTTATGGAGTATATTTACAACATATCTCAACTCATAATACATTCAAAGTTCTAAGACAATTCTAACAATGTTTCCAAAAGGAGACAACAAGCTCCTAAATATCAACGAGGGAGACCACTAGCTCCCAACCAAACAAGGAGGACCACACACCTGCCCCCACAGAAATTTGGTTCGAAATCCCCACCTAGGATTCGAACACGCGCCGGGTGGGAACGAAAGCTTCGTTCCGCACCCGGCGACCAAACGAGCGCCGCTCGTTTGGCATAACGTCAACTTAATTCTTTATTAGGACTCTTTCTCGAAAAAAAAAAAAAAAAATCTTTATTAGGACTAACAATTAATCCTCGGAGAGGCTAGCATTAGCAGCACCCAAATGCGAACACAGGCATAGTCCTTAATAGGCACAATTCTCACGAATGCAAAGGGGTGAACAAATAAGGGAATCTGGGTCATCAAATGTTATTTAACATGAAAAGTTTTAAGCTGGTAGAAAACAGGTCGTAAACAGTAGTAACTCAACATAATAAATAAAGATGATATAGTGCAACCTTTGGACTCACCGGCTATACAGATCACTGAGTTCTTCAGTAAAGGCTTCATCTTGTTTGCTAACACCAAATCTAAAAGGCAGCATTGGAAGCCAGAGAAAAAATGTCAAAAAAATAGTATTTGCCATATGATAAATAAAACAGGAAAAACATATTTTTCTGACACAAAAATGACATTCTTCCTAATCGACACAAGGGAATGGTTTACAGTTCTTAATGAACTCAACTGAGGAAAACTTCAAAAAGAGGAAAGTGCAATTTTAAAAAAAAAACGATAAGCATCCTATACATGATCGAACAATCAAAATCTCCCTAGACCAAAAAACCATTCTAACAGCCAAACTGACATGACAACTATCAAACTAAAACCATTGCTATGCATGTGCCATTAGCATAGGAGCAATCACAACCATCAAAGCAATGGACACAAACAATTGACTGGGTAACAGAACGCTCCACATCCTCCAATCATTTATTACTTGTGCCCATTATCGTCATTGTCGTTGTCATCATAAGTTGTTCCTCACCTATTTGGGATTAGCTACATGAATAACGCCTTTTCCTTTATTTAATTACTTCTATTGATTTTTTTTTTTTGTGTATTCTCTCATTCTCTTACTAGCTTTTATATGAATGAACTCAACTCTCCTAATCAACGTCATTTCAAATCTCCATTTAGCATGTCGAAACCACCATATGGTGCGTTTTCTAAACAATAAAACAAAAATTTTCCACCCAAAACCTTTTCCTTCCACTTGTACTGTATTTTTTAATCATTTCTTCATATCTTTTTATACACCAACCTTATTTTTTAATTATTTCTCCACATCTTTCCATATGACTACTCTATCTATTTTAATTTTATTTTCTTTACTCTTCATTATTACCCTATTATATCACATTACTCTCCCATTTAAAAAAACTTTTCAACCAAAACTTTTTCCACTATTTTTTCTCACTTCCCAAACACAACCCCTTAGTCTGCTTTCCTTCATCTTTAAATAATCTTAGATCGCTTCATTTGTAATTTTATCTTTTCTTGTTTTACTACTTATCCATCTTAACATTCTCATTTTTACTAAACTTAGGTGTATTTAGGAAGTGATAAAGCTTTTGAATGAAAAAATTTTAGTGTAAAAGTTGTTAAATTGGTAGAAAATAATATGATATGGTAAGGTAATGATGAGCTATAAAGAGAATAAGGTTAAAATAGATAGGTTAGTTATATAAATGGTAGCGCAAAAATCATCATCATCATCATAAGCCATTTCCCACCTATGTGGGGTCGGCTGCATGGATTCTGTTACGCCATTCTTGGCGATTTAAGACTAAATTTTCAGTAATATGTAATATTTTTAAATCTTGTTTAATTACTTCCATCCATGTTTTTTTGGGTCTTCCTCTCATTCTTCTACCACCTTCTACTTGGATAAACTCTGTTTTCCTAACCGGTGCTACTTCAGGCCTCCTTTTAACATGACCAAATCATCTTAATCTATTTTCTCTCATTTTATCATTAATTGGTCTCACTTTTAAGTTTTCTCGAATTATTTCATTCCTAATTTTATCTTTTCTTGTTTTACCACTCATCCACCTTAACATTCTCATTTCCGCTACGCTCGTTTTTTGTATATGTTGCTCTTTAACTGCCCAACATTCTGCCCCATAAAGCATAGCAGGTCTAATCGCAGTCTTATAAAATTTTCTTTTTAATTTGACTGGAACTCGACGGTCACATAAAATTCCTGACGCACTTCTCCATTTCTTCCATCCTGCTTGAATTCTATGTATTATATCTTTCTCGATTTCCCCGTTCTCTTGAACTATTGATCCTAAGTACCGAAAGTGATTAGTTTTTGTTACTGTTTGATCTAAAATCTTAATTGGTTCATCATCCGGGTTCTCACTATTATTAAAATTGCATTTCATATATTCAGTTTTTGTACGACTAATTCTAAAACCATTAGATTCTAGAGCATCTACCTACCTATTCAATTTTAAATTTAGTCCTTCTTTACTTTCATCTATTAGAACAATGTCATCTGCAAATGGTAGCGCAAAAATGATTAGAAAATAAGGTAATTGTACAAAAAAATGTGAAAAAATAATTTTAAAATAGAGTAGTTATGAAAAGTGAAAAGTTTTAGCTTTACGCTTTCTTCTCATTGCCAAATGCACCCTTATTCTATGCATATATCGCTCTTTAACAGTTCAGAATTATGTGCTGTATAAATTCCTAAAGCATTTTTTCATTTTTTCCATCCTACTTCGATTCTATTTATAATGTCTAATTTTTTTTATCCAAAATAGCAAAAGTAATTAGTTCGTAGTACTACTTTGGCTGAAATCTTAATTATGTCTATCAGTATCATAATCTCTGCATGTCGCGTCCCACGGCTGTATCACCTTAGGTCACCCCCAATTCTTTCAATTAATTAATTATATTGATACAGCCATTCTAATGAAAGGTCATTCTGGGGCTTCTTTTTGAGACAGCAAAGACTCTAAATGACCAAAATAACAAATGTTTCAAATCGCGGTTATAAATGGAACCCGTTCACTTTACAACAGAAGAACCAAAACCATATCTAGATAAAAGAATGGTATCGAAAGAACAAGCAACTAACCTTTCTGCAATTTCTTCAACGTCCTCTCGCTTCACCGCCCAAGGATCATCGCAACCAGCCACATAATTGTGCAAGTTTACCGCTGCAACCTCAGGAACGGAAGCATTCATGGCATACACAGCAGCCCCACCGGCCGTACCAAAGGCAACAGCGCCACCCAGTCCAGTTACTCGCGAGCCACCAAACCGGCGTCCCAGCCCGTATCCAGCAGCGAGTGCGCCAGCAACGATGACCGCTGATGTAGCCAACCTAGCAGGAGGTGACAAGCCGTCAACAAGAAGCTGAAGGCCCGAAAGCTCCTTCTTTCCTCCGAAGATGGCGGAATTTACAGAAATATCCGCCTCTACGGACTCCGCAGAGGCTGAGCTTCGAACAAGGGAGATCCCGGGGCAGGACTTTGAGGTGAGAAAGGATCTTCTGCGGCTTTTGAGAGAGAGAGGAGTGGAATTGAAGGGAGAAATTAGGAGACGGCGAGAAAGGGAGGAAGGAGAGGAAGAGATGATTGGAAGAGGAAGATCCATCTCTCCTTCTTCTTCGAGTGAGAAGAAGAGAAGTGTGACTAGGGTTTTAGTGAGAGAGAGGACGCCGGCGGCCAAAATGTTGCTAGCACGCACCTCATCCTGACGTATCGATTATCCTTTTGGTTGTTCTCGACGACGACAGGGTTCCAACTTCAAGTAGAAAAAGGAATAAAGCCAATGCCAGTAACAGGCAACAACAACAATAATGATAATGGTTTACAAAGATATTTTTATTTTTATTTGTATAAGATATGTTTGGAAAGTAATAAAATTTGTTAATGAAAATTTTTTGATAGAAAAGTTATTAAATTAATATAAAATAATATAATATGACAGCAGTAATAATGAAATTTAAAAAGAACAAAGTTAAAATAGATGAGTTAATTATGTATAAATTATTAAAAATATGATAATTTATATAAAAAAATATAAATAATTAATTAAAAGATATGATAAGCATATAGAGTAAAAGGATTTTTCATTGAAAAATTTTATGGCCAACTAAAAACATTGGTTGCATGTTGGAGACCTGTAAAGGAAAATTTAAAAAATTATTTTTAAATTTTTATGATATAATTTGCTTTGAAATAGGCAGTAGAAAAGATTGTATATATCAACAGAAGCTAAGAAGATAAGGAACTTAGGGAAGGTTGAAGATGGTGGAATGGAACGGAAGAGATTAGGAAATTGAACTAATATGGGAAATTGAAAAGACAATGTTATTATATATAAATTAAAAATAAATTTTTTTTGACATTTCATCTCTTTCTTATCCATTTATTTTAAAGAGGCTCTTAGTTGAAAATTTATATTCAATCGAACATTTAATAATTTATTTTAATTTCAAAATTTTAATTAAATAAAGCTATTTTATTTTATTTTTAAAACAAATCACCATCTTACAAAAAATGATATTTGCGGAACATAGCAGGTTAATATATAAGCAGAGAATGTGCAAGAGTTGAACATCTCACGTTTAGCAAATTTACGATAGGTTGCATATTTTCTTTATTTAGTATAAGGGAATTGTTTAAATCACATTGGAAAATTCCTTTTCTATCATTTATTGTTATAATTAAATTATTTAAATTCATATGTCGGAAAATTTAGTTTTTAGGGCCTTATATGATTGATAGATCATGTCACGCTAAAAAAATGTTAGATGCTGTTGAAGAAAACTATTTTTTTTAAAAAAAAAGAAGAAGAAGAAGAAGAAGACGAAGCTTAACTGTCCAAATTAAGGCTACAACTCGGTTTGGGTTAACCTGGGCCTGCCCAGATAACCGATTCGGATGACATCTTTTGGGTTTTGTAATTTAGTTGAACCGATGCCATGTGGTTTGGTTCGGTAGCTATACTAAATTTTAAAAAACATTCAAATAATCCGAAATTTCAAAACTACGACAGAACATATAACTCCAAACTTTTAAACAAAATTACTCAAGCAATTGGTTAAAATAAAAATAAAAATCTTACATTATAAGGGAAGAAAGCTCTCCACTAATCCAGAGATGATACCAAGATCTCACACTTTACACACCTAATGTCATACCATTAGCTATGTCCTAATTCACATTGGTAAATAATTTAAATACTAGCGGATATATATTATCAATAGTAATCGTAAGTAATGGCTAATATAAAAATTGATGGACGAGTTTTTCGGATCAGTGATGATTGTTCTTCCTCAACAGAGTGAAAACATGGCCGATATAAATTTGGCTAGCAGGCGAAAAAATCCAATTGCTTCGTTGTTGACGAAATAAGATGAACATGGACTGGTTTCCAAGCAAAGCTAAACATCAAATTGCTAAATCAGGTTGGACAGTTTTGTTTTCATTCCTAAATTTTGTTGCTTGAAATATATAATAGCTAATAACAGAATTTTACATTGAAAATGGGTTGGAGTTTCATGGGATTTACAAGTGGATCTTAGGTTAAATATAATATAATGCATTTTAAAACTGCGTGGCTGAAAGTTAATCTCACGAGCCAGCAGTTAACCCAAGTCAATAGATGGTTAACAGGGAAAGAAAATGAGTACAGTTAAAAGACATGGATAACGCATTATTCATCGTTGAAACTGTATGGATGGTTTAGATTACCGAGGCATATTAACTCATCTATTGTAGTATTTCACAGTAGTTGATGGGCCAAGAGGCCCAAGATAGGTTTGGAGTTTGACCCGCCAACGTTTAAACTTTAAAGGTCCTACGATTTAGCCAAGTCTTTGACAAATTGGCCTGAACAAATTAGGATTTGAGAAAACTTTTTTTTAAAAAAAGTCATGGACACAATTTTTCCTCCCTCTATTTCTATTATTTTCATCATTTTTTCATGCCTTTTTATACAATTAACCTATTTTAATTATTTTTATATATATATATTTTTTATATAATTATTTTATCTATTTTAACTTTATTTTTTTATTTCTCATCATTATCTCTATCATCTTACATCACTCTTTTTTGTTTTCAATAACTTTTCAATCAAAATTTTTTCTATCATTTCTTTTGTTGAACAGATGACTAAACAAAGGATAAAAATGATAAATTTAAATCTATTTGATAGAACTTAATTATATACATTTGCATATTTATTTTATGTTGATGGCTTATATTTGTTTGCCACCTTGTTTTTTCTAGTATTATTTTCATTGATTTGGTAATTTTGACTCTTTTTTTTACTATTATATATACACAGTATAACATCAGATATTACAATCAAACACATTTAATTCTCGTACAGTAGAGATTTTCTATAAATATCTTCACATTAAGGAGGAAATAGTAAACATCTCCACCTACAAGGAAAATAATAACACTCACGCATACTGATGGAACTTGAGACTTGAACCAACGACCTAAAGGCATATGAGCCTATAGTCGTTACCACTGGCTACATGCTTGGTAGCGGTAATTTTGACTATTTAGTTAGCTATAGCTTTAAGTTTTTTATTTTTTTTTAAATCATTGCTATAACTATAAAATTAAAGTCATATGGTGAAATATGGGTAGATTAGGGTGGGTAGTTGTAGGTCTATCTATCAATTACCTTAAAATATATAAGGTAAGCTTCTTACTTATACAATAGGTCAAGTTCTATTTTTTTCTTTTTTTACAAAAAAAAGGTTGTCCAAAGGATGCTAGGATCTTAAATGGGATATATGTAGTATAAATACAGTTTTTAAAATTTTCAATATAATTTTTCACATTTTTAATACAATTTTTCTTATTTAAAATACACATTATTCTATTCTCATTCCAGTTGTTTACATCCTGTTCAAGCCGCTAGTATCCTTTCCATCTCTAATCAGCTCTAAAACTATTCATCCAGAATTGGATTTTCTGCACTTAAATGGATCATTAAATGAATTTTTGTCCACTTCAAGTTTCAAATCACATGAATCCATTTATTCCTCTCATTTGTGTGCATGTGTGTATGTATATATAGACATGGGTGGAAGGAATCGGGAATAAAAATAAAAGAGAAACAAAAAGGATGTTGTACTTTCATACATTTTTGCAAATAAATGAAATGAAAATTTTATATTTTATTAGGAAACTAGTGTTTCAACTTGGAATCTTTTTTCAACCATATTCGAGTTTGGTAGTAAATTAAGGCCAGACAGCTTAATTTCATCACTCTCGTTTTCTAGATATATACACTCATGTGAACAAAAAAAAAGGAGAAACAAAAAGGATGTCGTACTTTCATACATTTTTGCAATTAGATGGAGCCGAAATTTTATATTTTATATTTTATTGGGAAACCAATGTTTCAACTCGGAAGCTTTTTTCAACCATGTTCGAGTGTGGTAGTAAATTAAGGCCAGCCAGCTTAATTTCATCACTCTCATTTTTTACATATATACACTTATGTGAATAAAAATAAAGGAGAAACAGAAAGGATGTTGTACTTTCATACGTTTTTGCAAATAAATGGAACGAAAATTTTATATTTTATATTTGATATTTTACTGGGAAACCAGTGTTTCAACTTAGAATCTTTTTTCAACCTTGTTCGAGTGTGGTAGTAAATTAAGGCCAGTCAGCTTAATTTCATCACTGTCATTTTCTACATATATACACTCGTGTGAACAAAAATAAATGAGAAACAGAAGAATGTTGTACTTTCATACATTTTTGAAAGAATAAACTCTTGTGAACAGCCCTCAGTAGACCTATTTTTGAAAGAAAAAGGTATTGCGATCTTTATCAATAAGTTCTTGTTTATTGTGGTTCACATAAAATCTCAGGCAAAATAATCTTTTGAAATTTATGAACGAATAATTGGGAACAATCCCTTTCTTTGAAGAGGCCCTTGCTTAATGCCTTAACGTCAACTTTAAGAGTATGTAAGGTATGCGTAGGTTAAAGAACAAACGTTAAACATTAGAATGATACATTTGTTTTATTTACCTCTCTCCTAAAATACACCTGAATCAGTTACTTAGTGCAACATGATTACAAAAAACATTAAGCTTTAACGCAATTTCAGCCGGCTCAAATGAAGTTCTTCTTTCAATCAAAAAATAAAAAATAAAAAATGAAGTTCTTCTAGTAATTAAAAGCACAGAACTCCCTCGTTTATGTGTGCGTGTGTATATCATAATTAAATGGTTTGTCTATTTTTAAATCCACAAGAAAAATACATTTGTGGCCCAACGAGGAATTCTCGTGTGTCAAAAATTAAACTCAAAGGGATGATGTGAAATGAAGCACGAAACTCGTGGAGGGTGGCCTTTTCACGGAAGAGCGCGACTGAGTCGTCCACTGTCCAAGGACCACGCAGGTCTTGGTCTCCTCCTCCCTCGACTGCTACTTTTCCTGGCAGTTTCTCGCGTGCGTTTTGGTCCTTTCCAACGATCAACAGGTGGCTAGTACCAACCGAGCCGTGCTCGGTTGGTCAGCGCCAGTGTTATAAGACTCCGTGCAGCGCTGGTCACGGGTTCGAACGTGATTTCGGTCAAAAATTATTCGTGGGAGCTTGGGTCTCCCATCCGGTTGTTTGTGGGAGCAATGGTCTCCCGTTTAGTTGTTGGAAGCTGTATCTTCCTGATTATTTGGTGGAGCTGTGTCTCCGGATTTGTAAGAATGTCTCAGACCTTCAGTGTAATATATATTGAGATGTATGTAAAATGTATTCCAATAAAAAAAACAGGTGGCTAGTAAAGGGTGTAACTTGGGATGGGTCGGTCCTAACCTCACCAACCAGGTTTCAAAATTAAAATTGAATTTTATTTTTAATTTTTTTTAAAATTAGACCCATTTTAACCGGACCTGAGAAAATCCGAAACTAATACTGTATTTACACTAATCCGGTACCAAAACCCAACTCGATCTGAACTTGATATTTTCTCTAATTTTTTACAATAATTATATTTGTTTGTGCATTAAGTATTTTAACTATAATTGTGATAAAAGTAATTCTATATAATCATAATTTAATTGAATTGTAAAACGTTATTCTAAAACCAAAATGTTTTATACATTTATCTATAAAAGTTAAATATATTATATCTACATTGACTTTATTTACAAATAATTATAAATGTACTAACTCTTCAAATTTATACATATATACTAATTAACTATGATATATAAGTCTCACTTTTATTAAAATTTAGATAATGATTTCATTTAATCTTTTTTACTTTTCTTACCTTGATATTTTTTAATAATATCACTTTGATTGTTATATATAAATTCATTATGTTTATTATATTTAGAATTATCTTTTAATAAAAGACTAACTTTTATCAAAACCAAAGATATCATAAGTCATATAAATGTATTTACATGTAAATTATTCATGTACTAATGCAATAATGTTTAAAAATTTTATTATTTCTATTGGTAATTTCAACTTTTAATAGTTTGAAAATAACCCGAAACTAAAACCGAAATTAATGCCAACTCGGTCCGAACTCGATCTGAACCCGAATTCTAATATTAGGGTTTGGATTGATCTAAACCTAGTACAACCCACTCGAGTTGCATCCCTAATAGCTAAGTAGTCCTATCAAGCCCAATGTCCCCTCAAAAAGCGGTATAATATTTGAAATTAGATAACACCAAAAGATAAATACATCAAGTAACAAAAAGTGTAATTGGGGTGATACAAAATTATAAATAATTAAAATAAGTTTTGAAAATGAAAAGAAAAATAATTTGATATTTGAAAAATAAAAAAGCAATTTAGTAGTCAGAAAGAATACTTTTAGGGTGTATTTGTTTATGCTAAAAACTTCACCAACTAAAATTTTTTGTTTTTCTTAATTATCTTATTTTTAATTATTTTTTCATATCCTCGTATAGAACTATACTACTTTTCAATTATTCTACGTAATTATCCATATAACTAACCTATTTATTTTAGATTTATTTTTTTTACTTTTCATTATTACTCATATCATATCATATCAATTTTTTAATTTTAAATTTTTTTTATGTACATCAAAAAATTTTATCTGGAAGTTTTATTGCACCCCAAACACACCCTTAATAATTAGATAAATTTTGTTGTCATTGTTGTCATTCTAAGTCGACGAAGAGGAATTCTTATGATAATCTATTGCAAGTTCTGACTTTTTGGATTGTGACATCGCACCAGTGAGCTAAACCTCTAACTACTACGAAGCTGATCCTGTAGTTACCACGAATCTCATTTCCAAAACCCCAGCTACTTCCCTTATTACGCGTTTTATACACGGTTATACAAAGCAGCAGCCGGAAATAACCCGGACATGCATCCTCATCTTACAATTTAATATTTTTATTATTTATAGTTAAAATTATTAGTTTTATTTTACAAAAATTCTAGCTATTTGATATAATATTTATTTCATTTCTAATGATTATTAATCTATGCTTCGCAGCTTTTATTGATGGAATTCACAATCGCTGGAGCACGACCACCACCTGACTTCAAAATGTCCTAATTTTCTAACCGACCGACCAACCCGACTGAAACGCGGAAATAGTGCGTATGTTTCTCACGGGGATACGGTGCCCATCCATGTCATTGAATTGACGGCAAAAACGGAACACGTGTATATGCAGAGTGGTGGTGACCGGGGAAAGCTGCTCCGGTATTCTTCTTTTTTCCTACGGGTGGATTGGGAAGCGGACAGAGAATATGCACACGCAGATACCTCTTCTTTTCAATTTTCTGAAGGGTAGATGTGCGGATTTTGATCCTATATACCTATTATTATTTTTTTTTCAAAATTTTTTATAAGATTATTAATCTACGTGTATTTAAGATGTGTATAGATTTTTACTATTTTTGGAGTATTTTAAATATTTATTTTTTATTTTTGAAAATCAGTGACATTTTAGGTAATTTAAAATCTTAAATACATGTAGATTAACAATATTGTAAAAAAAAAATTAAAAAAAATAAGTGTATACGTCCAGAAGCATGCAGCGCTGCATGCTCCCGGGAGCATACGATGACAGTCCTAGATGTGCAGGGTCACGTATAGTAATCTACATGGGTGGTTTTCCATAATTTTTCTCTAAATAATTTAACTATCAATAATTTTACTATTTCAACTTTACTTCTCCACTATCATATTTATTCAAACTTTATTTTTATTATTTCATATTAATTGCATAATTTTTAAAATATTCTTTTTCCTACTTCCTACAATATCCTAGAATCTCACTAACATTTACATTAACGAACACCACTTATAGATGGGTATCCCTGTTATAATTACTCTTTTAAAAACCTCATAATTATATATTCATAAAACTGGAAAATTCAACATTTTAAAAGTTATTTGCACTTAAATACTTATGTTTGGAGAATTTTCAATTTTATAATCAAAGCCTGATTTTTCAATTTAGGACATGTGTTTACAAAAAGAGTTTTATTTCAATGTTCCTCGTTGCAATGAAACTTCAGTTCCACTGGGTGCACAAATCATTTTTATTTTTTTAATTTTTTTTTATAAAACTGTTAATTTATGTGTATTTAATTTATAATTCAAGTTGCAAAAATTTTTCTATCATTTTCTGAATATGTGTTTATATATTGTGTACATTTTTTAAAAACAAGAATATACACACACATGTTTTGACTTTTAAATGACTAAAATGTTATTATTTTTAAAATCAATATAAATATTCAAAAGTAGTAAAGCTTAATACATTAAATACAATCATGTACTTAGTTTAATAGTTAAATAAAAATGAGTTTTATACCTAGTTACACTAAATTTTCAATGTAATCGAGTATATTGAATCAACACTCTTGCAAAAATACCCTTATAATTAACATCGTTGGATTTTTCCAAATAAAAAGTAGCGTAGATTTTGCAAAGTCAATAACTATGTGCAAAGTTAGCAAAATGAATAAGAAAGCATAGAATTTGCTGGTTAAGGTTAATCAAATCCTATATAAATTCGAATTCTAACTTTATTTCAAATTCCACGTACCTCTTATTTAACATTAAAAGATAATCAAATTGAGAAGGAGTCGTTTATCATTTCGATTTAATCGAATCTTACTTTTTTTATGCTTTCTTTTTTCCGGTATCTCTTTCTTTCACAATTTACTCAATTCATTTTACCATTTTTATCATACATTTTTCCTCAACTAACAACTAACATCTAATCCTACTAAAAAATTACTTAAAATCAAAACTTTAAAAAATTATATGGTTGAAAATGATGATAATTACATGAAAGTAGTATAAATTTTAGGTGTAATTGAGAAATGATAAAAATTTTGGATGAAAAAATTAGAGTAGTTTTCAAAATGAGGTAACAAAATATAATGTACCAGGGATGAAGATTAGTAGTAAAAAAAAAAACGTTAACTGTATTTGTATATAAATGATTAAAAAGTATAATAGTTACATATAAAGATGTAAAAAATAATTAAATATTTCATGAATATGAATAGTGAAAAGTTTTAGATTGAAAAATTTACTTAAATTTTTTTTTATATTGTAAACAAATATTCCTTTTATTTATTTATTTTTTTTAGAATACCGAACGCACATAACATCATCTCTTAAGTTCCAAGCTTAAATAAGCTATGAACTTCCACGAATATGGAGTGAGCTTGATGCGGTTAGAAAAATCTTTTCCTGCAAAGGGATGGTTAATTGTGTAAGATTTTTGTTAGGAGAAGTAAGTAGAACTTGTGTTTTCTTTTTAATTGTGTTAACTTTGGTCATTCAAGTAGCAATACAGCCTGTAAATTTTGGGTCGGGGAGGATTGGATTTCCTTAGTGACGTTATTATTTACGTGTGAGTAATTTATTTCGTTCTTGGCGAGATTCTCACGTACGTTACGTCCGCTGTCAAAAACTCATATGTGTGGGGATGACACTTTGCTTGGGCAACATTTTTTATGATTACATAAATTTCGACCATAACATTGCAACCAACATTGTTTTATTCGTTCAAATGTTCTTTGCTTTTTACCTTTAAAAAATGTAAAAATATGTACCTTTTAAAATTCATTTCGCCTAGTCATCATATTTGAATAATTATGAAAATTTAAATTTCATTCTTAAATAGAATTCAACTTTTAACCAATGTGAGGACTTGATCGATGTAATATTTGAGTAACTAACTAACTAAATCGATGATACCCAAAATTAATTAACAATTGAGTAGGATCTCTTATAATCATTTTTTGATATCAACATATAATCATTTAGGTCGTACTTAATTAGGGTAATTTTATCGATTCACGTCAGTAACATGTGCATAATTGATTTTTTTTAAAAAATATACGTGTAAAAAATTGTTTCCAATGCTATAGATATACATGGATTAGATGTTTGTTTAACTTGCAATTTTTGTTACATATATATGTACTATAGATAAAATTGCTTAATATGTTTTAAAACTTTTATAATAAAATAAATAATTTGATTGCTTTGTGTCATAAGTAGGTCATGATGAAACTACTTTTTCAAACTCATGCTTAAATTAGTGGTAAAGATAATCATCTTAAGCCTCCTTTTACATGACAGGTCCACTCCGAAGGTTGGATCAAACATCACTTAAGTCTACATTGGTATTAGGTTAATCTAATTATCGATAACATTCCAAATATAATTTAATCTCGAGACGGCATAACTCATCCAAATGGAATATTAATGCTGATGTAGTAAATGCAAATAAATAAAGCATATATTTATAGTGGTCCGCTTTTATGAAATTCTTGCAATTTTTTTTCATTTTTAATATCTTAACAATTGATGAAAATTCATTGAATCTATTATATTCAATATTATTTACACTATCACACAAATCTTCTCATTTGCTCATTATCACAGTAGATGGTCTCTATTTTTTTTTTTGTTTTTTTGATGGAAGAATTACTCTATCCCGACGCCATTTCCCTTTGGAAAGGGTTCGGAGGAGGCCAAAAAATTGTCTATACACAGTTTCCTTAAGACTACTTGGGGGGGATTCCCCCGCCAAAGAAGCTGATGTACATTAGAACAAGAAGCCACCTCGGCTAAGGAGTGGGCCGCCTCATTACCCCGTCTAAGAACATGATGAATAGAGAGGTGGTCATAAGTAGCAAAAATGGATATGATCTCAGAAATAACATGCCCACTGGAGATGATATCGTGCAGTCTTTGGATAGGTATTGGCAAAGTAGTAGAGAATCAGATTCAATCAGAACCTGGCTCAGCCTCAGTTGAATCGCCCACTTGGTTGCCAATAAAAAAGCGTGGGCCTCCATGAGGAGCGGTTCCATCGTGCCCGTCCATCTCCACCCCCTAGCAGCAATGAAACGGCCCCTGGAATCCCTGATGATAGCCGCTAAACCAGTAACACCCATATCATTCAAGGCTCGCGCATCAACGTTCATCTTGAAAGCCCTCGCGGGCGGTTTAGTCCACCTGGCCACTAATGGAAGATCCAGAACACACGTCTGACCAAGGAGCTTTGCCCTTCAAAATTGTTCGTAGTAGTCACGGCACCAAGGTAGAATCATATGAAAAACCAGTGGGTCCCCGTCTTCTCGCAGCTTGTTTCTTAGAAACCAGACCCTCCAACAAAAAAGGATAAAGAAAGCCAGATCCAGCAATTGATTCCTGAGGGACAGAGTACACAGCGTTTGAATCAATGTGTAAAATCAATATAATCAAATAATTTGACGCTAAAAATAATTATTTAAATAGTATTTTTAATATCTAAATCCTTCGAAATATCACAACTATATGAATAAATATTCTATAAAGTATTATATTGTAATAGATATGTGAATATATTTGAGTATTTTTTTAAATTTACATATGAATATATCTATTTTATAGGAAATGTGGCTAAGTACATATTTATAGATAAAGATTAATATTTTATCTAAATAAATAATATTAAATACAATAAATAAAATTGAATTTTGCATGAATTATCAACGTTCTAAAAATGAAAAAGAGAACACCAAAGAAGCGGGCCCATATTTATATTGTCTGTCCTTTTATGGACGCAAAGCCCACTCGTTCATTTAAAAAGCATATGTTTAATTAATAATTAAATATAACCTAATCTCGGCAAAAAGTGACAAACACTTTGCACTAATTACGACTTATTGTTGAGGCTAAAATGCGAAACTTCACTGAAACTCTACGAGATTGCTGTATTTCGGAAACTAATCTTTATTCCCACAAATCATATAAATCTTCGACGGGATGTACGAAATTTCTCGTGTTCTAAAATCACTTTTCTAATTTTCAAAAAATAATAATATATTTTACTCATTGTAATAAAATTTTTTTTTTCCCATTCTTCGTGTGCAAAGAATAAAAGTATTTTTTTAATCTAAAAAAAAAGAGAATATTTTTCATCCCCCTATCTTCATTCTACCGGAGTTACCGTTTGTAAGAAGCGTAAACACGAGTTGTCCGCAGCCACGCACGTGTGTCAACGTATTGCAGCGAAAACATGGTAGGTGTGAGATTGACCAACCCACTTACCCCCCTTTCTCAGTTTCTCTGGTTTTTTTAACGTACTTATGGGCCGATGCACCAAATTTCGGTACAGATCTCTTGAGTGCTTTAAATTTATCCATGTCTTCACAATCCAAACTGTTGCCCTTAATTAGTTCGATCAATTAGATATATCTGTGCTCTTAAACCAGAATGCGTATGGTTCGGTGCCTCAAAGAAGAAAAATCTTTTCTGCTTGGTTGATCGATGATTCGTTTCAATAATGTAACAATCCATCTATCATCTATATATGTATTAGCAGAGAAGATATCAAATCAACGGCCCGGATTGGGAATAAGATGGACAAATTAAAAACTTATGTGGATGTGGTACAGTGGGTGTACATGACCAGGATATCAGTCTCGCCATGGATATTCGGTATAAAAACCCTCTGCCTGGTCTGTTTCTCGCAGCTGGCTTTCTATTCGCTGGAGACGAAAGCAAGCAGCAGGGCATCGTTTCTTCTCCCGTTACCAAATCTGCCCACCCATCATCTGCCAACAACCACCGCCGAAACAACATGCATTCCCTCCATTCCACCAACCCCACCCCATCTCTCCGCTCCTCCATCTTCGACCATCCATCTCGTCCGTCGCGAATCCCCATGCGTACCATCCTTTCCATGTCCCGCCCCGATCCCGCCGCTAATGGCAGCTCCGGCTCCGGCTCGGGTTCCGTCTACAGCCGCGCCGACTGGCTCAGCTCCTGCGCCATCCTCTCCAGCAAGGCCGCCGTCCTATCTCAAGAGCAGGAGACCCAGAAACCAAATGGCCCGGATCTATCCTCCCCCGTCAACGGCCACCATCATCCAACCCTCGATCTCGTCCCCATCGATTCGTCCTCCTCCTCCGCCCCTGCTCCCCGCCCCAAGCCCCTCTCCATCACCGACCTCTCCCCGGCTCCGATGCACGGCTCCCAGCTCCGCGTCGCATACCAGGGTGTTCCCGGCGCCTACTCCGAGGCCGCCGCCGGCAAGGCCTACCCCAACTGCGAGGCCATCCCCTGTGACCAGTTCGAGGTCGCGTTCCAGGCCGTAGAGCTGTGGATCGCCGACCGCGCCGTCCTTCCCGTGGAGAACTCCTTGGGCGGCAGCATCCACCGGAACTACGACCTACTCCTCCGGCACCGGCTGCACATCGTGGGGGAGGTCCAGATGCCGGTCCACCACTGCCTGCTGGCCCTTCCAGGCGTCCGGAAGGAGTACCTGAACCGCGTCATCTCCCACCCGCAGGCGCTGGCGCAGTGCGAGCACACACTGACGAAGCTGGGCCTGAACGTGGCCCGGGAAGCGGTGGACGACACCGCTGGGGCGGCGGAGTTCGTGGCTGCGCAAGGGCTGCGGGACACGGCGGCGATCGCGAGCGCCCGGGCGGCGGAGCTGTACGGGCTGCAGGTACTGGCGGACGGGATCCAGGACGACTCGGGCAACGTGACGCGGTTCGTGATGCTGGCGCGGGAGCCGATCATCCCCCGCACGGACCGGCCGTTCAAGACGAGCATCGTCTTCGCCCACGATAAGGGCACGTCGTTGCTCTTTAAGGTCCTCTCCGCCTTCGCCTTCCGCAACATCAGCCTGACAAAGATCGAGAGCCGGCCTCACCGGAACCGCCCCATCCGCCTGGTGGACGACGCCAACGTCGGCACCGCCAAGCATTTCGAGTATATGTTCTACGTGGACTTCGAGGCATCAATGGCAGATGTGAGGGCCCAGAACGCCCTCGCCGAGGTCCAGGAGTTCACCTCCTACCTCAGGGTCCTCGGCAGCTATCCCATGGACATGACGCCCTGGGCCCCACGCCCAATTGAATTCAATTCATCATCTTAATCAATCAATCAACCAAACCAATTTCCCACAATCGTATATCCCCTCCCTTCTCTTTTATTTTTATTTTTTTTCTCTTCTTTCTTTCTGTTATTATTCTTATATATTTGTTCTTTTCTACTTCGTCTAAGAAGTAAGAACAGACAGGATGGAGTTTTTTTTTTTTCCCCTCATTGTTCATGTGCAATATCTGCAGTAGTATCATGACGTAGTCATGGGTAGTTCGATCAAAATGTGTAACGTGGTGGATTTTTCTTTGTATGTAATATGTGGGGGTGAGAAACAAAAGATGATGAAATGATGGAGTTTGGGGGTGACTGGGCAGACAGAGAAAAATGCACCCGAGCCCTACACCTACTTGCTCCTTTTCTTTAGCATGTTGCTGCAGTTATTATTTTTTTCTTTTTTTAGGTTATTGATCGCGATTGCTGCCCTTTTTCAATGCACTTTTGTTATTTTATTTTATTTTATTTTTTGGGCAGAGGCGTAGAGCTGATGTGCATAGCAGATTAGCAGGCTTCCTCAAGGGCCAGGTCGCTGCAAACGATGATTATTGGTTGTACAGAGGACTGGGAAATTTGTTTTTTTCTGAAATGCGATCGGAATTTCAACCACAGAAATGGGGATGGGTGTGTGAGGATGATGCCGTGATGGTACCCCGCAGCTTGGTCTGAGGCACGACCCATTATATATGGCCCCCCACCCAGTACCGGTAGCCGCTACTTTCTTACGCAATTTTTCTCAAAACTTTTACAAGCGCATGAGATCGCTCCTTTGTTTAATTATATATAATTATATATTTTTTTAGTATTTTTAAATTTTATAAAAAATTGGGCATGGAGGTGATTCGATCTCTTAACTATTTAATAGTGGTGGCCACACTTCCTAGCTTTTTACAGGTGATTCGACCTCTTAACTATTGAATATTTTTATTTTTAATTATGATTTAAATCGTTATTTTTTCATATTTTTTATACAATGATCTTATTTGTTTTATATTTATATTATTCACTCTTGACAGTTTTATCATGTCCTAACTTTTTTCACAAAATATTTGTTCTCTTTTTCTTAGAAAAAGAAGTGATATGACAAGGTGACGATGAAGTATAAAAAAAATAAAATTAAAATAAATAAATCAGATATACGAAAGTTGTATATAAATGATTGAAAAGTATAATTGTTATATAAGAAAAAATAAAAATAAAAATTAAAAAATATGATAGTTGTTGAAAGTAAAAAATTCTAGATTAAAAAAATTTTAATTTGAAAAATTATATGAATTAAAAAATACGTCCTAAAAAAAAATTTCCTTTGATGCGCGGGGGTGGGACCGTGGGGTGATTTGTGCCTCTTGGTTAGCAATGTAGCAGAAGGAAGATGCAACGAATCTTCCTGCTCACTTTCACGTCCAAGGTGTGGAAACGAGCTGAAAAGACGTGCGTTAGTGATTGAAATTTGAAAATAATAAAGTCATGGAGCAATTGGCATGCTGGGTTAGGTTAGAATGGAAATGAAAATTATTTCAGAAGACTACATGCAGCTAGAGATTTAATCATATATTTTTCCCATCATTATTCATTTATTGCCATTATTTCATTTATTTCTCAATAAAAAGATATATTTTGCTGAATTCATCAATCCTACAAATTTTCGGAGCGCAATTCAGTGCACCCGGGTGCATTCAGCCTCAACGCACCCGGGTGCACTGCACCTATTTTTTTTTTTTTTTTTTTGAAATTTTTTTCATGAAGCTGTTAATATAGGTTTATTTAACATATGCATCAATTTTTACTATTTTTGGAGATTTTTAGATATTTTTTTTAGATTTTTAAAAATCAGTGGCATTTTTCGTAATTTTAAATTACCGAAAATGCCACTGATTTTTAAAAATCTAAAAAAAATATCTAAAAGTCTCCAAAAATAGTAAAAATTGATACATATGTTAAATAAACCTAGATTAACCATTGTATACAAAAATTTTCAAAAAAAAATAAAAAAAATAGGTGCAGTGCACCCGGGTGCGTTGAGGCTGAATGCACCCGGGTGCACTGAATTACGCTCCCAAATTTTCCATTACATATGGAAAATGAAAAAAAATTGCATGAGAAAAAATAAACTATGTACAAAAAATAAAAATAGGGTATTATGGGTGTGTTTCCCATCATTATTCATTTATTGCCATTATTTCATTTTTTTCTCAATAAAAAGATATATTTTGCTGAATTCATCAATCCTACAAATTTTCCATTACATATGGAAAATGAAAAAAAATTGCATGAGAAAAAATAAACTATGTACAAAAAATAAAAATAGGGTATTATGGGTGTGTTTGGCAATGTGCAGAAAATATCAAGTTAAAACTTTTCAATCTAAAACTTTTCACTCTCCACAACTACCATATATTTTAATTATTTTTTTACATTTTTCGATGCAACTATTTTACTTGTCAATCATTTTTACATAATTACACGTATAACTAACTTATCTATTTTAACTTTATTTTCTTTATTTCTCATCATTACCTTTATCATATCACATTATTTAACAACTTTTACTCTCTATAACTTTTTATTAAAAGTTTTATCCATTCCCAATTATATCATGAATAATAAGATATTTTTTGGCTTCAAAATTTTTTTTCCCCATACCATATATGATCTATCTAGAATAATATGATGATTGCCGCCCACAATGCTAGTTATACGTCTGCACGAGAACTTAGAATTTTAGATGTCGCTGTGAGAAGGCTTGGTGATTCCTACCTGAGGAGCCATCGAAATGACCTATTGCTCTTGGTTTGAAGAGTTATAGAAATATTTTTTTGCTTTTCAATTTTTCAGACGGTTGACATTCGGTAGGTGACTAAATCGAGCAACTAATTAGTATAGGCAGGTAGGAGTTCCAATTTTGTATCTTTGACACTGACACGGTTACCGAACTAACTATTTAAAAGAAATAGATTTTTAAGTGTAGATAAGAAAGTGAAAATACAACGAAATAAGGCTAAAATAATGACAAATCAATGATTAAAATATAAATTTGATAAAATGATTGAAAATACCTATAAGAACTTCAAAATATGCAACACTCTCCTGCATGTATAGGATGGAGATAGTTTTGACATGTAATATCCACTTGGTTTTTGTTAATTTCGAATGTGAGAACTTTTTAAGCTAACGTCACCAGATAATTAATTACGAGAATAACTTATGGTTGACTGTTCTAATACTATATATAGGAAAATATTACACTACACGGGCCTAATTAATAATGAAATTAACGTCTACCCTACACAGTATTTAGAATTATATATTTATATACTAATTTTTATCCAAATCAAATATACGCATGAGCTTCGTCTTAAAATGGTACATGAGCTCCACAATGGGGGTGGTGTGGTCTATTCTTTAATTTGATGGTCGGTCAGTCAATCCAATATATAGTGACGACAACATCTTGATTGTCATGGCATCGCCGTTCCGCTGGTTGGGAGAGATCCTTCGTCGGGACGAAGCTCCCGACCAGGGGGTGAAAACCGGCAGCCATGGCTATTTTTTCTGTCTCTTTTTTAAATGGTTGCATCCGCGGCCACTGGCCACTTGGTTGGGAAAATGACCCATCGATACGATGCTCTAGTGGTAGAATAAAATTCATGCGCATGCGTGGCCATGTTTGGAAATCCAAAGCATATTAGATTAAAACTTTAATTTTGCTCTAGTTATTTTTAATAGCCCAACATTGATAATTTATCTTCTTTTTAAAAATTTAATATGGCTAGGGAAATGATTATTTCCGTAAATATTTAGCATCGGGGCCGCGAATCAATCAACGGTTTCAACTCCAAACACTACTTATTCCAGAAAACAAGCATATCTAGATGGGTGAGTTTTGAGTCACCATTAATGATGAGTTCAAATGTCCTTTTCTTCCCTAGAAACGCGTTACTCATTACGCATTAATGCATTTCAAGATATATCACAAAGTAACGGGGCTGATTGTAACAATCCGATATATTAGTGAATCTACCATCATAAATGGTTGAAAACAAGTGATAACATTTCATGTATATACGACCCAACGTATCAGATACTTACAACTCTGAAATATTAAATGGTCTATCTGCCTTTAATACGTTACACAAACCATGTTACTTGTTCAATCACTGCATTTTATTGGAATTCAATGGCGAGAATTAATGCTTAGAATATTAGTGAGACCCACTTAATTACACCATACCACCTAGTGAAATACGAACTAAATCTATGCTAGTAGACCACTGCCCTATGAATATCCAATCCACTAGCATATAGATGCTGGAGCGACTGCTGGCCTAAATTTGTTGGGGGTGTGGTCCAATGATCAGAAATTGGTTGGGATCTTCAACTAGATGTTGGTCTTAGGCAAGACCTGCCTAACCTTTGTACACGAAAGTAAGAGCCAAGGATGTAACTTGAGTAGAGTATTCTGTAGGTTTGACTTATTGAGCACTCTAAAATAAATAAGATATATTAAGATAGAATATGTTCTAAATAAAAAAAAATACCTAGTGTAATTAGAATAAGTTAAGTTCCAATATCTGGATATTTGAAACCAACTCAAATTAGTAATATATATATAACTTCCGCCGCTACCATAGTGGCAGCATGTATAAGAGCCGAAATAGGAGTAGACTCCTCCATGGCATCGGACAACCATATATGAAGAGAAAATTGTGCAGATTTCGTAACTACAAATATATATATATGTATATATTCAACATCTTTTTTATGAAATATGTTTTATCTTTAAAAGTGAAATATATTTTTTAAAATATATAAACTTATTTAATTTATCTATTATTTAGTATATCTAATAAATTTATTTTAAAACTATATCATTAATTATAAGTTTTTAAGTAAAATTTATATTAGAATTATGATTTTCAAATATAAGATAAAGACTAACACAAAGAACTGATTTAGGACTAAAATTAGAACTAAACCGATCTTAAAAATATGATAGGATAGGTTTAGAACTGACGTGATCTAAAATAGAATAGAGTTAGAGTTTTGATAATAGGATAAGTATAAGTTCAACCTCGAACCATACTTATTTAACCCAAATTGCGCCCCTTGCAAAAGCTATTATTTTGGGTTTGACATGCTTAGCAAAGTGGGCTTTAGGAAGATAGAACTTAAAAGTTGCTCTTAATCCTAGCGGAGTCCTTACAGGTGACATCGACGTCAACTCAAACATTAGTATCTTTGTATGAGATGAATAGTCTAGAGAATTTCTTTGAGCATATTTGTTTTTCTCATGTCCTTAGAACATGTAATGAATGTGCACATCGACGTGCAAAGTGGGCTGTAGGGCAAAAGGTTAGTGATGACATTTGGAAGGGTGCCCCCTTGGGGTGCATTAAGAAGATTGTGTAACAATTTGCAACATCTTTACTATTAATTAGTGGAATGGCTCCTGCTTTCATTCGACCTAGTTAATTTTTTTATTCTTATATTTGCAAATCAATTCAAGTAAATATTTTAATATTAGCTCTAGTTGTAAATCTAACAATATTATTAATTAAGTAGCTATGGAGACATTGCTCGAAAAAATAAAAGATAAAATTTTTAAGCCAGGGCTCCAAGGCCAAACCTTGGATTTTTGCCAAATGCGTTAGTTATACGTTCGGCTCAATTAGTTGATTGTGGGCGAACCCTAGAGCCCTTCTTAGAAACGACTTTTTGTACATTGAAAAATAAATTAAAGAAGTTCCAGCCCAATTTATATTCCCCAACGTATTTTAAACATTGGGTTCAGAATTGTCGAAACTTCAAATACAAATTCATGAGATTAGTTGCACAAATAGGTACTTCGTGTTTGCTTCAGTACCTTATAATTTTTTCAGATATGTTACTTTTTTTTTTTTTTTTCTCATGCATGCCTTGCGCGTGATTGTAAAATTAGCTCCCCCTTCCATGTGATCAGAACAGGTGTGGAGATGCAGTGTTCATTTTTTTTTTTAAATAAAAAATAAAAAAATTGGCACCTACAAAAAGGGATCTTGGGCGAAAGAGCTCGAAGGGAATTCTCCTTCTCCACGAGGATTGTGTTGCATGAGTTTTCTAATCATGAAAAACACGTTTTGAGATCCTACGAATATGTATCTGACAATGTCGTTCAAAATCTAGCATAAATTGCATGATCTTCTCATTAATGAATAAACATAAACATCTCCAGATCTCTCAAACACGCGTATCTATTTCTGTTTTTTAATAGTTCCTTGCTTTCCTATATATCCTTGCTGTGTATGGAATCCGTTGACTCGGCTTCTCTCGAACTGCACATGCTCCCTCTGAACGATGCCGGGATCTATTATAAAATAATCATACATATGTTTTGTCACCAAGGTAATTGGATGTTATTTTTTTTGCGTTCATAATGATTTTTTTATTTTACTTTTTGGCCGGGATAACTCCGATGGGTTTGGACATGAATTTTTGCGAGAAAAACAGAGAAATGGTTCAGCTGTCAACATCTGCTCATTTTAGCCAGTCATCTGACTGCTAGTTCAAACTTCAAAGTGTTACGTTCTTTCTTATATTTTTTCCACACGTTTTCTGGTATAATTGATTGTCTTGGCTATCTAAATATTTTGTTTTTTTTGTATTATGTTCTTTACATTCTGATCAATTTTCACATTTTTTTCCTGTATATATACTTTTTACTATAATCTTATTTACATATTTTAATCTTTTTCTTTTTATTCATAATCATTATCCTACTTTTTCACTTTTAGTTTTACATCCTTTCAAAGGACCCTCATTGCACTTGGTTGCCAAGCCATATTCCTCATTTTATTTTTATTTTTTAAAATTGCGACTTTTTAATATAATAAAAGTTGGATATTCCCGAATTTCAGCACAATTTTTTTTACTTTTTTCTTTATAAACTTGTTTATCTAAGTGTATTTAATGTATAAATCAAGTTTTACCATTTTTGGATATGTGTATATTTTTTTTGGATTTTTAAAAATAAGGGTATTTTAAATATATATATACACTTAGATGTTTAAAAATCTCAAAAAAATAAATAAACATATTCAGAAATGGTAAAACTTGGTCTATATGTTAAATACACTTAGATAAACAAGTGCACGAAGAAAAAATTAAAAAAATTGTTATAAATAGATTTTTTTTAAGGTGGGCTAAGTGAGACATTTACTTAGCCGGGCTAACAGGATCACTCCTCTTCATTATTTAGGGGCTATGTCTCTCCTTTGTTTTTAGGCGGAGTTGTGTTTTTAGATTTTCTAAGTAAAATAAATTAGTCTCATTCAATTTGCAAGAATGTCTTACGAGTTAGGACTCTAATGTAATAAATATTGAGATATATATAAATATATCAATAAAAAAAAGCCCACGCCAACCAACCGAGGCTAGCTCGGTTGGTCACCGACAACGACGCAAATACTGCGTTGCGCTGTCGGTGCGGGTTCGAATCCCGGATGGGATTTTCGGCCAAAAAAAAAAAAAAGTGTGGGAGCAGGTAGTCTCCTGGGTAGAGGGGGTGTGAGAGCAAGTAGTCTCTCGGGGGCCTGTTGGAAGCTGTGTCTTCCAGATTCTTTCGTGGAGCTGTGTCTCCAGATTTCTTTGGGATGTTATATGTGTCCCCAAATTTGTAAGAATGTCTCAGATCTTCAAAAGTATGAAATGTGTTGAGATATATGTAGTTACATACCAATCAAAAAAAAAGCCAACGCCTCAAATTTCAAAACAAATAAAGGTCATGTCGATCCCGCCGTCCACTGTTAGAGCCAATATTTGTACGAATTTGATCGATGTCACCAAAATTTTTATCAAAGATATTATTCGGGATAATACAGATATTAATTATTAAAATCAAGTGAAATGGATGGTTTAGATTTAAAAGACCAGATTTCCTCCAAAAAAAAATTGAAAAAAGATGCAGGGTGATCACATCAGGTTAATATCTTCGTCATCATAGTCCCATTGTCAGTCTCAATTGGTTATATTAAAGTCAACTATAATCAGCAGTCCATGTTTCGCAAGCTCACTTAAACAAATGTCTGTCAACTTTTTAAATTCTTGGAATATTCGCTATCACCTTTTGACAAAATATTATATAAATTGACCAAAAAAAAAGGAACAAAAGAAATATAAGCCGCTGACGTCATCATGATTATTTTTGACAACATATTTGAGTGAGCCGGTTAAAACAGCCCAAAGAAATGAAAGCAATTGTTTAATGAAACCAAACACCACTGGTTAAAAATAAAGTTATAAGCTTATCGGAATTAAAAACAAAACAAAATTTTATATAATTTTTTTTTTTTTGAAAAAAAACATCTGGGAGCGAGCTTGGCATGTGGTGGTCATTTGTCCTAGATTCTTGGGCGTGTTCTATAAAAATTATAAAAATATATGTACTGACATGAATCTAGATGGCATTTGGCACGCGGACAATTGACCCTCTTAAATTAAACTACATGTGCTAGTTATCATTTAAAATTAATATATAGTGTCGGTTTTTACCCCTCTTGATCCTAAACTAACTCATTGAATAGCATTAAAATAAGGATGATATGCAGATACACTTACTTAGTTTGACTATCATTGTAAATATACCTATATGGTTTCGGAAATCAAAAATAAATTTTTCATAATTTAACCATGATTATAAATATACTTTTTTTTTTATTGGTACAATTACATGTATCTCAACACATATTATACTTGAAGATCTGAGACATTCTTACAAATATAAGGGATACATATTCCCAAAGAAATCTGGAGACACAGTTCCACGAAAGAATGAGGAAGACACAGCTTCCAACAACCACTTGGGAGACCACCTGCTCCCACACACCATCCATCCGGGAGACCACCTTGTTTCGCTCCCACCCATTTTTCCGCCCGGAGCGCGATTCGAAGCTCCGCCGCTGCCCTGCGCACCTTTGCGCCTCTGACAGCCACCAACCGAGCTAGCCTCGGTTGGTATGATTATAAATATACTTACTTTGTTATGTTGTTGTTACTATACAACCACAACGTGAGTATATTTGTAATTTTAAAAATTAAATGAGTATATTTAATTTTTGCAAATATTCTTATGTAGTTTGCATATCTTTGAAAACATACTCGTATCATAATTGTGCAATAACGATGTCATAATAGGGTGAATATATTTGCAATTATGGTCAAACTATATTGATATTATTTTTTATTTCTAAAACTACGTGGGTATACTGAGAATAAATGCCCGACGTCCCAGGTTTGAGATATGGTAACAGCGTTAGTCCCAAGTCGTCCACCCGAAACTAAATAAAAAAAAAAAAGTATATTTACAAATTACCCTTAAAATAATAGTCTCCAGGTCTAAACTCCAGTGCTTCCTGGTATCATCATCTACTGCGTACAGGAAATCACCACTCCCAGTTGATTGCCTAGCTAGGCATCCAAGCAGAAAAAAAAGAAGAAGTCCATTCTCTGCAATTTCCTTATAAGAATGATATGTCATCACTGGCATTTATAAAAGTAGCATAAAAAGAGATTATATATATATATATATCTTCCATGTAATTAATTTCCACCGTATATCAATTTTATCCGTTTTTGGAATTATCCATCGAACAAGAATCTTGCGAGTGCATGATTTGAGAGTCATTGCACACGCACAACTGCTATAGTCTTTTTGCATTTTACAAAAAATTAAAGACGAAGAAGATGGGGCCGGCCGATTTGGAGCATAGAAAAAAGCCTCAAACCTACCCAACTATATACATACAAGTTAGGTAGGGATTACCAGGCGCAACAGATCTAGAACACCATATAATTATAAACTGTCAACCCAGATTCATGCATGTTGGCATGCACCTATATATGTCTCAGAGTCCCTATGTTGCAGTACACGCACTCAATGCCTCACATACCTACCCTTCCTTGCCCTGCTCCAACATTTAATACAAGATAAAGGGGATATTTTTTTAAGGGGTATTCCAATGTTACACCATTTCAATTAGTATTACAAGTTCTAAGACATTTTTATAATTTTTACTAACAACATTATGCAAATAGTTCTAACAATAGTTCTTAAATATCTTTACTTGTGGATGGATGCTTTCACAGAAATTAAGGGATAATAATGCCATCACTTTTTTGCTCCACACATAAATTGCCAACGTAAAATGCTCTTGGCAGACTTCAAAACAATGTGGCGCACTTGATGAGACATGAGAGTCGTCGTTGAGGCTAAGCCTCACTGCCTCAGTGGCAGAGATGGTACATTGTCTTCGCCGCAACCCTGAGTGGTGAGAAGCGAGCGTTCCTAGACGTGGTCCTGCTGCATTGCCCTCTCTCAATGTTAACTGGGCATGCCTAAGAGGCTGTCAATACGCATGGCTTGCATGCATACCTTATGCGGTTTCCCAATCCGCAGGGGCAGCCGGCCCTTTTTTCAGCACCTAAAACATTGCCCCCACGTTTTGGACTGGGTCAGCCCCACCCGTCGCAGAGTTCTTATAACTATAAGGTTGTTTGATTTGGACGGTTGAACGTGAACATCGCATTTCAATGCTACTTATCTGGATTTTTTTCTTTTTTTAATCTCTCTCGATCTGTAATATAGCCAAACCATATTATTCTAAAATTCCAGTACACCAACTCCTTGTCATTGATTTTAAACATTTGGGGAATCCCTAAGATGGATGTAGACCATTCATGTTTAAGATTTTCCAATACCACCAACCGCGGCGTGCTCGGTTGGTGACCGCAGCCGTAATAAGGCTTCAGCGGGGCTGCGGTCGTGGGTTCGAATCCCACGTTGGGATTTCGGCTCGGAAAAATGGTGTGGGAACTGTGGTCTCCCTTTGGGGTGGTGTGGGAGTTGTTATCTCTCTTTGGCTGGGTGTAAGCTGTGTCTTCCTAATTTTTTAGTGGAGCTGTGTCTCCAGATTTCTTTGGAGGAGTTATGTATCTCCGTATTTGTAAAAATGTCTCAGAACTATAATGTAATATGTGTTGAGATGTATGTAAATATAACCATAAAAAAAAAAGATTTTCCAATACCCATCTGAATTCACAATATTGGAGAAGGTTTTCCCCCTAATCCTTCTTCCACACGACCATTTATATCAAATAAATATATAAATAGAAGTCATCATTCTCGCTAACTACCCCTTGCAGTTGCAATGCATAGGGGGTTGGTATGCAGCAACATGTGGTGAAAGGGTAGCATACGTGCCTTGCATCGTTGGCATATGGCATACACAAGCTTTGAATTCAATTACTTGGTTGACGTGGCCCGAAAATTTTGGATAATTGGCTTTGAGATCAGGTTATGATTAGCTCCATTAATTGTGCCAAAATTACTCAATTGAATGAATGTGGGGCCATTTCATGCCCACATTTATTCATGAAATCATTAATCCGGAGATTATATATGGTTAAGATGGTTTAAATTAGGATCCCCTAACAGGGTTGTTTGAATTGATTATTTTAATGGGGAATTGTTGGTGAGAAGATATGTCTTGCGGGGGTTGGTGGGGAAATAAGAGCTGAAGACGGAATTGGGTGTGGTAGGTGGGGCTGTGTATGAGAGCTACCTTCATTTTTATGGCGTCCACGCCACTGGATCACTTGGAACTTTTTAGGCCGTTCTTCACAGCAAGGCTTCCTAAGGTTTGACGGAGCTTGTTCTAGCCATTTTCCGGCAGAAAATTTCACGAGAGATGGATGTTTCGCAGTCCTTGCCGCCCAGTGTTCCAAAATTCAAGCAAAATCTTCGACTCTGTTTTTTTCCATTTTTCGCATTAGTTAATATTAAATAATATTTTTTTTGTTTTGGGTAAAAGGCAGGTTTCGGCTAACCATTGATTTTGCATATTCACCTTATAAAAATATTTTGAAAGAACCAAGTACAAAATGCGGTCCTATAAAAAATTATTAAAAAATGCGTGTTCATACTTCATACTTAAATTTGTGAATTTAGACAAAACACGGAATCATGTTTCAGAGAAGTACTTGATCAGCGTGTTTATGGGTGTCTTGATCAACAGATTCGTGACTATAGATATGAAAATGGATGATGAAGAATAGGTCCCTCTTTTTACTTTTTCGAGATCCTATTAATAGGGATCGCGATCCTGTGCACCCGGGTGTAGCTTCGGTGTACCCAGGTGCATTAAACCCATTTTAACTTATTTTTAAAATTTTTTATACAAATATTAATCTAAGTGTATTTAACATTTGTATCAATTTTTACCATTTTTAAAATATTTTAGATATTTTTTTATTTTTGAAAATCAATGACATTTTAATAAATTTAAATTACCTAAAATGTTATTGATTTTCAAAAATAAAAAATAAATATCTAAAATACTTTAAAGTAAAAATTGATATGCATGTCAAATACACTTACATTAACACTTTATAAAAAAAATAAAAAATGAGTTAATGCACCTAGGTGTACTGAAGCTAAGTGCACCTGGGTACACAGGATCGCGATCCCTATTAATTCAGTCGTTTAATCGTGTCTTCACAATGGTAACATCTTAGGGTGAATGAGAATATTAATGATGATGGGAAAAAATTCTATGGTAGATATATATATATGCTTGATTAGCCCGTGCAAAAGGGAACTCCATTTCCTTCCTGTTCAATCTAGGCAACTAGCTGGGTATGTTGCAGTTGTTGTTAGTCGAACGTGCATGAATGAAGGCACTAGTTAGAGGTGTAAGAAAGGCTTCCAATCAACAGGTCATAAGATCCAGGAACTTATTTGTTGCAACCACAGAAGGAAACAAGGGTGCCAAAAAGCTAACAACCTCATCATTTTTGTGTCAAGTTGGTGTGTGTGCAACAAATTTAAAAAGTTAATTAACCTTTTTTTCCCCTCATTCTTCCCTTTTTTTTTTTTGTTCTTACTTCTTTTCTTCTTAACCTTAAATTCCTTCCCCTTCTTTCATATAAAGCCCAGTAATTTTATACAGCAGTGTAAAAATTATTTTTTTAATCTTTGTATAAATATATGGGCCTTAATTTTTGAATTTGTTTGATTTTTATTTTAATTTATTTAAAAAATCAACTTTCAAGGCATGGACAAATTTCATAGTGAAAAAAAAATATTCAAAGTAGGACACGCATATTCGTAAACAAATAAAAATAAAAATAAAAATAATTACAGCTGTCACGGGTAAGAATCTTATATGAATTTGTACACGAGAGCTGCACAAGAGTCAATAGTAGGATCCGAGCAATCACAGCAGCTTAAGAGCTCTCACTCAGCCACCGGCCTCTGCCATTGAAATGAGTCCGAGATCCATGAGCTATGTAGGCAAAAAATGAATGCATTTGCATGTCTGATTAGACATCTCCATGTCTAAATCCTGGTTTTGTTGCCAAAGGGAAAAAGGAAGGCATAAAAAATGATTCTTTGCTGAAAGCGACCAAATGATTCTCCTGATATAGAGATGAGGGAAAATTGACAGGATACCAGTAACACTTGATCATTATTCTTTTTACACCCACAGCGTTTTAAAAATTCTCCTCACGCCTACAACATTTCACCCGGATTCCTCCCGGCCCACGCCGTCAAAAATCATACGTCCGTTTTTTTCACAATTCCGAAATACTTTTTCTTACTCTAATGAAGAAATAAGTGCCCGAAACACAAGATTTTGCAGCTCTACTTCCTGCTATGGACTAATCATTTGTGAATGTCTCTTTTTTTAATTGGAAGAAAGGACCTTGAAAAGGATGGGAGTAACATTTTGATCTGCTCTACGACATACTAATAATTAGCGATACGAAGAAAACAGAAATCCCTAAAAAGGAGCGGATGCCAGAGACCAGTGTAAATGCCCTTTTTAACTGGAAGACGAGTTTGTTTGGGATGATGAAAATGAGAATGGAAGTGCTAATGGGTACACGGATAAAGTGAGAATAATGGGAAAATAGATAAGATGGTTATATGAAAAGATATAAAAAAATGATTAGAATATTGCAGTAAAATTAGAAAAGTAACAAGTACCTGTAGACAAATTGTTACAAGACCATGACCCCATTTACCCGCGGTGTATAATAGACGTGAGTTTCAACATTGCAAATTTACGATTCAAAGATTTCATTCATCTTAGAATGGAAAAGCAGTCGATAGGAACCCATGCAAACTTATAAACACCAGAGCATATAAAGTTAGCAAATGTTTAACTCATTGAATTTACCAAGAACAGAAATCAACTCATCAAATTTTCAAAAACTCCACAATTTTACTAAAGAATCCGTATCCCAATTCCCACCAGCAACACTCGGTAGGAACAGATACGAAAAATGCTAAGAAAGGCAACCAAAACAGTTTTCCAAAATCCAAGGGGAACTAGCTACTTGAGTTTTATTCATTTTATACTCGGGAGGAGCTAAACGTACCCAAGTGTACTTACTTAGCATCGGTGCACCAGAGTGTATTTAACTCATTTTTCTTATATTTTTGAACTTGTTAATCTAAGTATATTTAACATGTGTATCAAATCTTACAATTTTTAAATATATATAGATATTTTTTTGAATTTTTTAAAATCAATGACATTTTCATAATTCGAAAATTATTAAAATGTCACTGATTATAAAAAAATTCAAAAAAATATCCACAATATTTAAAAATGGCAAAACTTAATACACATGTTTTTTTATTTTAAAATTTAATACACATGTTAAATATACTTTGATTAACAATTATATAAAAAATTCAAAAAAATAAATAAATGGGTTTTCCACCCGAATGCATAGTATCAGCACCCTTTTATGCATGCATATTCTCTTATCTTTTCAACATCATTTACATCCACTCCCATGTACTTCAATGCTGCCAGTACTTTAGCTGCACTGCACACACTGCCAAAACATTTTTGTAACTAATTTGGTAAACTGGAGTCATAACATTAAATTCGCTACAGTGAAAGCCCATATGCAAAAAATATATGCCACAGTAATGGTTCCCAGTTCCCACAACAGAGCATTTGCCACAGCGCACAGGCTACCCAGCATTTGGGCCCATAATTTTAATTAACAAGCTAATTTTAACCTTCTATGAAATCACTCAACAAAGAAAAATGCAGCATGAGGCATTCATTGATTGCTAGTAAAATTGATTACAGGGTTTAGTTGCCATCTATACAACTTGGTAGATATACAAAAGAAGCCACCAACTTAAGTGGATTTTTTTAAAAAAATGGAAACATCTTGAGAGAAAAATGACCAGTGAATGGTAAGAGTGGACTAGCATGCTAGTCCAGGTGCAAACGTAAACGGAGAAGAATTGACAACTGAGACAACTGAATAAATTGTAATAAATTGTCCAAACAAGATGGACTGATAAAATAAGAAAAAAAAATTAAAAAGAAGATAGAATCTGCAAAGGTAACAAGATCCAAAGCAGATGCCCAGTAACCTACGGGTCCATCTTTCCAGATGGAGCTTAATCCAGCTGCGCCAATTGAGTTTCAAGATCATCAAAAGAGATCTCATCAGTTGTCCATTTATCAATTTCTGAACCTTCTTCTGGTTGATGAGATTCAAGGTCCCTAAAATCAAACAATCCAGCCCCAGCAGCAAGTTCTTGCCCATCATAACTAAGAATATTTTCCCACAGATCATGACTAGCACTAGGCTGACTTGCACCAGCATTGAGATCCGTGCTCCACAAGTCTTCCTGTTTACAGATGCTCTCTGTCATAGGTGTCGTGAAGATTGAAGAAAGCTTCTCTTGAGATAAATCATCAGGAAACGATACAGGATTCTTTGAACCACAAGAGCCGACATCCATTGCAGAGCCCAAGACATCCTTCCCCTTGAAGAGTATATTACTGGTGCCCATAGTTGGCAGTCCAGGCTGCACCTCAATCTGCTTTGATGCCTCTGCAGACTCTTTCTGTAATTCTTCAGAAGCAACATTACCAGCCTGTGCTTGTTTACCAGTGACTGAGTCAAGCCCAAGGTTGCATACTATATCTTGCAAAATATACTCGGGAAGTTGTTTGTCTGTCTCTGGATCCGTACCTTGCAGTTTCATTGTCGATGCAGTTGCTTCACCCCAGCTTGGTTTGTACTGAACAATCTGTCCCTCCATGGAAGAGCCCATTTTACTGGGGTCCACTTGCTGCTGCTTCAAAAGCTTTCTTTTTACTCGCTTATCACCAAGTTCATGTTGCTTCTGCTGCTGAAAATGGGCTAAGAAAACTGGGTTTTGGAGTACTTTGGCCAAGAAAGATATCATCTGCTTCTGCCTCTGTTCAGCTGAGTGTAATTTTTGGTTCACCCTCTCCATCTGAGTAACCGTCATGAGGTGCTCTCGCTGCAATTCCCTTACGTCTTTCAGCAACGCACTCTTGTCCTCCCTCAGTTTCTCAGCCTCACTTCGCAATCCAGATTTTGCTACTTCAACGGAAAGCCCAGCAGAATGCCCAATCTGCAATGGTTGATGCGACTTACGCCTGTGAATGTATTTCAATAGATACCTCTTGCCTCTCAAGAAAGCTTCACTAGCAAACTCCCACCTTTCTGCATCCATCTTATGAAAACCCTGATGAAAGCATCTAAAGATGATCACAATAGAATAGAGGAAAGACCAAATTCGAACAAGGAGAGATGCAATATAATGGATGCATAATATTATTTTGCCACAAATTCCAAGGAAAAAAAAAATACAATAGGCCATTCACATAAGATGATTTTGCAATGACTACTGGGAAGTAGAAATGAATAGGATAATGTCCTTGAACCAAAATTTTTTACAACAGGCATTAGAGGGATAAGACATCAAAAAAGAATGAAATACATCTCCGACCTGTTAATTTGGGAAACCCATTCTCCTCCAAACAATCAAATACAAAATTAAAATAAAAAAACATACTTTTAGTGGAATCCTGGAATTGTTCTTCATGGAAAGATGATGACTGTGGTTTAAAGCATTAATCATATTTCTGCAAGCTTTCTGCTATAATACCAAACATAAGACCTAAAGACAATAGATGCATCAGGTATCATTCAAATCTCAAGGTGAAACCAGGAAGAAAGAGCTTTTTCACTTGAATGCAAACTATGGCACTGACGAACAAGAACAACATATGATCTGCT
This sequence comes from Annona cherimola, assembly GCA_030490835.1. Taxonomy (NCBI): domain Eukaryota; kingdom Viridiplantae; phylum Streptophyta; class Magnoliopsida; order Magnoliales; family Annonaceae; genus Annona; species Annona cherimola. Next base: position 12,714,050 of record CM059977.1, on the reverse strand, counting down.
TGATAAAGCCAACTTGCTGACTCAAAATCACCAAAAAACCAAAGAACTCAAAGAATTAAATCATATAAAATATTTAGAAAACAGTAAGAAAGGTGGAAAGAACTAAGTAGAAAACATTCAGATACTCAGGAAAGAACTAAAAGAATTTTAAACTAGAGAACATTCAGATAGGCTGGAAAGGATTAAAGATTTTGAAACAAGAAACATTCAGATAAACCAGGAATTAAAGAATTAGACATTCACAAATATTAAGATGTACTGGAAAATTGCTACATGGTCGATACGCCCATTTGTCTTCTTTCTAACATGATCATATGAGCAGGAGGAAAAAATGAGGCCTTGAAACTAGATAACACCACTGATTGTCTCATGATGATTATTTGAATGCATGAAATAATTATATGAGAATATACCGGATGAATAAAAACTTCCCCATGGAAGCAGTTACTTTTCTTTTTCAACATGAAGTATCGTCTCCAAATAAGATAACCATCGTGTATAACAGGACTACTGAAAATGAAAACTTTTAAGTTCAATTCTGATATGAGATTTGAAGAGTTACTTTTCTTGTACAACAGGAAGTACAGTCAGCACATAAGATGACTGCATGTATGACAAGACTATTGAAAGTGAAACCTCTTTAATTGGATTCTGATAAACGATTTAACAAAATGAAAACAATAAACTCGTGGCATATTACGAAATTGTCTCATTCACATTTTCTATCTAATGAAAGAGGCTTTTCCTGCAATTTTCTTGAAAACAAGGCTATTCTCACCAGCTAGCAACATGAGCAAAAGAAAAACATTAATCTGGCCTCATGCCACAACAGTTCGCTTGTTTCCAGGCATCAAATGTTGTCCCAGCCACTAAATGTTCACAAAACACCAACGATCCTTGTAAAATTAAACCAAGCATAACGTTTCAGTCTTTCAGATTATACGATTACCTGAAACTAAGAATTAGGAGCTCGCAACCACCATGATTGAAATCTATGCCACTCAAAATTTATGAAGCTGAAGCATTTCTATCTTGAAATATGTCTACATATCATCGCATAAGAATGCCATACGTCAATTCCCGAAGAAAAAGGATGCACCAGCAAATTTCCTTGATCCTCAAAGGAATCAAAGAACACAAAATATGACACAGAGCACAAGCGTAATGTACAAATAAGAGAGTAAATTGATACGAAATTACAACGAAAGAGAGAGAAGCAACCACACTCATCTTTTGTACCCCAACATTTGCAAAATATTATTACCGAAACAAGAAGGATACACCAACAACATGTTTTGCTTACAAGATACGGTGGGTTGTTACATCATTGGAACAAAAATGAACATTCAAGAAAATAAACAAAGAAAAGATTTACATACAGATTACACCAGCCGATGTCGGCTGTGTTTTGGCAATACCCACATATGTATTAAGCTGCCGAACAAAACTGGAGAAGTTGTTGTGCTTGAAATGGCGAGGAAGGACAGACCGGGAGAACTCCATGGGGTCCCAAACCACAAAGCTCTCGCCGCTTGAGCTCCACGAGACGATGGGATCCAGCGAAGGGTCGTCGATGAGGTCATACGTCTTGGAAAGGAATGGAGGGATTGGAGTGCTTTGGAGGCTTGCTAGCGGCTGAGGAACGGTGATACTCTGTTCCTCCACAAATATAGAACTTGCAGTCTCCTGTTGAGGAGGAAAAAGCACAACTTTTGATTCCAATTCAGAGTCAGAAAACAAAAAACCTGGCTCTTGCATGGCAGGGGAACCCGTCTTTTCTCCAAATGAACTGCTTTCAGATTCTGATTTCACCAAAGAGACAGCTCCAACATCCAGCAAAGACGAGGAAGACGGAATTAGGCCAGAAAGACCCATTTTTTCCCCACGGGAGGGATCCAAGGGAGACAATGAAGACGGCGAATCAAGATCCTTAATCCCAGAAGCGGCTCCCAATTGCTCACTCGAGGAGCTGGATAATTTGAGAGCAGAAAAAGGTTCGAACTCCATTAATGGAGAAGACGAGGATGGAAAGCCATGAAAACCGAGGTCCAGGTCGCTCAATGGAGAGTGAGGAGGAGAGGAAGAGGTCGGCGGCAGAGGAACAAGCGAGGATGAGGATTCTATCGAAGAGAACATGGGATTTTTTCTCCCTGGATCCATGTATCAGCAGGAGAGGCAATGACGGTTTCCGCTTTGGGATTTGGGGCGATTTTCCCTTCAGTGTGAGTGGGTTCCGGAGGAGCGATCGGTGGGGGAGAGCAGCCATTTTAAAGTGGACTCGCCGCCTCTCTGTAGCTTCTCCTCCAGGAAGAGGGAAAAAAAAAATCTAGGGTAGGGAGAGTTTCTGGAATTTTCAGATTTTTTGTGCGTGGATGGAAAGGGACGAAGGCGGTTGCGGGTTTTTTCGGCAGTTACAGTAGTTCGGCGAGCGGAAGAAAATTCGTTAGGGTTTCCCACGAGCAGTTCCGACAAGGTGGGCCCTCCGGAGGAGAAGATATGATGTGCATGTGATGCAAGCGTACAGTGACGACAGATGATTGCAATAATAATAGTTTATAAAAAATAATAACAACCACAAGGAAAATTCTTCTTGCGCTCATAATATTTGATTACAATTTTTCATATATTCACAATGTTTTATTTATCTTAAATTTCTATCATTTTCATACTGTTAAAACAGTCGTTAACTACCCTACTTAAAAAAAAAACAATCTTTCCATTTAAAATTTTTTAATTTAAATAATTCAACCATAATATGTCTCAATTGATATTTGTAAGTTATTAACTTTATGACATCAAATAAATTAAGTATCACATAAAGGATGAATCGTTTTAATTAAGAGAATTTTGAAGGCAGAAAATTATCTTTTAATTAGGATGGATAGTGATTGTTTAGACAGAACAAGTATAATAAAAATTAGAGTGAAATGTTATAAGTATAGAAATTTTTTATAAAATATTGTAAATGTATTAGAAATTATAGACAATTTTTTATTGTAAAATAAATTCTTTCTAATAATAATAATAATAATAGACATTAACATTGATGCGAATAAAAAAAACTAAATTATTTTCATCAATCTTAACAATTTAAATATTTTCATTTAGTGTTAACACATTTTTAAATCAATTTTATAATGCTAATATTGTCTATTATTGTTAATTTCAAAGCTAAATAAGTTGTATGTGAACAAAAAATATATTGCCAAGACTAACATGTTTATATCTTCAAAAGTATTTTTTTCCATCCATAACTAGTTTAATTTTGAAATCTTATTGCAATAGTGAGTATTAAATTAATATGTGCGAAATTGATTCGAAAAAGTGTAAATGCATTAAAAACTTTCAAAATCGTTGAATATAAATAATTTGGCTTTTTTAGGTATCAATGCAATTGCCCTAATAAATATAATAAAATTTACTTTTACTATGTACTAGTGATTTATATTTTTTCACTGTCATTAAAATTGTTTTAGACCTAAGTAAAAAGTAGATATACGCGATTATATTTTAAATTTAAGTATTCTTACATATATATATTATATATAACAAGTCTTATTTTATTGATTTATTTACCCTAAAGATCAGGTTTGAGTGTGATGAGAAAACTTTTTTTTTTTTTTTTTGACGTTAAAAGGGGTGCCTCGTTAAGAGCACACCCATATTTATTTATCAATAATAGGTATGTCCTTACAAACTTTAAAATTGATGTAATCACGTTGGAATTGGAAAGGAAAATACGTGACCGACAGGCAAATAAAGGTTTAGATGACTGCTTAGCCTCTAAGCAATCCGCGTTGAACGTATCCGAAAGTAGACATTTGGATGGATTCATTCCAATATTTTATTTTGTCTTTTACTAGATAGTGGCAAACCATGTGCCATTACCTCCCTGCAATTATATCATCTTAGTTCATTATTCTAATAAGCTATTAATTCCCTTTTAATTCAAACGTTGGATCTTACCTCATCAATCTTTATAGTTTTATATGATGGTAATATACTTGAGAATAACGAAAATCTGCACTTTTTTTTTTATTCAAAGACGACACAAAATGCATCAAAATATAAAAATTTTAAAAAAAAGACAAAATAATAGAGTTAGATCTATTGGGCTCTTCACATTTTTATAAAAAATAATGTATGGAGTCTTCACGCATGTAATCATTATAATTCAGTTACTTTAGGATAGATGTTATTTTTAATTTTCTTTAAATAATAGTACTTTATAATCAATGTGCACTTAACTAATCAATTCCTATTTTTAGCATCATATTAATTAATAATTTCCATAAAATCTTTCACGTAACTTTTCAAATTTTAAAATTTTGATGCGTAACAGAAAATTCAATACATTTATTGTATTTGACATTATTTTTTTAGTTAAGATGTTAAGTTTCATCTAAATTAAATATGTACATGAGCTACATGTACTCAAAAATAGATTTATACATGTATAAATTATGAAAAACGTTTAGATTCATTTACATATTTATTTGAATGTAATAATACTTTATAAAATTATTTAGCCAAATAATAATAATATCTTAGATATTTAGATATTAAAAATATTATTTACAATTGATATTTAGTATCAAATTATTTTATTATATTGATTTTACACGTTTATAGATGAAACTCATATGCAAATAATAATAATAAATGAAATTTTTTATGATAATATAAATAATGCTAAATACAACAGACAAAGTGGATTTTTCTATAAACTATCAATATATAAATAGAGTTACATAGAATAGAAATTTGATACAAGCATTCGCCTTAAATTTTCCAAAAGTATAATCATTTATCACATTTATAATTTCAAAAATTACGTATATTAGAAACTTTTATATGTTATACATTTCTCAAAAATTTTAATACTTGTGATTCATTATCAGTATTTTTTTTATATAAACTATAAGTTTTCAATTGAAAATTATTTTTAGTAGCATGTAAAACAAAATATGTTAAACATCATAAATGATTCAGATTTGAAAAATATTTTTTCAAACTAAAAAACCAATAGCAAAGTGGTAAGCATTGAATTATTACCCTAACATGTTCACGTAAGATCAGGACTTTACAATAAATATTATTAATAAAGATTTTCAATATTAGCACGCGTGTAAGACGAAACAAAGGCAGACTTAAGAAAGAAAAGATTTACCAACCGAGCCGTGCTCGGTTGGTCAGCACAGGCGTCGTGGAATCGAGGCAGCGCTGGGTCGTGGGTTCGAATCCGCATTTGGGAATTCGGCCAAAAATGAGAAATGAGGAAAATTATTAGAGGGAGCTGTGGTCTCCCGTATGGTTGTTTGTGGGAGTAGTGGTCTTCCGTTTGGTTGTTGGAAGCTGTGTCTTTCTGATTATTTGGTGGAGCAGTTTCTCCAGAATTGTAAGAATGTCTCAGACTTTCAATGTAATATGTGTTGAGATGTATGTGAATATATTCCAATATAAAAATAAAAAAAAGATTTTTCAAAATAGCAGAGAAAATACAAGAAGGGAACGGCGACGACTTTCCATTACATGGCATTTTTCTGCCTTAATAAAAATCAGGCATTTGCAATAACCGTCTTAATTCTCATCGGATATTGAAACCATTGGGGATCCTTTCTAATCACATTTTAAACCATATAAAATCTTCCAATTCTCTGCGTGGGATTCCAGTCATTCCATTTCGGCAGCCTGCTCTTGTCGGCTTCACTTCCTCAACTGTGAAACAAAATTGATTACTGATTAATTTAGAATCTCCATTTTGATATTCATAAAAAATTCTATAGGTAGACATAAACATTTATATTAATTTTTCAAAACAATACTAATTTCATTATTTTTAATATTTTGTTAAAATATCTGAATTTTATGCCCTTTTTATGGCCGGATGGCTGCTGGTAGATATCACACTGTCAAATATGTCGTCATCTTTTGTCCAAGAACAAAAAAAAAAAGAAAAGTTGCATAATTATAATAATACTCCTAGTAATATGAAAAAACTTTATGATATTCTGAAAAAAGGCCATAGTTCTGCGCAACTGGTTGCATATGCTTTTTAATTAAGATTCTAGAAAATCTAAATTATTTATACTGTTTATTGATAAATGGTTTGAGAAAAAGTTTAAATTTCTAAAGAAAATTAAGAAAACCGGTTCCATGGATCATCTAACCGTTTCTGAAAAAAGAAAAATGCATCCATCCAAAATGCATTCCAACATACCTCGATCGGAAGCTTTGTTACATTTGTGGTATATTCTAACCTGTTTTGAACTCTAAGTGGCCTTGTAACTCTTCTTTCTGCAACCTTACAGCGTTTGTTGTTGAGAAAAAAGAAAGAAGATTGTAAGCATAATTAGCAAGAGCGAGAAGAACGATGCCATTCCAAAAAAGAAGGTGATCAAGATTGCCTAGGCACCTTTTTTTATTAAAAAAAAAAAAGAGATGGAAATTGGATCCAGATTCTACGATGTTGAAATTTTAATAACGGTTGGAAGTTAAACCGAATCCGATCGGGACTTGTGGCCGCTGCTTCAGATGCTGACTTGGTCTGCTGGAAGTATAGCAGTCACCTCGCAAGCAGCTGAGAAACAACAATTTACACATAAGACCCATTTGGGCGTTGGCAATGACACACACTTCATTTCCCACATTTCCTTTCCTAGCTTAAATTCACCTCTGACATGGGACTAAAAACTATATCTTACATTAGCGCAATATTGTTTTTATCATTTTCTTCACTTCTCACATACCACAAGGCTGCAGGATTAATTGTGTGTATTAATTATGGATCATTTCCGTACTGAATGCGGATGGTAAGGATGGTAATTGTATACTTAATGAATTAAGCGTGTCGTAATTATATAGATTACCCCTTTGAGCACTGTGAATGACAATTCAGTTTCCATTGTTCTCTTTTTTATTTTTTTATTTTTTTGATGGTTAGTTTCCATAGTTCAAACTAGAAGATTCTAGGATATGGACGCAGAAGGGAAGAAGGTGATTTTACGGACCCGCTTTGCATAGAATCACTGGATGATGAAAAGAACTCCTTCGGAGCACATCATCGGTAAAAGACCATGAATCTGAAGACATTGTCAAGGGAAGTTGGATATTTCAAGAAATAGCACAAATACATCACCCACTATGGTTTCTTTCTTCCCTTATTATCCATGATGCGTAATCCCAATTGATAATTCTCTTACCAGCGAAAATTCAGCAGCAAACACAATCACTCAAAATTTTCTGTTTCCTGCAACGATCTCTTCAGGCCCCTGAAGCCTAGAAATGACGGGGAACTCTTTAAATCCTTTTTATACCATTAATATACTTCTCAACATCCCTGATATGCTTCAACCTCTCCAAGATTGTACAGCCACTATGGGTACCATTGACGGGTGAGGCAGCAGCAATAAGAACATAGTTTTCACCGTTGCCCACATCTATTTCATATAGCTCACTGAAAATTTCACGAAATGAACATATTAGGTGAGCATAGAAGGATTCATCTACAATGATAACATTCATCACAAGAATGCCGTGCTCGTGAAGAGCCAATCTAGAAGCTAAAATAACTGGATTTTCGATGAACTCTAAAGGAGGAGCACTTAGCCCAGTTCTAGCATCCCCAGAATCCAAATCCACCATGATCACATCACTGAGGAAAATCCCACCATCAGTATCACCTCTCTGCCACAATGACGTCGTCTCTCCAGTTTCCTCAGAACGGGCATATGGAATTATCAGATCACTGTTTCCCTTCAGATTCTCTGTATACCCAGGCCTGCAAGGTCTCCCAGAATCAGCATTTCTGATCTCATTTCCACCGCGAATATTATCTATTGCAATGTTGCCAAAAGAATTCCAATCACTGTTCTGTTTCATCGAATCCTCCACATCATTCCTACACAAGCATTGCCCTTTTTCCCCATTTTCAACCTTACACTTCAATTCATTCTCATCAGTTTTATCTCCAAAATCTACACCATGCCTATGGGCTAGTCCGCGGGCAGCCAAATTCCTACGTATAGCCTGCCGAGCAAATCTCTGTATCAGTTCCATACCATCACCAACACAGACATGGGTGTGCTCATCTTCAACTAGCCCAAAGTATTTCCTCGCCACCTCCAAAACAGATTCATCCATCTCCACACCCAACAAATCAAAGAATCCCAATTGGGTTCTAAGGAATGTCATCAACGACCCCCCACCAACTCCAAGACAGAGCATTCGAGGCCTTCTACCTGTTCGAACTAGCTCCTCCAGGCACGCTGCAGCCAGCGACAAACCGGCCACCATCGGAATCAAGTACGGCTGAACTAGCACACTAGTCTCAGGCCGAAATTCACCATCCCCAACACGAATACCCGCTGCATCAGGCTTCCCAACAGGCGAAATCCGCGTCACTGTCTGTATCAGATTCGGCATCCTCTTGAAGCGCAGCCGCCGACGGAACTCCGTCCCGCCTCCATCATTAACTTCAATCTCCACGTCTTCCACCAGCATCTCTCCCACAACAGCGCCGCGGCATCGGAAAACCAGCACGCTGCGCCGCACGTCGTCTTCGTAGCTGACGAAGGGTATCTTGGGAATTCCGCTGTGGAAAGTGGATTTGGGGGATAAGGCGAGGAGGAGGGGGAGGAGGTGCTGCTGGAATCGTGCCAGAGACGTGAAGTGGTCATCATCTCCGCGCTCTGGGCGTGAGTAGACGGAAGGGAAAGTTGGCTGCGGAGAATCGCCGACGAGAATTAATCGGGCGATGGGGTGGGGGGAGTTGGCGAGAATCTGGAGATGGCCCTGGTGGGTGGAAAAGAGCCAATCGTGCTCGCGGCGTTTGGGGACCAAAAGAGCGGCGATTTGGGGGTTTGGTTGGGAGGCCTGGAGAGGGGAATCGAGTACGGCAACGCGGAGGGAATCGGCATAGGGATTGGGGAGGAGAGGGTAGGGATTTGGGAAGGTGAAGGAGACAAAACGAGATGGGGAGAGCGTTTCGAAGGTGTCCGTAGCGATGGACATGACGAGCTGCCACCTTCCTAATCGTGACCTCTGTTTTTAGACCATTTTAAGCTGCACATATCATGCAATTTCTTAATAAAACTTTCACTCTATTATCAGCCATTTTACATTTCCTACTATCTTAGGAACATTATTAGAGCCTTGATCAGTTGTTAGCAAGGGCTATACACCTTTTTTTTTTTTTTACAAAACTGTTAATCTTAGTAGATTTATTTATAAATTTAAGTTTTACTATTTTTTTGAAATATATGGTTTTTAGATTTTTAAACACAAGGCATATATATTTTTAAAAAAATTTTAAACTCATGTTAATCATGGTTTTTTCAACACAGAAAAAGCACAGTCAACTAGTCAAGCATCCAGAAGATTTGCAGAAAGTCGAGTGTGAGAAGGGGAACTTCCTGAGCGGAGGCGAAAAAGTCTTTAGAGAAGGAAACATGATAAGCTATGAAGCCGTGAAATTTAAATAGAACAAGCCCACTGTGACGCTTCAGATGTTAGATTAGGGCAAGAAAACCATTGTCTTCACCAATATAAAAACCATAACAATAGCATATTCCCCGTAGCTGGGTTGCATTACTGCAGGATGAATAGAAGTATAGAACCAAATGCATGGAGCATTTGTGTTGCAAGACGTAGATCCAAATATCATCTTTGACACATGGATATTGCAATCATATACTTTATGTTAGCATTTTGAAAAGTGGAGATGAAAAGATTTAGGTTCTCATTCTCGATAGCTGATGTAGGCCAACCAAATTATTCGTTTCACTGTAATTAAAAAAAAAATTTATTCGTTTCACTGAAACGCATTTTCAAAGATTTCATGCTAGAGTAAATAAAACGTATATCTAGTGATCCGATTGAAAGACTCCGAACCATGTCATTTTGATCAAGGAACTCTGGAGCAGAAATGAAACAATGAAGTGTTTGGGGTAAACCATCCCCATCCCAGGAGAGCATAGTTCCCTGGAATACTTCAGAAATTCAATTGAAGACTCATACAGCAGACAACATCAAGAGCCTGGCAATGCAAACATTAAATAGGTTATACTGGTCACATCCAAATGAACCACAAGCTTGCCGGTAAATTACAAATTAATGTGTTATTGACCTATCAAGGATGGAAAGGTCCCATCTATGGGTACAAGTTACACCCTCGCAGCAAGTTGAGATTATTCTTCACGCTATATAGGTGATGCAAACTTCAAATCCCAATTCTACGTCACAAAGATGCAAAATGAAGTTCCAACTGATTCTATCAGAATCAACGACAAAGTGTAAGTTACAGGCTAAGGCCATCAATCTAGCCAGGACGGAATGGGCTCTGTTCATCAAGCCTCACAGCAAGGTTGTACTTGGAAGCACAGAGCCTGATGGGCAGGAGGACAACACAGAGATGATCACTCAGCAGAAAAAATAGGGTGTTTTAAAACAAACAAACAAGACTGGGTGTTTCACAAGAGAATAAAAGGCAGCTGAACTCTCGTGGAGGCAAAGAGGTCAGTTATATAAAAAATATTTACAGTCCGCAGCATTGTAGAACCGAGAAAGAGCTATTATCTTTTATTTTCATGTATGACTCATCTCCTAATGGTTTATAAAGGAAATATTGAGGGCAACTCACTTCAGAATTAGGGTGTTTTACTGGTTTGCTGCGGCTCAAAACAGTATGCTCACTCTCCAGCAATTCACACAGCTTATTCCAAGTATTAATCATGTGGATTGGTTGCAGCTGTCCATGAAAATTGGTGGACAGTTTCGGAACAGCTTCCTCTCCCCTTTTCTTCCCTTCTGTTCATCAATCAGATGGGGAGGCAGGGGGTACATAGCAGCTATACATTCATCGCCAGATTAACATCACGGATTCAAGCTTTGCATTTTGACCTTGACTCTTGTTGGGAAATATGGCCCTGCCAGGTCTTGGAAGGGCCGCAACAAACCGATCAGGAAACTCTTGCTGAGAAAGGTCTGCAATTTCTTGCGGCGAATAAGTACAAAAGGGGGGTTATCGCAGAGAAATAGTGGTGTTGTTCGACAGCGGAAGCTCTCACAACAACTTCGTAAGTGAGAAGTTGGCAACAGGGCTGGGCTTGCCAATCCAACCTACAGCTACGTCTTCAGTGGCCGTTGGCAGTGCAGGGAGGTTCCGTTGTTCATGCAGAACTACCGGACATCAGTGGATCTATACCCATCGGTATGAGTATGGCTTCTGCAATGTTCCAGCCGTAAATGAACACTCGACTGTCAGGAACTAAGTTCTCCGCCAACTGGAAGACAATTTAGGCAAGACTCATGAAGCATGAAGCCGATAAAGATTGACAGAAGTACTCCTTCCACGTGGGTGCTAGAGTTCATCTCAAGCTCCTTCCATTTCGCAGAATTCAATTCGGTAGGGTCACATTACAAACTGTCCCCATGATTCCACGGCCGCTTGTCAGTGCTAGAGCACCTCAGTCAAGCTACATACAAGCTTGGTCTTACCCTAGACTCCAACCTGCATCCGTTTTTTTTTCATGTTTCACTCAAGGCTCAAACCTGCGCCAACCCAACTCTCACTGCTACTTCCCTGCCAGCTACTAATAGGAGATTGAAATCCACTTCCTAGAGTCGGTGCTTGATTCTTAAGGAATCTGGAAGTGGGAGAGTGCACTATGAAGGAGGGGAGAATCGTGTAAAAGAATGGGAATGGTTGTGTTGTACTTCTTGTAGTTTCTGTAGAGTAGATAAGGAATAGCTTGGGATTTCAAATTCAGTAGAAAAAAAACTCAAGCTGATCTTATTGGATGCTAAAAATACCTTTAATGAATTCTCTTAACCTTGCTTTATAATCAATACATTTCCCATGGTGGCCTATTCTATCAGCACTGGCTCAATTGTAGCCGTACGCACTGATTCAATGGTATTTCTTTTCTCGGGTGCCAATCTGGCGACACTCGCCTGACAATAGCCCTCAGTAATTTTAATCGGCCACTAGGTCGGCTCCTCCGTAAGGTGACTGCACTCACCCACTAGTATTCTTTTTTAATGGTACAGAATTTTAATCCAACTCCTAAAGTCACCTCTTGGGGGTAAATCCCATGGCCTCTAGGTCCATTCCCAAAAGCCATACCATTGATAAGAAAAGTTCAAGTTGATTATCTGGACGACAGAAATCCCTTTTATGTATCCGTTTAGCCTTTGTTCATATCACCATTCTGCCATATTTGATCTGTTTAGAATAATTTAAGCATCCTACTACAGACCGCTTGAACTGCCATTAAAAAAAAAAAAAAAGGAATTCTATTACGAATATCATGGATTGAGCCAGCAAATTTACACCCAGATGAATATGTCCAACTACAAGTTCCCACAGTACAAAAATACAAATTTGCAGCGTAAGACATCAAAAATGAATTTGGGGAATTTGTAAAGTATTTTCCCCCCAATTCGGAGAAACTGAGCCCAGGATCCATCACTGAATGAATTACTACTCAATCCATCATCCACAGCCAACTTCGGTCGTGAGAATCGGAAGAGAGGGGATGAGGGTAGGTCAAAGTAGGGTAATGAGGATGAAAAGAAGGAGAGCAGCGATGGAGGAGTACTTGAGAGCAGCGACAAGAATGGCAAGGGAGATAAGAAAGAGCTGACAGAGGACCTGGACGCTGGCCCACGCCAGGAGACCCGTCAATCCGACGGCCAAGATGTTGTCCGGATCCGGGTCCAGTAGGTCTCGCCACCTGAAGTTGTTGAGTGTCGGCCATCCATCCTTTTTCATGTCATCAATGCCACCGTTGCCGTTGTCGTTTGCGTTTCCGTTGCCGCTGCTGCTACTTCCATTGTCTGGGCCTCTCCCGGCTGCAGCAAAAGCCAGCAATCCGATCTTGTTTCTGGAGGTAGGTTGGATAGGGATTTTGAGGAAGGGAGGAAGAGGACGAAGCAGGGACTGCTGCTTGAAGGCAATTTGAAAAGGTCCAGAAATCGCAATTGGGAATCGTGGGGGTCGATGGAGTGCTGAAATCACCGCCATTTTTGTTTTTGTTTTTTTTTTTATTTTCCCTTGCCTTGCTCGTCCAAATTGAGGAGAGGAATCGACGCAGCTTCCCTCCGGCGTAGAAATTTTTGGCTATTGAACCAAAAGCCAGGGGGGGTCCATTTGATAATACGAGGGTTATTTGCACCTAGGTTACCCAAGTTTTCAAATTTTACATTTTTATCCTTTAAGATCCTATTTGCAGCAAATGGCCACAAGCAGTTTCGGTCCACAAGCAGTTACGGTCCATAAATTTTTGATTAAAAGTTTTTAAAATAAAAAAAATAATATGATATAATATGGATAATATTGAGAAATAAATATAATAAAATTAAAATAGATAAGTATTTTTTCTGAAAAATAGATAGATTAAATGTATATATAGTTATATAAAAATGATTAAAAAGTCTAATAATTGTATATAAAAAATGAAAAAATAATTAAAAATACGATAGTTACAAAGAGTGAAAAATTTTAGTTTGAAAATTTTTGTGTAAACAAATACCTCCTAAAATCATCAAAATACACTTTTAGTAATTTTATCCATACTTTAAATGAATTGTAGTATTATACTATTGGTCGATTTTTCTATAGGTTAAATTTTTTTTTTTATAAAATTTATTTTTATACAGAATTTTAATTCATTAAAAAATTAAAAATGTATTTTAGTCATTTATTCGTATAAATGGAAGAACTAAAACTTTATATATATGAATCTTATAGTCATTTGCTATAAAACAGAAGTTTTGCGAATTGACGCTTCAATGCTGTCAGTGGCGCTCGTAAGTGCTATGGTTGGGAGTCCTTTGGGTTGCGTGGTTGTGGAGTACATGCTGCTATTGTACCTTCGGTATCGAGGGCGTTATTCAATTTTTCTATATTGAAAAGATTATGTGTGCTGATTTATAATATCATATCCTTGCACATATACATAATCAAATAGCTGTGCAAAGTGCAAACTGGCAGGACCTATGCAAGTCTCCTTCCGCACCACGTGTCTGAGATTTTTCGAAATGCATCCTCTGCGATATGCATTTAATGACGGCGCCACTGTTCGATGTTGAGGTAAAAATTGGAGGGCAATTATAGAAATTCTGTGACGGGTATAATTAACAGAAATAAGGGACATTTTGGGTTCGCCTGTGGAGTTATAAAATTTTTGTACCAACAATTTTTTATATAAAAATTTTTGAATTAAAATAAAATGATATGATATGATATGAACAATGATTAGGAGTAGAGAAAATAAAGTTAATATAGATAGGTTAGTGTATGGATAATCGCGTAAAAATAATTGAAAGTAAGGTAATTGTAAAATAATGTGTGAAAGAATGATTAAAAAATATAATAATTACTGACAGTAAAAAGTTTTAGATTGAAAAATTTTAAGTTGATATTTTTTGTTTATTGCCAATTATACCAATTTTTTTTAATTTTAATTTTTTGCTATCCACAATTATTATATTTTTAAATTATTTTTCACATTTTCTTGTACAACTACCATAATTTTTAATCATTTTCATATAATTACTTATACAATTAACTTATTTATTTTAACTTTATCTTCGTTACTTATCACTATTACTCATATCATATTATATTATTTTCTTCTCATTTAAAATTTGTATACAACAAAAATTTCATCAAAAAATTTTATTACTTACCGAACACAACCTAAATAAACAATAAAAAATTATTACACATGAATGTACACAAAGAATATAAGATATTCGAACCTTCTTCTGCCATTACATGGAGGCGATTATATGTTACCTTTTCAATTTTTAAGATTTTGTTACTCGCCAAAAATTCAATCAATTCATTGTATTTAATATTATTTATTTATCTACAAGACCAAATATCATTCATTTATTTACTTAAAAATACAACTTTCAAATACATTGTTCACATTAAATTATTTTACTATTTTAATTTTAAATATTTATAGATAAGGCTAGGCAAATAAAAAAGTTTATAACATACTATAGATAATGTTAAATATAGTAGATGAAATAGATTTTCTATCAATTATCAAAATATTAAAATTGAATAAGTTGCATAAAAAAAGATTTCATGTAAGCATTCCCGTAAAATATCTAAGTGGTAAGATGCAAAGAGCAGATATCCTGGAATTATTATTTACCTAAGTAATAACTTCTAAGTATTCCATGTGAACACATATACATTTAATTCTGTGTGGGCTTTAGTGTATTTAATTTATATATTAAAATTTATTTATTTTTTGAATTCTTATGTATTATAAAAATTTAAAATATTAAAATTTGATATATAAATTTAAATACACGAGCTTATATAAAAGTGAAGAAAAAATATAATTATAAAATATACGAGCCATTTACTCAGGGGAATAGAACAACCCATGCGTGTCGTAGTTCATTAAAAATTAAGAGAGAATTTTTCTATTTTCAAGTGATCAGGCCTCTTCCTTATTATCAAATCAACCCGTATTTTTAATAGTAGTAATAATATAATAATATCCACGTGCCGTTGTCATATATTTCAATAATATGATCATATACTTTTTTTTTTGATTGATAAACATGATATAAACATATACTTCTAATAGGAAAAACTTATGTAAAAGAAAGGAAACACTTCAATTTCTCTTCGTAATTTTTGTTAACGGTATTCATATATATTTTTTTTGATTGGTAAATATGATATAAACATATACTTCCAATAGGAAAAACTTATGTAAAAGAAAGGAAACACTTCAATTTCTCTTCGTAATTTTTGTTAACGGTATTCATATATCACATTATCTCATTTGGCATTAAAATGAAGTTCTAATATAGTCTTACAAATTTTTTAACAATATTTTTCCGACGTCTTTTTTTTTTTTTTTTTTTTTTAACTGGGAGATATATACACACATCTCAACATGTATTACACAGAAAGTTCTGAGATATTCTTACAAAGTTAGAGATACAACTCCACCAAATAATCAGGAAGACACAGCTTCCAAACAATCAAACGGGAGACCACTGCTCCCACAACAACCCACCCGGGAGACACAGCTCCCACAACAACTAGCAACCAAGCCGGTGGACGAGTATGGGGATTCGAACACCCGACGAGACAGCGCTGCCCATTTGCGGCAATGGCGCTGATGGTTATTTTTCCGACGTCTTAAGTCTTAAGAGTGGACGCTCTTGCAGTGATTAGATCAGAATAACGTTCGATTGCTACCTCGTGTGCTTCGAACCAACGTGCCCACAACTGGGCTAACGTCGAACCACTGAGGCATGGCATTTCTCATCGCAATTTTGAGCGCAACAAATCAGTTATTTTGCTTTATTGGCTTCCTCATCTTCCTTCAGTCATAAACATTTTCAGCGTCTACAGACATGATTTCCTAGTTTCTTGCTACTGCTGTCCTCTTTCGGCAGAGAGAAACCAACTTCCGCACGGTCACATCAGTTTCTTCATCGTCTCCTTTCTTCCTCATCTTCTCACCGATCTCCTTCACCCTCCTCCTTACTTCTTCTCCCTCCTCCCCCAACACCACTTCTCTGATCCGCCTCGCTATTTCCTCCCTCTCAAACAATCCCTCCCTCCCTCTCTCCACTTCCTTCCCCACCCCAATCTCTCTCACAAATTTCGCATTGAAGGGCTGATCCAGGTGAAACGGCATCGCTATGAGCGGAACCCCCGACCACATCCCCTCCATCACCGAACTCCACCCGCAGTGCGTGAGAAACCCACCAACGCTGGGATGATCGAGAATCCGCCGCTGCGGAGCCCAGCCTTGGACCATCATTCCCCTCGATCTAACCCTCTCCAAGAACCCAAATGGCAGAGCCTCGTCCACGGCCGTTTCCTTCTCTCCTTCGGGGAATCTGACCACCCAGATGAAGTTCACGTTGCTGACCTCTAGTCCGTGGGCCACCTCGTCTCTCTCTTTCTTGGACATGAAATACTCAGTCCCGACGGAAACGAACACAACGGAGGATCGCTCCTTCCTTTCAAGCCATTCCACGAAGTGGTCCTTGCGATCGTGGACGGCTGAGAATTGCACAAGGGAGCCCACGGGCACCATCTCTTTCTGAACCCGGTGAGAAAAATAATCGATAAACTTGGCCTCGATATCTCTGGACGTCTTGATGAGGATGAAGTCCGAAGACCCGCTCATGCACTGCTCAACCCGTTCCAAGTCGCGCATGCCGTTGGCTGTCGATTGCCGCAGCCGGGCCAGGCCCCTAGCTTCGTGCTCGTTGATGCGGATGTCTGCCGGAAACGGGAATTCATCTCCCTTTCCGCTGGAGAGCAAGAAGGAAAGAGCGGTGGCGCCGGTGGTGTAGAACAAGACGGCGGGGATGCTAAAGTGGGAGGCTAGCTCCGGCGCCCACGGCTGGAGGAAATCGTAGATGAGCAGGTCTGGATTGAGGGTGGCGAGGATGCGGGAGAAGTAGGGTTGAGCGTGGTCGAAGGCGGTTTTGAGAGCGGGCATGAGGTGAGATGGGAGGGATTTGGTGGAGTGGTATTGGGGAGTGAGGTGTGGAGAGGGTGGAAGATGGAGAGGCACCAGATGGATGGAAGGATAGAGCTTTTGGTCCAGCTGCTCTTCGATGGATGCGAGGTTGGGAGGCGTGGAACATAGGTGGACGATGAAGTTTCGTTGCGACAGTCGTTTGGCTAGTTCTAGGAAGGGTGAGATGTGGCCATGAGCAAGCCATGGAAGCATTAGAACACGAAGCATATCGTCTTCGAACTCCCCGAACAACCGATCTCCCACCCACACAACTCATTCAAGAAGGCTGCTGATATATATATATATATATACGCAGAGCCTATACATAAGAGTGTAGAAGAAAGTAGAAACGTGAGAAAGATAGCAGCGTTCTGACAGATTACACGTGGAAAGTTGCATGTTCACCCACATCGTCTAGGAGATCGTCTATGTATGCAACAAGCGGGGAGCCGTAAGGAAGTAGGAAGATAGACACTAGACTGCTCAGAAGACGGAGATGATACGTGGAAAAAGACATCAGCTGCCGGCTCTCGCTGTCTGGACGTGCGACGAAAGCAGGATACATGGCTAGCCGAACATTTTACGAAATTTCGTTGACTTAACGAAACTCAGGCGTGAATCCGGAGGGAGCCTTTATCTCCATGCGCTCTAGTAAAAAAATAATAACTTTAAAGTTCGGGAACGAATAAAATTTTTAATAAAAAATTGTAAATAGAAGAGGTTATTAGATGTGATATAATAGGAATAATAACGAAGAGTAAATAAGATAAAGTTAAAATAGATAAATTAGTTGTGTAAAAATGGTTGAAAAGCAGGATAGTTGTTTTAGAAAAATGCGAAGAAATAATTAAAAAATAGGATAGTCGTAGAGACTGAAAAGTTTTAGATTGAAAAGTTTTAACTTAACAACTTTTACTTATTAACAAACACACTCTTAATTGTAATTCTGTCCATAAATCTTAAATATTTTGATTTAATAAAAAAATAAAAATGTTTGAGCTGAGTGGGATCAGGGCAAGCTTTCAGTGGACGTGTACGCAGCTTTACACACGGCCAGAGTATTATTATTATTATTTCTTGGAAAAAAAATCCCTCATGCCAAAGTCCAAAAATCTTAAAAATTCCTCCACCATTTGAAAAAGATCACCCTCGAAATGCGTGGGCTCGTGGTCCATAATCCCCGCCCTTTCCTTCATCGCTCCCGCCCCAAACCGCCCGCCGCAGCCGCCGTGCGCGCTTCATCCAGCTTGCGTCAGGCCGAGATAAAGCCCCCGCCGTCCATCGAGACGATCGGCGGCAGCGTCGAGCCCGAGCTGCTATCTTCCGTTGCATTCCCTGCCATCGCAGCGTCGAAACGTGTGGTGCTGGTGAGGCACGGGCAGAGCACGTGGAATGAGGAAGGCCGGATACAAGGCAGCTCTGACTACGCGGTGCTCACACAGAAAGGGGTAGCCCAGGCGGAGACTTCGCGCCAGATGCTCCTCGGCGACACTTTCCACGTCTGTTTCCACAGGTATTCGTAGGCCGCATTACCACTGCAATTGGTGGCCGGATACCCCTTCAGTTCCAGATACTTGGTTGGAAGTCTTAGAAGAGTTGGAGTGTTGTTGATTGCCAAGAATCAAATTTGGCAATTTTTTTTAAACTTGCCGCATGTCAAAAATTTTTGGTAAATGTTTCCGTCATGTAGAGTTCATTCAATCCAATCAGCCCCTGAAAATAAGAAGAAAATCTGTGATAGCAATTAGCTAAGCTATACTGAAAAATGTATGTCTGAATCTGTTAGTTTCTTAGTCATTATGTAGTCCTGAAGTAGCACTCTTACACTGATTCATTTGAAAGACATCCTGTTCTTCCTATAATAAACTTGGGTGTTTGTCTGTTTCAGTCCCCTTATTCGATCGAAGAAAACGGCTGAAATTATATGGAGCGGTCGTGCTGCGGAGATGATTCCAGAGTTCGACTTGAGGGAAATCGATCTTTACTCATTCCAAGTTGGCTTGATTCTGATCCTTCTTTTGGAATATAACTACTGTGGCTTAAGGAAGTCCAAAGAAGAATGCGTTTAAGTTGTTTTATGTTCTACTTTTATCGGCTTTGTTAATTTATTTCAGGGACTACTTAAGCATGAGGGGAAGGCAAAATTTGGTGAAGCCTATCGCCAGTGGCAGAAAGATGCTGCAAATTTCAATATCGATGGCCATTATCCCGTCAGAGAGCTGTGGTCTCGCGCCAGGAACTGCTGGAATAAAATTCTACAGCATGAAGGGAAGTCTGTTCTCGTTGTTGCTCACAATGCTGTCAATCAAGCTCTTGTTGCTACTGCAATCGGTATTATTCTCTCGCTTTTCTGTTTTCCATTTGTTGTTTATAGGTTGAGGGGAAGAAACACCATGGAGTTTTCTTTCAAATTCTTCCATGTCAATCAGGATTGGGCACCAAATACTTCAGGATTCTACTTCAGAGCAACTGTGGTGTAAGCGTGTTGGATTTTAACCCACAGCCTGAAGGAGGTTCTCCTAAAATCTGTCTTAACCGATTAAATCAGGTGAACGCACAGTTGTCTACTTTTGCATGTGTTTGCATGTTTGCTTATGTTGGTAGTTACAGAAAACTAGCCAGACTATTGGGAATAATGTGTTTGTGGATTTGCCGAGAAGATGACACCTTCAAATCCATAAAAACTATGGGTAAGGACATGACAAACTGCTCTACTGACTCACTGTAATGCGGTTTCTGATTCCTGGACGTTAAGAACTGCCTTTGAACTTACTGGATCTGTTCGACTAGGCAGATAGTGGGAGACATGCTTAGAAAGACTTCCTCGGCACACACGGCTGTCATACAAGTGTTCTGTCTGAAGCAGGCTTTCCCATATATCTCTGATTAACTGCGAGCATCTCTGATATGTGCGCACTTGGGCAGTGTTTGTTAGAACAAATTCATGGAGTATTTCAGATTATCTTTAAAGGACATATTGCCTTTTAATAAGGAGTGTTAACAGATCGGGTCGGCTGGGTTAGAGCCTAATCCTAATTCTAACTTATTCAAAAAATCTCAACTTTAATCTGTTTATTAATTTATTTGAGAGATCTCAGCTTTAATTCATTTACAACTCATTTAATAAATGGATTGATGAGTTGTTAATAAGTTGCGTATATATGTTGCAAATAAGTCAAAACCAAGCCAATTTAAAGTTAAGTGTGCATTGTTTGTAATTGTCATGGTGAATTGATTTACATCAATGTGATACATAGCATGACCATATTTTATCGGGAGAGGGGCATATATTCAATGCTTTAACACAAAGAAGGATGATGACTCAGCGAGACTGAGAGAAGGAAACATTAATAGAGATGGATAAGGGAACCATCCGAGATGGAGAGGGAGGAAGGAGAGAGTGGAGAGAGAAGGGTGGAAACAAAGAAAGAAATGAAGAGGGGGATGGTTGGAAATTGAGAGGGGGAGAAAGAGGGGAAAAGAATCTTACCAATGACACTTGCAAGTGGCAATAAGGATGATGATGACAATGTTAGAACACGGCAAAAGAGAAGACACTGTAGAGTTGAATAGGAAATTGAAACACCCTTTCTTAACAGTTGTAAACGAGTTACTAAACGGGTTAACAGGTTGTAAGATCTCAACATTAATCTATTTATTTATTTAAATGATTAAACAGGTTGGTAGATCATAAACATTTATTCAAAAATCCCAATTCAAACTCATTTATAAATAGGCTGGATAGGCGGTTTGATGGCTTGACCATCACCATGACTATGAACACCTTCTTTTGATATTGTCTCATGTTAAGACTATCCTCATGTTCACAATATTGATACATATGTACATATTAGTGACACAAAAAATATTGTATCGATTTCCTGATAAAGTAGAAAAATTAGAATTAACAATGGACCTGTGGATTTTACTCAATTTTGACCAAATTTGGTCCTGTTCTTGAATGGTGGGGATCCTCTTGCGTTCATATTTATTGAGCTTCTAAATCAAATGGATTTGAATAACTGGTTTCTTTTATAGCCGGTCCAATAATTCATGTTCGAAAATATTGCTCTATTAAATAATTTTCCCCATCGCTTGTTTCTCTAAGGGTCCTTCTCACTTGTGAATGCTTTTTAAATGACTTTTAGGCTTTTTTACAATTTTTCTTAAATGCCATGAAGCTTGTGGCAACATAATTATGTAGCTCAAATGATGCTGTTGCAGACCCCAAATTCTCCTATTGCTGCCGGGAGCTCTGCGGGTAGGAAAACCAGCAAGCGCATTGTACTCATCTGTTATGGAGCTACAGAAAACAGTCCTGAGGTATGAGAAAAGCCAACCATCAAGTGTTCGCTGCTGGATCTGAGGATTTTAAGTTCATAGTCTGTTGAATCCGTCTTCTAGCATCGCTTTCTGTTGATATGTTATTCTAGCCTATTCTGGATCTGGTTTTACAGGATAATTGTAAAAAACTTTTCTCAAAGACCTCTCTAATTTAGAAGTCTTCCATTTAAAAGAGAAATTGCTGGAAGCCATTCTTGTTGGGTTACCAAAAGCACCCTTCTCTGAACAGTTGCTTGATTTATGACATTGTTGAAATATGTTGAAAATCATGTTCTCATTCTTCTAATTTTGCCAACTCAAAGTTGTACAGGTTAGCTTACTTGATTCAGGTGATGCACACATGAATATGCTTGGTGTTATTCAGGTATTGATTTTTATTAATTGTATTGGAGAATTCAAAGCAAGAACAGTTTCCTAATGTTGTTTTCATCACTTGGTTTCAAACATACAGTCCCAGAAAACTGCAGAGCTGCTTCTTGACTTAAATGTCAGCTCTATAATTTGTAGTCCTCGAATTGCCGCAATCAATACAGCTGCAGCTATCTCCAAGGTAAGTTGTTCAGGGAAAAAAATCCATAATTATATTTGAGTTGTGGTTGATATATGTGGCTGTTGAGCAGATGGATGATCCATCAATCATCATTCATCACTTCCCTTCTAATGTATGACACTGTAAATAATTGGAGTGTTCGATAATACAAACTTACAATGGAAAACATAACCTCCAGCTCCTTTTTTCTGGATTATTTATTATCTAGAAGTTCTTTCTCCACTCAAACCTGGCTATTCTTGTTACATAGGTGCAAGAAGCTGCAGATTGCTTGGGTGCAGATTGCATCCCGCGCTATGTGGAGATAAAGCAAATGCAAGACCTGGAAGTTGAAAGCATTCTCCAACTGAGGAAGGCAATTCACTTAAAATTCAGTTTCCTGTTCTTTGTCAAACTGAATTCCCGGATTCCAATTAATTCCAACATTCTTTTAATTCATCTGTGGTTTTTCCCAGTTTTTCCCCTTCTTACTCTATCAAGGAGATCTTTCCTCTTTCTTCCAAAATTTGGCAATGGCCTGCCTTTAGAACAACTGATTACCAGCTAACAAATTTGTCCATGGCTTCTGTTTCTGTTTTATCGCTGGTTTGATAGTTTGTCAAGCATCCAGTATTTTTTCTTTTTTAATTTCTTACTGGGATGCATGAAATCCATGCTTAATCTTCTGCAAAATAAACGGAGTTGTGTGGAACTTCCGCTTGTTTTCCCCTTTGCAGGATGACACTGCAGATGCTTCAGTGGCTCCTGTGGGCCGGCTAAGCAGAGTCGAAGATGACCAAATAGCACGAGCATGGGATCAGGCTGGGAAAGCTTGGAAGTCACTGTTAAGCGAATTATCAGATGAGCCTGGGAGGGAAGACAATGTGGTGGCTGTTGCACATCCTGCAATACATGTTGCACTTATTGGGCACTGTTTGAATCTGACAGTGGAATGGATGGGAGCTTTCGACCTTGATTCTGGTAGCATAACGGTCATTGATTTCCCTGATGGGCCTGCAGGAAGAAGCGTTATCCGATGCATCAATTACACTGCACATTTAGGGAGATGGTCTATTCCTGTCACAAGACCTACAGTAGATGATGAAGAGTTCTAACTGCTGTAGCAGTACATGCTATTGTTATATAAGGATATGATTGACAGCCATGTCTCAAGACCAGGCATTGCCTCACATCCTTGCACGTCTTGCCATGTATAATTGCTCAACTGGCCCACCCTGTATTGTGAATTCAATCAACTAGTAGTCCAAATCGCCAGTTCATTCTCTATTTACTTCGTATTTTAGTTTTTCCGATTTGGGGGGTTTCATTAAAAAGGGTTGGATTGCGTTAAGAACTTCCGCTGAGAAGTGTGAAAAATAACCGAGAATAAGAAAAGAATGATTCCGCAAACCTTATAGTAAGAAAAAAAGAAAAGAAATAATGTTCAATGGATAAGAGTGATAAATAGACTTCAATGAATCAATTAGAAGGCGTGAGAAAATGGGCAAACAAAAATTTTACGTTTTTCCTTTGAAAGAAAAGCATATAACAGTTTGAAAAGGAGTAGTCTTTAGGGGATTTTTGCATTTTCCTTCCCTTTTTAATTTTTTATTCCGAGAAGAACTACTAATTTCCGTTTGGAATCTTCGGATGCATAAAAGTGCCTAAAAAAAAAAAAAGTTAAAAGAGATTTTTTGCATATATGACTATAAAATTTGATTAATATTGCATTTGCATTTCTAAGTTTATCAAAATTACAAACATGCCTATGGGGGTTGCATAAAATTACAAACGTATTTTTCTGCTAAGATGTTATTAGAATTTTTTTTGCAAAATGATGAAAATATTCTTTAAGGTAAGAAATATACTTGTAATTTGAAGGACATTTTTGTCATTTTATAAAAATCTAATGACATTATGACGGAAAGGACATGTTTGTAATTTTATGTCAACTTTGTGAATATATTTGCAATTTGACAAAGTTAGGAACATGGACTTAATATTGGTCAAATCTTTTAAGTATATATGAAAAATCACTGGTTAAAATGTAAAAATGATAAGAAAAATTGAAGGGATTAAATTGTTAAGATGTTAAAAAGGCCAAGCCACCTTCAAGAAGAAAGAAGTTAGATGGAGCAATTGGTAAAAGAGAAAAAAAAAAGAAAAAAAGAAAGAAGGGTTGATGAACTTATGTTCAACCCTTTTGTCAATAGTTGCTTAGTCCGCCAAAGTTAAACTCAATTAACCTGATTCAACTTGGTCAATTTGTGCTAGACCATATTAAGTTGTTACTTAGTCTAAGTTAACATGTGCCAAACTCAAGTTAAACTTAATCGACTAAGTTAAGTTGATTTGGTTCGATCTAGTCAACTCATTTCAAATACAATAAACACTTCATTTAAGCAAACCCTAATCTAGTTGTCACTTTACCAAAGTTAACCTCCTTTTAAACGCAATTGGACCTAGTCAAACTAGTTTACTTAGTCAAATCTAATTAATCTTGTTAATTTAGGCAAACTCAACTAAACCTAATTTTAGCACTCATGACTATTGCACTTTGAATTAAAACAAAGGGGCATTATCTTGACTAAACGTAAATGGTACGTGAGCCACTTTAGTTTGTTGAAATTATACCATCCTTTGGGGCATGAAAAAAAGCCTTTTATTTTCAAAATTTTAAAAATTGGAAATATAAAATTGCATACGTGAAAACTAAATGCTTTAGGCCTAGATATGAAATTTTTTTAAAAAAAGCTACCGGAAGTGGACCGTAGTAACTCACGTATTTGGGTTGTTGGTCTATTATTGAAGCTATGCTATCCTTTTGGCACATGGAAAAAGCTTTTTTCCACTTTAGATGGGGTTATGATATGGTGCACTAAGGTGCAAAAATATATTTTTTATATTTTTTTGAAATTTTTTGATACAACTATTAATATAGATGTATTTAATATATGTATCAATTTTTTATTATTTTTTGAGACTTTTAAATATTTATTTTTGATTTTTTTAATTAGTGATATTTTCGTAATTAATGAATTACAAAAATGCCACCGATTTTAAAAAATAAAAGATAAATATCTAAAAGTCTCCCAAAAATCATAAAAATTAATACATATATTAAATACACTTGTATAACAAAATTTTCAATAAAAAATTAAAAAAAGATCAAATGCATCCAGGTGCATTCTGTCAGGCCCGCTTTAGATGACTAAATATCTAAGGAAATGTAATCCAAGAAAGTGATAACCTTGCCTAACTGCGACCTCTTTACTAGTGGTGTTAACGGATCGGGTTGAACGGGTTAAAGCTTAATTCTAAATCTAACCCATTTAATATATCTCGACCCTAATCCATTTATTAACCCATTTAAAAAACTTCAACACTAACCCATTTACAACCCATTTAATAAACGGGTTAACGGGTTGTTAACGGGTTGTGTTTGTTACTAATTTTCATGCTAAAAATCTTTAATGAAGTCTGTAAATTTAAATAAATTAAACAATTCGAAACTAACATACCTGAATTTAATTTATTTTGGCTTGAAAACATCAGCTCCAATCTCAAGTCATCTCTTTAATGCCAATTCATGTTATAAATATTACATATATATTATAATATATTATATTAAATAAGTTATACGGGTTGAACGGGTTAAATAAACGGGTTGGACGGGTTGCGAAACTTCAACCCTAATCCGTTTATTTAATTAAATGGTTGAACGGATTGGCGGATCATAACTCATTTATTCAAAAATCTCAACTCAAACCCATTTATTAACGGGTTGAACGAGCGGGTTAACGGGTTGACCAGGACCATTAACACCCCTACTCTTTACCTCTATATTTGATACATATTCATGTTAGCTACTTAATTGCTCAAGTAATAAAAATTGTATTGTAAATTAGCTGAGTTGAAATTTAATACTTGAGCTAGCTTTTCAATTTAACCCATTCTTCTATTTCGAAAATACGTAAATTTCATCTCCTCATCTCAACTATTTCCCTGTTCTATTTTTGTATTCCAGTTTTGTTGCGTAAGCAACAGGATTGGATTTTTCAACAACGGCCTCGCTCCTCCTCCGGGTTTTACAGAGGTTTAAGGGTTCTCAGTTTGAACAAGCCTCAGAAAACACGACGAAAATGGCAGCTGCAGCTGCTGCGTCCGTCGCCCGAAAATCTCTCCACTGCTGCGCGTGGACAAGAATTGCTTCGCCTCTTCCACGCAACGAATATCCCTCCATTCTCAGAAGAAGCTTTCGGCAGTCTTCGATTTCTTCCAGGTAGTTAAAACATCCTCTTCTCTGTTTCTCCTAGAAGCCTTCAAATTATCCTTTTTTTTTTTTTTTTGTTAAAAAAAAAGTCGAGCATCATTGAATTTTGTTTTTGCTTAATCCACTGCAGATTGAAGAGAGAATCCTCCTCCTTGACGTCTCTGCTTCCCTTCTATACAGCCACTGCATCTGCCCGCTTCGTCTCGATGCTTCCGAGTGAATCAAATGCCTCAATTGAATGTACTCTCTCTCACCCTCTCACTCTCTTTACAGTGTTAGCCTGCTTGATTGCGCACCCCCCCCCCCCCCCCCCCCCCCCCCCCAAAAAAAAAAAAAGTTGCTTTCTTGAAAACTAAAGGGGATTACATGGGACCTCTGCCCGTAGCTTAGTAAGATTGACTAACTGTGAGATGCATAACTATGATTTCTCAACTATCCCAATATAAAGCTCTCAGTTTGAGTGCATCTGTTGCCATGGCTTTGCCCCTTCACCAATCAGCATTGCTGAAGGCTCTGCAACGGTCAGCATTTTGCGGCCATCGGAAATGGTGGATTTTATTTATTTGCTTAGGGACTAGAAACTTTAGCCCAAATCTGAGATTGGGAGTTTCGGCTTTATTCTGATATGTCAAATCATTGGGAGAAGGATATCTCTCCATTTGCAGGACAGGTCAAAATGTATAATTTGATTCTTAAAAACATATTATGCATTAAGAGGCAAGGAATCTCAATGACCAAGTACTCTCACTTCATGCGGTTGTCTCTAAGCACGAAATTCGTATAAGAGAAGAAAAAAAGAAAAGAGAGAGAGTCTCATTCCTTGGTTTAGCTTTTGCACGAAAGTCCCAGATTAGTTTGTCGGGACGCGTTTGTTGCTTCTAAGAAATTGATTTTTTATTGTCGTATTTGTTTAAAATAAAAGCAGAGATATAATATATGCTATAAGGATTTTTAAATGTGTTCATTTAATTTTTTGAAAACAATAGCTAAAGGAAAAAGGAGAAAATAGAGGACTGATTAGTAGAGGAAAAACTTCATAAAATAATAGAAACAGAGGAAATGATATGATAGGTTGGGAGGTAATGAATGGAAATAAGATGATTAAAGGTAAAACAGATAGGCTTTTTCAGATTAAAAAAAGAGGAATAATGATGAGGTTTTAAAAAAAAGGATTGTTGGGTTATGTGCATGCTACAAAGTCATGGGAAATGAGGAAGGAGATTTTTAACCTCTTTTACCTTATTACAAAACAAATCCTTAATGTTCCTTGTACGCAAAAGAAAAATCCTCCTGACTCACTATGAAGTATAAAAAAGAGAGGAAAACAAAGGAATGGTTTGGTGAGGGGGCAGTGGACTGGAGCATGTTGTGCAGTTCAGGTCAATGAGAAGTAGCTAATAGATCATGCAATGTCAAATTGGCATAACAAAGGTGATGGAAGGAAAATAAGGAATTGAGTCCTATCCCATTTTTCATTTGATCAATAGTGTGGGTTTGGTGTTTATTTAAACTTGCAGGTGTATTTGTAGTTTAGAATGAAAATGGGAATGGAAAGAGGGGAGGTATATGAGAACTTACAAGCTCACTTTCATTTGTTAGGATTTAGTAATGTTGCAATCTTACATTTATTAGATTTAGGGTCATTTAAAATTGTGAATGTACTGTTGAACCAAAACATATGTAAAATGTAAAACATTAAGGGCACGACATTTAAGAGCCTCAGGAATTTTATTGGATGTAATATACACGTCTGCTGGATAGCAGTTCAAATTTATCTGACTACAGACTCTGTATTCTCACTACGTTCTGTGGATTGATTATTCATATAGTATATTTGCTATCAGAAGTACTGATGTTCCTGTTATCTTGTCTTGTACTTCTTGTTCAATTTTCTTGTCTGTCTTGTGACTCTTGTCTTATCTGGCACTGTCAGAAGCACTGCCTGTGGTGCTACTTCATCCTTCCTGATTGGTTGGTTTGATTTCCTGCCTCATGTCCTTGCACTGGGGAAGCTCATCACAGCACTATTTGATATCTATGACTGGAGTGAAAATTCTCTTTTTTGCTGCCCCATCCATTTTCTGGAAGAAAAAAAAAAAAAAAAAACTAATAAAGAGTGAAAATTTTCTGTAATATTGTTTAGAATATCAGAATTTCCTCTTTCCCATGTTTCTTTGTTACATGTTAGAATTTCAAATTGTCTTTGAGTCCTCATTTTCAATGTGACAGAATTAAAGTATGGTGGTGGTATAATTGAAGCAGATTTTTTTTTTGTTTTACTGGAACATTGTAAGATGACTGCTTTACGTTTTTAACATCTTTCTGGTTAAACATCAATGCAACGTAAGTTGCAAAATAATTTGCATGAAGATTGGGTACTTCGGAGTGTACCTATATGGAATGTTATGCAAGATGCAGTGCACTATTGGGAGGCACCCACCTGGAGCATGGTCTAAGGAAAAGGAATGCCAATATACCATCAGAAGACCATATGTGGTTGAAAATTTGGGCATTACACATCTTACCATCCATACATTTTTCGTTTCAGCAAGTTACTAGGTTATGTCTTAACAACATGAAGGCACTCTCATAGAAGAGGTCCGAATGGCTTGGAATCTTGCTCACACAATATGCGGCACTTGTGCCATATTACAATCTTGAAATTTTCTGTTGTTGGTTGTCTGTAACAGGTATGGGGCATTGACTTATTTTTTTCTCTTCTGTGACAGGTAGATACACTAACTACATGAGCCCCATCTAGAAAGGGAAAACCATAGTTGTGGTGTCTCTCTCTACCTCACTTTTTTCCACCTTTGAAGAGTTTGTCAGGTTTTCAGCTTTCCAGCCCATAATTATATGCTGACGTTATCTTGCAGAAATGGGAAATTAAATCCAGAAAATGGATGTTTGGAATCTTTATCTATCGGCCTTTTTTACGTTGAGGTGGCAATGGCATGGGGTGAATTTGGAAAAGTTGCTGCTTTTACCTGTTTATGTTGAAGTTATTTTAGAGAAAAGATTGATCCTCCTGTTGCCAAGTCATCTCTTGTTTCCAGCTCTCTGCAACTGTTCAGAGGCCAAAACCTACCTGGTTAGATAACTGGGTTAGCGTTATTAATCAGTTTGGAACTTGATTGGTTGGGGCATGACATGTGAAACTCACACAACATTTGGTGGGGTATTGTTCTTTTACTTAATTTACTCAGCCCCTCCATGGTTTACTTAATTTACTCAACCATCGAAAGAAGTGGGGATCTACATACACCAATCACACTTGAGTAATTAGCCGCTACAGATGTATAATAGATATAAGCTTTTTTTTTTTTTTTTTTTTGTGAAGAATCGTTTACCCTAGACCCATCCAATCAACGGTTTATTATAATTAGCGTAATGCATCTTATATTTAAGTACTATAGTACTGTTTGGCATCATACCTGCAACCTCTAGAATAGTTTTCAACTACGAAGTTGGTAGTCTTGAAGTAAACAACAGCAAACAAATTAAATCGAGGTCATGTTTTTGAGTATTTTAGGGTATACGTCGCTTGCATGTTGCTGTGTATATGCTAGTGCCCCATCTCATCATCCCATCAACTGCATTGAGAGAGATTTGATTTGCGCCTATCAACTCGACCTCTTCCGATATATATAGTTCCAGTTAAATAGAAGCCTAGTCAACCATGAACTGAGATTTATTAGACAGAGAGTGAATCTGTTATTATAAGCCAGCGACCAAACGTCGAGCATGTATGTAATTGCGTGACCCCCATCATGCATTATATTATTTTATATTCTAATCTTAATTATTGCCTTATGCTATTGCAAATGTAGCTACTTGCTAAGTCTTTTAAGTGGCCGTTCTCATCGTCGTCAATATAGTTCTTGTGGCGACGGTTGAGCCATAAACTCACAGCTGGCTAATCTGGCCTTGTCGAGTTACAACATTATTTACTAATAAAAAATCTGTAGTATTATATTATTTTAGCCTAAAAACTACATCAAATCAGTCCTTTCAATTTAACCCTGCGGTTGAACTGGTTGGACCATAAATTAG
Organism: Annona cherimola; assembly: GCA_030490835.1. Classification (NCBI taxonomy): domain Eukaryota; kingdom Viridiplantae; phylum Streptophyta; class Magnoliopsida; order Magnoliales; family Annonaceae; genus Annona; species Annona cherimola. The sequence continues at coordinate 12,683,332 of CM059977.1, read as the reverse complement.
CTGAATACTAAATGAGTTCAACCTCGGGTCCAGTTTTAATAATATTGGATTAGATCGTGCATGAAGTCGATCTGGTATTGATCGAGTTATGAAATTGGAGAGGGTAATTAAGTCAGCTACGCTAATTATCACTTCTCTAAAACTTTTTTTTTTTTTTTTTAAATTGTGTAACCCAAAGCAACTGAGAGAGGATAATTTCAGGGGAAAGATAAACGAGACAATTACAGTTATCCAACTTCAAACCCTAAAAGTCTCGTCCTCTACAACTTTACCCACACTAATGTTATCCACGCGGTAATTTGAGGGGTGACACTTCTCTAACATGTAAAAGCCCTCAAAATGCTCTAGATGATAATAAGTTCCATTAATTTTTCTGTACGCACAGTTTCCACTAGAAATTAATTAAGGGCATGTTTGGAAAATTTTAAAACTTTTCAAATTGGAACTTTTAATCTCTATCAATCGAGTATTGCTTGGTTGGTCACGGTGTGAAGCGACAAGGATGTGGTAGCGCTGTGTCATGGGTTCAAATTCCATATGGGGGATTTCGACCTGAATTTTAGATGAGTGCATTTGTTCTCCTTTAAATTTAAAAACAGGTAGGAGCAGCTGATCTCCTTTAATAAATAGATAAGAGTTTGTTATCTCCTGAGTGAATAAACTTGATTTTAATATCATATTTTAGGATGTACAATATCAATAAAAAAAACTTTTGACTCTCTACCATTATTCCATTTTTAATCATTTCTTCACATCTTCCAATGTAACTATCTTATTTTTCAATTTTTTTTTATATAACTAACGTATCTTTTTAACTTTATTCTCTTTACTCTTCATTATTATCTATATTATATCACATCATTTTTTATCAGTTCAAAAACTTTTACACTACAAATTTTATCACTTTTAGACATACCCTAAATCACCTTATTTTACTTTCACAAAAGACGAGTGACATGAATGAATACGTAAGAGGTAGGCTTGGAAGTTTGACCTAGAAGTGGGCCAGATATTAAAATATATGTGCATATAAGTAAGAAAGAGAAAATATATCGCAATCACCAAGAGCAACAAAATGAGATAATCAAGTCTAAAATACATCGTTGGCCCCGGGATTCGAGGCCTTAACTAGCAAAATCCATAGAAAATAATTAATGGGATAGTGGGAAGTTCTTGGAAAGCATGCAGGAGAATTAAGGATCATGACTGTCTCAAAGCTAGAGAATCAATTCATGTGCAGAAAGCTGTATATAGCTAGTTAGTTGACATGCAACTCCATAGACTTTCCCGGGTCCGATTCCGATGGGGGACTGTTATTTTCCGTTAAAAAATAGAACTAAGGGCACTGTCCCTTTTTCACATCGTTAGTAGAATATACGGCGAATATGAGTACGATTATATTTTATTATTCCGTATCGATGGTCTACTCCGTTCAAACTATATGATATCCTTTATAACACTTACATGTTTTTGGCCAAAGAAGCATTAAATCAATTAAGGAATATCTACCCTTGTTCTACGTAATTTTCTTCATTTTTAATATTTTAATAGTTGATGAAAAATCTACGTCATTTATTGTATTTAACACCATTTTTATTATCATAAAAACTTTTTCATTTGTCTAGTATCACTATATACGGGATTCATCTATAAAGATGTAAAATCAATATAGTAAAATAATTTAATCATAATTATCATTTTTAAAATAGTATTTTTAACATCTAAACTATATAAAATATTACTACTATATAGGTAAATGATTCTATAGAGTATTATTATATTTTAGAACTTTCTCTAAATATACTTCTGCTATGTTTAGTCCTATTTTCAAATATACCTATAGCGTTTACAAATTTTCAAATATACCCATTATATTTATATTTAATCCAAAAATACTCATTTTGTAAAAAACCATTAGTTAAATTTTTTTTTAAAAAAAATACTCTTGTTATGCTACCATGGGTGTACCCTAGTGGTAACTCATGTTGGCCCATTGTTGGCTAGCTCTGAGTTGGACTCTCTCCTCCCCTGTTTAGGTGGTGTGAGAGTTTTTCAATTTCCTTTCCTTGGTGGAGGTATTTGCAGTTTTTCCCCTTGTGTGTGGTGTTATTGAAAATTTTCTTCAATTGTGTAAGAATTATGAATGTATTTGAATGTAACATGAGTTGTCATAATGTATATAAATACCCATCAAAATAATAGCATTGTTATAAAATAATAAATAACAAAATGACGTAGAAACAAAATAAAATCAAGACTCTTCTAATTTATAAGTCATGTGCAATTACGACATCAATAAGTTATGACATTCGATTTTTCCAATTTCATCCTAAATTTGAAGGACATATTTGTAATTTCATAAATTAATTACTAGCCTTAACTTACATAATGAGCATTTTTGGATTACATGCAAATATGATGAGTATATTTGGAATTTTAAAAAATTACGTGTATATTCCGGAGTAGGGTCAAATGTAGTGAGTATATTTAGGAAGAACATTACATTCTAATACATATGTAAATAGATTTAAATATTTTTCCTAATTTACAAATAACTATACCTATTTTTGAGCAAATATGACCCATACATAGCGGTGTTAATAATCATAGTTAACCCATCAATCTGCTAGTCTAACCTATTTATAAATAAGTTTGGATTGAAAATTTTTGAATAAATGAGTTATAATCTGCTAACCTGTTCAATCATTTAATTAAATAAATGGATTAGAGTTGAAATTTTATAATTTGTTAACCCATTTAAGCTGTGTAATCTCATTTAACCTGTTTAACCCATTAAAGTTATACATAGAAATGTAAAACCCTTTGGTTATTTTTATTTTTATTTTTTCATCACTGCCTTAATTCCATTTTCCTGTTACTACCCTATTTCCATTTTTCTTGCGCAAAAAACATCTCTTCATCTTTTCCTGCAAGATTATCATACGCAAAGTCTCGGTCTTTAGGTCGTTCGCTATACAACCCGCCAACTTGTTTATTAAATGAGTTAGGGTTGAGATTTTTTAAATGGATTAATAAACAGATTGGGGCTGTGATATTTTAAATGGGTTAGGATTAGACTTCAACTCATTCAACCTGACCCGTTAACACCCCTACTTGTACATATATAGTAAAACTTGATTTTTAGATTAATTACAACTAAGCCTACATGTTTATAAAAAAATAAAAAATACATTTTTTGGCTGGATGCATAACTGCCCCAGTGCGCTCAACCACAAAATCAAGGCTCTTAATGATTTAAAAATGGAACTATAGCATAGTTAATTACTTTTGAAGTGAAATCATATATTTGCATAAAAACTATTCATAATTAACCTAGGTTAAACAGAATTAACACAAATTTCATGAAATCAACTCTAAATATCTAGAGTTGGTAGCCGTTGACAGCCATTAACCAGAATTCTCCTAGATTAACTTGGATTAATAAGAATTAATAGGCTTTAGCAAGAATTCATCAAATTAGCTGTAATTAACTGAAATTACCTAGGATTAACTTGAAATAACTACAACTCTAAATAACTACATGATGGCAAAATGGACAATGGGTCAATAAGCAACCATTTTCCATTAATCTTTTCTACTAAAGATGGGGTGCATGAATGTTGATCGTGATTTTGTGTGTCAACAGTAGCGTTGTCTCTATTACAATCCAATACAGTAAAAAAAAGTGTGTGACACCCTGATTAATATTGACCTTAACCATTTTTCAAGCTTATAAGCTATTGATGTTAGCTTTTCCTTTTATGGGGTAGTTGGATCATCACCTCAAGCTATGTATCTAAAGGAAATTGGAAAGATCCATTCACATTCTTTTAGATAAATGAGGCATTTAATTAGTTGGTATTGATCAAGGTTGCTTGTTTGGTATAGTGGAATGAGATGAAGATACTGAATGAAAAAGTGTTTTTGTGTCATAAAATTTAAAATAATGTATTGAGAACGAAAAATTGTATAAGAAACAAGAAAAGTAAGTGTTTTTGTGTAATGAAATTTAAAATAATGTATTGAGAATGAAAAATTGTATAAGAAACAAGAAAAGTAAGTTGTTATGTATTGTAAAGAAGAAAAATGTTCTTAAAAAATAAAATTTTTATATGATCCAATCTTAAAAATGTCAACCACTATATGGTTTTTACCAGCCATTAATATGGTGTCCATAGAATGGATGGCAAAAATAGTTTAAATCGGACATCCGTACCAGATACGTATATCATAAATTGGATTATGATTTTGTCGTTGTTGTTGGACGTGGTTGAAGATTAGGATAGTTGCGTTAATTTTAGTACTTCAACATATTTCCTCTTCCAAACTACAGCGTTGAAGTGAGTAGAATTCCGTATCCGTTGCCCCACGCCAACCGGATAAGCTCTTTTGCTACAAAGACAAGTTTGTCATCTCCTGTCTTGACTCTTGCAACGTTAGTGCATCGAAACTTGCACGAGGACGAGTGGACGACTGTACATGAGATATTACGCACCTGCGCTATTTCATATGGACAAACTCAATGGGACATGACTTTTTTTTTTAATTTGTTTTCCAAATTGTGGTCTACATTAAAGTGTATTAGAAACTAAACTCTTTTTTATTTGCAGTTATATTTTGTAACAACTGATATTACAGTCAAATATCTTCACAATCATCGCACCGTGAAGGACCTTTATAACCTTTACACCGCGGAGAGACTTTTTTGTAAAGACCCCCACTCAAGGGAGAATTTATAAAACCCTCACTTTTTTAGGGGGAAATCGAGATTAATTTACCTACTGCTGTGGGGATTCGAAACACCATTGCCTCCACTGGATGTTTGATACTAAACTTGAAATGTAAAAAAAAAAAAATATTACAAAAATAAAGATGAGAAGTAAAGAAAATAAAGTTAAATAAATAGATTAGTTGTATAGAAATAATTGAAAAGTAGGATAGTTGTATAAGAAAATGTAAATAAATAATTAGAAAATAAGGTATTTGTGGAGAGTGAAAAAATTTAGTTTTTAACTGACATCCTCTTAATTTATTATTTTAAACTTTTGATAATTAAAAAATGGTATGTGCATGTTTTCCTCTTTTTATTTTCATAAAATATAATATATTGAAAAATAACGAACTTGGTATGAAGTGGGATCTAAAATGAATGCACAATTTGAAGAAAATGAAAAAAGATAACATGGCCCCATGCGTTTAAGGTGCTGTTTGGTAAAGTGAATTTTAGGATAGTTTGGGAAATTAAAAAGAAAATATTTTTAAAATTATGTGAATAATATAATATGATCTAGATAAATTTGGAAAAAATGGAAAAAATGATTGAAATATTGAAGTAAAGCGAGAAAAAAAGATGGGTAGATAATTAAAATGTGAAATAATTTATGTGAGAATGAGCAACAAAGGCAGAAAAGTCATAAAAAACTATAGTTGCGTTTGTTAACATGCATTCCTCGGGTGAGACGAGGATGTGAGAGGGGTGCAGTTTCCATTGATTAATCAATTAATAAAGGTGTGTTTGGCAATTGACAAAAAATGTCAAGTTAAAACTTTTCAATCTAAAACTTTTCACTCTCTACGACTATCATATTTTTTAATCATTTTTTCATATTTTTCTATACAATTACCCTACTTTTCAATCATTTCTACACAATTATCCACACAACTAACCTATCTATTTTAACTTTATCCTCTTTACTACTCATCATTACTCTTATAATATCACATCATTTGACAACTTTTACTCTCCAAAACTTTTAGGGTGTGTTTGGTTGGAGGTAAAACTTTTGATGAAAAATTTTTTGAGTAGAAGTTGTCAAATCAATGGAAAATGATGTGATATAATAGGAGTAATGATGAGGAGTAAAGAGAATAAAGTTAAAATAGATAGGTTAGTTGTATGGGTAGATGTGTAGAAATGATTGAAAAATAGGGTAGTTTGTATAGAAAAATGTGAAAAAATAATTAAAAAATAGAGTAATTATGGAGAGTGAAAAGTTTTAGTTGGCACTTTTTTGCCCTAAACAAACACACCCTTACTCATTATATTTTAGTTTCTAATCCTTACCTTATTCCATGATCCTCACGAAATTCTGAAAAGGATGAGATCTTATTTTTTTTTGGATAAGAGGATGAAATCTTTTTAAGATGGATTGTACTGATGGATCTAAGTCATCATGATATCTTGTTATTGCTTGACGAGACAGCAACACCCGGCTCCCAAAAAGGCCTGACGCCTGAAAAAAAGTGGTGGGCCCGCATCCGTCCCGGGCCACTGTTTCATCAATCTGATCAGCTCACGGCTTTAATTAGCTGGCTAGCTGTTTACAAATATAGGTGTAACGTTGCTTTTAGACATGACTTGTGCACGTGGGACACATGATTTGGTTGGCTGCTGCTTCTCCAACCATTAATTTGATAAGTCTGCAGCTAGCCTACTAGCTCATCCTCAGCTACCGAATTTTTTGAGAATTCCATGATATATTCCAATCTACATATGATATATCCTTTCCTCATTTATTTATTATCTTGACCACCTCATTTATTTATTTATTTCGATTTCTTCATGAGGAGGTCCTTCTTAGATTATTATCTCTCTCTTTTTACAATATTGTTGGACATTATTAATTATTCTCCATTAACGCGTTCGATTCCGGAATTTGCAATTTTTTAAAATTTACTTGTTGTTTTAAACATAATGGTTGAAGTTGGTTTTGTCAAATCACTCCAATTGGAATATTGCTCTATTAACTTATGTCTAACAAACTACTTTTTAAAACGGAAAATCGGACTTTAAAAAAAAAAAAAAAAACACGAAAGAAAAATTTCACCACCTGGACCTCAGCGTTCGCGTCCATGCCTGTGCATTGATGTATAACATCACCCACCGCATTCAATTCACGGTGACGACACATTCATAGCCGATCATTACAACAAAATATCATAATAGCAGCAGAATTTTAGTCGCTTTTAATGAATTGCATATATCTCATCGTCAGAAAATCGCAGCCATTCCTTTGCATATCTTGGACGTCGGATGGGATGAGACCAATGGTCTAGCTATCCGTGGACCCGGACATACCCGGTTCTCGACCGCACTCATCCCTGCTGCCCATGCCTTGCCTGGCCTTTCATTTTTAATATGTGCGCCCCACTGGGGATGGCCCGCGGTCCACCATCATCAATCCGAGAGACATACAATATCAATATGTCTGCCTCCACAAATTCCACTTGCAGAGCAGTTATGGTCCTTACGGACAGTGAGGAAGCATCGGCAATTTGGCTGCTGCTGCTACCTTCCTATTTTACTTTTTGTCTTTTATTTCCCATGAATTCGATGAGAGTTATGAACATATCTAAAGAGCAAACATTTGCTATTTTGAGTTCCATCGTGTGGGCCGAGTGGTTTAGCGGTCCACACCATGGACATATTTCTCAAATACGGATTTTAAGAGAATTTAAAATAATAGTCCACATTAATGTAAACATGGTAGCTGCCGAAACCAGGGCATTTTTTTTTCTGACAGCAGATACCCAGGCATTTATTGATTCGATCTGTCCGGTTGTTGCTGTTGGTTTCATTTTTACCTGTATGTTACAAATCAACGTCGAAATCTCATCTCATTCAGATGAAATTGTCGGATGGAAAGACGTGCAATGATGGTAGTATTGTCTCAGACAGATCATGGGCACCGCCCCTCATGCCTTTAGATGTGCCCTCATATTGAGGATGCATCGTGTGCTTTGAATGTCGGCCTACCGTAATATTGATTAAGTTAGGGCTTATTTCAAATTATACAATATTTTTAAATTGAATTCGTATTCGGGATGAAAATGTAATCATGTGTATTATACATAAATAAATTTGTGTTGAAAATTAAAAAAACTATCTTTAAAATAATAATACAAATTTAATTTTCAAGAAGCTTTGTATCGTTTAAAACATACTACTAGTGCTTGTATTTTATACACAAGGTTCACCCAAAGGACATTGCATTTCCGTGGAAAATATTTGATCGACAAAAATTAAGTGCATTACAGATATCTTTAAAAGCATATGTATATTAATGTCTATAGAATAAGAGATGATGTCAACCTAATAATTTTTTTGAAAATAAAAAGGATGATTAGGAAAATTAGATCTGTACATTAATTTAGTTATGAAAAAAAGAAATAATTTTCAAATGAGATCTAAATATTTAATTCTTACATGTACATCACATCTTACCTTAAACTGAAAATACAACCAATAAAATTCTCTTTCGCTTATAGCATGCTATAGTAGCCTCATGTCTCCAGGGCTCCTATAATGTGTAGAACTTTTAATCTGGGTTGAGCCAAGAATTTCAGATGATCGGAGTCCTTCTTTTCTATCTTAGGGGGTGTTTGGGGATAAGTAAAACTTTTAATAAAAAATTTTGTGTGTAAAAGTTATTAAATTAGTAGAAAATGATGTGATGTAACAGAGATAATAACGAGAAGTAAAGAGAATAAAATTAAAATAGATAGATTAGTTTTATTGGTAGTTGTACAGAAATGATTGAAAAGTAGGATTGTTGTATAAGAAAATATGAAAAAAATAATTAAAAAATAAAATAATTATAAATAATAAGAAATTTTAGATTAAAAAGTTTAAACCTAACCATTTTTGCAATTTATCAAACACACCCTTGATACCAAGGTCAAAGAAGGGAAGCTGGCTTGGCTCCTCTACAGCGCCGATCTTGAGCGAGTCAACTTGTTAAAACTTTAATGCAGCACTGAAATTAAAAAAATCAGTTGTTAGCAAAGAAAATGACGGATTTGACATGCGTGCGTACTTCTTGCTCTAATGGCGATCACGGTAATTTTCGATATCAATCTGCGCACGTGTATCTAGTCTCAGCCATTTGATATCATCTGTTCAGCACGCGCCCTGTAAATGGCATTAAGATACGAAGGGACGGCCGGACGGCTTAATGTAAGAAGTCGACATCTATGGCCGGGTCCCTTCTCAGAACCGGTTCAGTGCATGGATGCATTTAGCAGGGTGCGTTTGTTTGAGTTATAACCATGTCAACCAAAACTTTTCAATCTAAAACTTTTCACTCTCCTTAACTACTTTATTTTTTAATTATTTTTTTACATTTTCCTATACAAACTACCCTACTTTTCAATCATTTTTACACAACTATCTATACAACTAACCTATCTATTTTAACTTTATTCTCTTTACTTCTCATCATTATTCTTATTATATCACATCGTTTTCTATCAATGTGACAACTTCTATCTCAAAAACTTTTCATCAAAAGTTTTACCCCCAACCAAACACACCCTTAATGCAATCGGGTTGTACTTCACTTATTTTTTTTAATAAATTTTTTTGTATGATATTGTCGATTTAAGTGGATTTAACGTATGTATTTAAATTATTAAAAATATCACTAGTTTTTAAAAATTCAAAAAAAATATTTTAAAATTTTCAAAACTAGTAAAAGTTAATACACATGTTAAATATACTTAGATTAACAATTGTGTAAAAAAAATATAAAAAATAAGTGAAGTACACCTAGGTGCATTATTTAACCGTTTGATTATCCTATTCTTTATATTATTATTTCCATATGTTTGCATATAACAATCTTATTTATTTTATTTATTCTAATCATCGCCCCTGTTACAGTACACCATTACTCATTTTTTCAAAATATTTTCTGAAATTTTTTTCTAACATTTTTTTGCCTAGCCAAATATGTGGAGACGACTCGACCTACGGTTACGTACCCGAGTTGCACTCCCGTGCATTACTACCCAGCCAACCCCACCCAAACCAACCCAGCCAAGTAATTATTTGCAGCTAATTATTTAAATAGAGTTGTTTCCAAACAAATGGATTTGATTTCCGTTGCTTAATTATCTTGCCTGTCCATCTCTCTCTCTCTCTCTCTCTCTCTCTCTCTCTCTCTCTCCATCCATTAATTTCTTATTATTCAACACAACCGAAAACCCGTCTCCAATCTTCAGAATTTCCACACTTTTTTTTCTGTATTAAAGATTGGAAAAGGTAAGATACCCTCTTCGCCGCTCTCTCCATCGGTCTCTCTGCTTCGCAGAAGAAAATCCAGTCAAGAAGATATATCGTTTCCTTGCTCTCTCAAGTCCTCAACAGCGACATGCGAGATTTGGTATCTTGCTTCAGCGAGCATGCCATCAAAGTGTCGGACACGGCCTGTTCCAGCTCCTCAGCAGCGCAACCGCCGTCCATCCAAAACACTACTGTCAGCTGCCTCTACCGATCCACCCTCTCCACCCAGAAACGCCTTCTCACCACCGTCACCTGGTGCAAGAATCTCATGGGCAACAGCATCACCATCAACGTCCTTTCCTCCGACAACGCCTCAGACAACCCCAAGGTCATCGACCCCAATTTCCGCCCCATCTGGAAGAAGCGAGGAACACGATCTTTCCATTCCAACGCCGCCAAGATCGAAATCTTCTGGGACCTCACCGCCGCCCGTTACGACGCTGGCTGCCCGGAGCCCATAGATGGCTTCTACGTCGCCGTCATCGCCGACTCCGAGCTGGTGCTTCTGCTCGGGGATGCCTACGAGGAGTCCCACGCCCCCATCGCTGATTTCACCATGGTGGCCCGCAAGGAGTATGTGTTCGGCAAGGTCCACTACTCGGCCAAGGCCCGGTTCTTCGACGGCGGCCCTGACCACGACATCTCCATCAAATGCAGGGGAGAAAACGGGCTGCTGAGAGAGCCGGAGCTGTCTGTGGCGATCGACCAGAAGAAGGTGGTGCATGTGCAGAAGCTGCAGTGGAAATTCCGGGGGAACCAGACCATTTTCATCGACGGCTCGCCCATCGACTTGATGTGGGATGTTCACGGCTGGTTCGTGAATCCCGTTTCTGGCTGCGCTGTTTTCTTGTTCAGAGAGAGGAGTGGGTCGGAGAGCAGGCTTTGGTTGGAGGAACAGCTGCTGCAACCCAAAGGGGAGGATAGAATCGGTTTTTCTCTGTTGATCTACGCCTGTAGATCCCCCTGATCAGTATTGCTTTTAATTGATGGGTTGGTAATCAATCAATCAATCCCCTCATCTTGCTTTTTTTTTTTTTTTTTTTCTGTTTTGTTTTGTTTTGTTTTGTTTTGATCTTCTCTTTTTGGATGCATGTGTTTAAAAAAAAAAGAAAAAGAAAGGATTATTATTTAGTATCTTGTTTCTTGGAATGACAAAATGCAAGCTGGGGAAGAGACAAAATAGCTGATTTGAGTTGTGAGGCAGGACAATTGTAACAGAAGGAAGTTAGATATCAAAAACCACCCACCCCCTTTTTTGGGGGTTCTCGGCTCTTCGATATCTAGACCCAACTAAGGTTTCTGCCAATTCTCTCATGGAAAGGAAAATCCCGAAAAAAAAAAAAGAAAGAAAGAAAGAAAGAAAGAAAGAAAGAAAGAAAGAAATGACATGAAGAATGACGACTTTAGGGCACGAATGCATTTTTTTTTCTTCTGTGTTTTAAAATTTCTGCTGGTTGTGACTTGTGAGTTTGACAGCGATGCAAAAGTGGCGTGGAAGTGGGTTTTATTTCGGTTAGGGATGTATACCTACCGTTTTTAGCTTCTCCACCTGTACTTTTGTCCCTACTTCGGAAACGTAAGCATTGCATTTAGATTTTAGAGTGGACCAACGGATAAAGTCATTGTAAGTTGGATTAAACTGCCATTTTTATTCCTATAGATTACTTTTTTTGTGAGTACTTACAATCAGCTTAATTGGTATTACAAAATTCATATAATATTCTAGTAAACATTTAAGAATGTCACTAAATTCTTCATTCAATAGATACTTCTACAATAATAATGGAGAGACTAATGCCATCACTTGAGGAAATAAATGTTCCAAGCACAAGTACAGATGACAAGCATCCAACATTAAAAGAGCATGTGAGAGACAAATGTCTTCGTCAACTGAGCTAGGCTTGGTTGGCTTTCTCCTACAGATTACTTGAGTAACATGAATTGCAAAAAATGTTAACAGTTAACATTTAAAAGGCGAGGGTATTGAGCCCAATGTCTGCATTAGTGATTGTAGTTGGTGTCTCATTTTTGGCTTCCTGCCTGCAACTTAGTTTCGATCCGGGATAATAGTTGTTTATCACATATTTCAAGAGTGTCTTTTATAGACTTGAAAAGTTGGAAAAAAAGAGAGTGCTTGAGTGAATCAGTTGTAGAGATAAGAAAGAATGAAAAATAAAGATGAGATATTATGTGTATGAAGTCTGTGGCAAACAAATTGATGAAAAGACCAAATATTTTAATTGCGTTTTGTGAATTATTTTGTCTCGTATGGTTGTCTTGTTTTTGGTTGGTGACTTGTACCACAAAATATATCTTATAATAATAATGAGTTAAAATTAACTACTAATGAAATGATTACGAGGTTATTATTATTATTCTTTATCCTTTTCTAAGATGAGACAAATAGAGAAAATTGATTTTGCTTTTCATTTAGGCTTTTCTTGTATTGCCTTTAATGGCATTAAATAGAAAGTGATTAAATAAATAAATAACTGTAAAATAAACAACTATTTTAATAAAAAAGAATTTAATAATAGAAAATATAGGATAGGATGATTATAGAATTTTGGAGAATACGTAAATGCAAAATTAAGTAAGGATGAGATTGGAAAAGGCTATTGAAAAGACCCTTATCGCATCACTTTTTGTGTTTTTATTAGTATTCATAAATTATGACAAGTGATATTATAATTAGGCACATTTATAATCCTTAAACTATGAAGGTAATGGATAAATATCCCCATATCAGGGGAATATGTAAATACTTCCAAATCAAGAGGAATCTGTAAATATTCCTAAACTAAAGAAAATTGCAAATTTATTCCTAAACCAAAGGAGACTCGAACAACGGTCTTGTGGGCAAATATGCCACCACTGCCAACTTACTGGGGGCATTTTTTTGATTTTTTAATATTACTATAAAACGTGATGACAATTAATTTGTAGTCCATCTATGTCATCATCAACTTCTTATTCCAAGTGTCCAACAGACTCAGCTGGCTGCAGATCACTCCAGTTCTTTGTATTTATGAACCTTAGATGGTGGAAATTCGACGTTTTTTTTTTTAAAAAAAAAGGGGAGATAAGATGTGACATCTTAATCAACAACAGCTTCCTTCAACAAATACAAGTTTTTAGAATCAAAGATATTGTGACTTGGACACGCTACATTTTCTTGAAATAAAATAAAAACAACGAATACATTACGCCGAAGACAAAACTTGGAAATTTTGACTACTAATCAAAGTCTGCCCAACTCGTGTGAAATTTACATATGATAGTATATATTTTCTCACAGCCTAATTACTTTTTTAACTCGAAAACGACTGACGAAGTTTTTTTTTTTTTTTTTTGTAATTATTTTGTATCTATCCTGTCTTTGTGATGACGGTTACTGAAAAAATCCATTGATTCTTAGTTTATATGTCGATATCGAGTAAAAAATTAAAGCTATTCCCTTCACCTTAATCTCCGGTGCTTTACATTAAAACATAAAATAAAATAAATAAATCTCCGGTGCTCGATTTCTACATAAAATTTGAGGCCTCAGTCAGACCTCCAGTCCAGTTACTTTGGATTAGTCCTTGGAGACATTTGTAGATAGTTTTGTCATGAGGTAAGTAATTTAGAACTTATAAAGTGTTTGAAAAGTGATAAAAAAATTTAATGGAAAATTTTTTGCTTAAAAGTCATTGAAATGAAAGAAAATGATGTAATATGATATTATAATATGAGTAATGATGATGAATAAAAAGAATAAAGTTAAAATAGATAAATTAGTTGTACGAATATATGATAATTTGTCTGGAAAGATGTGAATAAATAATTAAAAATTATAGAGAGAGAAAAAATTTATTTAAATTAAACAGACCCAGTCTTCTCTTTCTTTTTTTTTCCCCAAAAAAAAAAAAATCTTACACGAGTATCTTAATTACCATTGTAACAACAAGAAAAGGAATTTTTGTTCACAAGAGCGAGGAATGTCGTCTTACTTAAGCCATCCATCTTAAATGCCTGCACCTGTGGGCTTTTCTGTTTGGTTGGACCACTCACTTGCAGCAGCATTTCAAGTGGGCTCCCTATTTATTACAGTCTAAATTTGTCCGTGTCGAAGCACCACTCCAGCTGGGCAACATCCCTGTCCTTCTCTGCTTCTTCTCAAAATTAATATATCGAAATCTATCTTTTACAATCATATTTATGATAATTAAATTAATTCGTAAACAGGGTAAAATGGGAGTGAACTCAAGTTATCAAGCCCCTTATGATTTGGTTGATCAAGTAAGGTTAAGATGAAATACTTATAAATGGAATTAAGGCTAAGCTGAACTTGATCGCCTTAAATGGGAGGTTATTTTAAAAAAATGATCGAAAAGTATAATTTTTTCTAAAAAATAAGCTGACTTAATTAGATAATAGTAAGGATTACAAGTAAATATTGTAAAAATAAAATAGATATGGTAGCTTTTTGGAAAAATATAAAATGTTATAAATACAAATAATAATGAAAAAGTGATAGTTAAATGGTCAAATTATATTTAAAATGCGCAGGAAAGAAAATAATTCTTTTCCTTTTTTATAAATACCAAAAGTACCCTAAATTAATATGAAATTTTTTTGTTGTCTTGGATCTTGATTACGCTATCAAGTGTAATTTTTTGTAGCTTGTAACGAACATAAAATTTTAATTAAAAGGACTTGAGGGGGACTGAGGGAGTACTTCCTTCTTCCATGCCACGTACGTTGGACGGTCCAAGTCATGCGTTGCGGGCATGAACATTCCAAAGGTCCTCCTATTTCCCAAAACTTAAAAGTTTAGCAAGTCAAAAGAATCTAACATAGAAAATTACCAGTATTTCAACTGTACCCGTCAATAATTATTTCCTTCCCCTTAAATTTTAAAATTTCGAACTAAAAAAAGAAAATTGAAGAAATGATTCATGTAAGGGTGGGAATTAACCCGAACCTGGCCCAATCCGTTTTTAGCAAAGTATAATCAAAATGCTTTTTACACGGTACAAGATTGATTAGAAATTTTGACTTAAATTCAAAAATAAGTTCGAAATGTGCCTACTATGTATGGATCTGTGCCCTACATATATTAATTTGTTAAAAATTATAAGCCCGTTTTTAAATTTTATTATTATTATTTTCTTTCAAAATTTTTGCATTTTTTATAATTAATTATATAAAAAACAGAAGAATCAATTTATCTAGAAAACAATATAAGAATAAAAAAAATTTACACATATACATATAACTCTTAAGTATAATTGTATATTAACTTATTTTAATAAAATTATATATATTTTCTTATGTTTTGTTTTAGTAATGATGTGTTTTTAATAATTAGTATAATATTAAAGCATAGATGTATCTTTATGTTTGATAGAAATATAAATTCTTAAAACTATCTTATTTGATTGTATATGAATTCTTAAAATCATCTTATTTGTACTTTTTATCTGAGAAGCTATCTCGAAGCTAGTTCAATATCAATCCAAAATTTATCTTGGGACTCTAAAAAAAAACGAGAGTCAAACCAACATAGTCTCAACCCAGTGTAAAAATACAAACAAATAAAAATTTTAAAAAATAAGATCTGTATTGGAAAAACCTTGACCCCGTACGACATGCATTTCTAGTAAGCTCATTTGTTAGTACATTTTCCAAAATTTTTTTTTTGATTAAAAATGCTAAAAATGCTTAAATTTATTTATTTATTTTTTTAAAAAAGGAAAGTAGCGTGCGTCTGCGTCACCAGGAACGCGTGAAGGTGCGCATGCGTCGCTGCTACACCTAACTCGAAAACTATCGCCCTAGATATTGGTTTCGTCATCGGCCGGCACTGGCTGCTCGTGCTCCCCGTGAATGCTCATGCGCATGTACTTGCAGCCATAAATAATAATCATAATAAACTTGGCAGACTTATTTCCTCAGCTTCAGCACAGACGTGACATCGTCTCCCCAAAGCAATGCACATCCACTTATTTCGCCCCATATCACCCATCCGTCGTTTTCCCCCGTTAAAAAAAATAATAAAATTCTGATTGGAGGACAACATTCAAGATTATCATGTTTGGAGTCATTTCACTTTTATCTAAAAAATGCAGCTAATACAATTTCGAATTACGCATTCAAGCTTCCGCATCCCAAAGCATGAGTTCCGATGGCAATATTCCACCAGAGTATCCAGTGCAAGTATGCTCCCATACCATCCCATAGACTCGTGATCCAAGTTCCAACTACCAAATTCATGGGCGGCAAAACCTGCGGCTGGGTTGCTTCCCGCTTTTTGATTCTTTTCCAGTGGCCCACGCCCATGTGTTAGGCCATGCGCAACACGTTTGTCTGGAAGGGACGCACGTTTCAAACATCTAAGCGATTCACAAGGAGCAGCGGCAGGCAGCTCGACTAAGTACTTGGATAGAGTGCCGATTTTCCTTACCGCACATACGTGGTTAGCAGGTTTATATGAAATTATTTCTAGAAATTTTATTTTTCTGAAATATATTATGACAGAGAAAATACCATGAACGGGTCAGATTCTTCACTTACGATTAATTCTGGGAGATATCTCTCTATTCATTGGCCATACCCTCACGCGCCAGTTTTTTCTTCCTTTTTTTGGCTGAAAGGTTTTGCCTTTTCTGCTTCTTCGAAATGGGTTGGGCCTGATGTGTATGATTTAACATCAATTCATTGGGTAATTCTCTCTCCCTCTCTCTCAAAAACTCATGGGGTAATTCAAAAATATATATTTTAACAAATTTCAAGCTATAGATATATATAGTATTTTTCCAAAGATGAATAATGTTACATAAATCCGCTACAGATGGAGCTCAGAGGTAGCGGGTTCTTGTAGGTTCCGTGCATAAATCGATACCCACCATCTCATTGGGCTTAGCTTTATATACGGGCCCAGTCCCATGATTTTAATGGGCTAAATGGCTTCAACACGACCCGTGAGAGGAAGCGGTTTTGTTGGGCAGCCAAACCGCCTGGAATCCGCATGCGATGCCAAGTCAGCATCCAGATGACGAAGTTCTCGATGACTTTTTCTGCACGTCGACAATAGATGCTCATGCGCGCCTGTCGAAACTCGCAAGGCAATTACGTATTATCATAAAAAAAAAATTCAGTAGCTATCCATCACATATATTTTTATACTAAAAAGAATTTTTTTTATGGATATATATTACAATCATTTCAATCTGTATTACATTCAAGCCTATAATATATTTTTACAACTTTCAATACAACATTACGGTAAACATCTAACATATAGAGCTCGGGAGACTAAATGCAGCCACAATTAATGGGATACACGGTAAACATCCTTGGTGCGGAGGACAAGAAATACTCCCTAGCCGACTGAGAAGAAACTTCTTAATTGTTTCTAACAACGTTAATAACATTTTTATTAATTTTCTTTTTAATAAAAAATATTTTATTGACATTATCATTTACTATTTTTAGACAGTGTAGGTGCAATGGGACGGACAGGCTCGTTTTCTTTTTTTTTGGACGAATAAAAAATTGAAATAGAAATTCTGGGGGTGGAGTCAGGACTCAAGAGTCAAGAGCCGTGTCTCGGAGCCGCTTGATTCGGCGCGTGAATAGGATACTGCTTAGACGCGCGTGTAACTAGGCGATATTCTAGACTCCACCTTCTCTCTTTAAGGCGCCCATATTCGCCCAAACAAGCGTCGTGCCACGCTTTGTTCTCCTTGCCTTTGCTCCTCTCTCTCTCTCTCTCTCTCTCTCTCTCTCTCTCTCTCTCTCTCTCTCTCTCTCCCAATCGTAGCGAGATGTCTGCCTACTGCGGAAAATACCACGGTAATGCTTTTTTTTCTCTTGGATTGCATGTCGATAACACTGGATATTGATTTCCGAGTTCCGTCGTAGTTTTTGTTTTTTGCCCTTGGTACCAGATTTGGGACGTTGGTTGGTAGATTGGAGAATTCTGAAAATTGATGCCTCTAGCATAGGATTGTGCTTGTAGGATGATGATCTGTCTGATTTCTGGTTTCTTTCTATTTTGCGCTTTCATTTCATGAGTCTGAGATTAGCGCTGGTATACATATAGAGATATAGAGAGAGAGATTGTTTTTGTTTTTGTTTTCTTTTCTATTCTTGACCTGGTTTATAAGGCTCAAATAGTGCAACCATAGAACAGGATTGAATAGGCTATGCCAAGGATCAACGTACTTAGAAGAGTTGGGTATTTTTCCTTCTTGATGGAGGATAAGGAGAATAGGGATCTCAGAACCTGACACATGTAGTTTGTGCTTGGCGGCATAAGCTGTCGATTTGATGGTCCCACGGAGCCTGTGATTTATAGAATTTTGCTGTTTTTCTGCTGCTTATGAATGTTAGGCCCGCGATCCTAGTATTAGAACTTATCCAATTCTAGTAGCTTTAATGAAATGACAATTTTGGATCACCCTTGATTTGCACATAGGAAGATTATAGATTTGGTTACTTTGTGACACAAAGAGCAGATGCAGGTTTTGATCTCCTTGGCCTTCAGCTGTATAAATCCTGCTTCATCAATGTTTCGTTTGGCTCCAAAAACATCAAGGGTTGTCTGCCATATTTAGAATTTTGGTGGAATTTCAACCACAACATAAATTTCGAGTCCTGCGTATGTAGTTGCCATTACATGGGCTGGCATGATGAGCGTGTTCAGCATTGTGGGATCCAAGGGGCGGGAAATGGTAACCAGTCGTCCAGGCTTATGGATTGCAGAATGAATGATCTTTCAGATGAGTTGCTTGCTTCTCTGTTCCTAGTAACAACTCTTCATATCTGAAGAGCTGACATCCAATTTTGGTGTGAAGGTTTCCTCATGGATAAGTTTGTTGATATCTGCAATTTTTTGTTGGGGAAATGTAGCATACAGGCTCAAGATCGCCACTTAAAAGATGATGCAAACAGGCTCAAAATAACATTTTACATGATGATGGAAACCATTATTTTTTTTTTATGTTTATTTTGACATTTGATGGCAACCATTATTTGTTGCCTTTAAAAATGGATAGCTCCTGTACTTTTTACTTTCAAATTTCACCATCATGTATCTGCATAGCCTTACCTAGTAACTATTGATGTGATTAACATGCCATTGATTTGGTGCAACTTCAGTACTTCGCTCAGTTTGGTGGGGATGCTTGTAAAAGTCATTGTTCTTCTCCTTTAATTTACTCTTGTGCTTTTTATTTTTATTTTTTTTTGTGGTCTTCATAATATTGAATGTCTTGTTAAGCACTTGAACAATGTTTATGCTCTTTGTGACCGTAGACCTGCCATTATCAATTTGACTTTTCTTCTAGCCAAATACCCCTTGTACTTGGAAGTTACCTCCTGGTCATGACTGGCTGTTGCTAATGCTCATGGCTTTGGGTACCTTAGCAAGGTGTTGTCTCTCTGTAGTTGGAAGTGCCCATCTGGCGTGCATCACCATCCATACTCCCTCACTGCAACATTGGTGTTTGTAGCTCTAAGATATTTGAAATTGACTTTTAAGAATGTGTGGCCATCATCAGTACATGCAGGTTCTGTCTTGGTGAACGGGGGCATCCCAGGCCCTTCATTAAGAGTTCTAATATTTCGGGCCTTTTTTTTTTTTTTTTTTTTCCGCATGTGTCTTTGCAGATGAACTCATTGCCAATGCAGCCTATATCGGCACCCCTGGCAAAGGAATTCTTGCTGCAGATGAATCCACTGGCACAATTGGCAAGCGCCTGTCCAGCATCAATGTTGAAAATGTAGAGACAAATAGAAGGGCCCTCCGCGAACTGCTTTTCTGCACTCCTGGTGCCCTCCAGTATCTCAGTGGCGTCATCCTATTTGAGGAGACTCTCTATCAGAAGACAGCAAGTGGGAAGCCCTTCGTTGAGGTCTTGAAGGAGGGTGGTGTCCTTCCAGGAATCAAGGTCGATAAGGGCACTGTCGAGCTCTCCGGTACCAACGGTGAGACAACTACCCAGGGCCATGATGGCCTTGCTCAGCGCTGCCAGCAGTACTACACGGCTGGTGCAAGGTTCGCTAAATGGCGTGCTGTCCTCAAGATTGGCCCTACCGAGCCATCCCAGCTAGCAATTGATGTGAATGCCCAGGGGTTAGCTCGATATGCTATCATCTGCCAGGAGAATGGGCTTGTTCCTATTGTCGAACCAGAGATTCTTGTTGACGGCCCCCATGATATCAACAAGTGTGCTGATGTCACAGAGCGGGTGCTGGCTGCTTGTTACAAGGCACTAAATGAACACCATGTCCTCCTAGAAGGGACTCTGCTGAAGCCGAACATGGTTACGCCAGGGTCTGATGCAAAGAAAGTTGCACCTGAGGTGATAGCAGAGTACACGGTACGGGCTCTACAGCGCACAGTCCCGCCAGCAGTCCCTGCCATCGTTTTCCTCTCAGGTGGGCAAAGTGAGGAGGAGGCTACCCTCAACTTGAATGCTATGAACAAGCTGAAGGGGAAGAAGCCATGGTCCCTCTCATTCTCATTTGGGCGGGCATTGCAGCAGAGCACGCTGAAGACATGGTCTGGCAAGGAGGAGAATGTTCAGAAGGCGCAGGCTGCTTTCCTCTCCAGGTGCAAGGCTAACTCGGAGGCGACCCTTGGTACTTACAAGGGTGATGCTGCCAAGGTAGAAGGGGCATCTGAAAGTCTCCATGTTAAGGACTACAGGTACTGAGTTTTGCATCTCTTGCTTGAAGGGAAATGAGACTGCAGTTGCATTTCAGGCATTAGGTTAGATGTCTTGTTAAGGGTTTTTGGAGTTCTGCTGCTTACATAATAAAAAAAAGTTTGGAGAAACTTGGACCTCTGTTTATTTTTGGTTTGATGAGAATCAGCTCTTCTCTAGCGGAGAGCTACCTGTAATGGAAGTTTTTATCATACAATTGAGTGGTACTATGTCTGGTTTATGAATATTTTCCTTTTGTGTGCTTTTGCTTGTGCTGGTTCAATTTGTTGGCTTCTATGGAGTTTTGACCACTAGCTTCATTTTATTTTATGGCCAATAGCTTGGTTTTTTGGGCTTTTGAAATTGCATTATTTCGTGGACAAGGAAGATAATTGGCTACGCGAAGTTAAAGACGAATTGTGGCTGTTGTATACCCCTGGCGAACAATTTTAAAATGGTAGTCAATTTGACTACGTTTTACATCGGCTCGTAAGATTTTTGTCACTGCCTCACTGGAAAATGTCTTATTTAGGGTGTGTTTGTTTGGGGCAAAAAAGTGTTAACTAAAACTTTTCAATCTAAAACTTTTCACTATTCATAATTACTCTATTTTTTAATTATTTTTTCACATTTTTCTATACAAACTACCCTACTTTTCAATAATTTCTACACAATTACCCATACAACTAACCTATCTATTTTAACTTTATTCTCTTTACTCCTCATCATTATCCTTATTATATCACATTATTTTCTATTGATTTGACAACTTCTACTTCAAAAATTTTTCATCAAAAGTTTTACTTCCAACCAAACATACCCTTAAAGTTCGCAAATATGAATTTTTAAAATTCAATTCATTAATCATTTTCGACACTATCCTCTTAACCAAAGTTCAAAACAGCATGTTAGTTAGAAACTTATATGGACCATAAATTGTGAACAAATTATAAATCAATTTCAATTTAAATCTTTAGAATGATGTGTCCAGGAAAAAAAGAAAAACTATGCCCATGGGCCATGGCCCAATTAGCCCCAAATAAGCTTACACACCAAATCTCTCCTTTTGGGGCATTTGATCGATTAGCCTATTGGGCCTGGTAGGGACAATGCAATGAAGGTTGGGGGATCTTGTAAAAGGCTACAAATTGCGGATATCTCGAAGGTGTAGCGCCCTTTCTCCGCTTCGTCATTGTACGGTTACAGAGCTGATGGCCAACAAGTACGAGCTTGGATCCAGTGCACGGGGGTGAATAACTTATTTTTCACTTTTTATATTCACATGTGAGCCCAAGAATAAATATCTCATCTATATAATTTGTATATATTTTTAATTATCTTAAATTTTCAAAATAAAAAATGTCTTTTCTCACGTGTTGGCATATAAAAAAAGTTTTATTTTTTATTTTAAAATTTTGAAATAAAATATTTAAAAACATTAAAAAATTATAAAAACTACATATATTAGATATTTATGCTTGAGCCCCATGTGAATATAAAAAACCAAAAAATAATTTTAAAAAAGAGTTATTCACTCGAGTGCACTAGATCTAACTTCAAAGTACAAATAATTCCCGCTATTGTAAGAAAGATCATTATCGCCTCTCCCAGCCAGTACCAAACTCCATTTGCCGGATTTCTATGGGTGCGCGGCTGGGGTAGTCATTGACTTGGCCTTAAGAGTATGGTAGGAAATGTTATCTATGGTATAAGTGGAGGGTAAATCATTACTCATCCTCTTAAATAGGGTAAAGGTAAAGGTAAGGATAGGATAGATACATCGTGTATTTAAAATTGACCCACATGTGTACTGTACTCTACTGGATAAATAATTATGCGTATATATATTTATATAACTTTTTAAAATATTGTCGCATGTGTTCACCAGTCCATCACTTTTGTCTCCCTAGTTTTAGTGTGCGATACAGCATGTGCATCGAGCGCCCAAAATTCCCACTGATCTATCCCACTCATGATTTCATTTTCCCCTCCCTTTGGCGCTTCTTATTCTTACCAAAGTAACTAAACCCTCCATAGACCACATGCCACAGGAAAGGAGGAAACTACAGGAATAAATTAGACTGTGTTGACTCGGGTTGGGATGCTTTCAACTCTATGGTTGAACCCTAAATGTTAATACAACTCTATATTCAATCTTATTTTTCAAACTTTGACCCAACTCTAAACTAAACCTACATAAATCAATTTAGTTCAGATTACAAATTGGCTTAATAGATAAATAATATCTAAAATTCTTTGCTAACTAATTAATTTTAAAATGTAAAGTTGATTTACATTGAGAAATATAAAGAATAAAAATTAATCCTTTTTACGGAAATATCTTCCAAATTATGACTTATATCGTAATATAATTGCTAAATAATCATATTTTAAAGTAATGATGTCTAAATTGGTTTATGTAGTTTATATTTTTTGAGAAGGCCTAACCCAATCTTATAAAAAGCTGGGGTTGAATTTCTCAAGTTGAGGACCGATCTAATATACACCCTTAACGAGGCATAACGAGGCATAGGCCACAACTCCACTCTAGGACCGAGGGGGTGGGAGGAAAGCCGGAAACCACTCTAACTAGCCTACTCCGTTGCGAGCATTATCGAGAGAGCAGAATGAACCCAGGAGGCGATGCTGTTGAATGAACGCCAGAGGCAACATAGCCATCCGAAACCTGTACCGACGATGCAACTCTTTCGTCTTCTCAGTATGCAGCAGCATATCCATTTCTCGCCTTCTCTCTGTTCTTGGGTGGACCCTACGCACCCCACTCCTCCTCCTCTAGTGAAAAATGCACAAACATGGTATCTCCCTCAGGTACGATCACGACACCATCCATCAATATTACCCCACCTTTATTCGAGCTTCACCTCCATCACGCATTCATAATCATATTTGCAGAAAACGAAATCTAAAATCAGACAAAGAGGATCAATCCGGCTATTCTCTTTTCCGTGGCTTGCTTGCTTAAGTAGTGTAATCCTACGTATATCCTTCTCTTTCTCAAGTTCTAAAATTATAGTTGGATACCCTTACTGTTTCGTGCTATTGATTTGTTAATACAATTTAACTGTTTGTTTTATCTTATTTAAAAATATAAACATGTTCTTTTTTGAATGGAAAATATACAGTATTACAAGAACCGATTCAGAACCGGAACGAGAACTGACCCTTTAATCAACGGGTAGGGAAAGGTAAGTCTTTTATAAATAGGATATGGGTTGGGTAAATTATTACTCGAATCGAACCAAACAAATCCTGAATTACTTGCGTCATGCACCACAGGTTCATCTTAGGTAAGAGTCCGCATCATGATCCTATATGAATCGGTATGTAGGTCAAATACTGCGCATGTATATCATCTAAATGAACCAAATTGTAAGGTATATAATTATGGTCTCAAACTTAATATTTTCAAAGTAATTGTAGAGAAAATATTTTTTTATAACTGAAGATGTCTAAATAAATAGTCGAAATCAAATGTCAACATATGTCTCAGATAAATGTAGGTTTCTATACTTGTTTAACTCATTGAGAACTGAAGGATGCATTCGGGAAATAATAGAATTTTTGAAGAACAATTTTTAGTGTAAAAATTGTTGAAATGGAAAAAACGATATGATATAAGTAACAATGATGAGAAAAGATAATTAAGTTAAAGCAGATAAATTAGTTTTATGAGCAGTTATATAGAAATAATTGAAAAATAAGGTAGTTGTATTCAAAGATGTGAAAAATAATTAAAAATAGAATAGTTGTGAAGATGAACATCTTTTTGTTGATATACATTTAATCATATATCAAATTTTATTACAATCAAGCTTTAAGAAAGTTCTTACAATTTTTTCACCATACAAATCATTCTTGAAATATGCATCTTATAAATCACCCTTAAAATATCCCTAAATATTTCTTACAATTTTTGTGAGGGATCAATTGCTCCCACCAAGAGATTTATAACTCCTACGAGAAAGGATCGAATTTTGCCATTGCCAACATTTGAGCTCTGGACTCACAACACCGGAGGCAAGCATTATGACCAACCTAACCAGCCTTGTTTGATAAAGAATGAATATTTTTAGATTGAAATATCTTGGTTGAAAAGTTTTAATGGTAACACATCGCGGGTGCGTTTGGATACACTTAAAAAGTTTTTAAATAAAAAAATCTTAGGGTGTGTTTGGTTGTAGGTAAAACTTTTGATGAAAAGTTTTGGAGATAGAAGTTGTCAAATTGATAGAAAATGATGTGATATAATAAGGGTAATGATGAGGAATAAAGAGAATAAAGTTAAAATAGATAGGTTAGTTGTATGGGTAGTTGTGTAGAAATGATTGAAAAGTAGGGTAGTTTATATAAAAAATGTGAAAAAATAATTAAAAAATAGAGTAGTTATGGAGAGTGAAAAGTTTTGTGTTGAAAAGTTTTAGTTGACATATTTTGGCCCCAAACAAACACACCCTTAATCAATAACTATTGACTCTAAGGGTATGTTTGGTTGGAAGTAAAACTTTTAATGAAATTTTTTTGAAGTAGAAGTTGTCAAATCAATCGAAAATGATGTGATATAATAGGGATAATGATGAGGAGTAAAGAGAATAAAGTTAAAATAGATAGGTTAGTTGTATGGGTAATTGTGAAGAAATGATTGAAAAGTATGGTAGTTTATATAGAAAAATGTGAAAAAATAATTAAAAAATAGAGTAATTATGGAGAGTGAAAAGTTTTAGATTGAAATGTTTTAGTTGAGACTTTTTTGTTTCAAACAAACACACCCAAAGTAACTACTATATTTTTAATATTTTTTACATTTTTTATACAACCACTTTACTTTTAAATTATTTTTATACAACTATTTATACAATTAATTAATTTATTTTAACTTTATTTTTTTACTCCTTATCATTATTTGTATGAATCATATCAAGTTTAGTATTTTAAAAATTCCAACATAATTTCTTCACGTGCGCAAAAACCCCAAAAGAGAAATGTGGGGGCGGAAATATTGAACGGAGACGTAGTCACGTCAGCTCTGCAACTTTACGTGCGTAAAAGCTCTGGAAGCCGCACTGCGGACGGAAAAGAAACGTACGGATACGATTACCTGCTGTCACTCTGATTTATAATTTTATACGGGAGGCGGAAGCCTGTCAATCACGATTTCAAGGGCGCGTGCGTCAACGCACACAGTACCGCCCAGGCAAACAGCTGGACCAGAAGTGCTTTCAGGTTCTCTCACCTTTTCGCCTGCGTTGGTGAGTGACGAAATTTAAAAATTCGTCAGGTTTAAAGGTTTTCAAAATAGAAAAAAATAATAGATATTGTAAAGATAATGATAAAAAATAAAATTAAAAATTAAAAATAGATAAAATAATTTTATAAGTAATTGTGTAGAAATAATTAAAAAAATAGATTGGCCGAATAAGAAAATATGAAGAAATAATTTCCAAATAAAGCAAATATGAAAGTAAAAAATTATAGTTTTACAATTTTTTGTGTAAATAAAACAAAAACATCAAGCTCATGTGCAAAATTCAAAAAATAAAATATTTATATTTTTGTTAATTATTTTAATTTTTGCATTTGTTCTGTAAAATTTTAAAATATTTGACATCCGAGCAGCCCATAGCCTCCTGCCTGCCTGCTAGTAATGCACATCTCGAGAGTCGTTCCAAAAATGAGCATAGTAAATTTTCTCATGTATATAGAGATGGGAATTGTGCAACTCAGTGTTTAGCTGAGTTTGCATCAACAATGCCTTGCTTTGTATTGGAGTGGGTTGGATGCTCACCGTTCTGTATTTCAGAGGCCGTATATCGAGATTTTTTTTGTTGGGAATGAATTTCCCTAACGTTCTCTCCTCATCCCAGATTGATCCGAATTTTTTGGAGAAGAAAAAAAAAGAAAAGAAAAAAGGAGCACAGTACCCAATCTTGTCCATCGCAGCGCACCAAACACAGTGTGTCACCTCCACAGCACCTCACCCGTGGAGCTGCTGCGCACGACTGCCCAACTATCGAACGATCAATCTACATTCTACTCCCACCGACTGAATCCCTGCACTGTTTCGTCTCCGACGAACTCTTCTCGGTTATTGGATCCGTCCTTCGATCATTTGAACCTGCAAATACCCAACACCGTCTCTATTCCTTCTTCGTTGTTATCGATGGAGCACTGCTGTTTTTCACATGTCGATGTTGCTCTATTGGATGAAAAGAGGGCAATATCTAAGAAAAAGCCCCTCTATAATAAACATGGATTGGATTTTTACAATTAGGTCATGCGAAAATCGAGCTTCATTCCCACCCCCGATTTCCATGTCTGGCGATTTGAGCGAGTCCTACGGGCTCTGTAGAAGATGGCTTAGTCCGATTTTACGCAGCGACGCGACGCCCGTCGCCTCCCTCCAATTTCCGGTAGCTATTTCGAAACCCCGGCACCAGCTCTCTCTCTCTCTCTCTCGATCTCGACATGGAAATCGGGATGGGAATAAGTTAAGCGTGATTTTCGCATGGCCTAATTGTAAAACTCCATGTTTATTGCAGAGGGGCTTTTTCTAAAATATTCCCCTCTCTTCATCCGACAGTGCATATTCTCTCCGCTATTTTTGAACGGTGAGATGGAAGTTTGCAATCTGGTTAAGTGCTGGCATGCGCATTGGATCGGGACTAGGGGTAGAAATTAGAGGGGCTCACAAGTTATTCATCTGTTTTGATGGGATAGAATTAATATTTTTATGACTTGCATGAAAACGTGTTTGAAATTTTAATCCCAATTCAACAATATGGTCCAAAAGAGTCGACCATGTCCCGACTTACCCATATATTCATTTAAAATTGTAAGTGTTTTTTTTGTTAAAAAAATCTTTTTATTATTTTCTTTCAAAATTCTCACATTATTTATAATGAACTATATCAATATAATAATTAATAAGAGTCATTTCCATATATACATATCTCTTATTCATTACCGTAGTTTTTCAGTATTTTTGAAAACACTAACAAAAAAATGTTATTATTCTACAAAATATTTTTAAAATGCTAAGATCTATTCTGAATAAGGCATATTTCATTAACCTTTTATAATAAAAATTATATTATGTTTATTCATGTTTTGTTTTAGTATGAATGTTTACTTTTATTAATAAGTAAAATATTAAAGCATACACTATTTAAATTTAGTATAAATTATATTTATGTTTGATAGGTGTATAAATTTTTAAAACTATCTTACTTGACTTATATTTTTTATCAGACATGTCGTCTCTATACCCGACTTGAGGCCAACCTAAAATTTGTCCTTCAACCTATTGTAAAAAGATAATGGTCAAAACAAATTTGTCCTAATCAAGTATAAAAAATAAGATAAAATAGAATTTTTTAAAAATATGGTCAGGGTTGACAACTCTACTAATAAGAGGAGAATAGTCCATGGATTCAAAAAAGATTGAAAGACTCTTATTATGAACTGAAAGAGTTTAGTTTTTTAATGAGAAGTTTCTAGCCAGTCTTATTACAAGAGGTTTAACTTTTCTTAACTTAACATCAAGCGTATTGTTGTTGGCTGGAGATGGTAACTCCAAAATTTTTTTTGTCCTCAAATGGCCTCTATTTTCTTTACAGGAATTAGTCACTTCGATGATCTCCGATGGTTATACGAGTATCCAATATACCCTTTATTTTCTTTTCAGGAGTTAGTCACTTCAATGATTTCCGATGATTATACGAGTGTCCAATGTGCCAACGAGATGGGTGTTTGTTGTCCTAACTATTATTGTTAGTCTTGATCCTGATAAGGAAATAAGGTAAATTATAACAAAGTTTTCGTGTTGTTGATTTCTAGGTTTAGTATTTTTTTTATCCAGTGAGGTCTATTAGTGCTAGTAGAGTAGTATTGACCTACAATATAGAACCTATGGGCGTAACCTTTCACTTAATACTAGATCAACAATTGAAGCATTGAGGTTGCATCAATATGAGATATACGACAGAAGGAGTTGTTCTATCTCTAAACTAAATTCACCTTCATCTAATGTAGTTTTTTTTTCAAGAATTTGACTAGTAACTTGCTCTGATTCCCACTCTTGAGTCTTGATTAGGAAGATCTGCTATATATGATGCTAATGTTATTATTTTAATTAATCTTCTATATATAAACACAAACATGTCCATCTAGGTTGACTTAAAATTTTAGGCACCTTTTGGCAATAATGGTGGATGGGAAGTATCTTTCTCCTTACTTTTCGAAAAATAATTTGATATCTTAATTATTTAATTATTTTTATTATATCACATTACTTTTACTCTTTGAAAAATATTCCCTTCTTCACCTTTTACCTCTTTTTCCTCCCACATTAACAAAAATGGTTTGCATAGACATAGAATTGGTTGGAGATGGAACTTTTTGACAAAAAAAATTTTGGCGTAAAAGTTATTAAATTGTTAAAAAAATGATGTGATATGGTAGAGGTAATGATGAAATGTAAAGATAATAAAGTTAAAATGTAAAAAAAGTGTATAGAAATGTAAAAAAAATGTAAAAAAAAGTGATGAAATGTAAAGATAAAGATGAAATGTATAGAAAAATGTAAAAAAATAATTAAAAAAATATGTTAGTTATAACAAGTGAAAACTTTTAGTTGAAAACTTTTAGTTGAAAACTTTTGTGCCTAACCCAACACACCAGGATATGGAAATTGAAATGTACATAAGGTATAGCAAAGGAAGTGATAAATTAGCAATATACATGTATACACGGGACTAGCATGTACGGCTGACCAGGGAGATATGAGTTCAGACTTCAGAAGTTGGGTGGAGTGTGGTGCAAGAAAGTGGAAAGGCTTTTCGTTTAAACTTTAAAGAACTGCAGAAGTTCTCGGCCTTTTTCAGGCGCCAGTCCAAATGATACGACGACGTACGTCCACAGCTGCACGTCAACATGCGTGAGTCCTCCGCACTATATAAGATCGGCTTTGCTCATGTGAAACGTCTTTTCTATCTTACGATCTCTTCAATTTTTAGGGCGCGTTGGCATCTCATACAACTTTGGAAATAAAATTTTTTAGGGTTTCCACGAAAAGTGGTAAAAAAATTTCACTAAAAATTTTTAATGGAAAAATTTTTAAAAAGAAAAAATAATGTGGTATGATAAAGATAATAATAAAAAGTAAAAAAAATAATTATGAGAAGTGATGTGATAGATGAGGACTAATAATGAATAAAAAGAATAAAATTAAAATATATAAAATGATCGTATGAGTAGTTGAAGAGAAATAATTGAAAAGTATGATAGTCGTATAGTAAGATGTAAAGAAATAAATTAAAAATATAGTAGTTGTGGAGAAAGAAAAGTTTTAAATTAAAAAGTTTTTATGATCGACAAACGCATCCTTAGTATATCAAAGCTTGACAAAAATTCACTCAATTTGTTGTCTTTAAGGTGTATTTGGAAAGTGATAAAAACTTTTGGATTAAAAGTTTTCGAAATAGTGTAAAATGATATAATATAATAGGAGTAATGATGAAGAGTCAAGAAAATAAATTTAAAATAGATAAGTTAATCGTATGAATAGTTATGTAGAAATGATCGAGAAGCACAATAGTTGCGTAGAAAGATATGAAAAATGACTTACAAATATGTTAATTGTAAAGGGAAAAAAGCCTTTGTTTGAAAATTTTTATTTATAACCAAACACACCCTTAGTATCATTTATATTATCTTAGAAATACTTTTATTTGTTTGATCATTCAATTTTTTAAAAATCCTGTCATCTCCTTATGAAGGACGAGGCACATGACTCCGCCCAACTACATCAACCACTTAGCGAAACAAGTTGTGACCAAATAATTCCAATCTTATATATGAATTAATCGACCCTTGTAATAGTCATAGATACTCTAATACTTCGAAATGGGATAAGTAGAAAAAGAATTAAATATTTTGAGTTTGCTATAAAGACATAAGCGAACTAATTAAGACAATATTAGAATTCATTAAAACATATAAAGCAATACTCCCCAGTGGAAAATTAAATAGATTTAAATGAGTCGGAAAAACAAAGTTGGGTTAATTCCACATATTCAGCCCTAATTCTTTCCAATCCACCGTTAAAATATAATCGCGGGTAGTCTTTTCTTCCATTTAGGAAGTTGAAAAATTTTTGATGAAATTTTTTTTTATGTAAAAGTTGTTAAATTAGCAAAAAACGATATAATAAGGTAAGAGTAATGACGAAAAGTAAAGAGAATAAAGTTAAAATAGATAGGTTAGTCGTGTTGATAGTTGTGTAGAAATGATTGAAAAGTAGAGTTATTGTATAAGAATATGTGATAAAATAATTAAAAAACAAAATAGTTGTGGAAATTAAAAAGTTTTAACTTAAAACTTTTATAAATTATCAAACACACCCTACTTTGTTAATTAATTGCTATCTGAGCACTCATAAAAAGAATTTGCTATCTGAGTTCGTACCAAAAATTTTTTGTTGAACCGCTCCAATAATAAAATAATGCAATGCATGCATGGATTACTTGCGCTTTACAGAAACATGCAATAATTCTGCTGATACGGATTCCTACCTTGCTTAATACTAGGGCTACAAAGTTCATGAAACTCGGGTTCCCATTACCCTAATTCTGATTTTATTTGTAAAAATTTTAATTTTTAATTCTATTTATAAACTACATTAAATTCTAATTCTATTGAAACCTATTTATATAGATCGGGTATAGTTGAAATTTAAGTTAAAATTCAAGTAGACAAGTTCCAATTTCAGTTAAGAGTAATAAGTTTAAATTTTATGTGAATATAATCATGCAAACTAAATAATGATATTCCAATTCAGTTAAGAATAATGATGTTCCAATTTCAGTTAAGAGTATTACGTTTAAATTTTATGTGTATATATACTCATGTAAACAAAATAATGATACATCATTTAGTCAAATTTATGGAAACTATAATAATCTATAATATATTTTTAGAATCAAATTATATTTTCAAAATAAAAGAAAGGAAGAAACCAACAAATGTAAAGGTAAATAATATAAATAAAATGAATCTAGTTTGCCTACAACATAATTTTAAAGTGGTAAACATGAATTTAAATATAAATTACATAAATATGAAATATTGAGTTTGCTTAAATTCTATTTCTAATCCTACTTATAAATCTAATTCCTGAAACTTAGTTATTCAAGTACAGGGCTTTCAAAATGAAGACCCCTGGCCTTGCCTTACAGGTGGGTTTTTCATTAATGCTAATTAGAAGAGAAGTTCTCATCTTTATAAAAATAAATAAACAAATAGATGAGAAGTATATCAAATACGTACATTGGGACTGCTGGACTGATCGATCCAATATTACTTGCCCAGCCAAATTCAGCAGCAGACAATACGAAACAGTGTATAATTAATAAGTAGGTATTAGCGTGTGATCTGGTTAAAAATACATTTTTTAACATATTTATTCCCTTAATTAATTTAAAATTAACTGGCCGTAGTAAAGAAAACCTAAATTAACCAGAAGCAGTAAATTAACGTTTTAATTAATTTTATTCTATTCGGTAATTCGTCGAGTCATTTTTATTAAGGCTAGGTTGATGGGTCATTGGATTGGGACGATGACGGAATAATTTACTTGGATTTGGAGCGAAAATTCCGAATTTCTGTTCGATCTAACATTTATTATTTACGCCATTTTTTACTTTTTCTTCATTATTACATATTTATATTTTCAATCATTATATCATAGATTATACATCCCCTTTAATCTTTATTTTTACCATCGTAGGTGTTCATTTCATCTGATGCATTACTGTCAAGCCCATAAAAAGAAAAAGGAAGAGAGAGAGAGAAAGAACCTAGTACATCGTATCTTATATACCTTTACCAAAGCAACAAAAACAGAAACAAAACTAATTTGTTCTTATTCCAAGCGTTTGTGTGATAAGCATGCAATTAAATTATAACCGAAGATACTGATAAAAATTATAACCGAAGACTTTCAAGTTAAAGTAAGATTTCCCTTTTGATTATTTTATCCCCTTTTCCTAATTGATCAGTACAATCATGACTCCACGACAAGCAATCCCACGGGTTCGTGCGATTCAAAATTCAAACGAGTTCCTAAGAATTTCGAAAGAAATTTTTTAGAAAAATCTACTTGACATCATCAGCCTCGTTGAAAATAATAATATGTCTATCATGCCTGTGAGGTTCATGCACGGCAAACGTCAGATACGCACCAGCTGCCAGTGCTGATAAAAAGTTCTGCCCAAGGATATATAATTAGCGATCTAAAAGATGTTAATTGGTAGATAATGACTGTTTATAGCCTACTCCTCATCTGGACACCAGCTGCACCAACATAAAGACTGCTTCGTTGGCCCTCGTGTCAAGCCATATTTTTAGATGCTAGCCTGTGCCTGATTAGAAATGTACTTGGATATCACAACTGATCATCTTAGGCAGCCACAGATCGATCTGGGACCTTTCGGTGGTGGGTTTTTTTTTTTTTTTAATTATCGAGGAGCACTATACACACATCTCATATGCAACCATGTATGTACAGCAAAAATTAACAGTTGCTGGCATTTCTACACATCAACATTTATTGCGTATGAAACTCATATGCAACTAATCATGTCACATTTGGTTGCTTGCTAAGCGTAAATATGCAGCGATTTTTGTTGGGGGAGTTGGGGTGGTGGGGGTTTGAAGATTTTCAAAATCTAACTATGCTTTATATTTTCAAATTCGTTAAATATTTTCCAAAGTTAAAAGATAATTGCCTGCCCTTATTTCCATGTACACTCGCCCCCGCTCTTAATTGGCAGAATATTGTCTTCGAGGCTTAGGCCGTAAATTTTTATTACTGAAAATGCGTAAATAGGTTATCTGCATAGATCAGTTCTTTGGGGGACAATTGCCGCATTCAACTTTTGGAAATTAAACTAATCCCTTAAAATATTGGAAAATAGTACGAAAATAAGTTAATTACACTCTAAATTGGCCTAAAGGTGCAAATTCGGTTGGGTAACTGACCATCCCCTCCCCCAGCCCTACTAGTTTTTACTGAGGTGAGCAAGTACTTACATAACTTGATAGACTGATGGGTTTAAAAAATCTGTTCCAAATTCAAAAATAAAATCAATGTGAGTTGAAAAATGTGACCTAAATTTAAAAATAGGTTTAGGTGTTGACTATGTCCCAACCCAAATTGACCTAGTCTAATCCACAAATATTAATTTACTAAAAGTTATAAATATATTGTGATCTTACTCTCATTTTTCTCAAATCTATTACATTACTAATAGGTAATAGTTAATCCTATTCTAATTCAATTTTTTAATCATACTTTGTGATAGTTAAAATTCAAAATTGATATGGATGAGATTTTAGTCTAAATAAATGTTAAAAACAAAACAAATTTCAAATATAATAAGAATTTTCAGCCTTAATCGAAGAGTAATTCAAACTTGATCTAATTTCTAAAACATAGGTCGATCTTGTCCTAACCTAACATGATCTTTAGAGTTGGGCACAAGGCTTTTCAAATGGGGGTCAGAATGAGCTGGCCTTAATTTGTTATGACTTGACCTGATTCACACTCCTAAATTGACCACATTCAAATAACCATATACACCACTTTACCCCAAAGCTCCTAGACCCATCAATTGAGTATGGATGATTATTTTTTTTGGAAGCGAATCACAGGATCCTATGTAGTGGATTCCATTTTGGTGGTAACAACTTTTGATAATGATGATTAATGAACACTTGAACACTTACAATGCTTTTATAAAAGAAGTTGAGCCTAAGTTAAACTCTGGTGCATGGATATTTTATGCTTTGATTTGTCATCCATAACATATACAACTTTAATTATCATGTAGGTCTAGTTTAACTAAAGAATTGTTACTTCGAAACAATGATTAATGATATGGTAAAAACTAAAAGTTGTGCAAAAAAGAACCACAAAGGCTAACACTACAACAAAACTTTATCTTTGAAACAAAATTAATAAAAGTTTGCTTTGTTGACAGAATCATTGTTGATCTGGTATCACTTCATTGCAGATGGACACCAACAATAGTTTTGATTACTAATTTTTTGTCAAAGATGATTTTTGTTGCAATGTAAGCACTGTTTTCAAATCACATTTAAGATGCAAAAGGATCCTCAAAATCTCTAGCAATGAGATATAAGATATATCCAATGACTTTGGAAGTGTTATACATATATTTATGCTTTTATATAAGTTTAACATGCATTCATTCTTAACAAAGTGAATTAGTAGGACGATCTAATTGGGCTTCATTCTAATAATTTTGTCAAATTTAATCTTCCATAAATTTTATTATGATATATTTAGTTTAGAGAAAATCTTATCGTAATCTACAACTTGCATCATGTTTAAAATTAAGAATCACTTGAGAGCAAAGATTCCAATTCAACATCTAAACTATATAAAATATTCATTAATGATTTTATATGATTTCATAACAGTCTAAAATTTTAATGTATAGATCCAAGTGTTCTTCTAAATTTATACGTATCTTATTTTAAAAGATATGACTAACACAACTTCCGATGATATTATGTTTGGTATTTTAATACAATAAATACTGTTGAATACAATGAAAAGAACAAATTTAAAATAAATTATCAAGATGAAGTTCAAATTAGACTGTCCTACCAATTTACTTTGGTAAGATGAGATGCATAGAAATTAACCTTTATATGTATATGTATATATATATGTATGTATATGTGAAACTAAGGAAACTCACTTGGTGGTCAATTGCTGAAGTGGCAATCATTAGCATTCATACAAGTCTTGGCACCCTGATCAAGCTAAGCCTACTTTCTAGTTTAATGCAACATATTGTTGGTCAATTGCTGAGGTGGCCGCCATAACATTCATACAAGTCTTTGCACCCTGATCATGCTAACCTGCATTCTAGTTTAATGCAACATACCCTTAATTAGTCACTCTAGTGTCAGGATCAAACACAAGTCTGTCAAAAGTTTTACATTTCAAAGCTTCAATCTCACATCTGAAAATTAATCTCCTTCAACTTTAATCCAATCCATCCTCTCTGTCAGTCAATGTCCCTGATCACCTTTGCCTTGGATCTTCACACCATAACTCTCCCACAAACTATCCCCACCAGCTTCCATTAGAAATCGCAAGCAGTTGTCATTCCCTGAGGCCGCAGCCGAACCCACATTGGTGATCGACGTCGATGGATCATCATGAGTTCCCCGGCACAGCTGCTCATTGCCCACACTGCCGTTGGTGCTTGTCATTCCATGGTCGTAGGGAGAATCAAAGTGGTGGAAGTAGAGAAAGGTTCTTGAATTCTCCTTGCGCTTCTTGTTGCATTCTCTCTCTCTTTGGATGCATGTGCTGATGCTTTCCCATTTGTCCTTGCACACCTTTGCACTTCGGTCGTAGCCCAGACGCGCCATCTTCTCAGATATTTCTTCCCACAAGGCCCTCTTGGAAGAAGGCCTTCCTTCTACGAACCTCGACTCCATTCCGCTCCTCAGCTTGATCAGGCTCGAAACTTCTGATTCAGACCATCTGTTTTGCTCATCCCCATTCATTTCGTTTCCCTCGCTCATCCCATTTCCATTTTCATGTTCAACATGTTCCTCATGAACATCCGCTCCTGTTAGCTCATTGGGAGGCGAGACCTTCAAGCCTCTATCGCTGATCTTTTGCAGTGCTGCCATCAACGACGCATCTCGTGCTTCAATCCAGGCCCTCTCTTTAGCCCAGAACTGATGCTCCCTATCAAACCGTTCTGATTCTTGCCTTCTCCATGCTTCCTCCCTCGACAGCCTTTCTTGCTCCTTGCGTTCGAGAGTTTTCAGCATCTTCTCCAACCACGCATCCTGCACGTCTATCAGCTTCTTCATCTGTGCATCGATGAACTCCTTTATCTTTGTCTTCCAGCCTTTTCTCCCGCGTTTAAGACTCTTTCCTTCTCTCTTCTTGTTCATGGAGCTAAGATCCTCCTCATTTTCATTCTCTTCAGAAGAGGATGTGTCGAATTCAGAGGAGTTTGAAAAGCTGAGGCTCTCACAGCGTTTTTGAGACTGAAATGTTTCCTGACTGGGTTTGGCATAGGACCGATTTGTGAGCTGTAGAGATGGGCTGTTTTCTATGGCATTGGTTTCTAAGGTGACACCGGTGTTGTCTCCATAGAGAGCTTCAAGCTGCCTGAAAAATCGGTAGTGCTTGCCATCTTGCCTTCCCACCTTCCCTTCCTTGGTCTTCTTGTAGTATTTGTATAAGTTCTCTAGCTTCTCTCTGCATTTCTTTCCACTGCGATGGTAACCATGTTCCTCTGCCATTATCCTGTAACAAGAATAACCTAATTAGTATAAACACCAAAGAACTAAATTTGTTTATGGTGATAATAACTATTTTATTTGACATCTCTTTTCATGGCACAGATGCAGCCAAGCAATGGTTTCTTGGCAGTGCAAAAGGCTTTGCAATTTTGGATTTTCGAGGGTATGATGCAATTGTTGTGAGTGGTTAAATCACCAGGCTTAGTGCCAAATACAGAGAGAGAGAGAGAGAGAGAGAGAGAGAGAGAGAGAGAGAGAGAGGAAGGAGCTCTTGTACTCATCATTCAGGCATAACTCCCCAAGGGAGTAACAAAAATGCAAATTTCAAGAGCTGTCATCCTTCCTAACGCAAAACAGGAAAAGGAAAACAGACAGACGTAGTCGTGCATGCAGCAAAGGCTTCAATTTCCTTCATTTTCGAAGCACAAAACAAGCAAAAACAAAGTCATGGTCCTCTCTGCCATTTGGAAAGCTGTCAGTTTCTATCACAAAACCAGCAAGAGTGCGAAAGAGAAACAAATGGCATCATCGGTTAGCGAAATCCAGTGCCATTTTATTGCTAAGTACGAACTAATATGATAAAGAGACAACCCTCACTATAGTAGCCTCGCTGTCATTTTCCTATCGGAAAATAATTAAGAAGCACAAGATATAACAGCCAGTGGTTGTTAGATTTCCGATTTCCAGCACAAAAGAACCGAAGAACTACTTTCTACACTTATCCATCCAAAAGCAAAGCCGCCACTATATTTCAAATACCAAAGAAGCAAAGCTTTTGTTTGCCCAATTCAAATACGATTTGTGTATGTCTGACTCAAATAAGACTCAAATAAGACCCAATTAAATCCGAGAGCCGGTGCATTTTATATCTATATCATATTAACTTGAGGAGAAAAAAATTTGGGTACGTTATCGAACTTCATATGTAATGGCCAAAACTTTTTAACTCATAAAAATATTAAAAGTAGGAAACATGTAGGGGAGGGGACCCTTGATAAGGAAAACACACATTGAAGCCTCTTATTTAGGACAAGGAACATATAAGAGAAAAAACAAGCCTAGGAGAAGAAGAAATAACAAATTTACAAAATTCTGGCAAAATCCATTATGCATGTATAAATTAATGAACATGCTTAATCTTCAAAATCCTACCACCATGCAAAAAGCATAAAAGGAAGTCCTCTACCCAACATGGTAGAACATTAATGATCAAGCAAACCTACAAAAAACCAAATATTTAAGAAGCCTTCAAAAGCTTAAGCCACTCTCAACGATGAAGAAGTGATCCCCATAACGAAATGAGCCCACGAAATTCTTCCACATAGACTCTATATATGGATAAAACCAACTGCATGCTTGTGAAAAATGGATACTTCTCCGTTGTAAAGCTGCGCTGACATTAAAGCAAGACCTTTGCACTCTAAACTATCTTTTTTTTTTTTTTTTGAAGGGACACTCTAAACTAACTTTGTCGACAAGTGTTTGAAGGTGAACCTCAAGTAGCCTTTAAATTTAATGATTTTTCTAGGTGTGTGATATGGACACTGGAGCCTTATGTCACTTCGAAAAAGAGTATTGTTCAAGATAGGGATGTTTATTTATTTATTTATTTTTATAGAACTAGAGAACAAACGCAGGTACTACTAGAACGAACTTCAAGTAGATTTCACATGCACTTTGAAATACAAATATGCCCTAATTAAGTTCGAATAGGTTAGAGAAGAATTATGAGATTCCATCATTCCAACAAAGAAAAAAAAGGCAAGAAATGGGTGTGAAGTAAGAAAGTAAACTTCAAATATCTACCAATTTGAGATGTCAAAGCACAACCAAAAAAAAACAAAAAAAGAACTCCCTATTCTTGCTGACATTCGGTATTCCGAAACCTAAGCTGGAAAAACTACTGTTAAGGGATCAGACTGCTGGATTTTGCCACAGTACTGCTATCTTAAAAATCGTGAAGACCCAGCAAAAACAAGGATACTGATGATCACTATTCCAACTCCAAAGAACTAGATCTCATATACTTGTGAGAAAATCCAATTAAAAATTGAAAACATGGATATTAAAAGTATATATAGTTCCATGAGTCCATTGCATAGGATTTGCATCCTAAAAGATGAAAAGCTATCCATGTATCCCGTGGAAATCAGAGTGAGAAAGCACCCAGGTAAACTAAGCTACCACAGAAGCCGGTCGTCAAAGCCAAGTGATGGGGGTCCAGAAGTAGGGATTGCTTAAAATGGTAGACTGACAGGAATACCCATATGCACGCACGTATGCGGCTATGCCCTTATAAAAAAAAACCTTATACACTCACTAATCATTTCCCAATTTAAATAAATGAACTAAAAATGTAAAAAACTAATCGCGAAACACAAACAAATGGTATTCATTGTCCTCACAAAACCCGAAAATTGAGTTACTAATAGCAAGATAAATTGGTGGTGGGTTTTATGAGTGAGAGAAAGAGTGTCTGTGTGCGTGAGAGAGAGAGAGAGAGAGAGGAGGTTGATGTTGGTGTTTTGAAGTACCTAGAGACCTCGTCCCACAAGGGTCCCTTGTGATTAGCTTCCTTGAACTTGTGATCCAAACGGGATCTGACCTCAAGGAGTGTAAGAGTCTCCTGCCTCGGCCATCTCCCATTCCCCCCATCTCCCACCATGCATCCTCCCCCCTCTTCAAACCCACTTACCGAAGACGACTCCGATCGGAATTCCACCACCCTCTGGGGTGGCGGAGGCAGCATCTCTCCCACCCCTACTCCCACTCCACCACCACCACCCAGCATCAACATCTCGTAATGCTGCTGCTGTTGCCCCGGCGTCAGATCCCGATGCCCTGCCGCGAACGCCTCGCTCGCCGGGAAATGATGCGTCCTCGTCGCCATCAGTTGCCTGAGATCCGGCATCCCATACTGCTCCCCCATCTCCATCAGAGAGTGTGTGAGAGAGAGAGGAGGAGGAGGAGAAGGAGGAGGAGGAAAAGAGGGAGCGCGTCAGAGTCGGATCGTGTCGTCCACGAAAAGCAGGAATTTATGCACGGAGACGTTGTTCCCGTGTCGTCTCTGAGTCGGATGGTGGGCTACCATGCGCTTTTGCTACCATTTCATATTCCCTTGTATGGTATGATATGAGATCAATGGAGCATGCAGCAGCGCAGACAAGGTGCATGTACATCACTCCATCCAAACCGTCTAAATTGTGGACTCTTTGGTTCATATTCTGCGGTTACGTGGCACGTCTAAAGGTGGGCCAGGAAGAAATGAATGGCCTCAAAAAGGAGATTTATATATGCCAACAACCCTCCCATAATTAAGTGACTGTTTTCCTTCTTTTCCTCTTTTTCGTTGCAATTGCTCAATGCACGGCCGGGATTTATTCCACTCGTGTGCGCGCGCGCTCGCCCTGCTGCTGACCATGCACTACGCAGCAGCTGTGTGGACTTGGGAGAAATACGTCCTGCTGCTGTGCCGCATATAAATGGATGAGGCGAGCAGGCAGAGGAGCTATAGCCTATAGCCATCTAGCTGGAGCATATTCCATTGGCACGGCTATACTTGCTTCTGGCTTTTTCTGATAATTCATTAATGTTGCACTTAGCTAGGACTGGAATGATGTGCTTCTGGACTATTGGTGGCTCATTATTTGGCCATCTATATGTCTTCCCTGTTTTTTTTTTTTTTTTTTTTTTTTTTTTTTGATTGGACCTTCCCTGTTTTTTTGGTGAGACATCATAGCTGTAAAACTAGAACACATGGGTAGTACTACCACTACTACTCGTGAATACCCGCCGGGGGGGGGGGGGGGGGGGGGGGTGTGTGTGTTGTTCTTCCAGCAGAAAGGATAAATGGGGCATTATTATTTTGAGTTGAATTATACATTTCTGTGGACCCCTTCTTTTCCAACTGGTTTCAATCAGGTCAACAAAGCCCAGTCTTGAACCCCAACACGCCTACAGGTACAGTTGTGGGCACCCTTTGGGATGGAAAGTGGTAAAAGGTAAAATCATACTTATTCCCACACACTTCGAACACTGGGAAATGATGCAGAATTTCCCTTTTCACATCGGAATAGTTGGTCTATATACGTGCTAAGGAGCTCCATGTGTAAATTACAGTTTTTTTTTTTTTTTTTCGCAGTAAAATCCAATTACTGTGCTTTTTAGCTAGGCTGTAAATGCGTTTTAACAATGTCGTTCGTGTGTGTGTCCATATATAAGGTACTTATCATGTACAACCCAGCTGATACTTTCACTAGTACAATCCATCGTTTTTATGCGTGAAAAAAGGACAATCCATTGTTTTTTTATATTTAAACCATTCTTTTTTGATAAAAATTTAAACCATATTTTTAAATCCAAAACATTTACAATATTTTCTATATGTGAACCTCCATATAAAAACCTAAATATATATGTCCTAATGATTCAATACACTTAGGTTTATTGTGCCTTGATAATTTTGAGCTC
The DNA here is from genome assembly GCA_030490835.1 of Annona cherimola. Lineage (NCBI taxonomy): Eukaryota > Viridiplantae > Streptophyta > Magnoliopsida > Magnoliales > Annonaceae > Annona > Annona cherimola. The sequence goes on along the minus strand of CM059977.1, from coordinate 12,641,725 downwards.
TTTTTAATCTTTTTTATTTTTATGTGAGGTCACAAGCAATCTTTATATTTATAAATTTACCATTTTTGAATTATATATTTTAAATTTTAGAATTAACGTTTTCAATTTTCAACTTCATTTAACATTTTGATTTTTGAAATTAAAAATAGATACAAAATCTAAAAATAGTAATTCTAATATATGATTTAAATAAACACGAATCCATATAAAAATAAAAATTTTAAAATTTTTGAAAACTCTCAAAACACTTAGATGTATACAGAATTAATACACCTAAGTATATTAAATCATTACCTATGCATATGAAAAATATTAAGGTACACCTAGCTGCAACCTAGTTAGGGTGTTGTTGACTATAAATGGAAATCACATCAATCACAAAATTAAAATTCTATTAGTCATATGATTTAAAGTCATATTTTTACTATGATATGTAACAATCATTCCAATATGAGATTTGAATTAATCCGATTTGTTTTGAAATGTATATATTTCAATGTAAATTATAAAAATTATTTTGGATCCATTCACCAATATATAAGAATATAATAGTAATATATATAATCATTTATCCATTTATAAATGATGTTTTAGACGATTTAGATATTGAATACACAATTTAAAATTGATTTCCAAATCAAATCATTTCATTACATTAATTTTGTACCACTTTTAGATAAAACCCATATACATATTTCTTAAACTGTTATTTGGTAACTTACAAATGTAATAAAATGAACAAAAATAGAAAAGTCAAAGCCATTAACTACCTGCTTATCCTACTTTTTCATTTTTATCAATGTATTTTAATATTTTTTCAAATATTTTCATAAAACTGCCACTCCTATTCTCACTTTGCTCCTTATATTCATTCCATTCATCCTTACATCTTACCAAACATTCCCTCATAGCCTTATATGTATTGTATCATTACTCATATGTATATTCATATCTACTTGATTTTCATGTATCAAAATTTATTAAGTTTGCTGAGATAGGCTCACGTGTAGGGTTTCGCATGTATTTACATAACAAATTTTAAATGTAAAGTAATATTTTCAGTTTAGTCATGCATGCATTTTTTACTTCACCATCTAATTTGTTAAGAAAATAACTTTCCTTTATTTTAAAATTTTTCTATTTCGCAATAAATTTCTTGATCAAAATGATACTATTTATTCAATTTCACACACTGTGTCTCTAATTAATTTTGAAATCTTAATCAGTAGTTAAGTAATCAACACAGACGGTATTGCATTAAATTAGTGAATTTTCAAAATTGACTAGTATTATTGAAATTTTTATATTTATTATCTAGCCTGTTACACTTCTTGATGTAGGGTAAGGAATATTTGTAATTCGTAGATTAAATTACGATTATATTCCACATATTCCAAATAGCACGTCCATGATTTCTTCTCCATTGCTGCTAGTTATCTGTACACATAAACCTTTATTTTTATATACTATCAACCATGGTTAGCAATCGATACCGTACTGAACTACCCGTTTCCGTTTTAAAACTAGGTTTAACTTTCATCTAAAATCCATGGGCTAGGCCTTTAGAATGTAGAGCCCAATCAATTTTTTATTAGACTTAAACCATTTCGAATCAACTCAATTGACTAAAGACTAATAAAAAACGACGAAATAAGATAGTTTTCTAAAATTAGCATTTGACTACGATGTGATTACTAATTGATTGGGAAGTGTCACTATCTAGTCACAACTAATGATTAATAAACTTAAGAATAATTCATTTTAAATAAGGATGTTTGGTAAGGATGGAACTTGGTTAATTAATTAGCCTAGTAATTCCTTGGATTCAGCCTAATCTCCACGGTACATATGCTTGTATTTGGACTAATTTGGGATCACACATCAATTCCATGTCGAATAACTAGCACGAGCCACTTGAAACGTCATGCCTATTTTTTCCATAAAAAAATTTATTATCTTATTTTCGCTTAAATTAAAATCATGATTGCAAAACATGTTTTATTAAGCTCAAAAGATTGCATTGTAGTGTTTGCGTGAAGTGGAATTATAAATTAATATATCATAGAAAAGCAAGTTAGAACAAGAACCATGAGCCTAAAGAGGTAGCTCTTCGAAGCAATCAAGATTTAAATTTTTCTTAGATGGCTACACTTTGATGGTAAAATTAAAATTCTAACTTTTTACATTATTTAAATTTATTTATTGGGAAAATTTTACACATATCCATAAATTTTATTTATAATTTTATTTATATCCACGAACTTTTAAAAATATCTCTCATACCTACGAATTTTAATCCTCATTTCATATATATTTATGTTGTTAGGAATACGTTAAATGGACTATTAGCTTCTCCGTAAAATGACAAATATGCTCAAGCCTTAACATAATTTGAAGTTCAATTAGTAAAGTTCTGATATTACGTCCAAGTGGTCAAATTTTCGATCTCTGCTAAGGAAGCTTTATGTCTCCCATTTAAGGAATGTTGATCTCCTCCTCTACTGATATATGTTGGTTATTATTAGTTGAAAAAGTATGTAGATAAAAATTATAAGATGAATTTGGCACCGCAGAATGCAATTGGTTCTCATACCTAAGCTTGGTGCTAGTAGTCCCAGGCAATCGTAAGAACATGATTGAATCAACCGGTTCGACCGTGAATTGGTACCTTAACCAGTGTCATCTACACCAATTTTCGGTTCACTCTATTAAACCAATGGGAACTGGTTTAATTGTCCAGTTTACAACGGGTCAACCCGTCCGACTAGCCAGTTTACTTCCATCTTCGCTCTCTCTTAATCTGTTTTCAATTTTCCCCTATCATCAGCAACAAAACAAGGAAATCTCTTATCTCTTCATATTTAATCGTTGCCTTCCTTGCCGATCTGCAAAAGTGAAGGAAAAAGAACGAACATTTAGTTACGGCGGCCATGTTATATCCCCATTTGATATGGAAATATTTCAGTCTGCAATGAAATAAAAGTTCGCACATCAAATGAATGTAAAGTTAGATGTTTTAATTTCTTCTTTTTTCCCTCTTTTATTTTCTTATGAGGTATTTTTCTCTTTTTTCTTCATGAACCTTTGATTTGACTGTAGTTACCTGTAACTAGCTCTTTTGAAACACAACTAATAGTAATGTTGCTACAGTTCGTAAAATATTTTTTTGTTATGCATATTAGGATTGGAATGGATTTTTTTATTCATGATGTTTGTTTCATGGATGAATCTTGCACAAGTCAAAGTGTGGGTGAATTTTTTTCCTTTTACAAGTACCAATTCCTAGGAAATTATAACCTAAAAAATTCGCACAAATAAATCTCTATTTCTTCTCATCAAATTTATTGTAACTTGCAATTAATTAGTGTGTATGAGATGTGCAACTGTCAAGCTGGCCATAATTCATATTTTGCATTAATCAAAACTCTTATATCCTCATTTTGCTTACTCAAATTTTTTAGTTAATACTCAAACATATAATTAAGATTACTTTAATTTTTTTCAAATATCAAATCGAGAAGTCGGAAAAAAATATTGTCTATAACTCAAAGAGAAATAAAACATTTCTAACCTCTAAAAATCATGATTCTAATTGCAAGTATTCAAATATTTTGTATATAAACTTTCAAATTTTATCTTACTAATTTACCTAATTTACCATATATCTTATGTAAATTGTTAACACACCTGTTCAATTCGGTTTTTACAATCAATTGTTAACACTTGTAGTATCAAGTTTGACTTGGGGGAGCTATTCGTCTCACATGTAGGAGCATTATTTCCTGCCACTATCCGTATGGGTATGATCCATCCACTGAAAAATTAGACAAATTACTTAGGATTATTGATTGTATTGTAGTGAAAAAAGATCTTGTAAAGTATAATTTTAAGATGGAACAATAAAAAAGTATTAGACCGAGCCATGCTTAAAAATATCTAATTATATATACATCATGAAAAACACTTATATCAAGCCATAGTTGCATTAAAATTTTTTAAAAAAGCTTGTGCAATTACTTATTTATAGAAGAATTTTTAGATAATTTACATGTTGAATTAACAACTCTAAGATTGACATATAGTAAATAATTTTATTATTTTTTATTATATTGGATAATCTTATTATGTTAATTTTATACATTTATCAAATAATGTTTATACACATTTTAATTTAGATGAAATTCTATTTTCTATCTAAACAAATGACTGTAAATTTAATGAATAGAATAAATTTTGCATTATCATCAAGGTGGGCTCTGTTTGAACTAGTTTATAAAAATATACTTTTATTAACCAATTCGCTGGAAGTGAAATCATCTATTATTATCATTAAGATATATTAAATTTGAGAATTTTTGTAGATGCGTCTACAAAGTTTCACCAATTTTGCATTAATGTTCTTTTTTATTAGTATATATTTACATCCATCTCAATTTGTATTATAATTAAGCCCTAAGATATTCTTATAATATTTCAAGAAAGTGACAATATACTTCCATCTACTAATTCAGGAAACTCAAGCTCCACCTCAAAGCCCGAGATTTAAAGCTCTTGTTTTAATACATAAGGAGATGGATGCTCCTGCCACTATTCAAACACAGATCAACTCCTTGGCAACCAGTTGCACTTACCAACCGGGCACTACTTGGTTGGCCCCTGTCCTTAAGTTTACTAAAATTATAAATATACCTACAAAATGTAGATAGAATCGCAAGTATATCCCTCAAATGAAAATGATGTTTGTTACTTTACAGAAAGTTCTAATGGTATCTAATTGAATGGACAAGCTTGTAAATTTATGTAAATTTTGAAAATATATTTATAATTTTAACAAACTTAAGGAGACAGATACAAAATTATTCAAACCTTACAGACGTGTCCACAAAAATCCTTAAATTGACAATATTACTCTATAACTAGTACACTACTAAGTGGCTCATCTTGTTCGGTTGTATCTTATGATGTACTTTAGGCAAGAATATTTCAATATATAGAAATTACCCCTCACATTTTAAGACTTAACACTGAAATTCAGAATAAAAATCCTCTAAACAATGAAATTCGTTTTTCGTCTTTAATCACTTAACTAGAGAAATGCTAAAGATCTTCCAAATCCTTCTATTTCAAATGTATAAAGATCAAAAGACTTTTTAACATCTTCATACATTAGCAACACTGAATTGTAATTATATATATAGCCTACCCATGCATATCCCCAAACCTGGCCAAGTTAAAAAGGCCAAGGTGAGTTGAGAGCATTTCCAATTCCAATGCATGCGATGAAGCTAACAAATGTGTGACAGGTGAGCAAGCGTTTGGTGCTTGCCTGCTAATCATCATCCAACTGCATGCAATTATGAGGGTCATTTCCTCGTTTCCCTCGCAGGGCTTACCTTTTCCTTCTCGAAAACTAAAGAAGCAGTATTTTCTTGCTTTCTCATATACGCATTTTCCCCCTCTGTTTTCTGAGAGAAAATGTCAAAGAAAGAAGCAAAAGCCTAATGGCTGTCCAAACGATGATTTGTATTTATTTTTATCGTTTCCTTCCACTTATGAAAGTACCCTCTTTTCTCCCGCATCCATGCGCAACACAACTAATTAGCTCAGAAGGATTCAACGGACTTGAACGTGGTGGGAAAATGAAAAATAAAAATACTAATTCTGTGTAGGAATCTTCAATCTTGGTTTTAATTTGTTGTAAAACGCCAAGTAACTTTTTCAAATTCGAAAAAACTACATCTGAAAAGAGCAGGGTTTCTTTAGAAGAGGCAATAAATAATTTCTTTGATTTAGAGATCTGTTGGTTGGCTCATATGGATCCTCCTCGCCACCCTTGAGAGGATTTTTATAATTTAGTTCCCTAAGATAAAGATTTTACAATTTTCCCCTGATGTGGGTTTTTTTTTAATAATTTTTCTATATAAATTTTTCCTCCGTGGTGCGAGGGCGTGAATGTACTCTACTGTAATTCAGCTGTCACACTGTATAAATATATGTATATAAAAAAAAAAAAAAATCCGTGTATTCAATTCGAGCTGAGAAAAGTGCGAATGGTCGAGATTGTAGCGATGGGCGGGTTTGTTGAGAATAGATAGGTGGGAAGAGAAGTATGCGGTATGGTGGAGTCCAGGTGCACGTACTATAAATTCTCCGGACGCTCTATTCAACCAATGGATAGAAGACACGTGTCGCAGTGACAGAGGAGGGATGGAAATCCAAGGCAGCCACTGCCACTGCCACTGCCACTGCCAAGCTGACGTTTGTATAGTGCCTAGGATCCTGGCTTTTTGACCGAACCTTTCTGCTTCTCTCTCCTTTCTTTACATACACGTCCGTAGGAAACCCCTCCTGCTCTCTCTCGTATCATCATCTCGTGTGTTCGGGTAGGGAGCGAAAAATTGAAAGCAAAATTTTGATAATTTTTTTTAAGAGTAGGAAAAAATTATATGGTACGGTAGAGTTAATGATGATGAATAAAAAAAATAAACTTACAGTAAACAGAGTAATTATGTAAAAATGTAAAAAATGATTTGAGAAATAAAATATTTGCATCAAACGATACCAAAAGTGATTGGAAAATAAGTTAGAAGTGAATAGAAAAAGTTTTTTTATTTGATATTTATACAGCTTGACAACTTGATATTACAAATCTAGCATATTCATGACCCTTAAATAATGGAAGGAATTTTTTTTTTGTAAATATCCTCATGTTAGGAGAAAAATCTATAACAACCCCCATTACAAGGGAACATTGTAAGATCTCTGTTAGGAGAAAATTCTTATAAAAATTTCCTTCACTGAGGAGGAGGATTCGAACCTAGGTAGACTATTTACCAATATTATTCTCTTCGTGGCGGAAAATATGCAAAAGAAGTGAAGACAAATTTAAAAAAATAACAGAATTTTTCCAAGAAAGAATGGAGAATAATTATTAGAAATATAAATAATAATGATATAATATTAGATCAATATATAATTAAAAATCACACGAGTAAAGTGAATTTCATTTAAATGAATGTTTCAAAGATTAGCTTGACATATACTTTTCATAATAATTTTATTTCTTATTATATATCTAGATTTCTCCAACTATGATATATCCTCTCATTTATCTGGAACTAATTTATGCTCAATATTCTTGGCATTATTAGTTTCTATTTTTCTTACTCCCATCTATCTTAATCTTATGTATGCTCTAAATTCTTGACATTATTAGTTTTTATATATCCTCCTCCCAACCATCATAACCTTATTTATGCTTTATATTTTTGACATTATTAGTTTCTATATATCTTCCACTCATCTATTTTAACCTTATTTATCCTTTATATTCTTTACATCATTAGTTTTTATATATCTTCCCCTATCTATCTTAGCCTTATTTATCCTTTATATTCTTTACATTATTAGTTTCTGTATATCTTGTTCTATTCTACTTTGATCAAATCTATATAAGACACACAACAACAAATTTCACTTAAAGAAGCTAATTTATATATAATATATATTTTGTTGTATTAAATATATTTTTGATACAATTAATTATCTAGCTACAAATATTTGACATTTTTAGTGGGAATAATGGTAAAATGTAGTCATATACTCATGTTTATATTAAATGCAATAAAAGATAACATTTAATGTAGTAAATATAGTTAAATTACACTCTTTTGTGGCCACATCCACAGGGTACGGGGGTTACAGGTTACTAAGGTCACAAGGTGAAATTGGAAAAAAAAAGAGAAAAAAGAAAAGAAATGGACGTGGTTGCGTGGAAGTAAAATTAGTTAGGAATTATCCTTGGGGTAGAAACGCATAGAGTCCAAAATTTATTTCGAAGACGCTGATGTGATCTTGTGTTTATCTGATGTGCATAAATGATTGAATTCCTCCTCCTTTCGACAAATAAATTCAGTTGTTTTACAAGCCAAAAACAAGCCATAGATCAGGTGGGCCATGGTCTCATATACACATGAAAGTGCTACGCTTCTATATAATTAGGTTATATAGAAGTAGACTTATGTAATCTCTTCAAAATTTAAGATTTTAATCTTTAATAGAAAATCTAATCTATTTATTATATTTAAAAGATCAAATTTCATCCTAATCAAGCTGTTTATGGGCCATATTTTTAAAAAATGTATATATTCATGTGTAAATTATAAAAAATGCCAAAATATCAATTTTAATATAGTATTTTCAACATCTAAACCATCTAAAATATCATTTCTATGTGAGTAAATGATTTTATAGATTATTATCACATTCTAATACATTTGTAAATAAATCTAAGTATTTTTCATAATTTATACATGAATATATATATTTTTAAACAAATATGGCCTATAAACAAACTTGATTGAGATGAAATTTGGTCTACTAAATAAACAAAAAGTATTAAATATAATAAATGCATTAGATTTTTTACTAATGATCAAAATCTTAAAATAAAAAAGGATTATATGAGTCCATCCACCGTACATGAAATACAATATTCAGCTTTACTTTTCTAGTTGCATGCAGCTTGTGCAGCAGCAGCACATGATCGAAATAACGAAGTCCGCATGTGAAATGGTGTCACGTGTGAGAGACTGTCTGAAGATGGCAAACATGCATCATATGCATCCGATCCTTATACAGCTTGTCAGTGTGCTAGGGAAAAAAAAAGAAAAGTGTCAAGTCTATCATCAGAAATGCAATAACTACACATTGTATCGAAGTTGGACGGTCCATGCGTGAATTTTGAAATATATGCTAATTTCATGATTATTTATTTTGTGAGCCTTTCATGCGCATACATGTGGCCCTCAAGTGTCAGAAAAAAGAGGCAGATATGAAGACAAGGACACTGATAGACAGATTGATGATGCATATGCTGCCAGCCCAGCCATCATGGATTTTGATCCAAGGAGCATCAACATCAGACACAGCGCCATCCCGGCCACGTTGTCTAAGCTAAGCTACACAAGTGGCACCGTGATTCAAGAGCATTTCAACCTCTTTGCCATATCCTGGTTGATTAAGTCTTCCACTATATAAATTATCACCCAAAAAAAAAAAAAAAATTGTAAGAAAAAATAATTTTTTTTAAAAAAATTCAACCTATTTGAACAATGAGAATGGGAAGGAGACAATAGAAGTGTCTTTTAAAGGGAGAGAACAATGAGATAAGATGGAAGTATTCATGAGAAAGCTATTATATATATTTAGTTAAAATATTAAAATGAGGAAAAGTGAAATTTTCAACTTTTGCATGTTACCAAATCAACTAAAAGAAAGTGTTGAATCTGTACAGTTGGGTCCATTTATACCATTTTATGCATATATTTGTTTTTCTATTATTTATTTAATATATAATATCATTTTAAGCGTAATCTTGGATAGGCCCATGTAAGATGAGGAATTTTAATAAGCGTACGTTTACTCTATTTATTTCGTAACCTATCTATCTATCTATTTTTATATTGAATTAATAAATTTCTTAATTAAACATAAAATTTTGAATACATTACAGTTGGGGCCATTTGAATCAGTTAAACCTTTGTTTAAATGTGAATTGGTTATGATTGAACATTGGCATGATTGAAGCAAGATATTTGATGCCCAGGATAACATTCATGTCCATATTTATAAAAGACTTGTATCCTATATGGTTGGAAAAAAAAAACTTATTTTCTTGTTTTTATTGACATGTGAGCTTGTCTTTTTTTTTTTTTTTTTTTTTGAACAGTTTTACAATAATACATATCAACTCATATTACAAATGAAGCTTGAAAATTCATACATCTTATCTTATTTCATCTTCCGAATCTAGCTCAAGTATTTTTATAATTTTTCTTACTACCAACAAAGTATTTTATAAACATGTGAGCTTGTCTGAAGATCGCCTATCATGTCCAATTTTACATGTCTTATATTCATACACATTTTTATGAATACGTGAATCCTACCTAAATCAACACATTTTTTTTAGAAAATAAAAAATGTGTAAAAAGATAAAAATGTGATGTTGACATGATAACCGATAAAAAAAAATAATAATAAAAAAAGTGGAGCCTACACATAGATAAAAATATAGAAAATATAAACTTTTCGGCGAGCTGCAAAGCGCATACATGACCGGCACATATTTATAAAGGCCTAGCGAAAGCAAATCACATGTTGCGGTTGAGGCTTGAGACAATTGAAGTGATGATGAATTGGCTGGAGTTTAAGCTCTACACTATATGAATGCATGCGAGACCAATGAAGGATGGAATTGATAGCAGCTGGAAGCCTGCTACAGGTAGCCCGCCTTTGCCGATCGAGGGCGCACGTGCGATTTTCACAGCTACAAATATAGATGTGAGTTTGCAGTTACTTGTGACTTTTCTTTATTAATGTGTGCATGTATATATATATCATATCTGAACTCATATTATAATTAAGTTCTAAGACAGTTCTTATAATTTTTCTAAATAAAAACAACAAACTCTTAAATATGAATAAAAAAGACTACCAGCTCCTAAATATAATAAAGAAGGTTGCTGCTTCTGAATCAACAACCGGTCGAAAATATCACCTCTTGGGATTTGAATCTACAAACAACAATCACTAAAGTTCGATGAGATACTGCTGTGACCAACCGAGCAAGTGGTTGAGATACTGCTGAGAGAGAGAGAGAGAGGCAAATTAAGGTTTTGGAAAATTAATTAAATATTGGATGGATGAGATGGGGTGGGATGCATGGGCGGCAGAGAAAAAAGTTATCGGGATTGATATGTAAATGGCTGGCAAGAAAAGATTTTGTCTTCCGATGGTCACGTCGGGATTAGAAAGCGTGATGAGTTGTCATGCAAGAATTTCTAATCATGGTTTTGACGAAAGCTTCACATAACCAAATCATCAGAGATCAAGGAAATCTCTCTCACTCTTAACATGTCTTATTATGGCAAATAAGTTCTTAAGCGGGGTTTTGGCGGATACATAGAGCCATAAATCTTTAGCCAGATTAATACGATTTTTTTTAAAAAAAAATGCGGAGCATATATATAGTATTAATATAGAGATATTTACACTTAATTTATGAGCTTTACTGAATAAAATATTGTGTTAAAAATGAAATTTCGTATGTTGATAAATAAAATGCTATCTACGTATAAGGCTACGTAATTAAATTTTTTAACGAAATATTTAAGCATCACGAGAGGTGAATTGAGAGAAACATGAGTGATGATTTAATATTTGCCATAGGTCTAGAAGCTCCATGCTTACCCTTCACTGAGTATATTTTAAATTTAAATTATTTATTTATCACGTTTATTCATATGTACTTATTTATGATTTTAAAAATTATATGTTGCCGACTTTTATATATTATGGTTGCAGCATATATTTTGTTTCTGAATTTCAATATTTATATATTTACTCAGAATGTACTATTTTTTATGAAATATAAATTTTCAATAAAAATTATTTTTGATAGCACAAAAAAAGATGTATTCAGCATGATAAATAATTTTAATTTAAAGCAACGTATTTTAAAATAAAAAACCAAGGATAAGCATGAAACATCCATGCTTATGGTGAGAATTGAATCATCAATTTTCAAAGAAATGATATATTCGAGAAAAGAATATTCGATATTATTATAAAAAAGAAATAATAAATAATATATTTTAACGTGGGATGAATACATTTATACGAAATAAGTAGCAATATAGAATTTACATTTATTACATTTTTCGTATTAAACAAACTGTGAAAGAACAATTTGGGCTGAGCTTGAACTCAGCCCATTAAACCCAAGAAAAAAACGTTATTTTAATAAGGCTCAAACCCGGATGAACGCAATCTTTAAATCGAATTAAGGTTTTTTTTTTTTTTATAAATAAATCGAGTTAAGGTTAAAGCTAAGTAAATCCGAACTTGATTTTCTATTTATATTTAACATAAGATATATATGGGTTTTGCTTATGTGGAATCTTTCTTTTATATGACTTTATACATTTTTAAAACCTTGACAGTTGATGAAATATTTATTTTATTCATTCTATTTAACACTATTTATATTATCCTAAAAATCTTTTCATTTTTCTTACCAGTATCATTGTGCATGACCCTATCTAAATACAAATTTTGTATTAAAAATACTTTCGTATATCGGTCAGTAAAATACTATCTATATATAAGGCTCTGTATTTAGATTTTTTCAATGAAAGATTTAAGCAGTAGGAAAGCTGAATTGAGAGAAACATGAGTGATGATTTAATATTTGCCGCAAGAGTAGAAGCTCCATGCTTACCCTCATTTTCTAAGTTATTTTCTGATCCTAATTAAGAACCCTGCAGTATTATATTATAAGATAACTGGTCAATCATCTACTTTATTATTACGTAAATCACGATAAGTTCTATATACTCATAAATGGGTTCTTATACATGGAAATTCCAATGGTAAATCATTAATTTCTATTGTTATTATTTTTATAATGCAACGAATACTTCCTTCGTAGAAAATAAATAACACTGAACATAATTTAAATGGATGAGATCAGTGTATAAAGCATGTAGCGTTGATGTTCCAGCAGCGAGTGGCATATGGATAAGAAGCAGATGAATGTATGAGATATGCGTGGTTGCCAGACAATCAGACCCAAAGTTGCAGTGATAATCATTGATTATTTGTTTGACAGCAAATGGCGAGAAGCAAGCATGGGAGAATGAGGTAAAGCAGCAACTGGGCCAACCCTTATTTCTGGTGAAACAGGAGCTAGCTAGCCTTATGGTTTATACCATGCTATAAATAGAAAATTAACTGTTGTAGTTCTGAAAATCATAGGTCATATAAAGAACGGATGAGATCATCTTCATGGGTTACTCGCACAGTGGCCTACATAGGAATTGACAGCTGAACTCCCTAGCTCGGGCGTTGATGGCGCCCTGCTGTCTCTGTGACTTTCCTTCTTCCATGAATCACTAGGGTTGCGAGACTTGTTGGTGCATAATTACCATGCTGCTCTGGAACAACAACGCCACTGATGCACAATCCCTCCTGACATGCACTTCAATCAGCCTAATTTACCGGTGCCAATGGACTTCACAAGATTTGGAACCCCATGAATATACATAATATATATATATATATATATATAGAGAGAGAGAGAGAGAGAGAGAAAATAATCAAGTGTATTCGGGGAGAGAGGTGTGTCATGCGACTTTCGTTCAAGAAAGACCCCATCGCAACTCGCAAGCAACCAAATCCTTGATTTTTATCAGCATTGGGTTGGGTGCTTGCAGATGCCTCTAGTTCTGGCCAGGGTGCTAAGTAATTAAGATAAGTTAAATAAGTGCAATTATTAGGTTTGGTTCGGATTCAGCAGATGGGAGCCAGATAGTGCTTGCTACGAAGGTTGGAGAAGTTGGATCATATAATTAATCATTTTTTACTACAGTCATTTTTTACTACAGAAATTAACGTGTGTGCGTGTGTCTCAATTTGGCTGCCTAAGGCCTAAGGGCAGTGGCGTGTAGTTAAGTATAACCAAATGTCATACTGCTTGAAGCTGTTACATTTAGTTACAAATAATGATAATTATTTAGATAAAATTTCGCTGCTTATAGTCAAATGCAAGTAAATTTTTATAATCTAACGTCGAAAGATAACTACTCATCAGGACGCAGCTGCATCTGTGGTCGGAAGCGCATTCACCGTCTTGAATCTCAAAAATTCCATCTCGAGGAGAGGGCCGCCTTCGCCCATATCTACGAGAAATACGTAGCATAAGTGGTGCTCACCTCTAGGCCTGTACGCCAAATGTCCCAGTTTCAATCACGGTGGGGGAGAGCTTGTCTCCCATTTTTCAGAGGGGTCTCTTGTAGATACTTTTTTTTTTTTTTTTTTTGATGTAAAAGGACAATACTTAGTTGAACAAAAATTGGAAAAGTTTTCGCGGATTCTCTGACAATTGCTTGCATTATGACGAACAATCCCGACCAGTCATTAAGATCCGGGGAAGCCGATTTGAAGGATCCAACAGTGGTCGAGTAGCGGTTCTTATCTCATAATGGGATCGACAACAAGGACCCTGACCGCACCCAAGTGCCAAACACCTTTAGATGTAGTTCGGCCAACTAAATAGTCCTCCTAGAGCATCTAGGTTGTTTTGATACTATTTATACCACAGAGCCAGCCTTGCATAGACCTCTCACAGATTGCGGGTCCAGAGAAGGGCATCCAAATGTGCAGTCTTACTCTTTCATTTAGAAAGAGACTCTTGTTTCCCATGTCTTATAGCATGTCCAAAGGCAGCAACTCTTACCATTGAGCCCAGGCTGGCCCTCCAAGGTGGATAACACGATTATAAAATTAAAAAAACAATCTACTTGTGGTGTGCAGTGAATGTCTTAAAAGCTTGAAGAAATCACCCTTTGGGTCTCGTTTTGCAAGGGCCTAATAGACATTGAAGTAAATACGAAAGGGCTACGAACAACCACCTAGATTTTGAGAGAATTTAATGTTAACTAAAGTCCTATTTCACTTTGCATTCAAGCGTCTGAAAACATTGATATTTTCTTACTTTACGGCGACCACGAATAAAAGCCGAAAGTCTAGATTCTGGCGTAAACAGTCCGCCTGGGCCCTGATAGTATCATCTAGAATTTTTTATATATATATATTTTTTAAATAATGAAAAAACCATCAGGGAAATGCCAATACAGACCCATACTCCCAAATCGGCTTAAAACATTCAAAGGCTGGAAAATGCTGGAGAGCTAATGATTAGGAAAATTTTAACCACTTAACATGCAGTCCCCGGTTTGTTTTAATAACTAGTTTAGTTTAACATTTATATATAAAAGTAGCACCAACCTGTCACATAAGCTCCAGTATAGCGATATAATTTTAACTAGCTCAATTACTTCAACCCTAATTTTCAACCCAAGTTCAACCCACAACACAACCCAAATTTATTAATGAGTTAGGATAAGGCTTGAAGTTTTAGAAAGTGGATTGAACGTTGGTCTACGGTTCAAACCTAAGAAAGCTGACCAGCCTCCCAAAAGTAAGAAACATTAAAATAAGAAAGCAAAAGTAATATCACCATACATTTCAATTGACAGTTTTTGGATGAATATTCAATAGAAATCTTGTGAAAATTCCCACACCTTGCTCTGCATTGGAGTAGACTCCTGCCACTATTTCAGTTCTACTGCCTTGAAAGCAAGAGGTTCATACCAATGAGTTCCAAATCCAGCGGCTTTCCGGGCTGCTGCATTGAAAGGAGGCTTGAGTGGACCTCTAAAATATGCCCTAACAGTGGCGTGGAAAGTCTGAATCACAGCCTCATCCTCATTACTCTCAAATGCTGCCAGGTCTTCAGATGGTTGGCATGAAGACCTCACTGCACTATTTTCCTCAATGACTTGCTTGTCTTCCAAGGGCTCTTTTTCTCCTGCAGTCATGTCAGGAATGGATTTCAAATCCCTAGTCCTCAGGCAAAGATATTTAAACCATTTTATGCCTGCTGCGCAGTGGGTTATCTCTTCTGGATAAACTACAGTCTCCAACAGCTCTGCGGTACAGTCATCTCCTCCATTGCGGAAACGGGAGATAGTGGTGGGCAGAACATCGAGCCCTCGACCCTGCTTTTAAGTTTATGAGTCGGTTATGCAGAAAGCTAATATACAATCATGATATCATCAGATTAGCGAACCCAATGGGAGGAGTCAAAAGGTCACCCAACTGACCTAGTGAACTTGTTTTCCAAATTAATTTAAACGAGTAAGCCTGATTTTTTGTAACTGAAAATGCAACAGCTCTAAGCCGCTCATACTAAGGTAGCGGGTTGAACCTGATCTACGTCATAATGATAAAAATATAATCAAGCCAAGTCATAATCCAAACCTTCAACATCATCATCAGGACATTGCTATTTGCTACAGAATTTTTTTTTTTTTTTCGCACTACCAAGTTAGGATGTGCCCCTCTATACATGTGTAGAAACATCCTGGCCCAAGCAGAACCAAGAATGATTTTTGTAATTAAGACACAAAAGCGCTAACATTGAAATTTATGGAATATTCACCTCGTGGATTGAAAAGACTATGGGAATAAAATCAGAATGGACAAAATGGCAGGGAAGAGGGGAACCATTTTCACCTCATGAACGCAATGCTCAACGGCAAGACGAGCTAGTAGACTCCTTGAGGTTGCAATGGCAGAATCCCAGAGGCCATCATGAGCCGGGAATGCTCCGTAGTAAGAACCCAGCTCCTGGAGACGGGCAGCAAGCAGAGTGAAGTGCCGGCCTTCGTCCTGCGCCACCCTAACGAAGTCAGTGAAAAATTCCATTGGCATCACCTCCTGCTGACCAAAGCGGGCAATTATATCCTGCCAACGAGACAGCAAGGGAAAAAAAATGAGAAAAGCAACAAGAAAACGAAACCCAAACGCAAGACAAAGACAACATCTCACCCAAGACAAATCGATGGCCCAGCTCTCAGTGTGCACAAGGCTGTGAAGGATCGCCTGCCTGCTTTGAAGGCTTCCAGCTTTCCCAAGCTTGGGCATGAGCTGAGGAGAGAGGAGTTTGACCTACGGGAGGCATTTCATCAAACACATGAGAAGCGACATCAAATGCGCATGCAAGTGCCATTTGGCGAAACCGTGAACGCGGAAGGAGAGGTAGTTACGTTGGAAAGCCTAGAGGGTCGGTCGGGAACAGGGAGACGAATGGAAGCGTCGTAAGGTTTGGAGATGGCGCCATCAAGCCAACGTTTGGCAGCAGCGTCTCCAAGCCTGGCTTTCTCCACAGGATCGGCTGTTGTGAGGACCCGCAGGGCAGCTTCAACAAGCGTCTGCGGCTGCCGCCGCCGCTCCTCACTGGCGTGCAAGCTCATGGCTACGTTTATCGATCGGCTGCAGGCATGTTGGGAGGTGGGAAGCGGGCGTCGTTGCCCCCCGTCTTTGCACTGTAAGTTTTCGTTGGGAGGGCGGTTCAGTTATTTATTGTACGATACTGGTGACTCAAAAAAACATTTTTGGATGCAAATGTTTATCAATTAGATGCTGAATTGACCATTTATTTACTTTAAATTCATTTGAAACATGGCTTATATTTCACTTTTTAGTGTTGTTAACTTATTATCCGCATTTTCAATTATTTTCTATATTTTCATTCAAAACATCTACCATTTTTGTTTTTACTCACTTCATGCTCAATTAGTCTCTCTTACCTTGTACATCATTTCTTCTTTCTCTCCTATTTATGGTTTTCATATTTTAAATCTTTTCTCTTTTCTCTTTTCTCAATGACCAATAGAATTACAAGTCCGGTGTACCCGAAGAGCTCTTTTTAGTCAACTTTCCCGGCGATCATTCAAGCACGTGACGACTCGTCTTGATAGTCCATATCAATGGAATAATTTTCATGCTCCCAGCATTTGGCATGCATTTGGGCACTGCTGAGAAGGTATGGAACACCTAAACAATGTGTACTGGATTTCTTTAGTTGAAGCCTTCGCCTAAACACCATCATATCACCATCCCTCAGTGAGTCAACTAAACCAAAAAGCTTGCACAAACTAATCAAAGGATTGAAGAATAGAAAGAAAGTCATTACATCTCTACATCTGTGCTGAAAGAGTGCATGTCCACATACAATCCAATGGAACCTATACATATAACATAAAATGGACAGATATTGTTAAAGCTTAAGCTAGAACCTATGAAGAAATAATCCTTCCTTTGCTCAAAATGGATCAATGATTAGGCAACTGATTAGGTCAACTAAATGCCAAATAATCTGAATCAAGCACCACAAACAATGGAAAATTTTAGGTCTGATATCTTGGACATTGTTTATGTGCCCTGTCCCATGGAGACAGCTGAATCAAGACAGAGTCGCCAATACTCCATGAAGTGGAATGAAACCCACGGCATTGTTGAAGGTAGTCCAGCTCCCAAAGTGGATGGGATTCTGTAGAAGAAAAATATCAAGTATGCATTTAGATGAAATTTTGAATCATATAGGAAACGTTAGAATGGCTGGACTAGCCGGTTTGAAGTTCCTCCACTCTGGAGGTAAATGAAACATCATCACGAGTCAATTCAAGTGGAATACAACACTCAGAATATGCAGTAATGTAGAGGACACCACAGCTACTCAAGTACCAAAACAGACACCTTCTAGAACCATTGGAAGCTGGCATTCATAGCCTCAACTTGTACTCGTGAGCCACTTCTCCAGGGACTGAAACCAGAATGAAATTCCTTCACAGAAAGGGTACAGAAGTTGACATGTTGCAACAAAAAAAGGAAAAGGTAAAAGGAAACTAAAATATATAGAACCGTGCATTATAGATACGGCAAATATCACAGGCCCTTTCCAATTTGCAGACCCACATCCTTTCATAGAAAATTCCAAAATGCTCCGATTATCTACTTTATAGATTGGGCTATTCAAATCAAACAGAGAAATGCAAGGGAAAAGAAACCTTGAAGTTTAAGGTACCAAATCAAAAGAAAAACTTGACGAAAATCAAAAGGACGAGATTACCTTCGGCCACTCAAGATTCCATATGTAAATGAAACAATACAGGCAGGCGTAATCCCACGAAAGACATTCCTGTAGTGTGGGAAGATAAGTTGTCCTGCAGGAGGAGACTGAACATGTGAGAAAACAAAGTGCCTTCCAACTCTTCTGACACAAAACTGGACTATGGACTTCTTATCAGTTGAAACAACATAATCAAACTTTAGACGATACACCAAGTCCCAAATAACAAGGAAGCATTGGATCCCTTAGCAAGGGAAATCTCCACCCAGTTCCCCAGTAACCTAGTTGCAGTGATCAGTCCTTTACATTACATGTGACATGCAATAGTAACAAGTAGATCCTGGCAATAAGTTGTTAACTCATTAAGGAAGATTGCTGTCCATTACAAATTTTTTAAATGGGAATTCCATACTCTTGAATTAAGAGCAATCTGAAAAGAGAAGTGAATCCATAGCAATTACAGAAGTCTCGTCTCCAACACATCAGGCTGGTACTACAATGCTAACAGCCTAGAATGCATGCCTTTCAGTTAGAAGGAGATACAGGACTGTAACTAATTCGTTTGGAACAATGTCAATTTTCAAAGTTACGAAATTAGTCCCTCAATGTCATAAATTAAGAGAAAGCAGATCATTATTTAAACATTTTATAATTATTTAGACCATTATCAATAAGAGGATTGATGTAAAAATTTATAGTCTACGGATCATGCTTTGAAACTGCTTCTCTTGTATCTTTGATGATTCTTCTCTGTCATCTGGTCCTACTTAGGTAGATACTTCTGATTACTAATTCTTGCAACCCAAAATGTATGAATTGCCTAAAATTTTCTTTGAGATTCTGTTCAGATGAGGAGTATTTGAGCCAACAATGAAGATATTCTGATATTTGGGTAGTAGCAAATCATCTCACCAAAGGTAGCAAAATTGCTGTGAAGAATAGAAACCGCATCACTTGTATCCTTGTGATGATTCTTCTCTGCCATCAAATCTTGTGTATTAGATAGCAACTAACCTTCATAATGGGGAATAAAACTTCTCAGAGTAAGTATATTGTTATTCTGACCTGATAAAAGTTGAAACCATACTCCAGAGGGGAATCTTCTTGGCCTCCACATCCAGAGGAAAATTTCAGCATAAGGGGTAGCATGCAGAACCGAAATTGTGACTTCAATGAAGAAAGAGATAAAACTGATAGTCACATTTGTCAAGCTAAAGAAAATGTAGAAGACAGTAGTTGTTGGAAGCAGCAGCAGTAGAGGTGTGAAGAGCAGAGACCCAACAACATGTTGCTCCACATTGTACTCATAGCTGTCAAGTCGCTGCCGAAGAGGATTCCATTTGCGACCTCTACCAGCAATTTACAAAGGATCAGTCAACTGTGGCACAGAAATCATTAAGAATCAGGAAAGGGACAAATCATGAGTTAAGAAAAGATCCAAGGTACTAGTTCTATGCTTTCCTTCCAAAAAATGTTAAAACATTGCATTATTTGTTTAAAACGTCTTCGGGCAACTTGTATAACAGTAAAGACAGAAAGGAACAAGAAAAAAGTCCACTGATCATTAGTGTTTGCATCCATATGCATCCAAATCCAGGGTGATATACATGCATTGAAAATAACTAGCACAATTAAAAACCTAGTCATCAAACTGTCAAAGATCATACATTGTTTTCATTATATAATCATTTGTTTATATAATCAAACTGGAAGGCTTGCTATACATCGTCTATCATGAGAAACCCATCTTTGATTGCCAACCACTCAAAGTCAAGCTTATCCTTTAAGTTCAGATAGTTTGAAAGATTTACTTTAAAAAATGATAAGATCAAAGGTGCAGTGCCTGCATTGATCTGTAACTGGGTATTTTCTAATGGACTTACTGGCTAAATAATATAAACTATGTTGAAAAGAACAAATATAACCTGAACATAAAATACTCCAAAACAAAAAAGCTTTGCCAACACCTTCAATCGAAAATAGGAAAATTTCTGAGTGGATGTAAAATCTAACGACCAAATTGCAAGATTAATCCATTATTTGGACGAGTGTGACTCAAAACTTCCAAATTCAACGTGGAAGCAATCCACGCTTCATTAATTCATTTTAAGGGTTTTTTAAAAAAAAATAATAATTCCTAAAAGTGAACCATTGCACAGAAGAATATAAATATTGCAGGTAAAGACAAAGGATGTCTGAGGTCCAATGTCACAACTAGTCCATTAATATTCACAAGCAATAAACCCATCTTAAATATATTTTAAAAAAAAATACCTGAACAGACGCCAAAGGGATGCCAAAGCCTGGATTTGCTGTGAATATACCAGTGATATAAACCAATGAAGGGTATACAGATGTAATGTTGCAAGTTTCAGTATGTCTTTGCACAAAGCAGCAGGTATTGTCAACCCAAATATGATACCAGATAAAGCAATCCCTTTAATGAAATATTGGAAGAGAAAACCCATAAAAAACCAGAGGGTAGACCAGATTTGAATTGCATTAAGTGAGATCATGCCAAGAACTGCAGCCAGCTCCGTATTCAACTTAAAACCAGCTGGAACACCCATCAGCCACACACATCCTGAGCGCAATATGTTATTTGTAATGTTGCATGTCAAGTGCAAAATCCAAGAGCACACTGCTTTCTGATAAAGTAGTAGTGCCCAGCCAAAAACATTACCCAGAATAATGTCAATGCAAATGCTAGACCAGATGGAATGCTGGCGCAAAGCAACTTGATGCGCATATTCCACACTTGATATCAACCTGAAAATTGCACAGAATGAAACACAAAAAGCAAAATATTAATGATTCCAGTCCTAAAAATATTGTAAAGAAATAGAGGGTTGTTCACAGTCTGTCAAATTACCTCGACCCACAACTTTGAAGAAAAATAGGCCAATATAAAACTTGACAGCTGCGTATATGCATATTCTTCCATGCATAACTGAATGCATTCTCTAACATAAGGTAAATAAATGACTTTGATATATGACTCAAGAATGTATGAGATAAACAAAGAAAGCCATAGAAGAAGGTGAACAAGAAAGCCACAACCACTGCAACAGATTGCCACATGTAAGCCAGCAACCTGAACATGGAAAATGCATTATTAAGCATTGCTTGTAATGGTTGAAAAGACGCATTAAAGGAAAAAAGACAATTAGTATATAAGATATTACATGTAGATAACTGGTAGCTGTTTAAATGAACTGTTAGGGCTCAGACTGTTCTTAAATAATTTCTTGGCAGCTTTTGCAGAATTGAGAGCCATAAAGACTGTATCCTGTGGTCAGGTTACAAAGATATAAGCAAGCAGTAAGAAGCACAGCAACTACAGCAGCATCGATTGAGAACACCGTGATACAAATTCAGAACAACTAAATTGTAGTGTTACCAAGTCAGAGAGCTGCTTTCTTCGAAGAAGTTCATCAATCCAGTTGGGTCTTTTGTCAATAATGTCAACATCTTCTAAAGACTTCCAGGAATTCAATGAGAAGTGGTGCTTGCCACAAGCTGGCTGGTCATAAATTATCACCTGAAATCACTCAAAGGGAAATAAAGAAGGAAATAAGAAAAAGATGCTACATTTGTAAGGGAACGATTGTTTTCCAGACTTACATGAAAATCACAAGTAGACAATAGATCTCCTTCACAATGCATGTGATGAAATGTAGGAACTCTTCCAATCTCCTTATCAGGAAGTCCTAGGAAACAGCAGCAAAGTTGGATCCAGTTACTATTGTCAATGGCATTTTGCCTCTGTTGTTCCAGCACTTGGTCCAATTTCTGGCAACCACAAGGCCATGTGTCAAAATTTCCTGGGAATGCAGAACCAGTAAATGACTCTTGACTATCTTGAGAGCATGACTTGCCATAAACAGTGGCTTTTTGAGCAGTGAATGTCAGTCCAGAACCTTGTAACCTCCCGCCAAAGCAATGATAAGAAGTATGGCTGCTTTGATTGTCCATTACTTTTGTGCATTCATAGCTGTGATCTACTACCCAGGCTCCTAAAATGGAAAATTTTGAGCAATTTTGTAGAGATGTTGGCATATTTTCATTTGAGACACGAATGGCTCCCTGAAAAAAGCAAAAGGGAGAAAGGAAAGTTGACCCAACAAAGAGATCCTTGAGAAGAAAACCAAGAAATGCAGTTCCATGGTATCAGGCAAAATACACTGCTATATGGGAGAATTAAAGAGCTCAAATTGTAATCCAAACTAAAGCCTCACAGAAAAAATGAATAGTAATGATAACTGACAATAGGAACCTTCCATAATCTGCATTCCATAGACAACGGGATTCTTTTTCAGGCGATATCTGTAAGCATATTTATTGAGTATGCTCAGTCATTGCAGATCACAAGGCCTTTTTTCATCCCTCCACATCTTAGCAGAATAAGTATATTCCTACTTTTCAACATTTTAGCTAAACTCAAGCAACAGTCAAAATTCAAACTCCACAATATTTTTAGGCATTAACTATATTGATATGATTCACCCATTTCAAACTCAGTCATTCTAATGAGAGAGGCCTCGCACAACTCCAAACAACCAAACAACAACAACAAAGACTGCTTGAAACCAACCAGAGATTAGTTGGAGGTCCAGGCTACCATTGGGGATGACTCCAATAGTGTCATTGCATGCAGCAACACATTTCTAGACAGATTGTTAGGCCAAAGGAATAGCCTAGTGCCTTTCCCGTTAACATACATATCCACAGCCATAGATGTCTTTTTATTCCATTTACTAATATACTCTTGCTCACTATATATTGGATATGCATATGAGTAACCTTGACGACCTCCTAAATATACTTCATAACGTAAACCTGTCATAAAGAAACACAAAATTGGAAGCCAACACCCAATGAAAAGATAGGATGAAATTCATTAGTTGGCAAAGATCAGCGTATTGGTTAATGATTAAGCAAAAACATCCAGATAAGGCCAACAATTCAAATCAATAACTTCCCCTCTTCAATGAAAACTCCAACTCAAAAAATTCCAACAGCCAATATCCATAACCTAGAAGGGGAGGGAAAATTTTGCGATAGGGTGTTCCTGGGAGAGTCACCATTGATACTCCTCAACAAGGTCACTCAGACACACCCAGATTCTTTGCAACAGTTGTTCCAGTCTCCTTTTACAGTTTAAGTGAACCACCATCCCCCATTGCCACCAAATAGGAGTTTTGGGAGGAGCTGGGTCCAGGATAGAAGCCCTGAGTCTGTTTAGTTTTCTGAATCCGAGCAAAAAGCATCCTTACGACTTTCGCCAAGCTCTTCTAGAATGTCAATCATAATATCAAAATTTTAAGGAAAAGTAAAATTTGCTAATTTGCTCAGGTTAATGGCTCTGGTAATTCAATTTTTAATGACAGAACCCTAGTTCCGAAAATAAAAAATAAGGTCAAAATGGATGTATGCTTGAGGATTGTGAGTAAATCCGGAAAATAAATGAAAAAATAAAAAAGTAAATTATCAAATAATACAAAATAAAATTCACACCTGAAGACTGGATTGGCATTGTCGTTCTATGATCTGATGCAGAGGAGTTGCAGTAGCCACAATAACATCAAGGGAACTAGAAGAAGAGCAAACGGACCAGCCAAATAGAAGGCTAGAGGTGCTGTTGCAAGACAGGAGCTGAGAAGGCCACCATACCCTGCATTTCCTTCTCCTCCTCATCTTTATGCCATAATCAGGACATCCTCTTAAGCAAGAACACCAAAAGCAATGACTGGAGGAAATCACAACACAAATCATGAATCGAAAGTCACCCCCACCTCCCCACCCAAAAAAAGCGAACAACAAATAAACAATATCCAAGCGCAGAATCCTACCGCTCCGGTGGCTGCCATGTCACCACGCAAAAGATCTCTTTAATCAAACAGCTTCCCTTCACGGTGTTTATGTTGTTGTTCGGATGCAGCAAGCTATCAGTCGAAACTCTTCTTTCGTCACCTCCTTCCTCAGAGCCCAGCAGGAAAGTGTTGAGAACAGTTTTGGGCTCGGAATAGCTAAAACGAACTAGCTCTTGTGATGTTAGGAAACGTCCGTCTTGATCAGAATTCAAAAATAAAGTCAGTATGGACTAACAATATCTGAACTCAAAGAGTTCCCCCCCCCCCCCCCCCCCCCCCCCCCTATAAGCTTATTTTTAAATTTTATTATTATTTTCTTTCAAAATTCTTATATCTTTTATAATTAATTATATCAATAATAGAATAATTAATTTATCTAGAAAACATTATAAAAATCAATAAGGAGAATTTGCACATATACATATAACTCTTACACGTAATTATATATTAACTTATTTTAATGAAGTTATACTATATTTTATCATATTTTTTAGTGATAATATGTTTTTTAATAATTAGTAAAATATTAAGTATATAATATTTAAATTTTACATAAATATATCTTTAGTTTGATAGGTATATAAATTCTAAAAATTATCTTATTTGACCCGTATTTTTTACCTAATACGTTGTCCCCAAAACTGGTTCGATACCAATCCGAAATTTATCCAGAACCTATTAAAAAAAGTGAGAGTCAAACTGAACTTATCCCAACTAGGGGTGTTAATGGTCATGGTCAACCCGTTAACCCGCTCGTTCAACCCGTTAATAAATGAGTTTGTGTTGGGATTTTTGAATAAATGGGTTATGATCCGTCAACCCGTTCAACCATTTAATTAAATAAACGGATTAGGGTTGAGGTTTCGCAACCCGTCCAACCCGTTTATTTAACCCGTTCAACCCGTATAACTCATTTAATATAATATATTATAGTATATATATAATATTTATAATAGGAATTGGCATTAAAGAGATTACTTGAGATTGAAGTTGATGTTTTCAAGCCAAAATAACTTAAATTCAGGTATGTTAGCTTCGAATTATTTAATTTATTTAAAATTATATACTTTATTTAAGATTTTTAACATGAAAATTAGTAACAAACACAACCCGTTAACAACTCGTTAGTCCGTTTATTAAATGGGTTGTAAATGGGTTAGGGTTGAAGTTTTTTAAATGGGTTAATAAACGGATTAGGGTTGAGATATATTAAATGGATTAGGATTAGGATTAGGCTTCAACCCGTTCAACCCGATCCGTTAACACCCCTAATCCCAACTAGTAAAATAAAATTTTTAAAAATAGTATCAGAATTATGCAAACCCCAATCCAGTACGCCCGACCCAATGCTCACCTCCTACAGTAGTCATCTTTGTCGTATTGTCTAATTTATTTTTGTAAATCAAAGCTTATTCACTTGGCCGACCTCACCGGCTCACCCTGGGGCACTCTAAATCTCGTTGTCTAGCATAACACAACAAGCGCTACCAACTATGCTTACACATGGTTGGCTCATAATATCTAAATGTATATGTATATGTATAATATGTTATAATTAGTATTTAGGAACGAAATTTAAATAGTTAAATGCATATATACTATTTTTTAATATAAATTACTTATTTTTAAATCAAATCTATATTACGTTCAACCTAATAAAATATACTTATGACATAAAATTAGAATAATGTAATATTATTGAAATATTATTTATTAAAAAATCATATAGATAATCAAATTTTGATTTTATGATGTTAAAATTTAAGTACAATGCAATTAAGGGCTCAAATATTAAAATAAATTATGTGTACTGTATTTTTTTTTGAAGTGTTTTAGTTGTAGGATAGCACATCAAGTTGATAATTAGAATTTGGTAACATATTTTGTGGATATTTTATACCAAATTGGTGGGTAATTAATTAATATTAATATGAAATTTGGTTTAAAATGTGATTTTGCAACATTTGGGTATTAAATATTAATTTCAAGCAATTTAAACAAATTTTCACAATATTTTGGCTTGAAATTATATTTTATTTGTTGCCATGAAATTAAACGGGTTTGAAATTATTTTAATGATTTTTACCAATTAATAATTTAAATATATTTTTTTTTGCAGGAAAACAAATTATACCGAATGGGCCCCACAAGATCAAATCATGCAAAAATCCAAGCCGCCCATTGAATGTGGACCCCAAGCAATAACAATCATTAAAGCAACGTTTGTTTTCATCCACCGAATGCATTCATGTAACCCGATTCAAAAGTCAACAGCATTGGACCCCACTTCCATAAATCCACCGAATGCATTCATGTAACCCGATTCAAAAGTCAACAGCATTGGACCCCACTTCCATAAATCCACCGAATGCATTCATATGACACGTGAATAATTATGAAGACCCCACCAAGATCAGCAGCATGTTGTCCGCCGAATGAATTCACTGAATTCACGTGAAATGCATTCATGTTATCCATAGAAATTGATGGAGATGGGGCCCACAGAAATTGAGGTGTGGGCTATAAAAGCAGCGTTCCGGAGCAGATTGGAGTGTGGGGGGCAGCATCAGAATATTTTAAAAAAGGGAATTTTGACTAGAAGGGGAGAGAGCAGATTTACAGTTAGAAAATCCGAGAGCTCCACGGCGGATTTTTGAGAAGATATCATTCGGAGCAAGGATTTTAGAAGAAGAGGAGAGTAAGGTGGAGAGCAGGTGCAAAAGACAGACCGGCGAATTACGTGGAGCAACCAACACACCATTGGAGCTTCAATACAATAAGCTTTTCTATCTTTTCTCTGTTTAATTTTTGATAACTTGTTTAAGATGGATTGTAATGTAAATTTTATTTTGAACTTGAACATGCTCGGCTAAACCTTAAAATCTGGGGTTTAGGACGTAGCATGCGTATAAGGCAATGTGGTGCGGATTTTTAATTTATTTATGATGGATATTTTTTTTTTAATTTAATATCTTGTGATTTTTAAGCTTGCTTTGTATATGGGCCCGTACTTTTGCATGATTCCATATATTAGGTGATGAAACCGAGAGGTGGAAGCCTAATATACGATAGTCAAGATATTAAACCCGGAAATCTAAGACCATGAAAATAGGCATGATAACCTTGAGGAAATTCCATGAACAAACCACAAATCTTAATGGATTCTAATTAACTTAATCCCATGAGAATAGGTGATTAAGAAAATTGGGATACGCTTTGTAGGTTTCGAGAGAAGGTGCAAGGATAAAATAGGGTTTGTTCTCCTTTAACAAATAATATCCAAATTAAATATTTATACCACTACCAATTGCAAAATACGTATGTAAAATCCTAGACCCTAGATACCCACACTCTCGTTTTCATCTTCTCATTAAAATTTGCAAATTTCTCTTCCCATTTCATTAATTTCTTTTCCTAAATTTTCTTCCACTTATCTATTTTATTTGCAATATTCTCTCCATAATCAACACAAAAATATTTAAAAGCAAAATTTACAGTCCTGAATTCCCTGTGGAACGATAATTTATATACTACAATCTACGACCCGTGCACTTGCGGTAAGATTGCGAACAAGTATTTTGGCGCCGTTGCCGGGGAATTTCGGCGTGCTTTAAATTTTGTTTTTAGATACTTTCTTGATTTTTATTCATTTTAAATTAGCTAGTTAATTTTTATGCACTCGCATACTCGCAGTTCTGCAAAACAAATAGCTGAAGAACTCCTTGTTGCTGATCCTGAAATTGAACGTTTTTATAGGAGAAGGATTCGAGAATATCAACAACAACAAAATTCTCAAAATACTATGGCAGATCATAACAACCCAAATCCGCAACATCAAGAGCAAGAAGAGGGCCAAGCTGAGAACAATGCTCCTCCCAGAAAGATGACACTTAGTGATCGGAACCGCCCGAACCCTCGTGGATTTCGATCTTGCATTGTTGAACTAGATATTGATGGGAGAAATTTTGAACTAAATCCTGGTCTCATCCGGATGGTTCAACAGGCCAATTTGCAGGACTCCCTTTTGAAAATCCAAATGTACACATCACAAAATTCCTGCAATTATGCAACACAAGTAGAGTGCAAAACATTCCACGCGAGGTAATTCGCTTGCGGCTTTTTCCATTTTCTCTTCGAGACAGGGCAAGCGAATGGTTTTATTCTATGCCACCTGACACATTCAATACATGGGATGAACTATCTACAACATTCCTGGAAAAGTTCTTTCCACCAAATAAAACCAGGAAAATCAAAGACGAGATTAATCAGTTTGTCCAAAAAGATGGCGAATCCTTATATGATGCGTGGGAAAGAATGAAAGACCTACAACGCAAGTGCCCTCATCATGGTATCTCGCAAGGAGATATTATTGAAAACTTTTTCAATGGACTCGATCGACCCAGCCGAAGCGCCGTCAACTCAGCCGCTGGTGGCCGATTCATGCGACTCACTGACGAGGAGGCCCTCAAACTCCTCGATGACCTAGCTCTTTATGATTCTCAATATGGCGATGTCAGAGGAACCTCTCGGCGAGGAAATGTCTATGATATTGAATCTATGCATGCTATACATGATAAACTTGATAAAATTTTGCAGCAAAAGAGGCAGGAATCCAAAGATCTGCATGCATCTTCTTCTGGGCACAGCTCATGTGAAATTTGTGGAGCCTCACACTACACATCTGAGTGTAGTTTCGCCATTAAAGACATCACGGGGGAGCAAGCTAATGCAATCAACAACCAATATGACGCTCGCGCATATGGTAACCCCTATTCCAATACTTACAACCCCGGATGGAGGAATCATCCAAATTTTTCTTGGGCAAACCAGTCAAACACCCAAAATTTTGCTCAAAATAATAAGCCACCTGGTTTCCTTAGAAAACCACTGAACCCTCCTCCATTTCAGACACAACAAGCCTTACCTGCACCACCTCAAGCGCAACCCACTGAGTCCATGCTCGAAAATATCATCATAATGCTCAAGAAAAATGATGAAAGAATGGACCAAATGCAAACTCATATCAAGTTGCTTGAAAATCAAATTGCTCAAAATGCCACAGCCTCATCCCAAAGAAACCAGGGTAAACTCCCTAGCCAACCTGAAATAAATCCTAGGGAGCAGGTGCAGGCGATTACTTTGCGAAGTGGAAAGCAGCTCAACCCACCTCATATGGTCTCAGAAAAAGATGCCGAGCAGAAAAAGAAGCAAGAAGAGGAGCCACAACCAGAACCGGTGGTGGAAAAGCCATATGTACCACCAGCTCCTTACCAGCCTCCTCTTCCCTTTCCACAAAGGCAGCGACAGGCTAAGCTTCAAAAGCAGTTCGAGAAGTTTGTTTCAACTCTTAAAAACTTGTCAATAAACGTACCCTTCATCGACATGCTTTCTCAAATGCCAACTTATGCGAAATTTCTCAAGGATATGTTATCCAACAAAAGAAAACTCGAGGAGTACGGAACTATTTCGCTTACTGAGAAGTGCAGCGCCATTTTGCAGAACAAGTTGCCTGAAAAGCTAAAGGACCCTGGAAGCTTCTCCATTCCATGTGATCTTGGGAATGTCCAAATCAGCAAAGCACTATGTGATCTCGGAGCAAGTGTAAGTCTAATCCCACTTTCAATATGTAAAAAGCTGAACATGGGTGATCCAAAACCAACATCTACGTCTCTCCAACTGGCCGACCGATCAATCAAATTTCCAGTCGGCATCCTTGAAGACGTACCTTTGAAAGTTGGCAAACTATTCATCCCAGTCGACTTTGTGGTCCTCGACATGGAGGAGGATCGCCAAATCCCGATCATTCTCGGGCGACCTTTCTTAGCCACCGCTGGAGCAATCATAGACGTCAAGAATGGCCGACTCTCACTAACAGTTGGAGATGAACAAATCGAATTTAATCTTTCTGAGGCAACAAAGCAACTGTCAACTGATAACTCTTGCCTGCGGGTCGACATCATCAACCCTTTGCCTATCGAAGAAAAGGATGACTTGATAGAGGTATGTATCATTCAGGGTGCAACTGTTGAAAATAATAACCCTGAACTATCTGCTTGTGCAGCTCTCTTGGATGGAGCCCCTTTCATCTCACCGGCTGCCAATTCACCTCATGAAAAGTTGGATGCAGACTTCAATTTTTCTCCATCAACAAAAAAGGAAGAAGCACCAAAGGTAGAACTTAAACCTCTTCCTAAAAATCTCAGGTATGCATTTCTTGACCCAAACGATACTTATCCAGTCATAATCAACGCAAATCTTTTCGAATCCCAAGCCGATGAACTCTTAAATGTGTTAAGAAGACATAGGAAGGCAATTGGTTACTGCATCAATGATCTACCTGGTATCAGTCCTTCTCTATGCATGCACAGAATTTTAATGGAAGAAAATTGTAAAACAAGCATTGAACCTCAGAGGCGTCTGAATCCAAACATGAAAGAAGTAGTGAAAAAGGAAATTTTAAAACTTCTAGATGCTGGAATCATCTACCCCATTTCTGATAGCAGTTGGGTAAGCCCTGTACATGTTGTACCAAAGAAAGGCGGTATGACTGTCGTAAAAAATGATAAAAATGAACTTATACCCACAAGGACAGTCACAGGTTGGCGAATGTGCATTGATTATCGCAAATTAAACATTGCCACCCGAAAGGATCATTTTCCCTTGCATTTCATTGATCAAATGCTTGAAAGACTTGCCAATCACTCTTACTTCTGCTATTTGGATGGGTACTCTGGCTACTTTCAAATTCCTATTCACCCACAGGATCAAGAGAAAACCACTTTCACTTGTCCATACGGCACATTTGCATACAGACGCATGTCTTTCGGTCTTTGTAATGCACCTGCCACTTTCCAACGCTGTATGATGGCTATATTTTCTGATTACATTGAACACATAATGGAAGTGTTTATGGATGATTTTTCTGTTTATGGCACAACATTTGAATCATGCTTGTCTAACCTATCTAAGGTTTTACAGAGATGCGAAGAAATCAATCTGGTGTTGAATTGGGAAAAATGTCATTTCATGGTACAAGAAGGGATTGTTTTAGGACATTTAGTCTCAAGCAGAGGTATTGAGGTTGATCGAGCAAAAATTGAGGTCATTGAAAAATTACCACCACCCAATTCGGTCAAGGAAATTCGGAGTTTCCTGGGACATGCTGGCTTCTATCGGCGTTTTATTAAAGATTTTTCTAAAATTGCTAAGCCACTGACTAACCTGCTAAATCAAGATGTAAAATTTAATTTTTCTAATGACTGTTTAAATTCGTTTTGCAGGTTGAAAAAGGCCTTGACCTCCGCACCAATCATACAACCACCTGACTGGAGCTTACCATTTGAAATCATGTGCGATGCAAGTGACCATGCGGTTGGAGCTGTTTTGGGTCAACGGAAGGACAACAAGCCAGTAGTGATTTATTATGCGAGCAAAACTCTAGATGATGCTCAAGTTAATTATGCAACCACTGAAAAAGAATTGCTGGCTGTTGTTTTTGCTATTGATAAATTTTGTTCTTATCTTGTAGGATCAAAGGTGATTGTTTACACAGACCATGCAGCCATTCGCTATTTAATTGCTAAGAAGGATGCTAAACCAAGGTTGATTCGCTGGATTTTGCTGTTACAAGAATTTGATCTTGAAATACGAGACAAAAGAGGCACAGAGAATGTGGTAGCGGATCATTTGTCGAGACTACCACCAACTGAGAAAACAAATCTAAATAAAAACGATCAAATTAATGAAGAATTTCCAGATGAATCCTTGCTTTCAATGAAAGAAATATCAATGCCATGGTATGGAGACATTGTTAATTATTTGGTTTGCAAAGAAATTCCATCCAATTTCAGCTATCAACAGAAGAAGAAATTCATGGCGGATGTGAAATATTACATATGGGAGGACCCATACCTATACAAGAGATGCGGCGACGGTTTGATTCGCCGATGTGTACCAAACGAAGAAATCCAAAGCATTCTTCATCATTGTCATTCTTCACCATATGGAGGACACATGGGTCCCACCAAAACAGCAGCAAAAATTTTACAATCAGGTTTTTTCTGGCCCACTTTGTTCAAAGATGCTCGAATTTTTATACTAACCTGTGACAGATGCCAAAGAACAGGAAATATTTCAAGGCGAAACGAGATGCCACTCACAAGCATTCTTGAGGTTGAACCATTTGATGTCTGGGGCATGGATTTCATGGGACCTTTCCCATCATCGTTCAACAATCAGTACATCCTTCTGGCAGTTGATTACGTAACTAAATGGGTGGAGGCGATTGCTTCTCCAACAAATGATTCGCAGGTGGTCACCAAATTCTTAAAACGTAACATTTTTACCAGATTTGGTGTACCACGAGCAATCATAAGTGATGGAGGAAGCCACTTCTGCAACAAGCAAATGGAGCAACCGCTCAAGAAATATGGGGTCACACACAAAATTACCACCCCATACCACCCACAAACAAGTGGTCAAGCTGAAATCTCAAATCGCGAGATTAAACAGATACTTGAGAAGACGGTATCCCAATCACGGCGAGATTGGTCAAGGCAACTCGATAATGCTCTTTGGGCATACCGTACTGCATTCAAGACTCCCATCGGAACAACACCTTTCCGACTAGTCTACGGAAAATCATGCCACTTGCCTGTAGAGCTAGAGCACAAAGCATACTGGGCAATCAAATTTTTAAATTTTGATATGAAATCTGCAGGAGAAAGGCGCCTACTACAACTCGATGAACTTGAAGAGATTCGACTAGACGCCTATGAAAATTCAAAGATGTACAAGGAGAAAACAAAATTTTGGCATGACAAACACATTCGTCAGAAGGTAATTAAAGTCAATGACTTGGTTTTGCTTTTTAATTCTCGTTTCAAATTGTTTCCAGGAAAATTGAAGTCGAGGTGGTCGGGACCATTCAAAGTACTACAAGTATTTCCTCACGGAGCTGTCGAAGTCTGGAGTGAAAAGACAGGAGCATTCAAAGTCAATGGACAACGCCTCAAACCCTACTTCTCAGGAGATCACATTCCAATAGGAGTCATCCACTCCTTTTGCGAAACCATGCCACAAAAGTAAAAATTTGCAGTCAGGCTGAAGACTATAAACCAAGCGCTTCTTGGGAGGCAACCCGAATTTTTCTTCAGGGAAGTTTTAGTCTTATTTTCTTTTTTTATTTCTTTTTATAAGTTTGATACTTTTTAATTTTAAGAGTTATTGGTTATTTTCAGGTTCAAAAAAAAAAAAAAAAAAAAGCACCATTGGTTGCAAATTCGGTTCAACTCGCCAAAAACAGGGAAGTTAACATTTTACAATTCTCTTTTATGGCATGATTTACATTGAGGACAATGTCAACTTCAAGTGTGGGAGTGAATGCGTTGCATTAATTTTCTCTAAATATTTCTTTCACTACCCTAATATTTATATGTTTGCTTAAAAAAAATGGAAAATTCTTGCATAAAAGATTATATTAGACCCCACGTTGAACTCTTGAATGCCTTGAAAGCAAACCATATGTGAAATTTCAACATCTTTGAGTGAGGAAAAGTTGAAGCTTAATGAGATGTTAAAAATTATTTTTGAACATGTACTTGTTGAAAATACTTAGATTTTTTGTCCGTAATCACTTGATGAAACTGATATACCTAGGAGCTAATATTGTTTTCTTTTAAAATCAGAATAATCCTCTCTAATTTATAAATTTTTTTTAATACACACAATTATCATTTAAGAAGGTAGTTTTTCCCATATAAATGAAAATATATATATATATATATATATTACTCTGGTTGAAGAAATTTTCAAAGCCAAAACTCCATTGAACCAATTTAAGGACATGATTAAGGCAATTTTCTTTCATGATGAGCTTATCTTTAAAAATATAATGGTTGTTTACCCCTTTTGAGCCTGACTTAAAATTTTTCCTAAACCACAATTCTCACATCGCTGAACCAACTTTGGAATTGTATTCTGAGCAAAAAAAAAAAAAAAAAAAAAAAAAAAAGAGGAAAACAGGAAATAATATCGCTTGGCGATGCAAATAATGACTTCCCAGATACCCTGAAATATGGTGAGGGAAATTATTGCCGGACTTGGTTAAAAAAAAATAATAAAAAAAAAAATAAAAAAAAAATAAACCAAGGATAAGAACAGGCTTAAAAAAAGAATAAAAGCACCAAGTGTGGGGGTAGCATTATTTCCTTTTTTTTAAAAAAAAAAAAAAAAAAAAAAATTAAGCTCGAGTCATACAGAGACGGTTCAAATTTCATGTGTCACACCTGACCATTGTCCTACTAAGTCCTTATGATCCTATAAATTGGTTAATTGAGCAAGCAGAGGAAATTTAAATGCCAAAAATTAAAAAAAAATAAAAAAAATAAAAAAAATAAATAAATAAAAAAAAAAAAAAAAAAATTCTGCACTACTACCACTTGAAATATTAATTGTGTGTATTGAATAACTTATTAAATAGAGAAGATATCTGATAATTAAGAGTTTATTGCGGGAGTTTTTAACTCTTAATGATTGAAAACAAATTAGGTAACGAGGGTGTGCAGTATTAGTCAAGTGAGAAGGGATTGTTGATTAAGATTTTCAATGAGTATCATGTTTCAAATTCTTTAAGACTCTCATTTATTCTGATGATAGGCCGAACATGCAATTTTTGCTCAAGATTTTGAAAATTTTCAATCTGCTCTTCCATTCTTTTATATTTGCTTGAGGACAAGCAAAAGTTCAAGTGTGGGGGTATTTGATAATTAGAATTTGGTAACATATTTTGTGGATATTTTATACCAAATTGGTGGGTAATTAATTAATATTAATATGAAATTTGGTTTAAAATGTGATTTTGCAACATTTGGGTATTAAATATTAATTTCAAGCAATTTAAACAAATTTTCACAATATTTTGGCTTGAAATTATATTTTATTTGTTGCCATGAAATTAAACGGGTTTGAAATTATTTTAATGATTTTTACCAATTAATAATTTAAATATATTTTTTTTTGCAGGAAAACAAATTATACCGAATGGGCCCCACAAGATCAAATCATGCAAAAATCCAAGCCGCCCATTGAATGTGGACCCCAAGCAATAACAATCATTAAAGCAACGTTTGTTTTCATCCACCGAATGCATTCATGTAACCCGATTCAAAAGTCAACAGCATTGGACCCCACTTCCATAAATCCACCGAATGCATTCATATGACACGTGAATAATTATGAAGACCCCACCAAGATCAGCAGCATGTTGTCCGCCGAATGAATTCACTAAATTCACGTGAAATGCATTCATGTTATCCATAGAAATTGATGGAGATGGGGCCCACAGAAATTGAGGTGTGGGCTATAAAAGCAGCGTTCCGGAGCAGATTGGAGTGTGGGGGGCAGCATCAGAATATTTTAAAAAAGGGAATTTTGACTAGAAGGGGAGAGAGCAGATTTACAGTTAGAAAATCCGAGAGCTCCACGGCGGATTTTTGAGAAGATATCATTCGGAGCAAGGATTTTAGAAGAAGAGGAGAGTAAGGTGGAGAGCACGTGCAAAAGACAGACCGGCGAATTACGTGGAGCAACCAACACACCATTGGAGCTTCAATACAATAAGCTTTTCTATCTTTTCTCTGTTTAATTTTTGATAACTTGTTTAAGATGGATTGTAATGTAAATTTTATTTTGAACTTGAACATGCTCGGCTAAACCTTAAAATCTGGGGTTTAGGACGTAGCATGCGTATAATGCAATGTGGTGCGGATTTTTAATTTATTTATGATGGATATTTTTTTTTTAATTTAATATCTTGTGATTTTTAAGCTTGCTTTGTATATGGGCCCGTACTTTTGCATGATTCCATATATTAGGTGATGAAACCGAGAGGTGGAAGCCTAATATACGATAGTCAAGATATTAAACCCGGAAATCTAAGACCATGAAAATAGGCATGATAACCTTGAGGAAATTCCATGAACAAACCACAAATCTTAATGGATTCTAATTAACTTAATCCCATGAGAATAGGTGATTAAGAAAATTGGGATACGCTTTGTAGGTTTCGAGAGAAGGTGCAAGGATAAAATAGGGTTTGTTCTCCTTTAACAAATAATATCCAAATTAAATATTTATACCACTACCAATTGCAAAATACGTATGTAAAATCCTAGACCCTAGATACCCACACTCTCGTTTTCATCTTCTCATTAAAATTTGCAAATTTCGCTTCCTATTTCATTAATTTCTTTTCCTAAATTTTCTTCCACTTATCTATTTTATTTGCAATATTCTCTCCATAATCAACACAAAAATATTTAAAAGCAAAATTTACAGTCCTGAATTCCCTGTGGAACGATAATTTATATACTACAATCTACGACCCGTGCACTTGCGGTAAGATTGCGAACACAAGTGCATAGTTTATTAATCATAATTTTCATATTAAAGTCAGTCTATGAAAACTTATTTTTAAATCAAATCTATACATCATATTCAACAGAATAAAATGTGCTTATAACAAGAAAATTATGATAATATAATATTCACGAAACTAATTTTAATTCAAAATAGATAGTTAATAAATTTAATCATTAAAAATTCATATAAATAATCAAATTTTGATTTTATTATATTAACTTTTAAGTCAGATGCAATTAATAATTAAGATATTAAAAAATAAATTTTATATAATACACTTTTTTGAAATGCAACATCGGTAAGATATAACTTGTGCTCTATATTATCTTCTCCGTTGTTAGTTACAATGATCCATTTTCCGGCTTCAAAGAAGAAAAATAAACTGTAACTTGCAAAATTGAGTGGCATCGAACCAACCTTAAAGGTGTTTTTGATATTTCTATAAACTTGTTAATTTAAAATTTTTTATTTTCCATAATTGTTATATTTTCTAATTATTTATTCATATCGGGTTGATTAACGACTGAGAAGATTTAGGAAACAAATATTTGAAGATGACTAAGGGCTTCATGCCATTCATTGAGATAGGGATGGTCATTTATTACCGATTTTTAAAAGTGCAACTTAGGTAGGGTATCTGCAGGATGACCCAATGGGTACCCTAAATGAGTACGAAATTCCTATTTTTCTACCTATAGAATACGGTGAGTTTCAAATTTTTTTAAAAAAAAAAAGGATAATCGAAGCAAACCAATCCGAGACAAATCACCTCTACTAGTTTCAAATGGTTTTATTGGGAAAAGAGAGAGACAGGGACGATCATTTATCACCGGTTTCGAACGGTTTTATTGCGAAACC
This sequence comes from Annona cherimola, assembly GCA_030490835.1. Lineage (NCBI taxonomy): Eukaryota > Viridiplantae > Streptophyta > Magnoliopsida > Magnoliales > Annonaceae > Annona > Annona cherimola. Next base: position 12,604,036 of record CM059977.1, on the reverse strand, counting down.
AAAAAACACGGCGGGTACTAGTTGCTATTACTAGTACAAAAATAAAAATAAAAACACGCTGCAGTGAGTCGAACCAGACGAACTTATGAGTCCAATCCAGTTCTGAAAACCGTAATTAAAATATATTGAAAAGTTTATGAAAATGTGAAAAATGAAAATACAAAGATAAAGATAGAAATAGTATCATAATTAAATAACTAAAATATAAAGTCATATAAAAAGTTGGTATGGTTACTATAATAAGTAATGATTATTTATTGACTTCGATTATTTATGAACCCTCATCCGGTATAGCTTACCTAAATAGATAATTGCTTTTACGGGCTGTGAACCGCCAGTAGATCCAATCACCATTTTGACCATGAAATCAATTCCATTCCAAATGTCATCAATTGTTAATTTTTTTGTGAAAATATAGTGATAGAGTTTGACCTTATTTTTCCAAGTAAGAAAGAATTAGGACCGTTTGATAACTAACCCTTTTTTACTGTACATCCTTTAAGATTAATTTAATATTTTAATTATTTATCTTATTTTTAATTTTATTTTTATATTCTACTTAATGTTTTCTCATTTTATTTTTTATTGGTATTTGTATATTGTGACATATACGAAGCCCATTTAACAATAAGCTTCCGTCTCACTATTAAAAAGCTACCCGATTCTTCAGAAAGACTAGATGCTGAGGTAGGAAAATCATAACCGTGCATGGCGCTGCTAACGTCTTTATCGCTGCCCGCCGTTATGGCATTTCCCGCTTTATTCTTCTTTAAAAAGTATTATTCTCGTAATATTATATTACTCCTAGGGTTAGTAATAGTTATGACCATTCTACCAACTCTCTAATTTAACTCGTTTATGAATAAATTTGTATTGAAATATTTTAATGATAGGTTATGATTTGCAAAATCGTTTAACTATCTAATTAAATAAATAGATTAAGATTGAGATTTTATATTCTGTCAACCTATTTAGTAACTTATTTAATTTGTTCTATTTATTTAACCCATTATAAACTCATTACTTATTTTCTTTACTAAGCCATCATTCCGCTACTTAATTTTTATTTTTCACCGGTGCCTTAAATTATTTTTTTCGTTACTATCATATTTCCATTTCCATAATGCTAAAAATATCTTCTCACCTTCTAAATTATTATCTATTAAAGTCTAAGCCTTTCATTATTCATTATATAATTCACTAACTCGTTTATTAAATAGATTATAAATGAGTTAGGATTGATATTTTTTAAATAGGTTAATAAATTAATTACAGGTAAAATATTTTAAATAAATTTAAATTAAGCTGCAACCCATCCAGCCCGACGGTTACATCCCCCTTTTATTTATGTCCGTTCCTGACATTTATCAGACGATCCAAATTTTCCTTTTGGAAGCCGTCAACCCTCCAAGGTCGGGCAGTAGTCTGCATGCATTTTTCGTACCGTCGTGATTATTATTATTATTATTATCCGTAATTATTGCACATGGAAGCATCATGCATGCATGCTCTATATAGGGTCCTCCTCATTTCTTCCCACGTACATGCGTTCATCCACATGGCTTCTCCCTCTTTCAGTTCCCATGTAAATGCGTTCATCCACATGGCTTCTCCCTCTTTCACAGCCATTGCAGCATTCCTGGTAACGCTTGCTATTCTCTTATTCAGACGAAACTCCAGCGCCTCCAAGGCCAAGCAGCAGAGACGACGACTCCCACCGGGTCCGCCTGGCTGGCCTGTCGTCGGCAACCTCTTTCAAGTAGCTAGATATGGCAAGCCCTTCATCCACTACGTCCGCGACATGCGCCCTCTCTACGGCCCCATCTTCACCTTGCGCATGGCCTCCCGCACGCTCATCGTCGTCGCCAGCCCCGACTTGGCCCATGAAGCTCTCATCCAGAAGGGCCACATCTTCGCCACCCGCCCCTCCGAGATGCCCACACGTTCCATCTTCAGCGCCGACAAGTTCACCGTCAACTCCTCCGTCTACGGCCCCGTCTGGCTCTCACTCCGACGCAATCTCGTCTCCAACATGCTCACCTACTCCCGCATCCACGGCTTCCGCTCTGTCCGCCACTCCGCCATGGACCGTTTCATCCAACACCTCCGGGACGAGGCCCGGTCGTCGTCCTCAGTCCACGTGCTCAAAACCGCCCGTTTCGCCGTCTTTTGCATCCTCCTCTCCATGTGCTTCGGCGTCGACATGGACGAGGAGACTGTCGCAAACGTCGACCGCGTCTTGAAGAAGGTCCTCATTGCCATCAGCCCCAGGATAGACGACTACCTCCCGCTCCTCAGCCCCTTGTTCGGAAAGCAGCGGAAGGAGGCTCTGGAGGTCCGGAAGGAGGAGATCCGGACGCTGCTGCCGCTCATCCACAGCCGCAGGTCGCTGCTCCAACAGCCGCAGCAGCGCGAGAAGTCCGCCTCGTTCGCCTACCTCGACACGCTCTTCGAACTCGAGATCGAGGGGCGCAACTCCGCCCCCACCGAAGCCGAGCTCGTCACCCTCGTCGCCGAGTTCATCAACGGTGGAACGGACACTACAGCGACGGCCATCGAGTGGGCAGTTGCGCGGCTTATCGACCAGCCAGAGATCCAAGCCAAGCTTCACAACGAGATCGTTGGGGTGGTGGGAGAGCGGAAGGTGGACGAGGAAGCCGTGGGGAGGATGCCGTATCTGAATGCATTCACCAAGGAGCTGCTGCGCAAGCACCCGCCCACCTACTTTCTGCTGGACCACGCGGTGATGGAGGCGACGACATTGGGAGGTTACGACATCCCGACAGACGCCAGCGTGGAGTTCCACCTGCCTTCAATTGCAGAGGATCCGAAGCTATGGAGGGATCCGGAGAGGTTCGATCCGGAGAGGTTTTTGTCAGGAGGGGAGGAGGCGGACATGACGGGGGTGAAGGACGTGAAGATGATGCCATTTGGGGCGGGGCGAAGGATATGCCCGGGCCTCTCCATGGCGATGCTTCACATCAACCTCATGGTGGGGAGGATGGTGCAGGAGTTCGAGTGGCGCGGCGTGGAGGACCCGGCGCCGCGCGTGGAGGACTACGACGAGAAATTCGAGTTCACGGTGGTGATGCAGCCGCCGCTGCAGGCCGTCATCAAGCCCAGGAAATAGAGATTCTGAAATTGCATGGTGCAGTAGTCGGAATTTTTAGGATCGATAAAATAAAAGAAAAGGAAAAAAAAAAAAACAAAGCTTAAAATAAATTGTTAGTACTCTAGCATTGGCTTGGGTGAGCCTTGGCTCAGCACTGCGTACGTGTTGAACTATTAATATCTCAATTCATATTACATTCAAACTCTGAGACAGTTCTAACAAACTTACAATGGAAGACGACAATAAACTTCCATATATCAAGTGGGTAGACTATTAGCTCCCATATGAGTATAAAGGGGGACCACATGCCCCGACCCTAACTCTGGTTCAGAATCCCGTGAGGGATTCGAACCACGCACCGGCTGGGAACGTAAATCCCGTTCCGCAGCCGGTGACCAGACGAGCGGCGCTCGTTTGGCAACTATTATTTTAATTTAAATTGTAGTATGAACAAAATAAATCGTATGTATGGATTTTTTTAAAAGTATCTATTCATGAGGATGCTATTATGGGAAAACGGTGCAATTCTATCTGACCACTTGTAATTTTTGTCTTTATAAATACGTAGAATTTATTAAATTGTGTACTATATATATTTTAAATTAATGAAACGGGCATTGACACATTCACCCCAGATATTTTAAATTTTGAAAATTTTTAAAAATACAAAAAAGTACTAGATCGATCTTACGTTGCAGTATATATCTAGGCACAGTTCATACCACACACTTATAAAAAAGGTATGTGCAGAAAGTAATAAAATTTTTAATGAAAAAGTATATGAATGAGAAAAAATGGTATGAAATAGTTGGGGTAATAATTTTTTCAATATATTTTATTTACGAATCATCTCAAACATTGGTCTTAAACTAAAGCCCTTAAGACATTCTACAAATTTTTCCTACGATATACTGCATCCACCTGCATAATTCCTGTTTTTTCTTAGAAATAATCTAACCAAAGCCTCATCTTACTTAGGAGAGAAACAACAGCACAGCTCCCGCATTTTTTCCGCCTGCCCAAAATCAAAACTAAGCTGCCCAGCTGTTGAGTGTCGTGGCAGGGGTAATAATTAAAACATAAGATAGGTATATGAAAAATTAAAAATAAGTATGTGTTTGGCTGTGCAGAATATGTCTAGTTAAAACTTTTTAATTTAAAACTTTTCACTCTCCACAACTACCATATTTTTTAGTTATTTTTTAACATTTTTCTATACAATTATCCTACTTTTTAATCATTTATATACAACTACCCACACAACTAACTTATTTATTTTAACTTTATCTTCTTTACTTCTCATTATTATCTTTATCATATCATATTATTTGATAACTTTTACCCTCCAAAACTATTCATCAAAAGTTTTATCTATTTCCAAACACATCTCAAGTGATTGAAAATTAAAGTAATTATATTGAAAAATATGATGAAATAAATAAAGAGTAAAATAGTAGAAAGAGAAGTTGTGGTTGAGAAGTTCCGGGTGAGAAATTTGGTGTGAAACAAATACACTCAATACAAAAAAAATTTTGAACTGCGATTTAAGGACAGCCATAGCGTTACAGACCGGAGGAAAACTTCTCCGCTTCGCGTATCTTTCAGCGTACGTAGAAAAAATAACAGAACATCGGAAAAAAACTTCTCCGCTTTGCGTATCCTTCATGCGATATGTCGTTAACGATGCTGGCATCATCACAGTTGCTAAGCCGTTGGATTTGCATTCAATGCTGCAGAAGGAGAGGGCATGTACATTCAAAGGTGCGCAGCGCATTAAATGAAAACAGTAAAGAGGTTGGCAGCGCATGCAAAAGGGACGTTCGGTAAGATAAAAGTTGGGAGAGGCGTATTATACGCGGAGAGCGGATAATGAAATATTTTGAAAATTGTGTGATTAATATGAAATGATATGGGTAAAATTGGAATAAATAGGTCTTACTTGAAAAGTAGTTGATAGGAAAAATGATTAGAATATGAGAGTAAAAATGGAAAAATATGATAATTGATTGATTAATGAAGTACTTTGAAATCCGTACCCCACTATTTCCTTTCCGCATTTCCCCCTCTCGATTCCCAAACGCCCTCAAAAGCAGCTTGAGAAAAGTTAAAGGTGGAAATCAAAGTTAAGAAAAATGTAGTATTTAGGATGTGTTTGGTTGGAGATAGAACTTTTCATGAAAAGTTTTGGAGGGTAGAAGTTGTCAAATTGATAGAAAATGATGTGATATAATAGGGGGTAATGATGAGGAGTAAAGATAATAAAGTTAAAATAGATAGGTTAGTTGTATGGGTAGTTGTGCAGAAATGACTGAAAAGTAGGGTAGTTTGTATAGAAAAATGTGAAAAAATAATAAAAAATAAAGTAGTTATGGAGAGTGAAAAGTTTTGGATTGAAAAGTTTTAATTGACATATTTTGGCCCCAAACAAACACACCCTTAGTGAGGGTAGAAAATAGAATATTTTAAAAATTATGTAATTTATATGAAATGATAGGGGTAAAATTAAAATAAATAGATTTGTTGAAAGGTAATTGAAAGGGAAAATGATTGGAATATAAGGATAAAGGTAGAAAAATATAATGATTAGATAATTAATGAAATGTCTTAAAATTTGTGCAGCCACGTTTCCCATACCCCGTTACCAAACGCCCCTGATGTTGTGTATATTTGTCTTCGAAAGATTTATGCTGATGTGGCCATCCATGAAACGACTAATATCAATCATTGGGTTAATTGTGACATTTTTCTGTAACGTCTAACCGTCAGTGCAAATATAATTTATGTTCACCTAAAGCTCTAAACAAACTATTTCAACAAGACATCTATGATGAATTAGTAAATGTCAAACTAACCAATTGATATTTGATATACCCAAATATTAGTTCTTCATTTTGTTTTTTTTTTTAGCTTGCTTTAGAATTTTACGTTAATACATTTTGTTGTTGAACATTGTTACAGCTTTTCCTTGCTTTCTTTTTTTCGGAAGGAAAATCTGATTCATAGAAATAGTAACTAGGAATCGTCTGAAAACTAGTAAATTAGTAAATGTCAAACTGACCAGTTGATATTTGATATACCCAAATATTAGTTCTTCATTTGTTTTTTTTTTTTTTTAGCTTGCTTTAGAATTTTATGTTAATACATTTTGTTGTTGAACATTGTTACAGCTTTTCCTTGCTTTCTTTTTTTCGGAAGGAAAATCTGATTCACAGAAATCGTAACTAGGAATCGTCTGAAAACTAGTAAGACCGAAAATCCACGTTCATTCGTTACAAGCCAGGAAACAATCCAAATGGAGCATTGAAATGTAAACTTCAGAAGAACAGAAGCTCCGAACCTCAACTTCCAATAAATCTTACAAAAATGAGAGAATGGAACAAATGGGCCAAAAAACGCAGAACTTTCATCTCTTTTGCAATACTCAAAACCCCGATGTATTTTGATATTCTTTTTTTTTCAGTAATTCACTTCAATTTGGTATTTTAATTTTTTTAGTAATTCAATTATATTTGGTATTTTAAATTTATCCAGTTATGCATTCATATTTTGCATGATTTTTCTTTTATTCGGTTATATTTTCATATTATTTTAACTTTATCCACTCTGATTTTTTGTTATTCAATTAATTATTTATATCTTTATAATTTAATTATCCGATTATTAAGTATATATTATTTAAAGATTCCAGTTAACAACATATCTATTCTCTTTGATTTTGTTTGATATTAAATGAAGTTAAAGATATTTACTATGTCAAATCAAGAGTAAAAAAGAATTTTCATTCATAATGCATGTGACATATTATCTAATTTTATGTATTTTTTTAAATTTTATCTATGATTATTATATATTATAATTATAGCATGAATTAGCTATTTTTATATTATCAATATTACGTGAGAAAGCATTATGAGAATCTTATGTGTACACAATACACATAAACTATGGCATATGAATACATTTATTTTAATAGTGTGAGAAATAATATATTATATATCACATTGTACCTATAAGACTCTTTTGGAAATGGGGTTTGAGGCAAATCACTCTATACAACTTTTTTTTTTTTATGGAAAACTCTACCTAACTTAAATATATACTTTTAATTCACTTATGCTAATCACTTGGTTATCCAAATAAAATGGTTTCGAATATAAATATTTTTATTGTAGTTTTTTATGAATTTTTTTACATAGTCATAGTATAGCAAAATTGATTGTAGAATAATATAGGTAAAAATTTTTAAGATAAATTTTACAATAAAATAAGATTAATTAAATTTTAAATATCATACATAAACCTAGGTGTGAATCCCCCTGGGCGTGTAAGTTCTGTAATTATTTTGAGTATTTGCGTAATAGACCTCTATGTTTCAGAATATTGCAAGAGGACTTCAATAACCGAAAGATCAATTCAGATCAATGACTAATTAAGGTTTAAAATGCAAAGCTGAATATTTCTTTTATAAATATATATGTATGGGTCATTATTTGGTGCACCTGAATGCACTAAGCTTTGGTGTATTTGGATGCAAAAATTCATTTTAAAAATTTTAAAAGATTTTTATACAACTATTAATCTAAGTATATTTAACATGAATATTAATTTTCACCTTTTTGAAGCTTTTTAGATAATTATTTTTAATTATTTAAAATCAGTGACATTTTCGTAATTCAAAATTAGGAAATACAAAAATGCTACTGATTTTAAAAAATTCATAAAAATTTACAAATCTCCAAAAATAATAAAAATCGATACACATATTAAATACATTTGTATTCGCAGTTGTATAAAAAAAAATTTCAAAAAAAATTTAAAAATAATTTTTTGCACTGGATTGCACCCAAACTTAGTGCGCTCAGGTGCATGGAATCAACTAGGTATATGTATACATATACAAATTAATGAATCCGCTTCATGTCGGCTTCATATTTTTTTTTACATAATCAAAACCCGATAATCTCTTTGGATATATTCGATCGGTAGGTTCTCTGTCGCATGGAACTTTATTAGAACGTTTATTTCCAAAAATACCCTAAATATATACTAATTCGTACTAATATATAAAGTTATTGGATCTAGTTACAAAATATCACCGTTAATAATTAATTAATTATCCTTGGGTCTCGTTAGAATTAGGCAGGAATATCGAATTTGCAATGCCAAATGGCAAGGAGAAGGAGAGTCCCCAGAAATCAGGCGTACGTAAGTGCCTAGCCATTGAACAAAGACTGGAAATAAATAATAGCCCATGTATTTCCAGTGATTCCCACAGAACTGGAAAGAATGAGGGCATACCAGCTGGGCTGCACCATGGCATCCATGCACAAAAGAGCGGGTGGCTTTGCACATGGCATCCATGAACAAAAAGGGAAGAGAAATGATATTGTGCAATTAATTGATTTCCTAAACAAACCAATCACTCGCATCGCATTAACTCAATCTTCATGTTCAGGTATCTAATCTTGACGTTGACCGAGTGGAGTAGGTCAGGTTACTTTGGTAAATCTTAATTAAAAATTATAAATCTACTATATAAAAAAAATAAAATGTTTAATCTGTCTAAAATAGTGAGTAAAGATCAAATTTTCTAACATTTTACTATTCATGCAAAGGTAATCCACTTAATTTCAAAAATTTTACTCCTCGTTAATTAGGTAATTTTTAAAGTTTTGGGCCATGCATGGTTTTTATAGACGACGCTAAATATAACAGACGGCTTTGATTTCTTATAAACATTAAAATAAATTTTTTTAAAAAAAAATAAGACTTGACCCGGAAGACTTTGATGATCAAGTAACCATAGAAGTATTTTAAATATGGTCAAAGGGTTAAATTTTTATTATACTTTATAGCCATCTTAATTGGTATTACTAAGGCCATTACATTAACTAAGGGCATTACTACCGCATCATGCATGTTTACTTTGATCTTGAGGGCGGGTGGTATAGTTTGTAAAATAATGATTCGGTATGGCCTGTGGTATATGTTAAACGTAATAAATGATTTAAATTTTAAAATACATTTTAAAATTAAAATAATTATTAAGCTTGTCGCCTCCATGTTTACGGTAATTATTGAATCGTTGACCTTTGAAGAGATCAGTGTCCTTCATCGGTCATCAAACTTCAGCTTCATGCATTCGATTCCGCCACAAGCCGCCATCTCCAATGCAAGAAATTCATCGCACGCAACTAGAATTTATCTAAAAAATTTAAAAAAAAAATTAAAACTTTTTTTTTTTTAAAAAAAAAAACTAGAGTTGTTCATCTAAACCCGGCCCATCACGTGCTCGTATTTTCATATTTTAGGCCATTATCAATCCATGAAATTTTTTTTTTTTTTTTCAAAAAAAGTGCACAAGGTGCCACCAATCCGATCATGTTGGTAGAAATGCCGCAGAGTACAAATGATCGATCGACTTTCCCGAAAATATTAGTCAATTGAATATAAATACGTAGTAGATGTTAATTAGCTTGGAGAGTAAATAGGGTAGGTTTCAACTTGAATTCAAAGTATTTTAGAAAAAATATACCATGTAACTTAATTTTAACCAAACCAATTTTGAAATTAGATTGTTTTAGGTTAGATAATTGTCAACCCAGCACAACCGATTTCATGTGTTAGTATAAAATATAATATATCATCAACAAAGCTATATATTAGCACATAATACATAAACATTAACTAGAAATCATTGCTTTGAAATAAAATTATTTAGTATTAGATAACTGTATAAGTCATAAATTAGGAGGTATTTTTATAAAAAGAATTAATTTTTATTCTTTCATATAAATTTATATTTAAAATATATTTAATTGAGCAAATATTGTTTAAAATATTATATATTTATTAATCTTATTTGTAATCTAAACTGAATCAATTTTTATATAAGTATAATTTAGGGATAAGTTGAAGTTTGCAAATAGGATTGAATGTAGGATTAGGTTAACATTTTACAAATAGTGTAAGATTGAAAAGTCCTCACTTCGAGTCAACCCGACTCGACTTACACCCTTAACTTAATCCAATTAAGAAAAATGAATAATTTATAACTCTTATTAATTTTATAGACAATTTAGGAATTGGATAAGATGTGAAATGACATGTAATGGGATGTGCTTTTGAGATATAATAAAAATGTTATTATTGGTAGGGCAAATCTCATGTATTTTTATGAATTTTGCCTAAAATTTCATTTAAACTCATAACCATTTGTAAAATGATGAATATTCCTAAGCCTTTATTATAATTCAAAGCTAAGAGTTCACATTCAAATAAATATTTAGTACTTTTATAGTCATAGAATTATACCTTATCGCTATAGAATTATGTGTCATTTGACAGTGACTGTTGTTTGTAAATTCGTAATTAGATTTGAGGCATATTTCTCATTTCACTTGATGGCATGAGTATGAATGTAATTTTGGGCAAAATACATGGGTATACTTGAAATTTTTTAAAAGTCCATGGACATGAGTAAAATTAAGGTAAATTTTATTAGCATATGTGTAATTCAGCTTTATTGAAATCAAAAAATTTTAAGTAAATTGTAAATGATTGTATTAAAAATAAAAAAATTAGATTTATTTTTCAAGGAATGAGAAAAGCATTTTTTTGCTTACTTAGGAATGAGATGAAATGTATAATGGGACGTGGAATAAGATAAAAACGATGGAAATGAAAAAAAAATGTATTGAGATAGAAAAATGGTTATGCATGTATCATATTATAGACTGACTTTAAAATTGCTTTTCAGATCATATTAGGGGAATTGATTAGGGATGTTCCTTCAATTCTTTGTTGATAGTATTTGGATTTTTTTTTTTTTACGAAAATCTAGATTGTCACTATTAGTTATCTGCATCGAGGAGCTAATAAATGTGCTAATTGAATGACAAAATGGGACCTTTTTAACAAATTGAGTATGAGGAGATCAAACAACCATTATAAGAGCTAACTCATTTGCTCAACATGCTAGAAGAGTTGAAATTTTAATCCCTGATTTTGTGTAATTATAATTTCTTATTTTGGTTTTAATAAATTGAAAAAAATTGTGTGAGAAAAGGTACATTATTTTTGTTTAGAATGAAAAAGTACTTTTGAGAGTTGTTTTATTTTATCCAATCTTCATTTTCATCCCATACTATTCTCAAACAAGGTGAATTTCATTTTGTGGAGAGACTAGTCATTCTAGCTAAAAAAGTAAGATTTTACTAAAGGCGGATTAGGATAATGTGTGCATTATTCGTATGTAATAATATATAGTGTTGATTAACAGATTAAGCTAAATAGCATGCTAATCAATGATTCTCTTGTATGTTGCAATGAGTAGACTAACCAACTTAAACTGCTAATTAACACCCACGATTATTGCCCGCCAGTAGTTTGCATACTGTCTTAATCCACGTGCGTAGCCATAAAGTTTTTAAATATAGGAAGTAAACAAGCCCACGGAGGAGCATTTCTTTCAGTAGTTTTTCTTTTTTAAAAAAATAAAAATCAGAATTGTTTAAAACCATAGTGGGGCCTGAACCATCGGTTCTTGGTTTTTTCGGTAATAGTTCAATTGTTTACATCACTGAACCATGCCATGATCGGTTCACTGCCTGGTTGGTTCGATAGACTGGCCCTGTCAGTGTCAGGTCCAATCGAATAAATTGACCATCTTTTTGCAATAATCGAATAAATGGACCATCCAATTATTATTATTATTATTTTGAATTGGCTTGAGCCAGCGCTCGACAACCATGCATTCCGCGGGATTCCATACCCAGATCATGGGGCATATAAGCTTATGCATGAAACCAACTACGCTGAAGCAGGTTCACAATGGACCATTCAAATTAAATTTACACGTTTGCACCATGACCTCATCTGATCCACACGTTCAGTCTCATATCGAACTAGATAGGTGCAACCTAGGGCTTTTTGTAAAATAGACCAGCTAACTTTTCTTCTTCTTCTTCTTCTTTTTTTTTTTTTTTTTTTTTTTTTTTGTTGTGATTGGAACCAGCTAACTTTTCTTAATGGTGAATTAAATCTACAGTTCGAGTATTTGCAGAATAGATGCTAATTCAGAAGGTTTCAAAATGAATGTCAGCAATCACTTTCCTAAAAATAATTAAATGAAACGAATTGAATATGATTTTGAATATATTTCTAAACATAAGAAAAGAAAATAATTTTGTGAACATATATCAAGTCTAAACTCTAAAGAGAGCCACTAAATTGAACGAGAAATAACAAGTACCCCCATTTGATTTCTTCCACACAAAGAAAGTGTATTATATAATAATAATAATAATAATAATAATAATAATAAAAAGGAAGTGATCGGTGTTGGATAGGTGATGGGCAAAGGGGTTTTGGGCTTGCAAAATATATACCTACTTGGATAATGAACTTTGGGCCATAGGTTTTGAATGATACGAGTGAAGCTCTGAGCTAGTTCAAACATCTTTTACAACTGATCAAGAAAGCATTACAACCATTAATTAGCTTCATTAATTAACCAAGCAGAGCAGCAAGATTATTACATGCAAATCCATACAGGAAACACAATACCATCATAAAAATCAGATTGTCCGAGTGGCAAGAATTTCACAGCATTTTCATATCTTCTTCATGATCAATCATCAAGCTGCTGGAGGCTTCACTTGAACCGTTGGATAATCGAACACCAAGAACTTCTCCAAAGCTGCAGCAAACGTCCCCGAAAATTCGAGGTGTGATGGATGACCTACAAATGATGTGAAATCCTCCCCGCTTGGGAAAGTAAACAAGAACACGTGGGTGAAACCTTGCCGGAGCGTCTCATCTTCTCCTATATATTGGCCCCTGCATCGCAAACCAGTGCTTTCATTTTGATTATGCTACACCTCGTGACAAATCCTAATTACAATTTCTTCACGCGGAGCAGTTTTAGGTAATTAATTTCATATTTATTTTGGCAGTTGGATTCGAATATATGCAAATGAATATATGTGGGGGGATACAAAGATCTGAAAAAACTATAAATGGTCATGAACACAGAAAGCAAGTTGTAAAAATGCTTAAAATGATACAATGATCTAATATCTATTAAGAAAATGCGGTGGGGCCTTTTAGTTTCTTGAATTTGATTACTTTTGCAATTCATAGAGCCTTTCTCCCATGGTTTGACTAATTATAGCTCCGATATGACCCGAAACCAAAGAAGAGGTTAACAGAAGATTCACAAGCTCTTGAAAGAACAACTTGAACATTTTTGTGTTAATGGTATCAGAGCAAGGAGCTGACCTCATGTTCTAGGCTTGACTCCAAAAGGGGGTAATAACTTAAAAGACGCTAAACCACAGGATAAGTTGAAAAAAGGCATAAACTAAACGCGGTTCTGGAAAAATAAATCAATCTAATGATCATGAGTTTCTAGTCTTAGGTTCTTAGTCAGTCACCTGAAGTTATGGCGGGTTGGATGATCAGGGTGGTCAATACCATTAATGAAAAATCAATACATAGTCATAGTCAGATAATCTCTTTGTAAAATAGATTAATTAATGGCTGAAAGGATTTCAGGACACCACAGTAGATGTACCCCAAATTAAATGACAGTAGTAAGAAGCAAGATCTACCATTCAAAGGATTTCACAGTGTCTATCTCAGAGGCCAACTTCTCAATGGCTTTCAGGATGTTCTCCACCACCACTCCTTCCTTGAACTTGGCAAGAACCAGATGCTTCAGTTCTCCCATGGCTGACGTCCCCCACTTGAGCTATCAAACCATTCTCACATCTTCATGGTATATAAAGTCCTTAGGCTGCCGTCAGCACTTCCACTATTCAACCAGTCCCACCACTCTGCCTTTGTCAGCTGCAAACACCATTGATTAAGCACTGCACCACTTCATGTTTAGTACTACTGTCTGCCACTAATCATATTAATCTACACACTACTGTTGGATTTACTCTCCTTCCTAATCAATACACCTTTCTATTCCATTAATAGTTTATTTGGAAGTTTGTACCCTGCCAAATGGACTGCAATGAGAGAGATTATTACTGGTTCATCCTCCCATGCCTGTCAGCATTGAGATTGCAGCTCTTAAATATCTAACCTGACAGTTATTTAATTAATCATGGCCTAGACCAATCCATTATTAACCCATGTTATCTCTTCAATTAATGAGTACAGACTAAAATAAGGGTGTCTTTGATTGCACCACATGTGGCAACAGTATAAATGCAAAAGGATTATCAATATATTTTTCTGAACTTTATATTTTACAATCATCTCAAACATTATCTTACAGTTGGGCTTTCGAGACATTCTTATAATTTCTTTTACACAATTCTACAATCATCTTACCTATTTTTCTGTATTTTCTAACAAATTATTACCTACACAATCAGCTGTGAACGCTCTCACAATCTGAAGAGACAAATGCCACAGGCCCCCTTTTTTTTTGCTGTGCTCCCACAAGACCATACAGAATCCACGCTAGCAGAAAATCACTCACAAAGTGCCACTGCTGTTATTCGAACCACAGTCCTCACGCAGTGGAGGAAATCGATCATCAATGTTTTTACATTCCATATAAGGGATTAATAATGTAACTGTCATAACTATTTTGGGCTTTTCTCCCTATATTATTCCATGTAGAAATATAATGATGCAATAAAACAAGATAATGAATTACATATTTACATATGCTACAACTGGAACATGATTATAAGTTTTATTTTTATGGCAGCAACCGATACACTAGAATAACCACATCCTAGGCAATTTCATCATCATCAGAAGAAGAAAGGCAAAATTATATAGTCCATCCCCAACTAGTACAGTCCAAAATTGATTTGGACTCCACCTCAGCATTTGGCACTCGACAGTAGATATTATTACTATGTTGGTGGGATGCATGATGAATGGGATCGACGTACGAGGCCTGATATTGAGCTCCTGCCCAAATGAAGTTTGGGTGAGTAAATATTAGTCATAGCTTCCTATACCCCATTATTCAGTCACAGAAATAATAATTTCAGGGAAGCATCTACAGAACCGCTATTTCACAGGACAGCCAGAAATATTGCTATGATGTGTGGACCTAGCTTCTCTTGGCATGTAACTAATTACCTCTATGGCAGTATTTGGAAATCTGAGCCTCTGTAGGCCCATCATTCATGCATGTACCATTGCATCTGAAGCTGAAAGCTGATTGAATGCCCATGATTAATTTCTTGTGTAACATCAGCATCGTGGGTGCCCTCAATTATCGCAAATTGGGCTACTTGCGTTTAACTCCCCATTTTTGCAATTTTTCACTCCAGAATTATTAATTTTACAAAATGCCCACAATTATGAAATTTGTTTGTTAGATACTCCCTTATCAACAACAACCATTAGGATTATTAGCGGAATTAAATCCCTTGCTAGAAAGTGGGATATGATTTAAAGACCATTATTGCAAAAAAATGAAGAGGTAACTATAATATCCCTTAAAATTTTCGTACGACTTTCCACAGAATCACAGGAAGTTCGAGCCACAGCTGCGTTACACGGACCGTATGATTTATCCTGCCGAATGTGACGTGCGAGAAGATTTTCCCGAGCCCATTTTTTCTTCTGATCGGATGCGATTTTGATGTGCGGGGAGCAGATGTTATATTGATATGAACGGATATGGACAGCATGTTTAAATATAGAAAATCCTACCAGCCTTTCAGCGAGCAAACTTTAAATGAAATGACATGCTTTTGGTAATGGGAGGAGAAAGAGAAGGGAAGGGGAACACACTTTACTTTGCACTTCAATCATTTTGATTATTTTGATTAATATATTTTTCATTTTTACACTTATATTTCGACCAATTTTTTACATAATTATCCTATTTATTTTTATTTTACCTCTATCATGTAATATCAACTCATAAGTGTTGAAAAATTTCCTGCATTTACCTCTTTTTACTCATATAGTTATTATTTGATTTGCGAGCATTAACTTACGATTCAATTCACATAATATACAGATCCCAGTTAGCTAACCAGAGAGAGGATAACATTTTGTATCCATTATCATTAAAATTATTTGATTTTTACAATTATCAAAAGGGTTTTCGTCTGCTAAAATTTAGTGTGAGAAAATTTGTTGCAAATACTGGGTGAATTACGGCTAAATTAAAATTTGTTACAAAAACTTGAATATATTAAGTATAGGCAAATTAAGTTACCTTTCAACTATTAAATGCAAACTTAGTGAGGTTGCCTACAAAATATATTAAGCTGCGTATATAATTGAAATAATATTTTGATTACCAGTTGTGGTTGATAAAATAAATTTTCTCATATATCAGTTTAGAATATCTAATTTTCTTTCATAAAGCGCATCTTTCTTACCAAGATCCGCTATACATTTAATTAATCAAGCCTAATTCAAATAGAATGGAACCTGATCAGAATATAAAATTAGTTGGAACCGACTTCTAAAATGATTTTTATTAGAACAATAACCTCTTTTCAACGAAAAGGAAACGAAACTCTAAAATAATTAATTAATAGCTGTAGTCCAATAGAAAGAAGTGGTTGCATGCATTTTTTTTTTTTTTTTTTTTTTTTTCACAGAATTCGGAGGGTGATGGAGCCATAGAGGTCTGGAAATGAAGTCGGCAACCAGCACAGCACGTGAAAAGGATGGGTGAGAAATGAAGATCTCGAAGACGGCGAGGGAGTTAGAAATTCGAGGTAATTAAGGCGAACATGCAGCAGCCAGCTACAGGCATTTTCAGAATCAGAAACATATACTGCTGATGGCTCTGACTGCCTGCCGTGGGCCTCCTGCGGTCCTGCCTATATGCTTGCTTGCTCGGGAAATTACGTGAAACAAGAGAATCGTAAAAACGTAGCAGTGATAATACTCTTAGGTAATTGCTTGCACGTGCACAAGACTATGCAAGACAAGAAGTTACCATTTATACAATGCAAAGAATAATAAAGAAATAATTATTTCTCTGATAATTGCTAAAAACTATACATATAATTGTACATAGCTTGAAAAGGGATACTTTTGAGGGACTAATCTTATATGTAACTCTTTCTATTTTTAATATTTAAAAAATTGATGAAAACCTACTTTATCTATTGTATTTAGTATTATTTATATTATTATGAAAATTCTTTTATTTTGTCTATTATTACATTGTATAAGCTTCATCCACAGACATATAAATCAATATAAGAAAATAATTTAATACTGCATATCAATTTTTAAGTAATAGTTTTAATATATGAACTATCTAAAATATCACTACAATGTGGATAAATAATTCTATAAAATATTATTATATGTTAATATATGGATAAATTTAAGATTTTCCTTAATTTACATATGAATATAATAATTTTAGAACACATGTCGCTATGCATATATTAGATTTGACTGAAACTTGCACTGCTAGCTAAACAAATGATGTTAAATATAATAAATGATTTAGACTTTACATCAATTGTCATATTTTAAAAATAGAGAGGGTTTTATGAAATTACTTTTATAAAATCCAGTTCTGAAGAAATGTTTCCAAAATTTTAAAATGAAAATATGATTTTGAATTGGCTATGGCGTGTTTGCAAACCATGAAAGAAGTTTTCCCACAAAAAGTTTTTTGCCATGCTGAATCTTATTTTGCAAATACTTTTTTCATTTTTCTATGTAATTAATTTATTTTTAAATTATTTCTTAATAATTTTTCATACGACTAACATATCATTTTAATTTTATTATTTTTACTCTCATCATTATTTCTATATATCATATCATTCTCTTCAATTTTCAAAAACTTCTCCACTAAAATTTTCTCTCTAATATTTTTTCAACTGCAAGTGTATTTAGGAATAGATAAAAATTTTGAAAAAAAAAATTAAATGGAAGGAAATATAATAAAATAAGGATAATGATGATGAATAAAAAGAAGAAACTTAAAATAGATAAGATAGTTGCATATATAATTATGGATAAATGATTGAAAAGTAAGATAATTATACAAGAAAAATCTAAAAAAATAATTTAAAATAGGGTAACTATGAAGAGTTAAAAATTCTAGATTGACAACTTATTGTGATTGCCAAACATATCCTTGCTTCATAAAAATACTAAAAATATGATTGTGTTACCACTTGATTGACGAAATTGCTAACATGGGTGAATATAGGGTGTTAGGATAGAAAGGACTAAGGTTGAAAGTTGTATAGAGGTAGTAGCCTCGGTAACCCTTCCGAAGTATGTGTTACCACTTGAGTATGATATGTGTTACCACTTGATTGACCAGATCGGTAACATGAGTGAATATAGGGTGTTGGAGTAGGAAAGACTAAAGTTGAAGGTTGTACAGAAGTAGCAGCCCCGGTAACCCTTCTGAAGTATAACATCATCAAGTACCTCGTCATAGATTCAAGGTAGAATTGGCTATTTAAAAATATGAAATAAATATACACATTTTTATAAATAGTAAAACATAGTTTACAGATAAATGGACCTGACATCTACTTCCGGCAGGAGATGATCCGGCGACTGTGCATCCGTCATAATCTACGCGCGTTGTTGCCCCTGTGAATTATTCTGATACCGAACGAAAATAAATGTAGTGCATTGGATCCGTCACCCAAGACATGCAACGCACAAGATATTATTTTATTTTATTAACCTATATACATGAGAAATACTTCTATGGTATCTACAGCTCCCAATGATTTCATTTCATTTTAGGCCCATCTTAGTTATTAAAAACCCACTCTACTTGCTGCATTTCAGATTACTTTTTCAATTTGTTAATCAAGCTTCATCAGCATCAAGGGCTGTCGGGCCAATTTGCGACTGGGCAAAAAATTTCTTTTAATTTTTTTTTTATAAAGCTGTCAATCTATATATATTTAATTTGTAAACTAAGTTTTACTTTTTTGGAGTTGTGTATTTTTTTTGAAATTTTAAACCGAAAGGTAATTTAGTTATTTCAATAGTTTAAAATGACTAAGATACTTCTACATCTAAAAATAAAAATATATACACAATTTTAATAAATGGTAAACTTCGGTTTATGAATTAAATACATTTAGGTTAACATTTTTGCCAAAAATATATTTTTGTATCGATATAAAATGATTGCCATGATCATGGCTCCACATCAAATATTTATACGCATGCAACGTTTAATAAAATTGATAATGTGTAAAATTTAAATTATTTTCGTTAGTGCTAAAAAATTTTAATTTCTTTCGTCTATATTAATACTTTTCAAATCAATTTCATTCATGCTAATACTAGATTTTCCATTTAAAGGGGTTGTGAATTAACAAAAATGCCTCTATGGATTAAATCTAAGGGATTTTTGTATATTCACATTCCATTTCTCTTACAAATCTAACATAAATGTCAGTTTTTGTACAAAATTGATCTTGGAAAAAATATGTATGGACAAATGCTTTTAAATTTTTTTGGCATGAATAAAATTAATTTAATTTTTTATTAACCTGATTACAATGCTCCTTTTAATTAGTAAATCAAGCTTGATCGACATCAAATATTTGGATGTACGGCATTAAATAAAATTGATACCGGTGTGAAATTACCATAACAAAATTGTTTAATTTATATATCTATTTTAAATTCATTAATTTAACGTTTATATCATTACAATTCTATAAATTATTATAACATTCCAATAAATGTCCAAATAGTTCTAAAAATATTTCATAATTTATTATAAATATTTTAAAGTAGGCATGATCCATCCTAAACTTCGATTGATATGAAATTTGATATCATGACAAAATAAATAATTTTAGATGAAGGGTATGTTCGTTTTTAACAAAAAAAATTCAAACTAAAACTTTTTGCTCTCCGTAACTACCATATTTTAAAATTATTTATTCACATATTTCTATACAAGTATTTTATTTTTTAATCATTTCTACACAACTACCTAGTCAACTAATCTATCTATTTTAATTTTATTCTCTTTACACTTTATCATTAATATTATTATATCATATTAGTTTTGAATCAATTTAACAATTTTTACACCATAAACTTTTCATCTTAAAGTTTTATCACTTCTCGAACACACCCGAAATGAGAGGATTTAGATTTTAATTTAATAGTGAAAGTGGGCCAATTGAGAGGATTTGGATTTTAATTTGATAGTGAAAGTGGGCCAAATGATCGGACCAACACATTCATGAATGTACGTAGCTTATGGAAGTACTTGTGGAGCTGTTGACAAAGGTGCATGCATCCGATGGTCTGGAAGACGGATGGATCGATCATGGAGTCATAAGCTAATTATAGCTAGTTGCGTCGTGCCTGCGTGCAAGTCACACACACACACTGGCTTGGTCCACCACAGCCTAATCAGTAATATATCAGAGCACAAGTCGACAAACACACGTACCAAACGCATGGATTCGAGATCCACAAAGCAGACGACCGGCGTGGAGCCCACTGCCAAAGCTGCGTTTTGCTTTTTTTTTTTTTTTTCCTCCTGCCCCTAAAAACGACATGAGCAGGAGCACAGACATGCACAGGATCTTTCAAGTTTCAATGGATTACATCGCCGTCGTCATCATCATCGTCTGCACATGGGTATGGTGTATAGGAACTATACACCCCACTTTTTCTTTTCTTCCTCTTCACACACTCACTGCTGCAGTGCAGCCTTTTAGTGAGTGGCATCCCATTTCTGGCCCATGTGCTTAAGGAATAATATCAGTGTTCACTCAATCATGCATTTTATAGCCAGTATGGCTAGCGTTTCAATTACAATGATTTTTATGTTAGGTTTATGAAAATAAATAATACGATTGATTTTGCAATAGTCAAAATGTTATGATTGGCTTGAACCTGGGTCAGACACATGTGGCCCTTCTAAACTGTTCCAGTTCTCATGGTTTTGCCCTTTTTATGATTTTGTTAAAAAAATCTCATGGTTTCGACCTCTATTTCATGCATTCCTAATCTATACATGATCTCTTAAAGTTGGTACATTTGGCAACATACATAAGGAGAGAGGAAAAGGGGAAGTGGAAAAGTTGTAATATAATCCGGAGTTAAGTGAAAATAAATTGAATAGTTGGATGAGAAAATAACCGGAACATAAGTGTAAAATTGATAAAAGCTGGATAGTTAAAAGTATGCAAAATGATTAGAATATCACTCTGCGGAAATTGAAATCTCCATACGATTAATATGGTTCAGCTAACTCGTTGAAGCTTAAAAGAATAAAATTCAATGAGCTCAAAGTGTATATAAAAGTGGGGTCAGAGCATTAAAATTTCAATCCTTGGACACGAGATGGTACATGCATTTATTGCATGTGGAGGGTTTGTTGCTGAATTGGGAAATTCATAATTCTTGCTTTTCTGACTGCTTTTGGACTAGGCGGATGCATGCATGGGGACATGAACATTGGAGCCAACCCATGTACCATTCCAAGCTTGCACGTTCATGACTGGCAAGCATTCGTCTCTGCAGAAAAATTGTCTTCTTCCATTCACCTACATTCTCCTACACCACATTAATTTTGCTCCAAGATTTGGTTAAAACTAAACCTTTCGAATTTAAATAGTTGGGCAATAACTAGGGGTGATCATTTCCAAAGCCCCCACGAGGATTCAACCTTTGATGTCATTCTCGTGAACGTGAGAGCAATAATCTTCAATAAGAGCAATTTTCTCCACTACTACGAGTTCTAGTCTCTTTTTTAATATTGTAAGGAAATTTGTAGTGATTTATGGGATTGATTTATAAGAAATTTGTCAAGATTCGTGGGCTTGAGTTATAATAATTAGATAAAAAATGAAATATTGTATAAAAAAAAGAGGATTCTAGAATGTAACAATAAAAAAAATTCTAAATTAATAGTTGGATAATAAAAGGGAAAGGAATAGAAATAACTCCAAAAATATTATTGTAGTTTTGTTGAATCATCTCCACAGTTAAATATTATCTTCGGACGGGTGCAATAGGAAGTGTGTACGCTATTACAAAATTTATTATACGTGCACACAATTTCGCAGACAATTTAATGAGGAATGATCCTATTAGTCCCGGCTAAGTAAATGTTCCACTTAACCCACCTCAAAAATCTTATTTAAAATAACTTTTTTTTTGTTTTTTTCTTCGTACACTCGTTTATCTAAGTGTATTTAATATATAATCAAGTTTTACCATTTTTAAATATGTGTATATATTTTTTTTAGATTTTTAAAAATAAGGGTATTTTAAATTCATATATACACGTAGACATTTAAAAATCTAAAAAAAAATAGATAAACATATTCAAAAATGGTAAAACTTGGTCTTTATGTTAAATACACTTACATTAACAAGTGCACAAAGAAAAAAGTTAAAAAAAATTGTTGTAAAATAAATTTTTTTAAGGTAGGCTAAGTAAGACATTTACTTAGCCTGGGCTAAAAGGATCACTTCTTCAATTTAATTCGACCATCAAATATAGCTAGATCTTATAATGATTACAATCAAAGTTTTATCACTATTTGCAATTAATTTTAATAGTTGTATTAAATATTTATTCTTATTTGCAACTACACTTTAACAATTGCACAAACATTAATATTGAAAGTATTTAATGTGAAAAATAGTTATATTCCAAATGCCACAATGCGAAAGTAATTAAATATTTATAATAAATAATCAATTATAGTAAAAACGCATCTAGTGCAACCAAATATATGACTAAAAATTAGCTCCATAAAATAAAATAAGACATGATCTTGTTAGCTCTAACTAAGTAGGAAGATGATCAACTTAGGCCCGCCTAAAAAATATATTTTTTCATTTTTTTAGTTTTCTTTTTAGAAGATAGAAAATTATGACAATGCTATTGTGTTTAAAATTTTAAAAAAAATACTTTGAAAATATATAAAAATAGTAAAACTTGATTTATAGATTCAATACACCTAACTTAACATGTTTGTAAAAAGAAAACTAAAAAAAAAATCTAAAAATATATTTTTCAAGCTTGCCTAAGCGTAAGAGGATGAGCTCCCAACTAAGTAATGGTTTGCTTAGCCTAAGCCAATAAACTTATTTTTAGTTTTTTCAGTTTTTAATAAACTTATTAGTTTTGGTGTATTTAATATATAAACTAAGTTTTACCATTTTTATATATGTATATATTTTTCATTTTTAGATTTTTAAATACATGGCTATTTAGTAATTCTAACCATTAAAAACGGCTAAAATATCCCTATATTTTAAAATACAAAAAGTACATATATATTTTCAAAAATAATAATAGAAAAAAGTTAACGTTTATAATATATATGTTTATACACATGCCTCAAATGAGATTTCTTACCGTGGTAATCTTAGGACAATATAATAGAAAAAAAGTTAACGTTTGCAGAATGGACTTTTGTTGAAAACGAGTGATTATATTTTGCACCATCTACTTGTTAATTAATTACACACCCTTCCTCCAATCATCTTACAACCCAAAAAAATGTCGCAGACACTTTTTTGAGGTGATTTGTTTTATAGTTAAGGGGAATTGTAAAAAGAGTTTTAGAATCAATTTTGTGTATATATATTTTTTTTATTTACAAATAGGCTACTGAGATACTGAGATAAATAAAAAACCTCAAGAGACATTTTGCGGATGCATATTTTTCTTTAATTTTTATAGGTCATTCGAATCATATGAGAAGGAAAAGGAAAGTCATCCATGACAAATCTAATTAGTAGCAGTCTACTAATTTTCAAGAATATAATACAATAATGGTGTTTAGTAGCAAAACCAAGTATTGCTAATTCCCTTCGAGTGACACAACTGTACTGAAATAGAAAGGTTTAACAGACAAATAGAAGAGGACTTGAAAGACCGAGTTTAGCTTAACAGAAGTATATGGTTAAGCATAATTACTTGGATGTGATTGGTTTGAACTTTGAAGTAAAAGAAATACAAAAGAAAAAAGAGAAAAACGATAAATAATAATTGACAGTAGACTCATGATTTAGAGTCTAGTTGAATGAACTTCAATAAAAAGAAAGTGTGTAATAGCCACCTTTTTACATAGTTTTAAGTAACATAACATTTGATTACTTCTAGCAACCTTAGCAATTCTACTTTATCTCGTTTTTACTTATAATTTCAATAATTTTTCTTTTTGACATAAACAGCCAATTTTTACTGAGTAATCCCCTATTACACTCTTTCTGTTACATTCTATCCCAAGAATTGCACGACTTGCCCACAATTATTGAAAGACACACAATCTAGGCAAAATATTCGTACAAATTGAATGAGAACGACATCATTATTTTTAAAGGGCCCGCTAGCAAACTAATGAAGGAGCTAAGACAGCCTACAGAAAGAAATCAAAAAAAGAGGTGAAAAAAATCTTGGAGGATATGCAGTACATTATCTACCATGATCAAGATAAATTATCGCGAAATACAGGTTCTATTCTGCTTGTGGAGAAGGAAGGCAAGGCCGATGGAGGAGTGTACCAGCTATATTTCATTTCTAATTTGTACGATTATAATGTAATCTACTCTCAGCCGTAGTTCCAGTTCTTTGGCGTGAGAAAGGGACCCCCTACGAGTAATGGTAAAAACAGGGAAGAATTCTTCATTCAACACCTGCAGCTGTTAGAAGAGCTTTAAAATCCAACACGCAGGCGAAGACTGCAGACTGGTTGGTGGTGGTATTTTTTGGCTGCAGAGTAGCACCAAATTTTGGGCTAAATCATGCGTAGTGCTTTTCTTGGGCTTTTTGTTTCTTGACTTGCATCTAATTTTTGTTGTATGACTCCTGGATTTAAATGTGACACCTATATCTTTGACGATATCTTTGGCGCTGACTTGTTTTCAGGGGAAAATTTTTTCAAATAAAATCTAGCATGTCTGGTTGAATCCACAAGACACGTCCTCCAAAGATAAGACTGCACTTTTGTTCTATGAAATATTGCTATTTTTCATGGCATATAAAGCTTAAATTAAATTAAATTAACTGCAACTTAAATTTCAATTTCAAAAGTTATAAAAGAAAACAAAATACAAATATTAAATATACCGCATCTATTAAATTATTTTTATGTGAATGTGGAATATATAGGCCACATGTCCACAACTCCTTGGGACTGTAACCTCGCAGCTCAATTGCTAAAATGCAACGAGGAACAAGCTGAATAATTGCTGAACTGCCATAATGTACAGTCGTACACAAAAGCTGCACAGCAAACTTCAGGTAGACAAATTTGAACTTTTACACCAATCAGGTGAAAGATTGTATGAGGTATCACTAAATGGAAGTTCATCTCGATGGTATTGCTAAGAATTGGATGGGCTCTCCACATGCTTGGCTTCTAAGACACAATTGCTATTACTTTTATGGACAACATTGTTATCTGCTGTTAATGTAGCACTCCCCTCTACAACTTCAACAGTGTCGTGATCAGATGGAGATCTATCTGCATGAACTAGCTCCCCCTGTGGGTCGCCAACCGCCTCAGATGAATACCAATGCGAGTTTAAGCTACCGGTAGCCTGAGGTGATGTGTGGAGAGGCATCCTCAACACAGGCGGTACCATCCAATTCCTTTTAACAGATTCTAGTAGCGATATTCGGCAAACAGGACACGTAGAATGCTGCTTTAGCCATAAATCAATGCAGGAGACATGGAAATAATGACCACAGTACGGTAGGATGCGCAATGTATCTTTCCCTTGGTAATCAGCAAGGCAAACTGTACATCTGCAAAAAGTCGTGGACATTGAGATTAGCGTAGAAAAGAGAAAATTTCCAAATTAAATCTGTAAGACAGGACAAGCAAAGCTTGATTCATAATATATAGACAGAGGCCCTGAAAAGATCTCCGGCCCCAGAAATCATCCATATTGGAAGGCTTTTCTTAAAAATGTTTGTGGAAACTGGAGGCAATATCATGGGAGATCTGTGACGTCCAACTCAACAGGAGGCTATAAGATTTCCATCTTCTTCAAATTGAAGAACTAAAGACGGCTGCTTGGGAAAATTGGTTTTAGTGACTATCATCATGACATTGATGAGCCAGATCCTGCTGAGCTTCTGCAAGGGACATTTAAGTGCTTGGGCTATGGTTTTATAAAAAAGAATTTCAAGATGCGATTCAAATATACTAAGGTGTGAGCAACTCAATTTCTTTGCTTTAACAAACTTTCCGGTTTCCACCAGTTAATATCCTTAGATGAGATTTATTGAAGTGCCATGTATTTCAGTAACTGTGACTGTTCTTCATAACAGCAAATACTGCAAGGAACATACACAGAAACTGTTGGGAAGATTCCATCTTCTGTTTACATAATGGGTGATCCAAAGCTGATCAAAATGGACAGCCAGTAGCAATAAGAAGGGTAATCACAAAGAGTTAGGCTTAGGCTTGTAAAGTAGTTATGGCGGGGAAGACGTAGAAGAAGAGGGCATTTTAGCTATTTTTTAAATTATTTTAACAAATTGAGATGAAATCCTAGTGGCATGCAATTTTCATAAAACTAAGGGACATGCTAGTAACACAAGTGAAAAATTTTCAATCACAACTGTTACTATTCCTTTGTTTCCCTTTTCAGTTTTTTTAAAGATCTCCTCTTTTTCTTCTCTTGAGTGAATGCCATACAAAATCCAAACAAATATTTTAGAACAAACAACTATTCAAGAGATGAGCTTCAAGTCAAACTGTGATTGAATCAAATAAAGAACTGAAACAATGTGCAGTGGATATGTAGAGAAGACAACAAACATTATTGCACCCAATCATCAAACAGTCAATGTAAGGCAGAAATGGAATAAGGAAATGAATACTCTAAATAACAGAGATGCAGATAAGATATAACATAAGAAAATTAACCATTAATTGAAAATCAGATGACAAGAAAGTAACTCACTGGGTGTCTTCACTAGCAGAGAAAAACTCATCGCTGAACTTCTTTGTTGGAAAGGTAGCTACCACTATAGGTTCAAGACCATGCAGTCCACGTTCCAGCTGCTACATAATTTTTTTTTTTTTTTAAAAAAAAGAGTAAAAAAACAGGGGAGAAAAACAAAGATGATCCTTGCTCATGTGTGAAATTAAAAATTAAAAAAAAAAAACAAAAAAGTCCAAACTAAGGCAACAAAAGAAAGAACACCCTGAAAATCATCCTACTGAAGTAATTTGAAATATGTTATGACAGCATGAACAAAAGTATACCTACTTAAGCCATCCCACCGGCTCATCCACTATTTGAACCTAAAGAAAACCAGCTTTGCAAAGTTGCACCCATTGTTGGGCAACTAAAGAACTATGCTAAAGACCAGACACTAGACAACTTCCCACAGAATGCCTTCTCAACTAAACTGAAACAAGGCGTAACACTACATTCAATTTCCTGCTTGATTAACTAATTTTATTGAGTTTCAAATTAACACATCAACCGAAAAAAAACAGCACAGTTTGACCAAGGGAAAGGTCTGAGAAAGTGATAAAAATAGAGAGAACGCAAGCATACAAAATAAATAAACAAAGTAACTCTTGCATAGCTCTTGCCAGGACAACCCCAATCCACTGAAGGTTTACTTTCGTTAATTTCTCCGTACGTAAACAGAACCATGAACTTCAGAATTCAATATGGCTTGTGATCCATACCCTCCAGTCGTTGGGGCATTTGCAGTTTCTCCTTCAACAATTCATTGATATCAAATTCAATTAAATTCAATGTTCCCAATCCTCTAATCATGATTTAGATTTCCTCCAACCATATTCAGTTGACGAAATCTCCTCCAAACAACAAATCATTCGCCACCTTTGATACCTCGTTAGAAACTCAAAACTGCAAGCCAGAATAGTGTTCCTCGTTTCAGATATCCTACCTAGTTAAATTATACTGGCAAAACAAGAATGTGCCAAAGAAGACTGCCGATTTCATCAGTTGCCAAATTTCTAGTAGACCTGATATTCAGATATGCACCCTCGGTGCAGTCGCAGGTGATAAACTTCAAATGTTCAGTTCAGAAACTTTCTTACCGTCGTCCTTCCCAAACATGACCATACTCCATCTTACGAAAAATCTCAAACGAGAAACAAGGTGCAACACTTCAACAAAGAAACCAACATTCTGAACAGACTTCCAATAGAATATCATGCAGTCCCCACGGAAAATGGTTCGAATGGTGACCAAAAAGTTCATCATCAAATGCTCCTCCTTTCCCAAATTTCGTTTCTTTTTCACGAAAATACAACACCGACAACAATTAAGCTAGAAACAACAGCAAAACCAAACAGAAAATTTTAAAATTTTGTAGTTCAGAGATTCACAGAACAAAAGCAAGACATGAAACGTTAAATGAGGAAGCAATTCACACCAGAAGTAAACGAATGAACCAAAAAGTGACGAGCTTACAGTGCCGAGACCAGATCTGGGTCGGGCAGTCATGATCGCCTGACGGGAAGCGGTCCATTGCACGATCTGAGCGCAGATGAGCCTCGTGCAAACGAACACGATGAATATCGTGCTCGCTGCAAACCCAACCGCCATGAGCACCAGATTGTTCTCCGTCTTCGACATTTCCTCCAACTTTTTCCCGCAAGAAAGGATTCACATTCCCCACGAGCTACTCATAATCGTCATGAAAAAAATCGTCAGTGAGGCGGCTACGGCTCCCATTTACGAAACCCTATCGATCAGAATCTTCCCAACTTCGCGCCATTGTGGCGGGATCGCTTCCGTTTCTCCTGCATCAAGGCCGAAGGGCAGAAAAGTAAATATGCGTCTCCGGTTTTAGGATTCGTTGGGAATTCGACAAGGCTGAGAAGGGCAGAAAAGTAAATATGTGCCCTCCTTCCGCCGTCTGTTGGCTGCCTCTGCAGTCCGCAGAGCTTCTGAGAGAAGAAGACAGTGGGTCCAGTGCAAACGATGTACGCCAGCAGTTGCATCCATACACACTTTCCCGCCCATAATTCGTTTGCTTCGGGCTACCAAGGGCCGGCCAAGGCCGAGCGGCCGACTCGACGCCACGAGTGCCTCCTGTACATCGGTTGTAGGTAAGTCTCTCTGCTTCCTGTTGCAAAAGGCAATTGCATCATCATGCCCCCAATAGTCTCAAAATGATCATCTTATCCTTTTTCCCTGCGTCGTTGATGACTGGTAAAAGGGGTAAAATTTTCTTTCCTCAGCATCATTCTTTTTTTCTCTCTTTTTTTTTTTTTTTTACAAAAAAAGATTTTAAATTCAACTCCAAACAGAACAACATCCCCCTACAAAACGGATAATTGATTCTAACTGTTGCTGCCACCACGAAACGAATCAGAGATCAAATCCAACCCTTGGCTCACCCACCCCACCCCCCAAAAAAAAAGACATACATATCCCAAAAAAGGAAGGAAAACGATCAAATTATCGTGTCAGCAACCATTTGAAGTTCGCACACATTTCCATTGCATATCAAACAAGCTTTTCAAAAAGGGTATTCATCCTGTTCGGCCGCCGTAATTTTTTTAAAGTCTTTTTATAAATATACGGGCCTACTTATTTTGATTTTTTAATATCAAGAAAATAAGAAAATAAATAAACGAACGGATTCCAAAAATTCTCAAAGCCCACGAATTTACTGGGTAAAAAAAAAATCAGCCCGTATTGAAGGCGGCAGTGTAAGATTGCTGGCCTTCCAAAAAACGCATTTCCATCCTCGGACGCTCGACATGGGCTCAACAACCCCACTTTTTTCCTCTTTTCTTTACCGCTGCTCGGTTATGGTCCTGATGGATCATGATGACTTGTTGGAAAGGCACATCCTCCCAACCAGCATATTTGCAACGGTCATAGCTGTTTTCCGCACTTTCCGTCGGAAAAAGCTTTGCTTTAAAATGCACGACAGACAAGAAATGGTCCAAATCAAAAAGGCAATTCATAAATTATATTCCCGTATTTGGAGTCAAAATGTACAGATCTAACTGCTAATTATGAACCCAAAACACAAGTAGATTTTAAGCAAGTTAAAGAACACGAGTATCAATGCAACAAAATGTCGTTATTTTGCACAAGACAGCCGAAGATGCAAGCCTAGATATAAACAAAAAAGCAAAGCATAGACAGAAATGAATTTATTTAAATGTAAGACTAAATAAGGGGTGACAAAGCCCATCCGCATCAATTCGTGAGTTCTTCGAAACAGTCCGGATCAGTTGGATAATTTTAAGCTGAACCAGCTCATGCATCCAATATTCCAATTTTAGTACTGTTGTACCTTTTCAAAGACAGGGAGTGCCGCATCAGATTACAAGGTAACTCCAGACAAGTGATAAAAATCACTAGATCCATGCAAGCTAAGCACCATCCATATCATAACATAAGTTATCCATAAGTTATCCCAACGTCATTCACGTCCATTATGAGAAATAAAACTTAACAAAGCCCATCATGATTGTCAAATGTTGGAGCATCAAAATGGAAAGAAAAAGGAACGAATGACACATGAACAAGAAACAGCCAACTCGCAAGCAAACACAAGAAAACTTGATATCAAATCCAACAAGACCAAGCAGCTGGCCTTGTCGAGCAGGCAAAAATTGACCAACCAGAGGCATCAGCTGAAAACATCAAGAAACAATAATTTAAGAATCCTGAACCATCCAATGAGGTGTTGATTCACACTTCAGATGAACCAACGTGCTTATGTGGGAGTTGCCTGGAAACCGCTCAATTATCGTACATCATATTTTACAAAGGTGATTTAAAACTACAGTTGTCTGCTGGTCTTGGTCTTACAATCAGTGTCTGATCGTTATAAAGCGAAGAAGATAAGATCTAACAGTAGCAATGTAGCAAAATTATACATCAGATTTGAGTGAGATCGTCCAGCACTTTCGTCAGTAGCTATCCTTGGCTACTTTGCCACCCTGGTTTCAATGGATTGCATAGCAAGCATGCATGTGCATGCATCAGGAGTCTCCATCCACGACAGCCTTTTCTTGTGAGAAATCAAACAAAACTCATAAACATTATATATGTAAGGAGTAATAATCTAATCAGCTGAGAACAAATGATTCCTCTGGTCCATCAATGAACTCTGAGACTTCTTCAGATGAAGGACACGTTTTCGATGGGCACGACCCTGCTTGTGTTGTTCCCATTCATGAGCACCTCGAAGAACCCTGTTCCCACAGGCCTGATAAAAGGGGATTGCCCAACACGAGCACCACCAGAATTGTGCAGGAACAATGCGAGCACCGTCATGCAGATATTCCAATACAGGAATCAAGTCAGATAGAATAATAGGATGAATTTGAAACAAGCTGCATTATGAATCATTATTATAAATAATTAAAGAATAGCCAAGAATCAATATGTGAGAAGTGAGAAGGGCCTCACACCAAGAAATGAGAAGCTACAAATGACTTGCCATAAAAATCAAACTGTCATTTTTATTATTATTTTTGGTTTGTTTGCAGAAAGAGTTCTTGTTAATGATAAGCCTGCCACTTGGCAGTCTTACACTCACAACTGAAACTTTCCTCAGAACAGCCCATTAGTTTTGTACATGTTCACCTGAGTCAAATTTTGGGCAGAACTAACTGAAGCACTAGGTTTCTAATAGCTTCCAGCCATCTATAAAATGGTAGAATGTTCAACCCAAACAGGAGCTTGAAAATGCAAACAATTTAAATATACCACAGAGAAACAAACCTCACAAATATACTGAGTCCACAAGTCCCTTGGATCCAATCTCTGGCTATCAGTGTTACTAAGGGTATGAGAACCCATCTCTAAGATTGAACCATTATGTAAGAAAGAGTTGATTATTTTAACGCATGGTTCAACAACTTGCATTGTCCATGAATCATCAGCCTCGCCTGTTAATGAGAACTTTCAATATGAGTTCACAAAATAGAAGAATGACAACAGCAAAGACATTTGACTAGAAAAAATAACATTGGACCTTGAGGGACATAAGGTAGAATGTATAACAGGATCAATTTTTCAGGCCATCATCAACCAAGGCTCATCACTTGGTGAGTTGCTAAAAAATTTGGACTGTGTCAGCAGGCAGGACAGGAGTCCAAGGGTCACTAAATGCACGCATGTGCGCACAACTCCACAGTTAGGAAAATCCAACCTTTCTGACTTGGGACACTGTGCATGAGAAACTTGTATCATGTTGAAGCCTTTTTTGGACTCAAGACCTCACCACAGATGATAATTCTAGCACATGTCCAACAATGGAAGCTGTGGGATGTCTGGAGCCCTAGAAATAAATTTTAGCACGGGGTTAAGGTGTTTCAAAGTTCTTCTGATATATGCGCATCCCAGTGGTCAGGAATTCAGATTCAGGCTTAGGTGACTTTCTCCTCCATTTTGGTAAGACAAGTCAAGTGCTGCATCGAATAAGTATAGAGTTCAAATCGGACTGGAACCACTAGTCTTTCGTATGAGCTTGTTCACAATTACCAGCTACAGATGTAGCTTAGTGACTTTGCGACTTAGGTAAACAAAAAAGTCATTCCTTGGAAAAGGAAATATGCCCAGGCCAAGTGGCTAAACCAGCTATATGACCAAAATAGGATCAGAGAAGTACCCAAGAATGCTTCTGTTGCATCGATACAGTGCAGGTTCCATCCAAAAAACGTTTTCAAGCGATTAAGCCTCCGTTTCTGGACATTGGAAAAACATAGCCAAGTTTAGAACTCAGAAAATATTAAATGTGCAGGTTTGTTTGATAGTCATGTAAGTTTAAATTAGCACTCCCCAAACATATTTCTCTATAGAAATATAACAAAATGGTTATAATCAAAGGGTTTGCTATGGAAAAAAACATACTACATGTAATCCTCAAACCTTATCTTGCATAAATGCATTCCCTAATTTGGCCATCCAGATTATCATCAGGAGGATAGAATATGCTCAATAAACAAATCAAAATGGCACAAATACAATCCTAATCAAACTTCGAATTTGTCCAACATGATTAATTCTACCTGAGCCACTTTCCTGACTCAGGTCAGAAGCATCTTGCATAAGTAGAACAAATCAAGAACCAAATAAGGGCCTGTTGTCCAAGCGTCTATATGCAGTAAAATTCCATCTCTAATACTTTTAAAGGAAGAATCATCAACCAGCTTCACACAACATACAAACTTCTACTAAAATTAGCCCACTTTCTAGGAGTTGCAGCACTTTTGGATGAGCCAAACACTTTCAAAACTTTAAAAAGTATTGGTGGCATGCAAAAATGCAAGGCCAAACAGGCCCTATGTCAGGCAAAGTCCTGATATCCTAATCGTTTCAATCTCCTGGAAAATCGCATTCTCAAACCACTATTAAAACCACAAGTGTACAGTTGACAACCGAACATAATATGAAACAAATGATGCTCTTTGTCTGGGAATGTTGGTGGCATTAATCCACATTTTTTAGGCCCCTAAGATTGAGAAAACAAACAATTGAGACTCGTATCTTCCAAAGTGACAATCCTAGACTAAACAGTACAATTTAGGGCAGAGTATCACCTTCTTGCTTGGAAATATATGAACATTTGGCAACAGATTTAAAGAAAATGCAAGCAGGTGTAGTGTGAATCTTACCTGCCGACGAACAAGTCTGCGTGTATTTGCCTTGAGCTTGGCAATGGCTTCATTTAATAGAATCTTCAGATTGTTATCGTTAGACTCCAAAATTGCCCTTACATCTGTCAATGAAATCCACGATTCCCCACTAAATCCAGAAACATTCTCAGAATTATCTGGAAGGCAAAATTTTGCTTTGGAGTAATAATATTTAAAAAATTCCTCAAATTCACGGACGCCAATAGCTTGCCGTAATCCTCTTGTATAAGCTGCATTTGGGTTATAAATGTCATGGACTTCAGCCAGCAAACCAGCATCCATCATGCTGTCTACTCTTTGATCAACATACTTGTCCAGCACAGTTAGTGAAGCATCAACCCATATAAAACAGCAATCGTATCTGAAATTTGCAGTTCTACCCCACTTCTGTCCTGCCGCATGTAATCCCAGGGTGAGAGAATCATTCACAAATCTAAAGGTGGCTTCAACAATAAACAAGATAATTGAATTTACTTTGCAACCTATGGAAACTGCTTCAACATTGACTTGATGGTAGAATGTTAAGCGCATAAAGAGTGAAGTGCAGAACCAATATATTTTGAAGGTAAAAGCAGATACAAATCTTCTGCAAACACTTTTTGAGGGTTGATACCAATGTATCTTGAGGGAAGAAGCGGACACAATTGTTGTACTAAGCTTTTCAAGGAAGGGTAACCTACCCTGTTGGATCAAGCTGATGCAGGCTTGCGTTGGATGAAAAACACAACCCAAGCAATTTCTCTAGGTTTTCCAACGATTCAATGATTCAGATTAATTATACAGTTCAAAAAAGTACCCACACTCAAATCCTATCCTTCCTTTTCCATCCTCTTCTTTCCCCTCTCCTCTCATCTTCCTGCAGTCAACTTTACCATCTTTCCCTCAATAAGTAACAGTAGTTCAATCAATTGCCATTGCAAATACAATTTCAACCCAAACAAGGACATCTTCCCTCGCAGTCTGTGCTGGTTGGTAATCATGCATCAATACATTCCACACACAACACACAATAAGTTGTGCGAATCATGGGCTCAAATTTAGGAGGATCAAATAAAAAGAAATTTATTTATCTCCATTCTATATGACAATATCAGAAAATAAAATGGTTTAAAATCAGAGCTATTGAAGGTTCTAATTCAACAAACAATCATTGATTAACCAAGAACTATCAACTTCTAAGCAATGCAGCTCAAAGTGGTTAGAGTAATGAACGTAGCATCTGCAAGCCCTGAAACCCAACATATCCCACATCAACCACATCAACCAACGCCAAGAAGATAATGGGGTCAAGAAAGGAGGTAAATTTGACCCAGAATTTCGTCAAAAATTTTCTCATTTGCAATTTGCGAGCACGTTTCACAAGATGTCTTTGACACAACGGTCAGAGCACTACAGCATTTGCAGTTTATGGTCACGAGAAACAGCCATTTCATAATAAAGTAAAGGTGAGTCTGCATAGATTGACAACCTCCCTAGACTCCACAATGCGCTGGTCCTTTACACACTGGGTCAACCCTTTTTGCATGTTCAAAAACTAGGGCCCACCTCAATAGTGAGCCAACCTAATTCACAGGATTGTGCATACGCAAGGATACAATAAAATTTAAGTGTTGGATGATAAACCCATGTCCCACGTCCCATGTCCCAACTTGGTACATTTGCACATATACAACAGCTGCTAATACATGCACATGCTGATCAAAGCTCTTAAAACAAACCTCTGAAGCCTTTCCCTGAAAAAGTTTGCTAGGAAGGACACCTGAGCCTTCATACAAACTGATGTAGTGGTTTACCTGCAACAAGCAAATCAGATTAAGTGGTCACCTTAATGCTGCAGATAACAAATAATTAAATATGTTGCTTACTATGGGCATCCAAGAAAATTATACCAGATCACACAAACATGCATACTTTAAAAACTAGTTGTTAATTCTGAATAAAAGAATTTAGTTTCATATCAAGTGAAGAATAGTATACACATAGAATCTGATAACTTGATATGAACAACCTTGTTTGATGGGAATATGTCAGTTAGTTACTGCTCAGAATATCACTGCTTGGTAGACAGATCTCATGGAAATGTTGATTGAGAGCATCCTCTAGTGCATTTTCATCCAAAGCATTGCAGGGAGAACCAAGATAAAGGAAAACTCTGCAGATGTAAATGAATGCTCAAGAAATTCAAGCAATATCGGGACAAGTTTCATCCACTTACCATATAGAGGTTTTCAAATGAAGAATAATGATACAAAGATCTAATTTGTCCAATTGGAACACCAGAAATTTCTTCAATGTATCCTTTTAGCTTTCGATTGTATCAATATACTCCCCTTCAAAATCCGATGCTCACAGTGGCCTACATTAGCAACACTGTTCCAATGGTGGCTTTTTTCTAGGGGTGCTTTAGGATCTGTTCGGTACTGCTTAATCTCCGTAAAGAGCACTGCAATCTTGTGCTTTTGAAACATTTGGATAAGCTTATCCATTCGGCTCAAATTTTTTATGTTAAAAGTCTCCAAAAGCAGGGAATAGATAAGCAAGGAATCAAAGTTCTTTGATCAACATGCAATGTACGGTATGCCACTAGAGCCTATCTTTTCCCCCCTTTGGGTAACTTTGCTCACTTACCACTAATCTACCAGTAATTTTCATCTGGACCATAGGTTAGCCCTTTGAGAGGTCATATTAACATACTCCCACTTTGAAGGCCGACATTTATGTTAACCACTCTAACAACATTGCCCAACTGTAGCTCTTTTCTCCCTTAGGATGACTCGATCTAACCTCTAGGTTAGCCCCTCTACATTAATACCTACCATCAATTTTAATCCAGCCAGTAGGTTGCCCCTTACGAGATTCAGACCCATGACGTCGTAGTTCGTTGTTATGACTAATATTATTGATATGAACAGCTCGAATTGTCCATTTAGGACTCCAAAAATCACTTTAATAAATCCTTTTAGCCTTGGGTCATATCAAATAATTTTCGGGATCCTTCTAGAGAGCTTAAAAAGCTTTGGACGACTAGAGAATATGGTCACATTGACATTTGCACAGCTTTCCAGCTTCTTCTCTATTTTAACTTCACTCTCTTTACTCCTCATCATTACCCTATCATATCACATCATTTTTTATCAATTCAAAAACTTTTACACTAAAAACTTCTCATATAAAAGTTTTATCACTTCCCAAACACACCCTTCAAAGATAATATTGATCAATCCATGAAAGAAAAAGAAAAGAAAACAAGCAAACATACACATCAATTAACAGTTGTACTTGGTGCTATGTACTTCAAAACTAAAAGAACAAGATCAACAAGATTGATGCCAAGAAGAGAAAATGGTAATAGAACTAATCCGTAGGAAACCCACTTTTCTATGATCATTTGGATGTATTCTGTTGGCAGCAACTGGATCAAGCTTTTTCAAATGGTCAAAAGCATCAGTTGACTCACTAACATGTTCAAAACAAAATTTTGGACGTTGAACTCCTGCAAAAACCATAGCCAACATAAACTCATGACAGATTACAAATTCTCGGTGATGAAGCATCAAGAAGGGACTCTTTACCTGGGGGGCCATCTCGATTGTAGCCATCTCTATCTTCTATTTCTGTATCGTCAATCAAATCATCCACTAGAAAAGGACTCACAAGAGCCTGGAAGAAATATATATATATATTTACCACTATGCATAAAAAACTTATTTTAAAAAAAAATATAGTTCACTTTTAGCATTGTTTGTATGGATCCACAAAACTGAGTGAAGAAACTCCTGTTTTAAATTTGAAGGTTTCAAACACCCATATGCAATATGTTGAGATCTAACTGTCGCCTTTAAAATTGCCACAATTCAGATTTGAGATTATTTGACTCGAATGTCATTTTCCTTGCAAATCACACCCATTAGAGTGAAATTAGAATATCAAAACCTTAAAGGTGAGTTCCAAGGCTTTTAAAACTTGGATTTCATCTAAGCATATAGTGGAGGGATGCAATGTACAAACCCTCAAATCCGTGATTTTATCATTCGAATCTTGTTCTTCCATAGTTAAATCACTAGATTCAAACAAAGAAAATGACATTGTAAGAGCAAAAATGAATGACCAGGCCAAGGAAAAAAAAAAAGCTATACTAGTAGATTAGGCGATGTGCAGCACATGACAATGGCCAGACTTATATGATGACATCATTTGACAAATGGCTAAAATCCCATGGAAATATGTCAATTACAATGTACAACAACAAAAGAGTACCTCCAAAAGTGCATGACAACCATAAACAATTCAACTTGGCTCAAGCCAATGCAAAATTGCAAAAGCAGATCACCATAGAAAGAAGCTGACCAAAAACCACCAGGTGTAGGACAAAGGTAGGACAATTTTTTTTTTCTTTCCTTCCTCCCTCTGAAGAGCAGCATTTTTATCATTTTACAAGATAATATTTTGAAAGTCTAACTCAGTTTCTTTAGCCAACAACATGCCCACATGTATCAGGATAAATGTTACAAATCTGGAGGGGTCTTCCAATAAGTTGGTCATTTGACCAATAATGCACAGGTTCATGGAATCGTTCAAAATCAAATGACATTGTCATGATCTAAACTGCTAATCAAAGAAAAATTTTAATATCATTTCCTAATGTTGATTAATCCCACATAGAAATGGCCCAACAAAATTGATCATAAACCTTTAAAAATCTGCCCCACATAATTTTCTGTTTTTTAATACATAAAATTGTCTATTGCTGCCCAATTATAACTCCTTCCACATTGTAGCTAGCAGCAGCAGATGAACATTACAATTATAGACTTATAGATAGCCTAAAACTTCCATCAATAATTTAAAGATCAATTTGGAACTTTGAAACGAGAAAACTCAATGACCCTCATGGAAATATTCCAGAAATAGACAGGAATGTGATATTTTTCTGTGTGCCCAATAAAATTGATAATGAACCATTAGAAATCTTCGCCATATAATTTTTTTCTTTAATAATAAAATTGTTTATTGATGTCTGTTCATATCTCCTTTCCATATTATAGTCAATGGCAGCAGATTAACATTACAATGATAGTTAACCTAAAACTTTCAACAATAAAATGTTGTTAGCATTTTAGAATTGTCAAGAAAACTAAATGAACCACATGGAAATATCCCAAAAATAGACTAGTGTAATATTTCATTACTAAACATAAATTCACATTGAACTTATTTAGCTGATGAACTGTAGTCACAATTGCACAAGATAAAAACAGTGAGCAGTATTCAGTTTTTGAGAGACCAACAACCCAAACAACAAACTTAAAGATGAATAGTGGCTTTTAATGTCCAAAGTAAGGCCCTGCTAAACAACAGCTTGAATGTACATCATGTGAACATGTTAATTTTTTTCTTTCAACGAAAAAATAAATGATTGGATAAGATAACAAACCT
Organism: Annona cherimola; assembly: GCA_030490835.1. Lineage (NCBI taxonomy): Eukaryota > Viridiplantae > Streptophyta > Magnoliopsida > Magnoliales > Annonaceae > Annona > Annona cherimola. The sequence continues at coordinate 12,564,889 of CM059977.1, read as the reverse complement.
GGATATAATAATTTGTACCCCCAACAATGATTGGCAAGTTCCTGCGAGATAATATATCACCCACAATCTGTAACAACAGGTGCTCAGAGTCAAGGGAAAATGGGAACATAGAAGCAATAGACATGAACATATTCATAAAATTGTGAAACCGTCTAGCAATCCCCAGGTATTAGAGGTAAATCACAATCAGTCTCTAACTGATAAGATCAGTCAGACATCAAAGCTGTTCGTGAATTTGTTCAAAATCCAATCAAACTGTTCATCCTCCCTCCTAATTTTAGCCTTCTGCTGAGACATTTAGAAAACTCCTGCTCATCTACACAGATGGAAAACTGACAGTTCGAGTGTGCGAAATGGGTCGTTCAAATCCTCACCAGTCCCCATCATGTACCGATTCACATGTTCAACCTGAATTGCCATCATTTAGCACTGATTTATAAGAAAAAGTCGCTTAAGGATGCCTTTGATCGTTCCAAATGTCAGGACGCAGCATGAAAACTGTCAAGTTGCAGGGTTTTTTTTAATTACTTTATTCTAAAGATGATTTCCAGGAGCAGCAAACAAATGAAACTACAGATTTAGAAAATACAACAAAGACCAGTGGGTACTGGCGGGACCAATGGGCTTACAGGAATTGCCTGATCACGGAAGTCCTTGGAAGTAAAATCCACATTGGCAGAGACTGTCCCTAGAAGATGATGCGGCACTCCTGCACCCATTGAATCCAGTCCATCGATCGCAATTTCCAAATAAAAATACAAAATAATTTTAAGAAATTCCATGAAGAACGAGAAACCCAACATACCTCTTCGATCTTCCAATAGGACCTTGTTCGTTAAAACGTCGAGTCCTTCATATACCTATAAAAAACCAAAAAGAAAGGGTGGGAGAAATATCCTACGAATTACAAGCTAGTTGAACCGAGAGAAAGACTGAGACGGAACTCAAAACCGGTCAGCAGGAGGAGATGGATAGAGAAGCGGAAAAAGACAGACCTGCATAGAGTCGGCATTGATAATCTCAACAGTGAAGAAGGATGCAAGGTCGATCGCTAGTCTAGATTTTCCAGCGCCGGTTGCTCCCATGACAACCACCACCTTCGGCTTCCCTTCTGTTCCGACGTCTGAATTTTCGAGCGGAAACTCGGCCATTCTCTCTCTCTCTCTCTCTCTCTCTCTCTCTCTCTCTCTCTGGTTTTTTCTAAAGTGAAATGGCAACGTTGCCCCCAATAAAAATAAAAATTTAATTTAATCCGCACCGTTCTGTCAACCCCAGCCAACCAGGCGAAAGAGAGAAAGCTACGTATTCCGATCTGGCGTGACGATCGTCCTGATCGGCGAGGGAGAACGACCGGAGAGGAAAGGAAAAATCAATCCTCCAGCCGGAGATGGTCACCGACATTTCCTGCTTTTCGACACATGCAGTGAGAAGAAGGAGAACCTCCAGATCCTGTAGCTACCAGAAGAGATAGCGGAATAGCCGAATAGGGGGCTTGGCCTGCGCGGAGGGACGACAGGGAGAGAGTGGGACGGTGCCGGCGCGCAGAGACGATAGATAGAAGGGCGATCGAGCGGCGATCGCATGCTGAGTCAGGGACGACGGCGAGAAGCAGAGACGAGCGGGAAAACTGGGCGCTAGATAAAGAAGGGAGCGTGGGAGAGAAGCAAGATGAGTGCGGGAAACGGGCCAAGCGCGGGTTGGGGGCGGGAGAAATCTCCAGACTCCAGGCCATTTTCCTGCAGGCGTGGCTGGCTACACAGCCTGTGTATCACTGTATATCATTAATTTATTAATTTACCAATTCCACGGATACCCACGAAATTTTTAAAAATTTATACCTACTAAATTTATTAAAAATTCCTAAGCTACCTAAGTATTATACCTAAAATTCTAGTTATACCAAAAGTTGTTAGGAATTCATTTAATGGGGTCGTTAGCACCCATGTAAAGTGATAAAAATGTTTATTGCCAATTATGATTATACAGCTAAAAATTCATATTCAAATAAAAGTACTGTTTATATATTATTTAAATATAAATTTTTTGCTTTGAATAAATCAACCTCAACCTCAAGTTATTTTATGACTTAGGTATATTTGTCATTTCACTAAAGTGCTAATGGCCCTTTTAATATTTCCGTAGTAGCATTGGTATAAATTAAATTTTAAGTAAAATACATGAGTATTGGAGCATTTTTTTCAAATTTGGCGGGTGTAAATGGAATTGTGTGTAAAATTCGTGAATACATGTGTAATTTGATTTAATTAATTCAGTGTATATTTCAAACTATACAAGATTTTTGAATTGAATCTGTCTCTAAGAGGAGAATGTAATGATGTGTATTGGAAATAAGTAAAGTTTTATTATAAATGAGTAAAATTGTATTGAAAATTAAAAAAACTGCCTTGAAAATTAAAAAATCATCTTGATAATAATAATATAAATTCAATTCAAGAATCCTGTATGACTTGTAACACGCCCTTACTGTATATAAGATGATAAGCTTTATCATCAATAGATGTAAGATGAGAACCAATTATTTTCGGTTGACTGCATTGGAGCTCAAATTATGTTAGATTAAATAAATAAATAAGTAGGTTTTAGCCGGCTTAAATAGTTCGTCACTTAGGCCTGCCTAAGGCCATCAGTCTTTAAGCTGGTAAATCTCCCTCCGTTCTTATTTAAACTCTTTGTTTTTAAATTTTAAAATATTTTTTTAAAATTTAAACTTATTTAGCATTTTGGTCCATTTTATGATCTGATATTTTAAAAATATACTGTAAATTTTTATATACTGAATCTATAATATGTATTTTTCAAACTTTTTAATAATTATATATTTAATTTCCAAATATATTATTTTTATAATATACAAGTTTCTAATGAAATTTATTTTTGATAACATACAAAGCAAGTATATCAAACACGACAAATTAAAATTTCAAATTTAAAAAATTAAGAACTTGGGCGAGAATTCAATCATCATTCATGCAACAATGCATAGATTAATAAACAACATGTATTCTTTATTTTATTACTTATGTGAATCAGCTAAAGAATATTTAAATTATATATTTTGTAATTAATTGATTATTATTAATTCATTTGTAACGGCTACTTTCGTTGCTGTTTTAAGAATACATCTGCAACTAAATTAGCAACAAAGGGTGTGTTTGTTTAGGGTAAAAAAGTGTCAACTAAAACTTTTCAATCTAAAACTTTTCACTCTCCATAATTATTCTATTTTTTAATTATTTTTTCACATTTTTCTATACAAACTACCCTATTTTTCAATCATTTCTATACAACTACCCATACAACTAACCTATCTATTTTAACTTTATTCTCTTTACTTCTCATCATTACTCCTATTATATCACATCACTTCCTATTGATTTGACAACTTCTACTCCAAAAAATTTTCATCAAAAGTTTTACCTCTAACCAAACACACCAAAAACAATTTTGTTTGCATTATAAAGTGCACTGAATAGCAGGAATGAATTTTAGAATCGTTGCAATTAGTGATTTAATTGAACGGGCGTCGTAAAACTAGAGAACATATTTGGAATTAACTTTAACATTTAGAGAAGTGTTTTTTTTTTTTTTTGGTAATCTAGGTTATATTGGTTTGCTTTGTAATGTTATATATGGTGGTCGTTTTGATGAAAGAATTTAAAAAATATCATTGACATTATTTACGAAAATTACTTTTGTCTTGAAATAGAAGAGGAGAAAAATTAAAAGTAAATAAGCTAAGGATATGAATGATGAAAATAGTAATTAAGATTAAAGGTAATGAAGATATGAAAAATAATTCTAAAATAAGGTAGTCACATGAAAAATGTGTAGAAAAGCAGGAAAATCTTTTTCGTTTGATAAATACGCCTAAAATTCATCTTCATTAGAGGCGCGTGAGAGATTATATTTAATTAAATATACATTCGAGCATAAATTATGAAAAATACTAAAATTCATTCATATATGTATTGTAATACAATGGGGCGATTACACAGAAGCGGTTCTATGTAATCTCTTTAAATTTTAATTTTTTATACTCGATGAAAAATTCAATTAATTTATTATATTTAAAATTATGCGTTTATCTAAGAGCTCAAGTTTCAACCAAATCAAATATATTCATGAGCTATATTTGCTTGAAAATAGATATATTCACGTATAAAATGGTACAAATGCATGGATCTATTCACATACATAATAAAATACAATAATATTTTCTAGAATCATTTATCCACGTGAAAATGATATTTTAGACGACTTAGATGTTTAAAATATAATTTTAAAAATGATATTTAATATTAAATTATTTTATTATATCGACTTTATGTATTTTGTAGATATTACCTATGCAAAGTGATAATAAACAAATAAAGAAATTTTCAATATACTATAAATGATGCTAAACACAATAAATGGAATAGATTTCTTATCAACCATCAAAATATTCAAAACGAAAGAGATTTCATGGAAGAGATGTTTTATAGAAGCATTTTTGACATATAATAATACTGTATAGACTTATTTATCCAAGTATGAATGGCCTTTTATATGGTTTATATATTAAAAATATAATTTGAAATTTATGTATAAATTTAATAATTTTATTACATTTGTTGTTCATTTGACACATTTTTTTAATGGACCACTTTGATTTAGGTGAAATTTGGTCTCCTGGCTAAAAAAATTAAGTTCATATTTATTAGTTAATAATCATTTCAAACCCATCCAAAAACCTTTTTAATTTCTTTTAAATTTTTTTTATAAAATTGTTAATCTAGGTCTATTTAATTTATACTCTAAATTTTACCATTTTTACAAATATATATTTGTTTTGAATTTTGAAGCGCAAGAGTATTTTAGTTGTTTTAATAAATTAAAAGTAAATTAAAATGACTAAAATACTCCTGTACTTCAAAATTCAAAATAAATATATATTTGTAAAAATGGTAAACTTTAAATTATAAATTAACCAGCTAGATTAACAATTTTATTAAAATTTTTAGAAGAAATTAAAAATATTTTTGGACCGATTGGAAATAGGGGTACAATTTGGGTCGGGTAGGTCCGGGTATGGGTGGAACCTACCCTTACCCATTTTTCAAAAACCTCTACCCTACCCTATTTTAAACCGGGTCGGTCCAGAGCCTACCCTATTCAATTTTCTCAAAAGCGGGTCGGTTTCAGTTCGGTTCCTAAAAAAGTTATGTGCAAGCATGAATAGAAGAATGGGCATTAGTAGAATGCAATCATTCATTTATTTATTTTTCACCAATGTGAAATAGACACTAGAATGCATCTCAAGATAAACTGTCAGTTAATCTATTAAATATGTTATGTAAAATCTACCTTCTGACTGTCAGAAAGAGTCTCTGCAGTATAATACTGTCCATTTGCAATAAGGCCACTTAATTCATATATATTATTAAAAACAACACCAACATTTCTGCCATCGTCAGGGTAGTACACATAAAGCTTCCCATTCAAACCACAGGTCTTTGCACGATCTACAATAACCTCCCAGATCTTATTTGACATGCCACTTCCAAGTACCTGTTGGAATTGGATACAAAATGTCAAGAACAGGCAAATTTTGGAATAATCATCACACAAAGGGCTTCTTAGTCTTACATGATGCAATCTTTGAGCATCTCTAACCACTAGACGAAGAAAGTCTTCAACTGTATAGATTCCAGCCTTGTTCAATGTCTTGTGGAAAGACACGTCCTTCCCAACCTTTTCCAATCTTCATACCTCATCAACAGGTTTTGTACACTGCAAAGACCAAAAGCAATGTTGAAATTCCAACTCGAGAAAAAGAAATAACAACTACAATGACTAATGTGCAGATAGAAATTGTAATCCTAATCCCATGCTACAAACATGACAAATCATGAGTCGCATAAATGATCGTTAGAACATCACCATCCTTAATTTGTAACTACCATAACATTATGTGTCATAGACTGAAATCAACCTATTGCCTAGTCTCGCTGATGACTCTGGCCCAGATGTTACTACATGGCTAGTGTTTGCATCCAACAGAACCACGTGAATAGCAACACCCTGTTCCCCTTCTACCTTGCCTCCAGTAAAAATTGAAAGTGAAAATCTTAACTAGAAATGCCACTGTAAGTTTCTTCTATCAAGCCCTTCAATTTGTTCTGGGGAGGGCCAGTGTTTTGGTGAGAGTTAAAGAATGACAAACTATCTTGCAAGATGTGAGGGAAATAGGTCAAGGATTAGAAGTGTAGATCCTCAAAGTTGCAAACTACAAGACATTTAATATTTCAAGACATAAATTACCATTTATCAGCACAAGTAAGAAGCGACCCATGCTGGTCAATCAAAGATAAAATAAAGGCAACCTATGCTAACAAACTGAAGCAGCTAACATTTGTATCTACATGCACCCAACACCAAAAGATGAGACAATTTAATGCACTGCCCACTTAGCTAAGAAGAGAGTCCACATCAATAATAAATGAAGGATAATCATAGTTATTCAGCATGTTCACATCAGCAATAAATTCAAATTTGTCCTATTGTTAGGTTCAAACCTCAATGATGAATAATATTCATATCTAGCATGTATGAAATGAAATTGTGCTTGCCAAGTTACTAAAGGCAGGCGTTGAAAGATTAGAGGATGATGACTACGATGACGATGTAAATAGTGAACATACGACAACACCTGCCACCAAAGTGAATTATTAGTCTAATTTTTTTGGGATTAGCTCAAAAATACAAAAAAACCAATCTGCACATAGTGTTTGACATTACTATTTAATAAGAGAGAGAGAGAGAGAGAAAGCTAAATACCTTTGACGAAGTCTTATGGGGCCTTGTTTTGCTAAAGCCTATTCAACTTCTTTGCTAACCTGTTTATATATTAAAAAACAGGAAAAAACTGATGAGATAAAATAAACGACCCTGAATAAATCATGAAATAAGCTAAAGTCAAATAAGCAAGCTGTGAAATTGGAGGGAAATCAGATGACGGGATGACAGGAATCAGGATGAGATTTAGGAAGGCTGTCGGTTATCGAGGGGAGCTGTGCGTCGACTCTCTAGGGCGGACCACCGGAAGCCGCAGACAGCTCTGGTTGGATGTGAAATTAGAGGGAAATCGGATGATGAGATTTGGGACGAGAAGGAAGGTCGTCAGCCGTCAAGGGAAGGAGCGCGTCAATTCGTCGTCGTTGTCGAGGGCGGACTGCCGGAGGCTGCAGAGGCAGAGCTGCAGAGGCGCAGATTGCTCTGGTCGAGACTCGAGAATCGCAGAATCGGGATGAGATAGGAATTAGGGTTGGTCTGGGTGGATGTTATATTATATATATACTAATATGAAATCCGGGTCGGTTCCGGGTACCCAGCACTGGAACCAACACTAACCCAAATTTGAACGGGTATTTAATACTTATAACCAAACCGACCCTATTTCGGGTACCAAGTTGCACCCCTAGTTGGAAATGATTATCAACTAATAAATATGAGTTTATTTTTTTTAGCTAGGAGACCAAATTTTACCCAAATCAACATGGTCCATTTAAAAAATGTGTCAAATGAACAACAATGTAATAAAATTATTAAATATTTTTAATATATAAAACTTATAAAAGGTCATTCATACGTGGATAAGTAAGTCTACACAACATTATTATATTTTGGAAATGATTTTATGAAACGTCTCTTCTGCAGAATTCCTTTCATTTTGAATATTTTGATGGTTAATAAAAAATCTAATTGCATTTAGCATCATTTATAATATATTAAAAATTCTTTTATTTGTTTAGTATAACTGTGCATGGGTTATATCTATAAACATATAAAATCAACATAATAAAATAATTTAATATTAAATATTAATTTTAAGATTACATTTTCAACATCTAAGTCACCTAAAATGTCATTTTCATGTAGATAAATAGTTCTATAAAATATTATTATTTTTTAATACGTGTGTGAATAGATCCACGTGTTTGTACCTTTTTACACATGAATATATTTATTTTCAAGCGAATCTTCCTCATGAACATATTTGTTATTTTAGTCGTTTTAATAATTTAAAATGACCAAAATACTATTGTGTTTAAATATTCAAAATAAATATCTACATATCTGTGAAAATGATAAAAAATAATTTCTAAAATAGATACACTTAGAATAACAATTTTGTAACAATTCTCAAAAGATAAAAATAAATATTTTTAATTCAATTGAAATGGATTTTAATTTAGAACAATCTGAAATGATCGGACCTTATTCTATCAATAGACATGTAATTATGATTCTAAAAATTACTTTGATTAGAAACTTAAATGTTATAAAAATTTAACACAATCCAAAGGTGAATATATAACTATTAAATTTTAAAATGAATGTATACGATATTTCGAAATGATAAAAGAATACATATGGATAAGTAATAAAAATTTTCAAAAGATAAAAATAAATATTTTAAATCGATTTGAAATTGCTTTTAATTTAGACTAGTCTGAAATGATCGGACCTTATACTTATCAATAGGCGTCCATTTATGATTTTTAAAATTACTTTAATTGGAAACTTAAATATTATAAAATTTAACACAATCTAAAGGTGAATAAATAACTATTAAAATTTAAAATGAATATATGGTATGTAAAAATGACCTTATATATGATATTGCGGAATGATAAAGGAATACATATGGATAAGTTATAAAAATTTTCAAAAGATAAACATATATATTTATATCAATTTGAAATGACTTTTATTTTAGACCAGTCTAAAATGAGCGGACCTTATACTTATCAGTGAACATCTACTTATGATTCTAAAAATTACTTTGATTAGAAACTTAAATATTATAAAAATTTAACACAATCTAAAGGTGAATATATAACTAGTAAATTTAAAAACGAATATATGATATATAAAAATGTCCTTATATAGGATATTTCATAATGATAAAAGAATACATATGGATAAGTATTATCAACAGTTTGATTTTTTTTTTAAATTGTTAAAAACAAAGAAATAACACGCAATTGTAAAATTGTATAATGCAAGTCTCTTTGTGATTTTATATTTCATTCTGTTCATGAATGTGGAAAGTAAAATTTCAGGCAAAATAGATTAAGGGTGTGTTTGAAAAGTGATAAAAATTTTGTATGAAAATTTTTTATATAAAAAATTTCAAATTGAAAAAATGATGTAATATAATAGGGGTAATGATGGGGAATAAAGAGAATAAAGTTAAAATAAATAAATTGGTTGTATGAATAGTTATGTATAAATAATTGAAAAATGATAATTTTATAAGAAGTTGCGAATAAATGATTAAAAATTAAGATAATTATCGATAGTTAAAAATTTTAGTTTCACATTTTTTTGTTATTGCCAAACACCGGCAGTAATTGAGGTGTGAATATAAAAATAAAAAAGAAAGCTATTTCCGGACCAACATGCATGTTACTAACTATAAGCACGGTTTTTTTTTGTTAAAATGGGAAGAAGTAAATAAATTAGTTGCTGAGAAAATGATTGGAACATGAAAGTGGAGAGAAAAGGGGAAAACTTGTATAGTTACAAGTTGGACAAGTAACGTTATTTTTGTATTCCTTGTACTCCATTCACATTCTCAACTTACCAAACGCACCAATAAAAAATGAGGACGCTTTTATGAAATTTTCTTTCTATGTAACTGTTCTATTGTCAATATTTAGATAATTAATGAAAATTTTACTCTATTTATTATATTTAACATTACTTATATTATTATGAAAATCATTTCATTGATCTAATATCATCGTACACAGGCTCTATATATAAATATATAAAATCAATATAATAAAATAATTTAATATTAAATATCAATTTTTAAGTAGTATCTTCAATATCTAAACTATTTAAAATATCATTATTATATGGATAAATAATTCTATAAAGTATTACTATATTCTAATATATATGTGAATGAATTTAAGTATTTTTCTTTATTTACATATGAATGTATTTTTGAGCACATATGACCTATGCACACATTGAATTTTGTTGAAACTTTATTTCTTTTTTTTTTTAATCACAAAATTCATATCTCTTAATATAATAAATGGATTGAATTTTCCATTCGACAGGTTTTGTTGAATAATTTCTATATAGCTGATTAGATTCTAGCAGGCAAGTAGCATGTGTCAGCCTTCTATTATTAGGAAGAAAGTAAGAAAAACACGTGTTGTACCTTACTTGGGATGTATCCATGATTCTGACAATCAGCATGAAGGGTTGATAGCTACTTGGATTCGAGGAAAGTATTGATGAGGGTCGGCTTTCCGTTGAAAACTGATCATGCGTGGGCATGGCTGCTTCATTTGTTCGCTATAATTTGGTTGGGCCACCTAAGATTGGTCTACCAATCCAATTAACCTTCAATCAATCTTGATCTTCACATTCTGGGAATCAAGGTAAGGGAGTTGTTGCAGGCATGGACAAGCTCGGACTCTGAAGTGTTCAAGAGAGAGAAGAGACCCCCTGCAGATGTACTTCAGCTGTGGAAGCTCCCACAGACGGAGAACATGGAGTTTTGGAAATGCGTATTCCCCATCAACAATGTGGTGTCCCCTAAAGATGGACTTTAGTCGATAGCAGAATCTTATGTGGAGTGTTTCCAACTGTGGCAAAGTGGGATAGAAATGAAACAGAGTCTCCAGTTTTACACAACACTGGATATGCAAGTGTTTGAGGGAGAGGAAATCGTTGTCTTCATTGTACACGCTCCTGAGGCTCCCCAGCTCAGACACCCATAACCTTTGGGAAGGGCCCCTTATGTCCTTATTCAAACTCTCTGGAAAGATGTGCTCCATGTCATGACATCTCTCCACCCAACATTCCTTTAGATCGACCATTTCTTCCACCTTTAAATCCGACAGGCTCTCAACAGATCCTCTATTCTCACGCAACCATAGTACCTCTGCTCTTCTAACCACCGTCTCCACCAGGCTCCTCTTGCTATCCCCTCGCCAATAGAAGAGACTAGCGACAGGCACAGCTCCTTCAATCTTCAAATGCCGACTAAAATCGATCCTCCTCCTCATTAATAATGCGTGATCAGGAAGATGAAGATGACTCATTTTTGAACAGATATCGGCATATAGTGCAATCGCCGTTCTTTTCTCCTGGCCCACATCAACTCCCCTTGTTTTCTTCCCCTTCTCACCACATTGTTTCAGGCAAGGAGATATGGAGAAATGAAATTTTGAAAAGGCATTATCCCAAAGCCGAGAAGAGAAGCTCAGACCCCTGAAAATATCAGCGTTGCTTACCGATATGGAAGCTCTTCCTCCTCTGTTTTCGCCACCACCTAATTCCTCTTGTAGTTGCAGCGGCGAATTACCAGAAGCAGCCGCTGCAGGGCGTCTAGATGAGGAGCAGCAACTGCATTCGTCCCACTCCAACTTTTCGGGCAACCAATGCAGTTTTTCCCAGTCCACTTTTCTCAACTGCTTCACATCGCTGAGATGAAGCTGCTCCAGACTCGTCATCTCTGAGATCTCATGCGGGAATTTCTTGATTCTAATGCTTGAGAGATGGAGCGATTTGAGATTGGTGAGGCCTTGCAAATGCACATTCTCCAAGCTTGTGCACCTTGTTATAGAGAGGCGAGCAATTGGGGTGTGGGAGAGGTTGAGAGCTCGCAGTTTAGGTAGGTCCTGGAAGGAGACATTTTCAACTTCTTTTAAAGCTCCGTAGCAGCTTGAGATGTCTAATTCTGGGAGTCGCCTAATTAATTGATGATGATGACTAGAAGACATTGACATCAACAATGGCATCCCCACGAATGAATTGCATCCTGCCAGCAGCAGTCTCTCTAAGTTGAGGTCGCACAAAGAAGATAGCAGTGACGGCATGAGGGAATGGTTGACTTTGGTGTGAGAAAGATCAACAAGACGAAGGTTAGTCTTTTGCTTCAAGGCTTCCGAGGGAATACTATCAGACAAAGGGCTTCCACGAAGGTCTAGTATGATGAGTTGTTTTAGTTGTTTGAGAGAAGGCGGGAGGGTGTTTAGGTAGGGACATTCCTGCAATTTTAAAAATCGAAGGCGTATAAGGGATGACAAGGAAGGAGGGAAAGACGAAATAGAGGTGCGGGAGAGGTCGAGGACTTTGAGGTTTGGAATTTGGTCAAAGAAGGTGCTGGGTATTTGTTTCAATTCACGATTGTCGTTGAGGAGCAGAGTAGTGAGTTGTTTGGCGCACCATGGCCTGCTTCCGATTGGAATAGAAGGTTGTATCTTGTTATGGGACAATGACACCCACCTTGCTGCAGCATCATCCTCTAGCATATTGCCTTCCAATCGGATATGCAGCTTTTCTTTCAGGTAACGACGCCCTTCCCTACGTCCATCTAGTATTTCCCAGAGGTGAGAATTCATTGAAAATTTTCTACCATCGCCACCAGCAGCTGATGATGATCTGTCCTCCACCATATACCTTGCAACCATTTCTTCTAATATAGCTTCACCATGCCTGAATGCGCCGTCCAGATCATCTATATCATCTGTTTGCTGAGAAGAAGCCGTAGTAGCAGTAGTTATGAACCCTTCTCCCATGTAATATTTCATAAGCTCTTTGGCATCCATACTAGTACTAGTACTAGTCGTTTGTTGGAAAAGACAGAGATAGATAAAGCAGTTGAAAATCTGATCAACCTCATGATTAATGCCCAAAGTGTTGGCAACGTCACCAGCTTCATCACGAAAGTGTGCTAACAATTCATCAACTCCACCAAAGTGTACCTGAAACCAAGCTTCTTCATCGTCTGTTGACAATAGGAATATTGTCGCTCGAATATTCATACGGCCAATAACTAGGGGGTGGGGAGTGGTGATGAGAATTTTAGACCTGGTCCATTCAGATACGGTAGGGATCCCCATCATTCCCAAGTCATGTGCCGTCAGAAGGTTTTCTATTATAAGAAGGAAGTTGCGGCTTGCAAGTGGTCTGTTAATCATTCTTGCAACTTCCCTGTCCAAGTCCTCACCATCATCACCGTCATCATCATCCTTCCTCCTCCCTCCACCAACGTCGAAAAATCCGAGCTGCGCTGCAATCTTCCTCTGCAACTTCCCGATATCAGCTGAGCACTCTTCCCCCGCTGTCACCAGCACAACAACGTCGAACAGATCCGGGGATTCTCTAGCCGCCTTGGCCACTGCCTTTGCAGCCATTGACATCCCGACCCCATGCCAACCCGTATACGCGTGGTGGATTTCATCAGAATATATAATTCTCAGGATGTTAGATAAAGTTAAAAAACGACGACTTGCAGCAGCTCCCATTGTATTAATTATATTATGTTGATCCAATGGCTATCTGCTCACCGAATTAAGAATGATACAAACCAAACATTAGCATGTTTATTGTTGCAGCTATCAATATATCTATGCATCTCAAGCACTATGAGAACAAACCAGGCAACCTAAAAAGGGCGTCGATTACAACAGCGTGCAGCGCGACAGCTTGCAGTGCCGGTTAACATTCGGTACTGATTAGCATGCTAATCATCAGACACGACTATAGACGCGCCACAGTTCATACGCTATCCTAATTTGCATTCACTTAAAAATATTTAAGGCCAGCACATACCAACCCTTGTCAAATTCCATATATCTGCATGCCGTCCAATTCAATCACTAGCGAGTTCGTGCGCATGATACTCACAATTAAATTCAAAGACAAAAAGTACTTGTTGTCTTTGTAATTTGATTCTGACAATATCATCCTCGAAATTAAATAAAATTCGGCTATGGATTTACATACAAGTATTTCCCTTATTAAACATTCTAAAGAATTTACTCCAGAATTCTCTATCAATTTTTTTTAAAAATAAATATTCCCCTACATATAGTTCGGCAGCGGTCCAATGTAAAGGTTTGTATTAAACTTTAATGCAGACATTTGCATAACCCATTTTTATAATCCATTTTAATTTTTAAAAGATTTTTTCGTATTAATATTTGGGCCCAAGCATGTAATTTCTGTATATAAAATTTTATAATTTTTAAATATTTCTGAACATCGAAGATCAAAATAGTTCATTGACATTGGGCTTAATGCTAACTATGATAATATTTAATTAATAAATTAAATTAAAGTATATTATCATGATCGGAACTGAAAATTAGAATGTAATTTAGGATTCACATGAGTCTTTCACTAAAAACTGCTGGTTGAACTAGGATATGATCAACCCAGTCATGACCTAATATTTTAGATTGGATGAAGGATCGGACTAGCCATAACTTAAGGTCAAGTAGCTGCCAACTAGGTAAAAGCTAGCGAGTTAGGTAGATGCCAAGTTACATGTAGACTCTACTTAATTTGCACTCTTAATTTTGACCTAATCAAAATTTAGATTTTATCTAAAACCATTTGTTTTATCTTTGCATTAAAATGATTTCAATTAAAGTTTAGATAGGTTGTGAGTACTTTAAAATATTTATAATCATACATAAACTATGAAGTTCTTTTAAATCCATACATAGAGTTGTTTAATTTCATAATTATTTTTGGAATCATTTGTTTATATAGAAAGAATATTTTATATGTTATTAAGTTAATTTTATACTTTATCAAATTGAGTCAACACAGATATTTGGTTTAGATGAAATTTAGTTTTTTAATTAAATAAAATAATTTTAAATGCAACTAGTGGATTAAATTTTGATTTAATTATCTAGTTGCATTGTGTGAAAAATCTTCAACGTCATAGAATATTTACTTTTTGGTAATATTTTCATATGTCAAAAAAGACATGAATGCAATTAGTTTGTAGATGTGCATCATTCGTTTTAAAGCTAAGATTAGATAAAAAAAAAAAAAGAGAGCTAGGATTAGATAAAAATACAAAAGGAAATAAGTATTGCAGTGTAGTAGAAATAAGAAAATATATATTAATAGTGTGTTATGATACACATACAACTTTTTAAATAAAATTTTTTCAATCTAAAATTTTTATTCTCCACAATTACTCTATGTTTTTAATTATTTTTCACATCTTCTTATGCAATTATCATACTTTTTAATTATTTTTATATAACCACTTATAGAACTAATTTACCTATTTTAACTTTATTTGTTTACTCCTCATCATTAACATATCACATCACATCATTTTCTATTATTTCAAAAAAATTTATACTAAAAATTTTCTTCCAAAAATTTTGTCACTTACTAAAAATTGTATTAAAAATCAAAATATGTGATTATTTTTAAAAATCGAGAAAAATATTTTTGTTAAATTTCATTTCACCCAAGTCACATCCTCAATCGAAAAAGTCTTTCTTTTGTCTCGTCAAACATGTAATGCTTGCGTGAGCATGAAATCCATAAGACAATACATGAAGGTGGAGAACAGGAGCAACCATGTAGTGCACTTGGGTGTAAAAACTTAATTTTTATATTTTTTGAAATTTTTTATATAAGTATTAATCTAGATTTATTTAGCATGTATATCAAGTTTTACCAATTTAGGTTATTTTTAGATTATTTTAGAATTTTTTTAAATAAGTGAAACTGCCAATGATTGTAGAAAAAAAAATTCAAAATTGGTAAAAATTGATATACACGTTAAATACACTTAGATTAACACTTGTATTAAAAAAATTTAAAAAAAATGGTTTAAATATACTCAGATGCATTAAAGCTAAATGCTCGGTGTGCATTAAAAAAATATCCCAGAGAATAGAGGCAAATAATATTTAGAAATGGAAAATTTTGCGTACTCGTACCGTCGCAGTAATAAATCGATCGTGAAGAGGGGCTAACCGACACAAAAGTCTGCAGAGCTGAGTGTACCGGATCCCTGATGTTGAAGATGTGGAAGACAGAGCTATTTATAGCGATTGCAAGCACATACGTGCTTTTGCCGCGGAATCCAGCAAGCGCATAACATCAATGCGAAAGGCCTAATAGGTATCTCATCGAAAAAAAAAAGGCCTAATGGATATAAAAAGAGAGATGCTTGGCCAATTAAGAGGAAACAGACAAAACGAATGCTAACCTTTTCTCTTTTTTCATTTTTCGAAAAAGGTAAAGTGAAGATACTTACTCCTTATCCAAAAAAAAAGAAAAAGAAAAAGAAAAAGAGGGCCAACCCATGGGAAGCGCTTCTTAGCGTTTTCTCATGGGAAGCCTCATCTGAACCGTCCAGATTGAATCAACGGCTTTGATTTCACAGGGCATTTTCGGTAGTTGAAAATGCGTGTAACCTTCATTTCCATGCTCTTCTTCTCCCTTGCTTCTCCATGCATCTCTCTTGCCTTCGTTTCCACCCCATGCTTCTCCCTTCCCTTGCGACTCGCTGTGGAGCTTAGCCGGATTTGCTTGGAAGCCGGCGGGACGGAGAAGGTGGAGACAACACGGTGAGATCTGAGATGATGGGTTCCGCCTAGGAGACGACGCGCTGCTGACGAACTGCTGCTGCCGACGACGTTCCTTTGCAGCAATGAAGCGGGTGGATTCGAGCGGCAATGACAGCATCGACCGGCAGAAGAGAAGAAAACTCGCAGCGTTAGTTTTTTTTTAGATTCAAGCGATTGGAGAACATATCTGTCCGGCGAGTTAGGCATCACAGTTAGCAAGCCCTTGGCGAGTCATCCGTCTGTTCCGATCGGCGATCCAACGGCCGACGGCTGGTGGGGTATGAGGCAGGGGCGCGGCTGCCGGCTGCGATTCGTGGAGGATGATGCACCGTGTCTCATTTGTCGCGACGGATTGTAGAGGCTGATGCACGGTGCATTATTTATCGCGACGGATAGAAATAAGACGGCCAGTGATCGCGACGGACAGACATTTCAAAACAATTTTACAAAAAATTTTTAATAATCTAATAGAATTTCCAAATTATATAAATTTAATAGTTGTGTAAAAAAATATAAATATTATACTTATTGCATCAAAATCTCAATTTCAATGTAATTTCTCTTAACATTTTGTGAAAATGATATAAAACAACTAAAAAAAATGTAAATTTTTTTATAAAGTTTCTATTTATATATTTTAAATAAACTTGTAAAAATAATTCTTTTATGTAGTTGGAATTTTTTAGATTTATATAGATGTCAATTATTCAATTCACAAACATAGTCAATTGAAAGATTTTATATAAAATATAATTATCAAAAAGTTTTCATATAAAATATTCTTAAGATGAAAAAAGTTAAAAATTAGAAGGATGAAATAATTAGCTTAACGAAATTGAGCTACTATTATTTTTAATTATACATTTATATTTCTTTTGTATATGTTTATATTATTTAGAATCATTAAAATCGAATAAAAGTCCATGGATTATAAAAATTTAAAGATATATCGTAACTGAAGATCTAATTTATTTTTTAAAATATATTATATTAATATAATAATGTGTGTGAAAGGGCGCGTGGGTGGGAAGTTAGTTAATTTTTATGTTTTTTAATGGAGTGTTACGGGTGTGTGAGTTTAATACAAATTTTGATCTTTTTAGAAAGTTGCTTACCTTACTCTATTTTGATTTGCAAAATATTTATAACAATAGACGGTTTATATTAGAAAAATTCAGCTAATTAAATTATGAATATGAATAATTATGTACACGGTTAAAATAGTGCGATATTTTTATTTAAATGTGAATAAAAATAATAATATAATAATAATTATTTATTAATTATTTATTTCAAAAAAGCAATTATTTTATTTTATATTATTTATTTTTATGTTTGAATGCATGTTTATATGTTGAAATTATATTATAGATTATATTACTTAATTATTAAACCAGTACCAAAAAGTCATATATATTTATATTATCAAATGTTAATTATAGTAATTTAATTTAAATAAATATAATTTATACAATTTTATTTTTAAAAGTTAATATAAATGTGCCCCGCGGGTGTCCAGAAATAAATATTTTATTTTCTAAAATATATATATGTGTCCCGCGGACCTCCAAAAATGAATATTTTATTTTCTAAAATATATAAGTGTCCCACGGGAGTCCAAAAATGAATATTTTGTTTTCTAAAAAATATATGTGTGTCCCGCGGGCGTCCAAAAATGAATATTTTGTTTTATAAAAATATATATGTGTCCCACGGGTCTCCAAAAATGAATGTTTTGTTTTTTAAAAAAATATATGTGTCCCACGGGCTTCAAAAAATAAATAATTTATTTTTTAAAAAATATATATGTGTCCCGCGGGCGTCCAAAAATGAATATTTTGTTTTATAAAAATATATATGTGTCCCACGGGTCTCCAAAAATGAATGTTTTGTTTTTTTAAAAAATATATGTGTCCCACGGGCTTCAAAAAATAAATAATTTATTTTTTAAAAAATATATATGTGTCCCGCGGGCGTCCAAAAATGAATATTTTGTTTTATAAAAATATATATGTGTCCCACGGGTCTCCAAAAATGAATGTTTTATTTTTTTAAAAAATATATGTGTCCCACGGGCTTCAAAAAATAAATAATTTATTTTAAAAAAAATATATATGTGTCCCGCGGGCGTCCAAAAATAAATATTTTGTTTTATAAAAATATATGTGTCCCGCGGGCCTCCAAAAATGAATGTATTATTTTTTTAAATATTTAAATGTCCCACGGGCCTCAAAAGATGAATATTTTATTTTTTTAAAAATAATCATGTGTCCCACAGGCCTCAAAAAATAAATATTTTATTTTTATAAAAATATATATGTATCCCACGGGCGTCTGTAATTGTAGAGGATGAGTTTGGTCAAATCTTCCTTTTATGCAAAGGTGCAGACAGGTATGTATTTCCTCACCATTTCGAACTCCGTTTGAGTGTTAAAATAATTTTTGTTTACCTTTTGACCTATTATCTTCTAAAGAGTCTTCATGCCCAATTTTGACTTTTGCATTCGGATACCTATTTCGACTGCTTTTGTAATTTTGACCAGCCCAATTTGTAATGTTAGTTTAAACTAATTAAGTGGGTTATATATCCTTCTTTAAAACAAAAATATTCTTGTGTAAAATATAAAAAGTTATTAGATTCTGATGCATTAGAATTTAATAATATTATAGGATTATTTATCCAAATAAAAATGATGTTTCAAATAATCTTGAATATCACTTTAAAATTTATATAATCGCTTGTCAAACTATTATTTTACACGTATTTAATAAATTTTGTTATCAAATTTCAATTTAATATAGTTATAAAAAAATATACGCATCCCGCGAGCGTCCAAAAGTGAATATATTATTTTTTAAAAATTTATAAATGTCCCACGGGCCTCAAAAAATGAATATTTTGTTTTTTTAAAAATGTACACGTGTCCCTCGGGCGTCCAAAATTGAGTATAATGTTTTATAAAAATATCTACGTGTCCCGCGGGCTTCAAAAAGTGAATATATTGTTTTTATAAAATTTAAAAATGTCCCACCGGCCTTAAAAATTGAATATTTTGTTTTTTTAAAATATATACGTGTCCCGTGGGCGTCGAAAAATGAATATAATATTTTATAAAAATTTAAATGTGTCCCACGGGCTTCATAAAATGAATGTATTGTTTTTATAAAATATACGAATGTCCCACGGGCCTCAAAGAATGAATATTTTGTTTTTATAAAAATATATACGTGTCCCGTGGGCGTCCAAAAATGAATATAATATTTTATATAATATATATGTGTCCCGCGGGCGTCCAAAAATGAAAATATTATTTTTGTAAAATATATAAATGTCCCACGGGACTCAAAAAATGAATATTTTGTTTTTTTTAAAAAATATACGTGTCCCGTGGGTGTCCAAAAATGAATATAATGTTTTATAAAAAATTAAAGGTGTCCCGGGAGCTTCAAAAAATGATGTATTATTTTTATAAAATATATAAATGTCCCACGCGCCTCAAAAAGTGAATATTTTGTTTTTATAAAAAATCATACGTGTCCCGCGGGCGTCCAAAAATGAAAATAATGTTTTATAAAAATATATACGTGTCCCGTGGGCCTCCAAAAATAAATAGATTGTTTTTATAAAATATATGAATGTCCCACGGGCCTCAAAAAATGAATATTTTGTTTTTATAAAAATATATACGTGTCCCGTGGGCGTCCAAAAATGAATATAATGTTTTATAAAAATATCTACGTGTCCCGCGGGCATCCAAAAATGAATACATTATTTTTTTAAAATATATAAATGTGTCACGGGTCTCACAAAATGAATATTTTAATTTTTATAAAAATATATACGTGTCCGGTGGGCATCCAAAAATGAATATAATGTTTTATAAAAATATATACGAGTCCTGCGGGCATCCAAAAATGAATACATTATTTTTTTAAAATATATAAATGTCCCACGGGCCTCAAAAAATGAATATTTCATTTTTATAAAAATATATACAGGTCCCGCGATCGTCCAAAAATGAATATATTGTTTTTTAAAAATAATCATGTGTCCCGCGGGCATCCAAAATATATATAATATTTTTTACTATTTTATTTCTTTATATAAATTTTTATTTCATTAAATCAAGTAGAGTTAATATTTTTAATTATAATTTAATATATTTATTTAGTTCAAATTTATTTAGTCCTCAAATGAATATTAAAGTATATACATTTTGCAAAATACATAGATTAAATTATTAATTTAAAAAATTAGACATGGTTAGACACGGTTAGACACGGTTAGACGCGGTTAGACACGGTTAGACAGGGTTAGACGCGGTTAGATTTTTTGTGATTTTTATAAATCAAATTTTTTGGGTTCCAAATTTGGTTTTTAAGATATAAATGGTCTTATAAAGGCCCTAGGATAATATTAGAGGGTTTAGATTATGATTAAATTATTAATTTCAAAAATTAGACACGGTTAGACACGGTTAGACGCGGTTAGACGCGGTTAGATACGGTTAGACACGGTTAGACGCGGTTAGACACGGTTAGACAGGGTTAGATGCGGTTAGATTTTTTGTGATTTTTATAAATCATATTATTTGGGTTCCAAATTTTGTTTTTAAGATATAAATGGTCTTATAAAGGCCCTAGGATAATATTAGAGGGTTTAGATTATGATTAAATTATTAATTTCAAAAATTAGACACGGTTAGACACGGTTAGACGCGGTTAGACGCGGTTAGACACGGTTAGACAGGGTTAGACACGGTTAGACACGGTTAGACAGGATTAGACAGGGTTAGACGCGATTAGATTTTTTGTGATTTTTATAAATTATATTATTTGGGTTCCAAATTTTGTTTTTAAGATATAAATGGTCTTATAAAGGTCCTAGGATAATATTAGAGGGTTTAGATTATGATTAACTTATTAATTTCAAAAATTAGACACGGTTAAACATGGTTAGACGCGGTTAGACGCGGTTAGACACGGTTAGACGCGGTTAGACACGGTTAGACACGGTTAGACACGGTTAGACGCGGTTAGACACGGTTAGATTTTTGTGATTTTTATAAATCATATTATTTGGGTTCCAAATTTTGTTTTTAAGATATAAATGATCTTATAAAGGTCCTAGGATAATATTAGAGGGTTTAGATTATGATTAACTTATTAATTTCAAAAATTAGACACGGTTAGACACGGTTAGACGCGGTTAGATGCGGTTAGACGCGGTTAGACAGGGTTAGACACGGTTAGACGCGGTTAGACACGGTTAGATTTTTGTGATTTTTATAAATCATATTATTTGGGTTCCAAATTTTGTTTTTAAGATATAAATGGTCTTATAAAGGCCCTAGGATAATATTAGAAGGTTTAGATTATGATTAAATTATTAATTTCAAAAATTAGACACGGTTAGACACGGTTAGACGCAGTTAGACACGGTTAGACACGGTTAGACGCAGTTAGACACGGTTAGACACGGTTAGACACGGTTAGACGCGGTTAGACACGGTTAGATTCTATTATTTTCAGAAAATAAAAAAATATTAATAAATTTTCAAAAATTCAAGAAAAATCTAAGAAATTGTTATTCTTGAGAGTCCCTTAATTACATTAACTTTAAATAATATAACATCATTTCTAATATAAATTTTATTTTTCAAATTTACCAATTATGATAAAATCTAATTAAAATATCATTTTTTGTACATTAATATTTTTTAAAATTTTTCAAATAATGAAAAATTAGTTTATATACGTTTTACTATTTGATCTATCAAATGAATGGAAAAGATTGAGATTTTGTATGTATATAATATAAAATTTATCAAAAAATCAAACATACTCACGTTTTTAGTCAAACATACTCACGATGGAAAATTACTAAATTACCCCTGCTTCCTTTTTTTTTCTCATGGGAAGCACTTCCCATGGGTTGGCCCTCAAAGAAAAAATACTTTCCTTACTCTAGTGGCAAAGAACCGTATATCATGCACGAGCGTGTCGTGAATTGTCGGCATGTCCAATAAACCCACATAAGCTTGGGATCTTGATCATTTTCTGTAGATCCAGATGGTTGTGAATTTACCTCATAATTATTATTGTTGATGTTTTTGTTGTTCTTACTATTTCGAAAGCGTAGAAATATTGTTTTCTCGCAATTCATTGGTCCGGATGCAACTTGAGTCAACCACCTACGCTGACCCCTGCATATTGGGCAGGCTTATACTGGATTGGGTTAGCATGGGCAGGGAAGGGACTGCATGCATTTGGCAACATTTACGTTGCATCTTACCGCCGTCGACCTCGTAAAACAGCATCTTTCGTTTCTCCGCTTTTGCTCTCTTTTGATGGATCTCGGGTTCCGAATCAGTACTGTTTACATATCCTATATGGGATTGAACTGCTATAGGGATATTCGAAGACTCAGCATCTGCTGAGTGCAGAGAACTGAGTTTCAGGTTATACCCACCACAAGTTGAAGCCCTGCACCGTCTATGCAGCTGCCTAGCGAATTGTTGAAAGTTTGAATCTTTTTGGCACAACTCAGATTTTTAGAAAAGGATCGATCGTCCTACTGTGACTGGGTTCATTTGGCACAACCCGAAAAGAAAAGAAAAGGGACAGTTGAACATTTGCTTGCACTCACAAATTGTCCAATTATATTGCATTTGCTAGATTACATCTGGACTTAATAAACATACAAAACAGCATGATGCCGTTATTTCATCCTTCTCAGTATGGTGTGAATCTGCCTTCTGGTAGACTCAAACACCCGGTGGCTCTGGCTCTACTTGTAAGAATGCTTGCAAAGTCCCACTAAAATAGGGACGGGCTTCTCTATTGCAAGAATCAAAGAATTACAAGATACAAGATGCCTTTCAAGATTTTGTTCCCCCCCTCCCGCCCTTTATGCATTGGCCTTTGGCCAGTTCCCGCTCGCTCTCCCCTAAAACTGTAACGACGACTCTTCCTAACTATTTAAACCCCATATCTACCCTTACTGCCTTCTCCAAGGTCCAGCCTGTCCCTTGGCCTAATCGACTCTTTGGGCCTTAATAGCCTTTCCACACGTGTTGTTGCTCGGCTTATCTCCCTTTGGTCACCTTCACCTCTCATAACATTCCCACTCAGTGGAAAAACGACCTGGTCCTCAAGGTCGAAGCGGGGAAACAGGGATTGGAATTGATCTCTGTCCTCCCAAGTGTCGTCCGACGATGTGAGGCCAGCCCAACGTACACGGAGCTCCTAGTGTAATGCCTCAGGCCTAACAGTAAGGTATTATCCGCTTTGGGCCTTGGCCCGCACGGTTTTGCCCCTCTGGGTTCACGCGCATCCCGTCCTTCCTCAAAAGGCGCCTCACTGAGGTACCTGGTGGCCTCCACTTATAGCCCCAGGCTCCCCCCCTCATCCTAACCGATGTGGGATTCCACATCCACCCCCCCTTGGGGCTCCAGCGTCCCCGCTGGACACCACCGGCCGGAGGTCGGGAGTCGGCTCTGATACTATTTGTAACGCCCCAGGCCTAACAGTAAGGTATTGTCCGCTTTGGGCCTTGGCACGCACGGTTTTGCCCCTCTGGGTTCACGCGCATCCCGTCCTTCCCCAAAATGCGCCTCACTGAGGTACCTGGCGGCCTCCACTTATAGCCCCAGGCTCCCCCCTCATCCTGTTTTGCACCTTGGTATCTATTTCCATCTTGGGAGATCTCATTTTTAGCTTTGACATAGTAGACCCCATTCACAATACCTCAAAGGTGGGGCGTTACAAATGGTATCAGAGCCGACTCCCGACCTCCGGCCGGTGGTGTCCAGCGGGGACGCTGGAGCCCCAAGGGTGGGTGAATGTGATATCCCACATCAGTTAGGATGAGGGGGGAACCTGGGTTATAAGTGGAGGCCGCCAGGTACCTCAGTGAGGCGCCTTTTGGGGAAGGACGGGATGCACGTGAACCCAAAAGGGCAAAACCGTGCGGGCCGAGGCCCAAAGCGGACAATACCTTACTGTTAGGCCTGGGGCGTTACACCTAGTGTGGCATGTTGCTGTGTGTCCACAATGCTGACCGGTTGCATGTAAAACTCCCCCTCCGCATCGATTGGTGGGAGTTCTAGGGTAGCTAGTGATGACCCAATGGATCTTTTAAGTAGGGATACATGGAAGATCGGATGTAATCGACATTCGGCTAGTAAGGCAAGCTTGTAGGCAACTTGGCCGATCCGCTCCAGCGCTTGAAATGGACCATAATTTCTGGGAGAGAGCTTGTGACACTACTATTTTTGGGCAGAAGACTGCTTGAAAGGTTGCAACTTTAGGTAGACCTAATCACCTGCAGCATACTCCACATCAGTGCGGTGTTTGTTCGCCTGGGCTAGCATTAGGTCTTGCGCTTGTAGCAAGTTCTCTCGAAGAGTGCTGAGGGTGTGATCTCTTCGTGTGAGGACCTCATCCACATCTGCCAAATGCGATGATCATGCTTCGTAGACTTGGATGACCGGGGGTCATAACCATAGAGGGCTTTGAAAGGAATCAGGCTCACTGTTGTGTGATACGACAGGTTGTACCAAAATTCCGCCCACGGAAGCATCTGGAGCCATCGTTTGGGTTTCTACACACAAAAGCAACTCAAGTATGGAAAGGAAGGTCATGGGGCTGGCGGCAGTTATAAGGGACTCCCGGGGTCTCTTTGTAGCGGCCAAAGGGTGGAGATGGAAGGGTGTGATGGAGCCGCTGCTGATGGAAGCATATGCTTTTCTTATGGGTACCAAGTGGGCGATCCAACTTAATTTGGGCAACATTCAGATAGAATCCGATTCTCTTCTGCTTTGCTCTTTCCTATCAAGCGACTGCCCGATCTCTTCACCGGTGGGACATGTTGTCTCCGAAATTAGATTCATACTCGCTTCTAATGCTCACTTCTCATTACACCATGTACTTAGGCAAGGAAATGGGGTGGCCCATTCCTTTGCTGATTTGGTTTCCATTTCTGAACAGGATCATCTTACTTGGTGGGGACACCTCCCACAAGAAATTATAGGGAAAATTTGTACAGATAATTTTTTGGCAATGAATTGCGTGGATTACTCTTCTCCGAACCCATTTCAGGTGGAAAGGGGGTCGGGTTAGAGTAATTCTTTTTATAAAAAAAAAGTATGTTTTGAGGGTCTTATTGGTGGCTTCTATTTGTCTATCTAATTGTAGATGGTATGTTGATGAGAAGTGCAATTGAGTACCCTAAGCCTTCCATAATTCTTTCTAGAATTTGCTTAGAAATGTTGGGTCTCTATCAAAGACTATGGAGGCCGGAAGGCCGTGATGTTTAACCACATCATTCATGAAGACCAGAGCAACTATTAGAGCTAAGAAAGAGTGGAACAGAGGCAGAAGTGTGCCCCTACAGCTGTAACAACCGCTCTTCCTAACTGTTTAAGCCCCATATTTGTCCTTGCTGCCTTCTCAAAGGTCCAACCTATCCCTTGGCCTAATCGACTTTATGAGCCTTAACAACCTTTCCACACATGTTGTTGCTCGGCTTGGCTCCCTTTGGTCGCCTTCGCCTCAATGCTATTTTCAGTTTAAACTTATCTTGGACATGGAATTAGTTTAGGTTCAATTGAAATGGCGGTGCAAATGAAACCAGGATGATTGATATCAATATCTTAAGAATTTGAACAATGTAGAGATCAAGCTTTATCTCACTTGGAAATGACTACACATTTCTTGGGATTTTTCTGTTGGATGAGATCATTTAGATTTGTTAAAGTACACTTTTTTAATCTTTGAACTATGGACCATTGATCTTTGTTAAAGCTCACATTTCTCCACTTGAATCCTATGAACATGATCATCATTCTCTTATATAGCCACATAAATGCTATCAATTTCAAATGTACCCCATTCATTAGCTACTTTTTTTAGGGTTAAAATCTTCTAAATGCTAAAATTATCCTACACGGTCTTCCGAACCAAATCAATGGAAAAGAGTGAAAAACTTGTAATGGAAAAAAGTTTATAAAATGCGGGAGAATGTTATGATAAAATAGAAATAATATCTAGTAACAAATAATGAATGTGCATAAATAATTAAAAAACTGGGTAGTTCTATGAAAAATGTATATAAATAATTAAAAGTAAGATAGTTGCATGGAGAAGTGTATGAAATTTTTTGTTTAATAAACACACTTAAATGTAAGCAAAAATCCAAAAAATGTTCAAATTCAGCAAGAGGTAAGTTTAATGGCCATGTCAATGAATCAAATTTTTTTTTAAATGAGTGGGTTGTCACCCTATATACGAAAAATATTCAAGTGCAGTCAGTTAAATATTATACAAAGTATGATTAGATTTTAATATATATGGGTTTCATTTTGTAGCGAATTGTAACATAACTCCAGCGGAATCCAATATACATAGTTGAATTTTTTATTTTTATTTTTTAATATTTTATTTTAAATCTAAGCAATCTATAATATTTTACTTCATTGATATTTGCATGATATTAAAATTATAATATTTATAATCTGCAACAAATCTAAATGCACTAAATCATTTATCATCGTAAATGATTAAATTTTCAATTGATTTAATTTTTTGTATAGAGACTAAATAAATAGTTTTTAAAGCGCAATAGATTGAGTGGATGTAAAGAATTAAAAAATCATGTGAGTATCAAATACTAACGATTGCGTAGAAGAATTTTTCATATATAAATAGTTCAATAAGATTAACCTCTTTAGCTTAAAATAAGGATAAAATTTTCATTTATAAATAGTTCAATAATATTAACCTCTTTAGCTTAAAATAATGTTAAATTTATATAGACTTTATTATATTTCTATCTAATATCTAAATGATACATTCAATCAAATACCTTATGAATATTAAGTTCCTAAAAATTATTTAACCTTTATAGGCCCTAATATTTGAAATAAGATTAAAAATGTATAAAAATAATAAAATTATATTCTAAGTGCTATTAATACTTTATAATATTTTATATTTATTAAACTATTATATCTAATATAAATACTTTATATTTATTAAACTATTATATCTAATTAAAATCTGCATGATTAATGGTTTAAATACATAAATGATCCTCTGTTGACTAAAAAAGCTAATGAATTTTAATGGTATTAGACTCACTATCAGATGATTTCAATCACAGTGAACCTATAAGTTATGTATTAAGATGCCTTTGAGCTTTTTTTTGATCGAAAAATGCATTTGTGCAATTAGATATAAAATAATTAAGATGATTTAACTAATAAAAATAATAAATTATTAATATAAACTTTTATTTGCATCAAATTGAAGGTGGACGGCATAAAATTCTTTAGGGTTTTTTGAGAAAACGCACGTACGCACCATATCGTACATTGGATCCATCTGTGGATTCTTCCCAAATCCCGTCCATCCGAGCCTCACCCAGCCCTCTTCCCAAATCTTGTCTTTCCAATAGGGGTGAAACTTGGTACCCGGGTCAGTCCGAACCCGCCTGACCCGACTCGGTACCAAAACCAAAAATGAGTTTTATTTTTTAGATTTTTTCAAAAAAATAGGCCCGGTTTCAACCCGACCCGGTCCGAACCCGGTGTAATTTATATAATTGTTTTTATAAATTATACATTTTTTTGTAATATTAATATATAGGTGATTAATCGATTTAATATATATCAGTCAAATGGTTTTATTTAAGTGATTAATTGATTTAAATTGTTTAAATTAATGAATGACTATGATTTAATGATTTATAACATATAGTTAATATGGATATTTAAAAAAAATTTAAAAAATATATGAGGGGTAGCCGCACGTGTAAGAACTTGACATTCGAAATGCAGATGGAAATCAAGGGAGAAATTACTTGGAAGTCTTCGAATAATTTTTTAATTTTTTTGGAAACTTTGGAGACATGAACTCATTTGAAATTTAAATTTATTTAAAAGTGGACGTAAACTTATTTAAACTTGAGATTTGTTTATTTGTCATTTTAAATTTGAATTGCACTTAAATTAGATTGGAATGTTGAACCATTATGCTTAGTGTATTTAGATTTAATTGTTTTGAATAACTGTTATGTGGATTATGTTTGAATTTGAGTTGACATGATAAATCTATTTCATATTATACTTTCTGTTAGTTTGAATTTCAGATTGTAGTATAAATTTGATTCATATTTTAAGTTTATTGGTATGACAAGTGGTCAATTTCTATTTTAGCAATTTGTATGATAAATATTCAGTTTGAATTCAATTTCAGCAATTTGTATGATAATGTTTAGTTTTAACTACAATAGTTGGTATGATATGTTCATTTTCTATTTGCTACACTTGAGTCATTTCCATTAGCTATTTGCTACACTTGACTTCATAAACACATGTATGTATATTTTAATAATTTTCTTTTAGATTACAATTAAATTAGGAAAAAAGCAGTTTATTGATAACCCGAATTCTAACCCGAAACCAAACCAAAACCAATGCGAACCAGTGTTGTTAAAACCGGACCGGACCAGGCGGTCTGACCGGGAACCGGCCCCAATCCCGGTTCGAATGGGCGCGGTTCGGTTCAATTGCAATAAACCGTTCAAACCGTTGAACCAGCGGTCGAACCGGATGTCACGGTTGGACCGTATTCGACCGGTTCGACGGATAAAAAAGAAATCGGTGTCTTCGGCTCCTGGTCAGTCGTCCTCCCTCGCGGCCTCACCCCCAAATCGGCGACCCTGCCCTACCTGAGTCCTCATCAGTCATCACTCGCCATCTTCCCCTCGTCCGACCGGCGTCCGGCGACCAACAGACAGCGACCTCCATTTCCGGCGACCAACAGACAACGACCTCTATTTTCGACGATTAGCAGGGTAGCAGCAAATACCCATTACCCACTGCTGTCCCGATGACCAATCGCCCAATGCCTGCTTGTCTTCTCGTTTTCGCCCGCGAAACCCATTGTTGCTCGCTGATGCCCGACGGCCGCCGATCATGTTGCTGCCTTGCTGGTCGAGTTCTCCCGATTTGGAGCGCCGAGGAGATCAATAGGTATTTAACGACGGCCGACGACCAGAGGCGAGAATTGCTTTCGTCTCCCGAAGTCCCGATGAGTTCTCCCGATTTCATTTCGACGTGATTGCAGATGAATTGGATTTGGGCAATTGCAGCTATTAACGATGAGTTCGGTCATTTGGATTTGGGCATTTAGGCTTCGAATTTGATATTTTGAATCTTTGATTGCAGACGCAGCTGCTGGCTTGCGGCGGCTACATTTGGGGCTGATGGAGTACCGGAACTAGTACTCCGGTGGTGCATGGTTTTTCGGTGCTCCTGCAGCGCATTTAAAATTTTAAATATGAATTTAAATATTAATTCTTTGATAAATAATTTCAATAATATCATATATCATCTTAGTTTAATTCACGTTATCAGTTTATTCTTTAATTTAATTTATCTAAATATAATAATCTACTTTGTTGATTTGTTCCCCATATTTTAAACTAAATTGTAGTTATATATGTATGATTTTTTCAATTAAATAATTTTATAAATTTGCTCAAATTATATTAATAAGTTAATACACTTTTCAACATTAAAATTTTCTAGCCCATTGACTCATAATTTTATATTTTCATTAAATCATATTATTTGAGTTTTATGTTCTATAATTAAGGTATAAATGACCTTATAAGGAGCTGAGGATTATATTACCAGTGTTAAATTAGAATTAATTTATTTAGATACTGTTAGATTTTATTAGATCTAGTTAGATGCCGTTAGATGCCGTTAGATGCTGTTAGACGTTGTTAAATAAGGTAGATTTCATTAAATTCTATTATCTGAGTTTCGAATTTTGTAATTAAGGTATAAATGACCTTATAAAGGGCTCAGATTCATATTAAAGGTGTTAAATTAGGATTAACTTATCAATATATTTACTTAAAATTTAAAAATAATTTAATATTTATGACGTCATAAATATGTCATGCTGACGTCATCGGTTCAAACCGGTTGAACTGGTTCGAACCAGACCAGTTCACTTACCAGTTCAATCACCGGTTCGGTTCTGACAACATTGATGCAAACCCGGTCTGAACCAAAATTAAATTCTTATTGTTTGAGTTTACTTCAACCCAGTTGGCTTAGGATTTGGGTTTACTCCAACCTGGTATAACCCACCCGAGTTGCACCTTCCGGTTTCCAAGCCTCATCTCGTGCGTCGCGGGTGCTCCTTCCAAATCCCGTCTTTCCAGCCACACTCAGCTACCCAGCCCTGACTCACCTCCGTCTTCCTCCCAAAAAAGTGCATTCAATTGCCGTTCCTGCCAATCCTTCTCACTCACGCCCATCTCCAGCCCGAAATTCATACCTCTTCATATTCTCTTCTTCCTCTCTCCCTCACAGCCACGCGTTGTCGCCACCCGCTCGTTTGTGCAGCTCGTCTTCCAACAACAATTTTCAGCTCCAGCGTCGTTTATCTCTAACGATAACTGCATCTCCTTCGGCTACGATTTTCCATCTCTAACAAACGGACTTGAAGTTGGTGTGATTGTCATAACCATTTTTTCGTTTTGTTTTCTGATTCCGTATTTAATCGTTTGGACCATTTATTCATTCTTCTGATTCTCGTACCCATTTTTTCCTTACCCTTTTTCCGTTTTTCTCATTTTACCATCTGATTCTCATACCCATTCTGATATTATTCTCTATCTGTTCGTTTGATTTGTTAATTCATTAATTGATACAAATAATCTGTTCATTTTATTTGTCAGTATGTTAATTGTGTATCTTTAATTAATGGATCTGTTGACTGGTATCTTTAGTTTAATTAAGGGATATGTTAATTGGTACTATAATTAATTCATTAATGGATTTGTTAATTTGTTGATTTGTTTGCCCGTATGTAATCTATTTATCAATATATTAATGCATTTATCAATCTGATTGTTAATGTGTTTGGAGCAACAATAAACAATGCGCTTTGCTAAAATTACAAATAATAAACAGTTTTGTGCATTGTGTTTGATGCGCGTATGTGAATTATATTTGAGGATATGCTTGCATTATGTTTGGATTTTGATTACTTGTAGTTTGAATTAATTTTAGGAATTATATTGGATGTAACATAAGAAGAGAATATGAATTTGAATGTAGAGGAGAATGTGAAGGAGAAGCAAGTGGATGATGTGGATGAAGAGGTATATTTCATCAACTTGTTCTCATAAAATTGATTAAATATTCACATTTTATTTAGGTAATAATGTTTTACTTCGACTAACTAGTAATAGGCTGAAGCATAAAATATTTAAATTTAACATAGATTTGTCTTTATACTTGATAGGTTCATAAATTCTTAAAAACGTTCTTCTTGAGCTGCATTTTTTTACCCGATCCATTGTCTTGATAGTGATTCGAAATTTATCCCAATACCTATTTAAAAAAAGTAAAGGTCAAATCGATTTTGTCCCAACCTAATATAAAAATAAGGGTCAAATAAAATTTTTAAAATATAGGGTCACCCTGACTCGTCCTGACTCACCTCAATTCACCTCCCTAATCCTCACAATCAATAAAGGGTTGTTAGCTATGGGGCCCGCCTTTCCTTTGGAAATGGATCATGAGTGCTTCCTTGTTTGCTATAATTTCGTTGTGCCACCTGAGATTGGTCTATTAATCAAATTCACCTTCAATCAGTATTTTTTATGGTTATTTATATACATTATCACAATTCATATTATATTCAAGCACATTTATAATCCTCGCATAATAGAGAAGAATTTTTAATAATATACACACAGGCAGAAAATTGCAAATACCTCTACGAACGGGAAAAAACAGAAAAAACTCCTGCATCACCTGAATGGGTGAGCCAAGAGTTGAACTCATGATGAGCTAATAATGAGCCAGCATACCCCTCGTGGCCACCTTCAATCAATCTTGATCTTCGCCTTTTGGGGATTTAGGTCAGGGAGCCATTGCAGGCATGGACAGGCTCGGACTCTAAGGTGAAGGAGAGAGATGAGAGATCCCCTGCAGATGTGCTTTAGCTTTGGAAGCTCCCATAGTTGGAGAGCACGCAGTTTTGGAAGTGCAGTTTCCCCAACAACTCTTTCGAATCCGAAGACGGACTCTAGTCGAGCACAAAATCTGATGTATAATGTTTCCAGCTCTGGCAAATAGGGATCTCGAGGAAACAGACTGTCCAGTTTGGAACAACACTGGATATGCAATTGTTTGAGGTACAAAAAATCTCTCCGTCCATCATGCACGCTCTTAAGGCTCCCCAACTCAGACACCCACAACCTATGGGATGGACCTTCTATGTCTTTCTCAAAACTCCCTGGAAAGAGATGCTCCATGTTATGGCAGCTCTTCACCCAGCATTCTTTCAGATCTATCATTTCTTCCACCTTTACATCCGATAGGCTGTTAACAGATCCTCCATTATCATGCAACCATAACACCTCCGCTTTTCTAACCACCGTTTCCAATATTAGGCTCCTGCTGCGCTCACCACGCCCACGGAAGAGACTATTAACAGCTCCTTCAATCTCCAAATATCGACTGAAATCGCTCCTCCTCCTCCCTATTAATATCAATGCATGATCAGGAAGAAGGAGATGATGACTGAATATTTTAGAATAGATACTTGCAGGCTGCTTCCTTCTCTTGCTGTTGATGCTTTTCTTCTGGTATTGTTCGAGATGATGATTACGACAAGGAGATATATAGAAGTGGAATTTCGAGAAGCGCTGTTTCCAGAGTGGAGAAGAGAGGCTTAGGCCTTGGAAAATGCTAGCATGGTTTACGGATATAAAAGCCACTCCTCCACCTCTTGATCTGCTACTACTGTCGCTTTCACCCAAATGCTCTTCCAGCAAAGCAGTGCTAGAGCTTGATCTAGATTCAGAGCAGCAACTGCATTGGTCCCACTTCAAATTTTCGGGCAACCATTGCACTTTTTCCCAGTCCACTGTTCTGAGGTGCTTCACGTCGCTGAGATGAAGCTGCTCCATACGTGTTAGCTTCGAGATCTCATGCGGAAATTCCTTGATTTTAATGCATGAGAGATGGAGCGACTTGAGATTGGTGAGGCCTTGCAAACGCACCGTCTCCAAGCTTGCGCACCTTATTATCGAGAGGCGAGCAATTGGGGTATGGGACAGGCTGAGAGCTCGCAATTTGGGCAAGTCCTGGAATGAAACATTTTCAACATCTTTCAAAGCTCCGCAGCAGCCTGAGATGTCCAATTCTGGAATTTGCCTAATTAATTGATGATGATGACCAAAAGGCGTTGACATCAGTAGCGGCGGCCCCCCGAATGCATTGCATCCTGCCAGTAGTAGCCTCTCTAGGTTGAGGTTGCAAAAAGAAGACAGCAGTGATGGCAGGAGGGAGTGGGTGATGTTGGTATGAGAAAGATCGATGTGACGAAGATTGATCTTTTGCTCCAAGGCTTCTGAGGGAATACTATCAGACAGAATTAGAGGGGTGCCACGCAAATCTAGTATGATGAGTTGTTTTAGGTGTTTGAAAGAAGGTGGGAGGGCATGTAGGTTGGGACATTCCTGTAATTTTAAAAATCTAAGGTGGATAAGGGATGATAGGGAAGGAGGGAAGGAGGAAATGGAGGTGCGGGAGAGGTCGAGGACTTTGAGGTTTGGAATTTGGTGAAAGAAGGTGTCGGGTATGTGTTTCAATTCAGGGTTGTCATTGAGGAGTAGAGTAGAGAGTTGGTGTGCTGACCATGGCGATGCCCTGCTTGTTATTGGAATAAAAGATTGCATCTTGTTGTGGGACAACGACACCCACTTTGCTGCTGCGGCATCCTCTTGCATATTGCCTTCCAATTGAATATGGAGCTTTTCTTTCAGGTATCGACGTCCTTCCTCATAGTCATTTAGTATTTTCCACAGGGGAGGACTGAATGAAAATTTCTTACCGTCACCATCAACAGCCGATGATGACCTCTCCTCCACCATATACCTGCTAACCAGTTCTGCTAACACACCTTCTACATGCTTGAATGCACCATCCAGACCATCCAGTTGGCCACCACTAGTGCTATTACTAGCACCATTAATGAAGAATCCTTCTCCAACGAAATATTTCATAACCTCTTTGGCATCCATACTCACAAGAGCATTATTTTGCTGAAAAAGACAGAGATAGATGAAGCAGTCGAAAACCTGATCAGGACCAGTACTAATTCCTAGAGTTTTGACAACGTCACCAGCTTCAGCATGAAAGAGTGCGAACAATCCATCAACTCCACCTAAGTTCAACTCCTTAACACTTTCATCACCTGTTGGTGCAATGCTTCTCCTCTCCAACCTTGTCTTAAGTACATATGTGATTGGAATATTCATAGAGCGAATGACTTGCGAGCCCCGAGTGGGAGTGGTTATAAGAATTTTAGACCTACTCCATCGTTGTGTATGCGTACTAGTAGGAACCCCCATCAATGACAACTCATCCATCGTCACTTGCGCAGCTTGCGGAAGCTTATCTATGATAAGCAGGAATTTGCGGCCTACCAGTGATTTGTAAATCATTTTTGCAACTTCCTGATCACTGGCGTCGTCCTGATCCGCCGCCGCCTCCTCATCATCAACGTGGATGGGCAATCCCAGCTTCCCCGCAATCCTCCTCTGCAGTTTCCAGCCAAAGGAGCTGCATCTCTCTCCCGCTGTCACCAACACAACAGGGTCGAAAACATTGGATTTTTCAGCCGCCTTCGCCACGGCTTTTGCACCTGTTGACATCGATATCCCATGCCATCCCGTATATGCATATGCATTGGCATTGCGAGTGAAGCGTTCATCACTGTCTAGAATTTGTATGTCTCGAGGCATGATTTGGAGGCGACTTCCAGTAGCACCCATAGTATAATTTAATATATCTTCCAAATCGCTGACAAAAGAAAGACCAGAACCAACCATTAGCATTGCATGCAATAATGTTAATGTAGCAACGCTGAACATTAGTTGCACTATGTCTAAAATTTGTAAAAATAGTTGAGTCTTCATCAGTGAACATGCAGAAATAAGTTTTAGCACAATTTTTTGCTAAAAATTATGCTTTTGGCGATAGTCTTTTTAGTCATTGTCAATGAAAAGTTATTTGTTTGAAACAAGAATCATGTTAACAATAATTATTGAAGTTGCTCATTAGTATTTTTGCAACAGAAAAGAAAAAGAAAAAAGCTGTTACTAACATCATGTTGCCAAATATTAATTTCTTCAAGTAATATTAATTGTTCCCCTCGCGGAGGTTCAGCTCAGGTGATCATGAAAGATGTGGTTAAAGACACGAACGAGTGGAGGCTCTGTAGGGCCGTGACATTAGCAAAATGCCGTGACTGTAGGCATGAATGCTTGAATAATGAGGATGTGGAAATGGGTTGGACAAAGTCATCACGCGGTATAAAATAAGTGCATGCAATTCTCATCCAACTGCATATTGAATCGGATTGCTACTGAGGTTATTTGGAATTCAGGCGAATAGGATCGATGTTCGGATTAAGATTCCGATTACCCAGGTATGATTCTCGCTCCGAAATTTGCCTGATCTGCATTTTACTTGAAGAAATTTAAATAAAAGTTGACTAGAGCTTAGTAATTAAACAACATATAATTAATTGAAGCGTATAAAATATAAATAATTGTGTCGTTTTGAATTCTTGAATTAGTGCATGACATAAAGTGTCATACTTAATTAGATTGAAAGGTGACTAATAAAAAATTCAGTGCATTTTAAATATCGACGATCATGTCCACTGAAAAAAATAATCATCTTCAACATGGTTTTAGCAACGTTTAATTTTTTGTGTTGCGAAAGATATGAATAAGCAGCATTGATAATTATTGCAGCTAAAAACTAAAATTTTTTAGGAGCAATAGCTAGTAGTTGCCAAAAACTATTACTTCTCAAGAAGGATCTTTGCAGTGACCTGTAGGTAAGCATATCGTTAGATGCATGGAATGGGACGAAGATATATAAGAAAGCATTTGGATATTGCAATTGGTGGGAATAGAATAAAAGGCACATTTTCTTCTGTCTTCTGCTGACTTTTTGTTATGTGTTGATATCCCAATCACAAATGAAGATATAAGTGGAACCGCATGTATATAAAAAATCACTTTTCCGGTCCGACGTATTGACTTCGTTTTCTAACCAGACGCAGGGTATCAGCATTCTGTTGTATTAGCGGCCAGTTTTGCCGGGCATTTGGAAGTAGGAAAAGCAAAATTCAGTCCACTTTTACCGAATATTTCGCCCTTTTAGCTGAAATTCTTCCTTAGACGACATTAAATAGCTAAGAAAAGAGCATAATTAATAAGCTTGAAATCTAAGCTTTTGTCATCACTTGACTAACGTGAGTGTCCACATATAAAGTACTGTTGTGGTTGAAAAATCTAGAGTTCAAAGTCAGTTAAAAAACAGTGATCTCATTATCCCTCCACTTTATCCGATACTTAGCTAGTCAAGATATGATTGACTAAAAAAATTTAAAAAAAAATTTCTAAAAAAAAAAATTGTGCATCAGTGCGGTTTTAATTCCGCTAGGCCGAAGCAGCCCATAATCAACGTGAAGTGAAAAACGAAGTTGATGACAAAAGTACGAATGTAAATCATGTATATATAAATTCATGGGGTACATCAAAATTAATGCTTAAATTATATATTACAAAGTGAAATAATCTGTTTTGAAGAACGATCTTCCCATCATCTACAACCTTTTTTCTTGCTTCTCATTTCTCGTATTTTATGTATGAAATTCTTTTTATTTAAATGATTTAAGACTTAAACGTAATTTGAATTTTTTTCTTGGCACCTAAATTACGTAAAAGTGTATTCTTGGTTTTGATATTTATTTAGACTAACACTGTTTGAATCTACTGTTTTATTTATATTTTTATATTTTCTACCAATATTTTAGACAGGGACAATTCTATAAAATAAAAAATTGATAAAAATGCTAGTATTTTGTAAATATTTTAAAGAAGCTACTGAAAGTAATAATTAGATAAAAGGCAATTAGTTTCAAATATTTGATTAAAATATATGTAAGATAAAGTTATTATAGAATATCTAGAGAGCTGTTTAATTTAATATTTAAAAAACCAAAATAAAAATATAAGTAATAGAAAAATGAAAAAGAATATTACATGGATTTTCTTTAATCGGGATTAGACTTACAATTAGTGCATAATAACAATAAAACGAAGAAGACATGGATAGATAATAGTCATAAATAATAATAATAATTATTATTACTATTACTACCAATATATATGGAGCATATAAATATGGTATAATTTTTCACCACAGTAAATAATAGTAATTATAAGGGCCATATGGTATAATTTTTCACCACAGTAAATAATAGTAATTATAAGGGCCAATTCCATATATATCCACGGATTTTACTCATAATTTCACTTATATTTATAAATTTTCAAAAATTCTTCTTATACTTACAAATTTATCTTAATTCTACTTATACTCATGCTGTTAGTGATCCGTTAAATGGGTCATTAGCCTTCTTATAAAATGAAAAATATGTCCAAACTCTAATGTATTCTAATGTTATTTCGCGTAAAGTTAAAGATTCCTATTCAAATAATATAAGATTTTACAATTGTAGAATTACTAAAAATTCATTATATATAAAATCAAAATTAGAGACGAACATATTCATCATTTTTAAAAAAATTAAAGACATCTTTAATGGATCTCTAACGGTGTAGGTATAAGTGAAATTATAAAAAAAATTAATAGGTATGAGAGAAATTTTTGAAAATTCATAGGAATAAGTAGAATTAGGGTTAAAATTCATGAGTATATAAAAAATTTGCTATAGTTATAATTATATAAAATATAGTCCACGACTTGCGTTCCACCTAGCTCTAGATGTAGCGAAAGACACGCATCTTAGTAGGGGTGCAACTTGGGCCGGGATCAACCCGAACCCGATTTGAAATAGTGTTAAAACTGGTTACTATAGAACCCGAGCCCGATTTTCCAGGTTCAACCCGAACCCAAGCTAAACCCGAATCTGAATTATATATAACACATATATTTTATATTTATTTTATACTCAATATAAATCTAGATCCATTTCCCTCATATATATTATATTTATTTTCAAAGAAGATCTTCATGTAGTTGCTGCGCCCGCCCATTGCACCCGGTGCACAGGATTGTGATCTCAGCATACTAACATCGTGCCTAGCCATGGGCCCAAGAGATTTGGCTTACTTAACTGGCCTTCAAAACTAGGTGGACCTGACCCGACCCAACCCAACCCAAATTCAAATTTGAATTCAACCCAAACTAACTTTTGCTACCCATGTTTTACCGCAGCGGCGCAGCATAACCCAATCCAATTTGAAATGGATGGGTTGGGTTGAAGGGTTTCACGCTGAACTCAACCCACTTGTACCTCTATCAGAAATTCTATTTTCATCCGGGTTGGCATTGAGCCCGGTCCAGAACCTGATTTTCCGGGCCGAGTTACGTGGGGCAGGTTTGGGTCAAACAAACCCAATTTGCACCGGCATCGCGGTATACAGTTTCACAAGTGTGTGGTTTGCATATCAAAATAATGATCATACATAGATCTTTTATTGGCAACCAAGTTAGGAATAAATGTAAACGAACATTTAGAAATGGAAATTATTTTTACCTACTTGTAACGTCTCTACCAGCAAATTAATAAAGCCGGAAGTGAAGACTGCTACAGCGTTCCAAATGCAGCAATCCAGCACAATCCTCAACGTTTGGGGGTGAAAATCAGTGCAGTGTGTACACATCGAAGGCGGATAGGTATTTATAACCACTGCAGCCATACTGTGCACGTTTCCTCTTTGCTTGCTGCGCAATCCAGCAACTAAGAAGAAAGATGCTCGACCACGTAAGAAGAAAAAGACAGAGATAACCATAAACTAATTATAGGACCAATGGGGATAAAAATGAAAAGATGCTCGATCAAGCAAGAAGAAGAAGAAGACAGAGAGAAATGGTAACTTTTCTTTGATTAAACAAATGGTTAGTTGATATACTTTTCTTACTCCATAGAGATAGAATATAAATTTGGGCCACAGTCCCCTTAACGATTAGCCAGTCAAAAACAGTTCAGGTGTTGTATAATTAACCAATACGTTTCAATAATATCAAGATGATTCACTAATCTACAATAACACACCTGATCCCCCCAAAAAAAAAAAAATCTACAATACCACACAAAAGAGGAAAAAACACACAAACACAAAAAAGGATACACACAGAATGTCATCTGTAAAACACAGCTTGGATGGGATAAAAATAGAATGAAAATGTAGGAACAAAAGTGTTATTGTGTATTAGGATTAAGAAAAGATTTATTGAAATTAAAAA
Source organism: Annona cherimola (assembly GCA_030490835.1). Lineage (NCBI taxonomy): Eukaryota > Viridiplantae > Streptophyta > Magnoliopsida > Magnoliales > Annonaceae > Annona > Annona cherimola. Next base: position 12,525,075 of record CM059977.1, on the reverse strand, counting down.
AATATATTGAAAATAGAAATAATGAGTTATTATTTTTTAAAATAGAAAAGTTTTTTTTTTTTTTTTTTAACCTCATTCTCATCCCGTCTCTATCTTATTCGAGATGTGAACAAAGAGGACCAATGAAAAGAACTCCTATAGCCACACACTTCGATTTACAAGATAATGACAAAGAAAATCAATCCAAATGCCATCTGTCAAATATCGACAATGCACATGAAACAAGGCCTTGCTTACCTTCTCACGAGTCACAAAGCAAGCGTTGTAAAATATGATCTCAATTAAGGGTGTAATTTGGTTCGAGTTGTATTGAGTTTAATTGAACCCGAACCCAATCTCTAATATTAGAATCTGGGTTTGGATCGAGTTCAGACTAGGTTGACATTGATTTGAAGACGAAATTCGGATCACTTTCAAACCAACATAAATTGAAATATAATAATAAAAATAATGAACTCTTTAAACATTATTGCATCCATAGCAACTAATTCTAAAATACATTTTTAATTATACTAACTTGTTTATTCATAATTTACACATGAATATATTTATAAGATCTATGATATATTTGATTTCGATGAAAGTTGATCTTCTAATTAAACAAAATGCTAAGTACGATAGAATAATGAATCTATCATCAACAATCAAGCTAAGAAAAATAACTAGAATTACATGAAATCACTGTCTAAATAAGTTTAATAAAAGTGAAATTTATATATCTCATAGTTAATTGATATGTATGCAATATTCTAAAGAGTTGATATATTTATAATTATTTATAAATTAAGTTGGCATACGTGCAATAAATTTAACTTTTTATGGAGAAATATAGATGACATTTAGGTTTTTAGAATAAACATTTTATAATTTAATTAGGTTATGATTACATAAAAGAACTTTTATTATAATTATAATTAAAATATTTAATGCATAAACTAATATAATTCTTTTAACACCTTAAGTGAACATCGAATTTGAACTAGGTCAAAGTTTTGGTATTGGATTATGTAACCAAGTACTTATTTCGAATTTTCCTAGGTCAGGTTGAAACAAAGTTTATTTTGAAAAAATCCTAAACATAAAATCCAAACTTAGTTTTGAAATTAGATCGGGTCGGGTCGGGTAAGTACAAATCAACCCGGTACTAAGTTACACTCTTACTCAACAACGTAGGAAATAGGAACTGTGTAAGCCACAAAACGAATCTAGAAATAATGATTTAAAATAAAATTATTTTTATGAGTGCCCGTAGCATTATAAAATGAAATATTCAGTTCCAAGCCAATCAAACCCAATGGAGAACTGTCTGAAAAAGATTACATTGCCAATGAAAAGAGAGGCATCATCATTCCATAGTCAATTAGTAGTACAAGCAAAACACGAGGTTTTTTAATGATTACATACGAGCAAAATTCGGGCCTTGCCAAAACAGTCCTGTGTTCAATAATTAACCTATATATTCCAATCATATCAAGATGGTTCAATAATCTACAATACCACAAAAATAGAAGAAGGAAAAAAAAAAAAGGATACACAAAAAATGCTATGTATGAAAACACAACCTCCATCTTCGCCCGGTAATAACACCATCCATTTGTCCATCCACGACTCCCGGGAAGTAGGATGAATGAAAAGAACCCCAAAGCCGCCCACGCTTCCATTTCCAGGATCATAACAAAGAAAATCAATCCAAATGCCACCTTGCTGCTATTGACGATGCACATCCCATTTGTAGGAGTCTTCACAGGGAGTATATGGGCCATTTGGTAGCATCCCAGCCCTTGAATCCAAATAAGGCCAAGGAAGCCCTTCACTGGATGGCAATCTTGTCTTCAGGTCCACATGCTGGAAAGGACCTTTTCTGTCAGCTGGCATGCCCATACTTGGATTCAGGTTATGACCCATCAACAGGTTGTCGGAAGGGATCCTGGACCTAGCAGAATCCAGGTAAGGATCATAATATTGTCGGTAAGAGGAGATTCTAGATGCAGGATCCATGCAAGGACTCATGGGGTATCGCTCATTAGAGATGACACCGAATCCAGAATCTGATCCATACCTTGTTGAAGAGACACCACCAAATCCAGAATCAGAACCATGCCTTGTTGAGCTTGATCCTAAATCAGAACCATGCCTCGTTGAACTTGATCCAAAATCAGAGTACGTCCTAAAATAGTCAGGTTGATAGGAAGAAATGGATTGTGATTCAGATGGTAGCCTAAACAGCCCAGCAGGGCCAAATGGTGTGTCTACAGCGTTGACATCTTTAGTCACCTGGACCTGAGCGGCAGGAACTGGAACTACTGTACCTTGGCTTGGAGACGCCGCTCGCTTCATTTCATACTGTAATGACTGCTTGGCAACCTGAAGAGCCTCCAATATACCTCCCATGCTCTCTGATGTTTGATGGCCTGTCTTAAGTGCCTCATTTGGCCTTCCTAAGTATTCACCTTCAACAAGATTCCTACCAACCTTAGAAGAATTCAAAACCACCCCCAAGGTATTGGCTGTAAGAAGTGAAGAACCAGTTGTTTGATTTTGGCTCCTAGACATTTCTCCTCCAGATAAAGCCCCATCACCTTCATGAGAGGAATGCATCAGCATTGGCTCAACCCCAGCAGATCCATAGGAAAGCGGCGGTAGTTTCAAATCATTGTACATATCAAAACTATTAATGTTCCTTAACCACCCAAGGTTCTGTTTTGTTTCCATAGTAGCTCTTACTTCTTCCTGTCCTGGAAATGTCGGTCCTTGGAATATGCATCCCTGTCCACCTATATGCATTCTCCCTTGCTGCTTGCCTGGTAAGGATTCCAGTTTCGCATGCAAACTGATCTGATCAGATGCAGTTGAGACCATTGGTGCACTGATGAATGAAGTTCGGGTTGCTGGCTCTTCACTTCCATGACTGTCATCAGCAAATGCCTTCACTGCCTTGTGTTCTTGTTCAGGAGTTGATTGGCCTACTTCTGCTCCAACAGAAGTAGATGTCGCATCAATCAGTTCTGCGGTTTCTGCCATCAGCCTATTTCTTTCCTCAGTGACATCTGACTGGTTGCCTGGTTCATAAGAATCCTGCAAATTCATGACCAGGTGAATTAATTAATCCATCCATTGAAATGATTGGCAACTGGATTGTTTCCCTGATTCTATCAACATAGTGGCAGTATCGAATTTAAAGCATCAAGAATCTTCAACTATCCAAAAGAGAAAAACAGAAGGCTTTTCAATCAGAAAGTCTTAAAGGACATTTTGTGCTTCTGGGTGTTTGGAGGGGTGAGGGAGAGGGATCTTCAACTATCCAACAGAGAAAAAACAGAAGGCTTTTCAATCAGAAAGTCTTAAAGGACATTTTGTGCTTCTGGGTGTTTGAAGGGGGGGGAGGGGGGGGTGGGGTGAAGAGATCTAGCAAAGCATGGGCGGTAAGGCAGATTGGAGCAATTGGATAAGAAGGCGAAGGAGATGAGTAACCATGGCATGAGAGGATCTCAAATCCTACTGCCCATTGGAAGATTGAAGGCCCAGGATGCATACAAAACACAGAGAGCAATGACAAGTGTGGAAAATGGAAGTTTAAATATGCAAATGTTACCAGCAGATAAAGCATCTAGCCTGTTTTACAGAATAGGGAGACGTATCTCCACATGACAAGAAGAGGTGCCATGAGGCACACAGGCTCCCCTTCTATAAAAAATAACAAAGTTGCTGAAGGAATGCTGGTTCTAACATAACAGGTATTTGAACAGAAAAGAGAAAGATACTGCAAAAATCTGGAATCGGCCTAATGAGGGTCGTGAAGATATTTTCACAAATTGGGGTTTAGATTGTTTTAGGATGTTTATTTCTATTTTGGGATTTGTTAGAATATCTTAGAATATGTCTAGAATACATTTGTATCTATTTTAAGTTTACTTCTTCTAGAAGTTTACTTAAAATATACAATTTCTTTTTCTAAAAGATTTGATCTTTAATAAAAGTTGCTAAAATAAGGTGGCATGTTCTCCTATAAGTACCACCCTTGTAAGCTCTAAAGAGCATTAGTTTTGAGAATTATAAAGAAGTGTTTATCTGGTTTTCCCTTCTACCTCCCTTTTCTTATCCTTCCCATTATTCTTCTATTCTTTCTACCTTCTTTCTTCACTTCTCATCTCTCTAGAGGTTCCTTCCTCTTTCTTCTATCTTCCTCTTTACCCATCCTACATCAATTGGTATCAGAGCACACCCTGGTGAATTTTTATTTCCACATACTGGTTTCTACAACCAACTAAGCTTCAGGTCCATTGTTGAAATCTATCAAGTTTGTGCAATGCTCTTCATTAACTCCATTGATGCAGCAACATTGATTCTGCCATAGAGTTCCTGTTCTTCATTTTCACAACTCTATGCAGACAAATTCTAGAGCTTGGTAGAAATTTCAGTTTGTTTCCAACACTGTCTCAAGGACAAGTTGCCATCTAACTTTTGGAGATTTTCAAACCAGCCCTTCCACTTGCTAGCTTTTGCTAAGTCATCATTGATTCAGAAAATTTCAAAAAGCACAAACCAAATATTTCTAGAAGCCCTTTTGATGTAGGATGGGTAGAGAAGAAAATAGAAGAAAGAGGAAGGAACCTCTAAAGAGTTGAGAATAAAAGGAAGGTAGAAGGAGTAGAAGAACAAGGAGAAAGATAAAGAAAAGAGGAGTAGAAGGGAAAAACCAAAGAACACTTCTTTATAATTCTCAAAACTAATGCCCTTTAGAGCTTACAAGAGTGGTACTTATAGGAGAACATGTCACCTTATTTTAGCAACATTTATTAAAGATCTAATCTTTTAGAAAAAGAAATGACATATTTTAAGTAAACTTCTAGAAGAAGTAAACTTAAAATAGATATAAATTTATTTTAAACATATTCTAAGATATTCTAGGAAATCTTCTAAATATTCTAACAAATCCAAAATAGAAATAAACATCCTAAAACAATCTAAACCCAAATTTATGAAAATATCTTTACGTCCCACATTATTCTCTCCGACTTGGAAAAAACTCGTCCTTGAATTTTGCAATGAATTTTCTTCAACTTCGATGAAAAGTAACAATGTAATTCAACACTTTTGGAATGACATCTTGTTAGTGGACTAAGGCTTTGTCAATGCAGTTGCAACTTTTGTTCTAATGAGATTTCTGAAATTTTTGAAATTACTGTAATCTTTGTATTTTTCTGAAAATGGACCTTTTTGAATTTCTAAAAATTGAGGGAGACTTGTAATTTTAAAAAAGTCAGAGGCCTGTTGTAATTGCTGAAAAGTCTAGGACAGTTCTGCAATTTTTTTGGAAACTAAGGGGCAGTTTTGCAAAATTTCAGAAATTGTGAACAGATTTTCCAATGTTAGCTAGCAAAGGGGCTTCTAGAAATATTTGGTTTGTGCTTTTTGAAAATTTATGAATCAATGACGTCTTAGCAAAAGCTAGGAAGTGGAAGGGCTGGTTTGAAAATCTCCAAAAGTTAGATGGCAACTTGTCCTTGAGGCAGCTCTGGAAACAAGCTGAAATTTCCACCAAGCTCTAGAATTTGTCTGCACAGAGTTGTGAAAGTGAAGAACAGGAACTCTATGGAAGAATCAATGTTGCTGCATCAATGGAATTAATGAAGAGATTGCACAAACTTGACAGATTTCAGCAATGGGCCTGAAGCTTGGTTGGTTGTAAAAAGCAGTGTGCGGAAACAAAAATTCACCAAGATTTGCTCTAATACCAATTGATGTAGGATGGGTAGAGAAGAAAATAGAAGAAAGATGAAGAAACCTCTAAAGAGTTGAGAATAGAAGAAGGAAGGTAGAAGGAGTAGAAGAACAAGGAGAAAGATAAAGAAAAGAGGAGTAGAAAGGAAAAACCAAGAACACTTCTTTATAATTCTCAAAACTGATGCCCTTTAGAGCTTACAAGAGTGATACTTATAGGAGAACATGCCACCTTATTTTAGCAATATTTATTAAAGATCTAATCTTTTAGAAAAAGAAATGACATATTTTAAGTAAACTTCTAGAAGAAGTAAACTTAAAATAGATATAAATTTATTCTAAACATATTCTAAGATATTCTAGGAGATCTTCTAAATATTCTAACAAATTCAAAATAGAAATAAACATCCTAAAACAATCTAGACCCAAATTTATGAAAATATCTTCACGTCCCGCATTACCTTTGCTTGTTGACATTTGGAAAATCTGTTCACAATTTATAAATTTTGCAAAACTGCCCCTCAGTTTCAAAAAATTGCAGAACTGTCCTAGACTTTTCAGCAATTACAAAAGGCCTCTGACTTTTTCGAGATTACAAGTCTCCCTCAGTTTCTAGAAATTTCAAAAAGGTCCATTTTCAGAAAAATACAAACATTACAGAAACTTCAAAAATTTCAGAAAGCTCATTAGAACAAAAGTTGCAACTTTGGTGACAGAGCTTTAGTCGACTAACAAGATGTCATTCCAAATCGATGAATTACACTGTTACTTCTCAACGAAGTTGAAGAAAATTCACTGCAAAACTCGAGGAGGAGTGTTTTCCAAGTCAGGGAGAATAATGCGGGTCATGAAGATATTTTCACAAATTGGGGTTTAGATTGTTTTAGGATGTTTATTTCTATTTTTGGATTTGTTAGAATATCTTAGAATATGTCTGGAATACATTTGTATCTATTTTAAGTTTACTTCTTCTAGAAGTCTACTTAAAATATACAATTTCTTTTTCTAAAAGATTTGATCTTTAATAAAAGTTGCTAAAATAAGGTGGCATGTTCTCCTATAAGTACCACCCTTGTAAGCTCTAAAGAGCATTAGTTTTGAGAATTATAAAGAAGTGTTTCTCTGGTTTTCCCTTCTACCTCCCTTTTCTTATCCTTCCCATTATTCTTCTATTCTTTCTACCTTTTTTCTTCACTTCTCATCTCTTTAGAGGTTCCTTCCTCTTTCTTCTATCTTCTTCTTTACCCATCCTACATCAAGGCCAGAATAAAAAAAAAATAAAAAAAAGATTTCTAACATGATTTCATCTATAAATTGTTATTTTCATTAACAACGTTTGTTAACGACTGCAGCAGGATTCTTAGCAACTTATTTGTTTTTACGGGATTCAAGAAGAAGTTATGTCATCCCCTCAAGAATTTGAAACTCTTGAAGAATCAGAATTTGTACGTAATTGGCAAAAACAACGGATCAAGTAGAGCCCATTTTTTAGAGAACTGATCAAATCTGAATTCAACTAGGATGCAACCAATGCCAAAAATGCATATCGAAATTTGAATCAATTAAGAATGTGCAGAGTCCAATCCCACTCAACCCAATTTGATTAATGATAAATTTTCATTTTCCTCCCGTAAATTATATTTAAAAATAAATTTTACTGATGTAAAGTTAACAAGAAATTTTCATTTCATAAATAGGCAATGACAGATAAATTAAGATACTCTGATCCATAGAGAAGCCTAGACATGACAACTCAGAAGGTTAGTGTACAGGAAAAGGCAAATGACACCATATGTTGAATAGAAACCCCAGTCTGTTTCCTAAACAGTCTACATAATTATGAGGTAAATGGTGATTTAACAGGCCTGGTACTGGCATCCGTGGAGCTGCCAATGATGTACATAGCTAGCAATGGCATGTTTGGGAATTGTATTATATACTACACTCAAATAGTTGGCAATATGTCAGAGAGAGAGAGAGAGAGAGAGAGAAGAATTACACAGGCAAGACCACAGAAATGTCAAATATCTTAAAAGCAAATGCTGCAAGGGCGCACACGTAAGGAAAAGAGGACAAATCAAAGTACCAAGTGATGATCCATACCAAAATAACACCATTATTCTCTTGGAACTTCTCTTCCCATTCTCTCTGAGCATTTTCCTCTGCTTCAAACTGATCTATGAGCTGTGCTTGCTCTTTTAGTGCTCTTTCCATCTCTGCATCTCTATCACTGTCGTTAGCATTAACATGAAGACCAACACACTTTTCTTTCCTTTGATCATCCACAGAGTTTGAGTCTGGAAATTCCAAAGATGCATTCTCCCCCTTACTACTAGAATCTTCAATTTCATTCTCAGGTCTGCTTTTAGAATGATTAGAAACAGATCCAGATCCAGTAGCTTGTCCGTCTTCCTGAGCATCGGCTGGGAAGGAAGCATCAGTTCCATCCTCACTTGTTGACCTGGAGAGAAAAATATGTTATAAATACTTAACAGTGAATAAACGTATAAAAAGGTAATAAAAAAAAACAATAATAAAACAACAGGTCTTGATGCGCATATTCCATCAAAACTGCACTAGATTCAATGGGCTGACCACTAGTAAGACGAGCGCAATGTTGGATAGATGAATGCAAAAGGTCCCCTACTGACCATATTTTAGTCACCTACAACATTTTCAGAACCAGACTGGAGATCGAGCCAATCAAGCGTTGGGTTGCAGTCTGGTCCATCTGATCCAACCATTTTGAACCAGTTAAAAGTATTTTGAAAAAATGCTTGTAAAGAATTATCTTGACATAAAAATATAGTTCTTTTACCACTAAGCTTCATCACCTATTTTTTTATTGCATCGATAAATTAAAACAAAATCCCAAGTTAAAGAACCAACATTTTGTTATCCTAGCTGAATGAGACTGCATCAGTGACAGTATATACAGGCAAAGCTTATCAGCAGAGAGAAAACATAAACGTAAAAGTACCTCCATTTTGAAACGAAAATATATTTTTTCTGTTCTTCCACTTACCCTACTATGGAAGAACCCTACTATATCCTACACAATTATACAGGCAAATGTCAATTAACCATTCTTATTGAATGCATCAATACACTATCAAATTTACATGTAAACCCCGAAAACAACAAGAAAACTCTGTCAGTTCCATTTTGGATATCTTTAATGATTCTCGTGAGTAAAAATAGTTTTTTGTCAACCTGGCCAATACCAGATCCTATGATGCTGAATCCTGATACCAATATAGATACACTGCATTGTACAGACTTTCAAAGCCAATACAGCATTCAATATGAAGATTCAGAACTATGAATCTTACAGGCTATAATCAAATTCTTCATTGGAAAGTAAGGAACTAAGGCATTCTATTATTCTAACAGATAAAATCAGCAGCCGGCTGCATAACCACAAGGATGCAAGCCACAACAACCATTGTCATCCTGTAAGTCAAAAACTAGTTCTAAAAATGATGGCCAATAAAAAGAAAGAAAAAAGGAAGAGAATCGAGGACAAAATTTTTGAAACAAGTATTTCTTTCTGCTGTAGAACTAGAGTTGATGGTTGAACAGGCTAGCATTGTTCTTCATATTACAGATCCCTGATGTATCTTACATTTATAAAGAAGCCTCTATAACCTGCGGAAGGTATTTACAAACATCCTGCACCAGAACCACTTGTAGAACCACCATGATGCATCAGGACCTGACAATTTCTAAAATATACCCATAACAAAAGAAGTGCATGAACTGACATTGTCTCCCTCCGCTTTATCTGCCTGCATGACTTGCCCGATCTGTGTTTTGGAGAAGATCCACCATTAGACATGAAACCATTGTGCCTCCGCCCAGCTTGACCAAAATTCTTCTTCTTAAGGGAATTTGGAGTGTTGCTCCTTCGTTTCCAAGATAAGATTCTGCCTTGATTGGGTGAAACTTCAATCTCTGATCCAGATTTTGAGGTTATGGAATGGTCCTCTTCTTTCAGAGAACCATTACTCTCTTTGGATTCATATAGAACCCCTTCATGGTCAGAGTCTGAGCTAAAACACTCAGAAAGCTCGTTGATACCATGACTATCTAAAACTGCTAGAACCTCTGCTAATGCCTTTTCAGCCTTCTTTCTTTGGAGTGTCACAACTTTTATCTGTTCCTCCAGTTCCAATACCTATCTTGCCAACAAAGGTAATGTCAATTTCTTGAACAAAATCAAGGGCATTCCAAAATTCAATGATATTTCATCACTGCAATATACAACTTCTAAAAACAAAGATCCAAAGACAAGAAAAGAAATAAGGCTCAACACTGTACAGTATTTCCCATCCTGAAAACTGTTGCACGGTGCTGGGACATTCTTTGATTCCCCCCCTTGGACACTCATCAAACTCAATAAAAATGCTTGGTTCTAGTCAACCAAGGCAATAGATTATTGCATCCCTTTTGGAAGTTAAATCATTGCTCACCATGCACCCACTTCCAGAGGTGAGAAAATTGTGCTAGATTCTAGCATCAAATCACTCCTTTAGAACAACTTTTAACATGAATTTTGACGATTGAGGAATAGGATCATATAACCGACCCCAGTTAAATTAAATGAGATAAGCTTAAATGGCGATAACCCCATGTCTTATGATGACCACAAGTCCTACAAGTCATTCACAGAAGAAAATTTAGGCAAGAAGATAACCTGGAAGCTGAAAAATAAATTCATATAAACCATTCTTAATAATGGTAGCAAACATTGAAATGCCCAATATGAATTCTAAATCTGAAAATAAAGAAGAAGAAAAAACAGGTCAAAAAGCCTTATTTTTTCCATTATATGGCTGGTATCATCTGCTTTCCAACTGGCATCATTTCCTGGTCATTTTCTTAAAGATGCTCTATCCAAACAACCCCGAAAGAAAGCCCAAACTCAGTTCTGAAAAGTGACTTAAAAAAATAGAAGATTCAAAAAATCAATTAACCAACCTTTTTAGCTAACTGTTCTGCTCTTTGTCTTGCCGTTCTCGAAACAGATCTTTCAGACAGCAACCGGGCACGAAGAAATTCAACGGTCATCAATGTTGAGTCCTCCATAGATGGGTTGCTCCTGAAAGATGCAAAAGAGAGTAAGCTTGTAAACCATCAGTCCGGTAGAAAACAACAACCAAACTCCAGTCCCAACGCTTGCCAGAGCCACCAAGTCATCGCTATCACTGAAAGCCAGCCAAATAACATTAAGAAATAAATTCAAACCTACTTATACTAAAAAATTTCTTCATCTTTTAAACAGTGTTGGAGAACTATCCACAAGAAGTACCTCCCAAAAGCTCTTAATAAAACTTAACACTATCTTTGATTAAGATACCTGTTTCATGTAATTTCTAAAGAGAAAGTATGTCACCCAACAACAAACAGACATTCTAAGAAGCAAGACACCCTTCATCTAGGCTTTCCTCAATCCGACCCGAGTCAGCTGAATGCTTCTATTACTCCATTCCCCTCCATCTTACGCTATTTGTGGAATGAGTTATGCACCCTTAAAGTCTTTTTAAATAATCACTAGAGACATTCTGTCAGGCCTTCTTGAAAAAAAAATTGCTATATAACAACATTATTCTATCCTTAATTCTTCCACAGTAACAGACCTTCAGTCTCCAAATCCTCATTCAAAACCCACAACTAATAAATTTGCAATGGGCAAATAGACTCAAATAATCACTCCATACTCATGCTGAGGTCCAATTTGCAAAACGTCATCTACTCAAAAACAGAATTATCCAAAAACCTCTCTTGCCCTCTAAAGCCTTTGCATTATCCAGTATTAAGTAACAATCCTAGTGTTCAAAATCAATGGAAACATCAGTTCTACTTTACCACAAATTTACTTACAGCTAAACCACCTAATAAAGCATGTGGAGTGTGAAATACAGTCTGACTAACCATGATTCTAATGTACAGGCAAATACCATTAACAGGGCATGCACTCATGGTCAATTTTCGTTTACGTTCCTTTAAAAAACCAGAATCAAATTATGTCACCAACTTTCCAAACAGAAAAGCCAAGATGATTCATATCACTGATGGATGGGGGAATTTGGAGTGCTTATGCCAAAACACCAGTCTGTTGCTGGTTCACCCAGCCACTAGTCAAGGACAAACCAATCAATTTGGGGGGAAAAAGAGTAAAAAGCTCCAGAGTCCAGAGACCAGCCACGCCTTTCTGAGAAATGTATATCACACCCGATCATTCCATACCATCTGCTTTTCCTTCTATCAAATACATGCCACCCTCTCTATGAGTGAATGGAGCAGTACATCACATGTTCCAGCTGCTACCATACTCACAAATCTAGATCCTGCTCCTATACACCAGACTCACAAACCTGCCAAAACTAATCGCACCGCCGCTCAAATTCCATTAAGCAGATTATTCGACTGCCCCCAGTCGACATCCACAACCATAAATTTTAACAAGCGACTCTCTAATAAGATAATATCTAAATGACTTAAAATATACAATCCATTTACAATGGATTAACCACCAGACCTCCATTTAAACCACTCGAATGAATTGCAAGCCACCAAACTACTAACATCAACATCATAACCATCTAAACAACCATTTCACGAACAGGACAGAATAATTCTAGATTGATGCCAAAAAATTACGCCGAAAACAAATGAAAAATGAAATTCTTAGATCCTTACTTCGCAGCGATCTTTTCCTGGTCTTCCGTCCCACAATTCTGCATTATCTGTAGAGAACCCACCTAACCGTCGATCCTAAGCTGGCACCTGAATCGGAAGAATTCTGGAATCCAGCACGAAGTTGCCCCGAAAGAGAATGGGTTCGAATCGACATGGAACGTAGAAATCGGTCTGGACATTCACATGACGAGGGTTAAATTCCGAATTTAGAAAGCAAAACCTAGCATCGTATCACGGCCCAGAGAGAGGGCGGAGAGGGGGTAATTTGGTAATCCTGTCATGGCTCAGTGTAGCAACTGCAGAGTTCTTGCACTTTGGCGTCGGGTGTACGCGGAATGTTCGGTCCGTCAGTTGACGGAGCCGACGTATGCTGCCCGGACTCCACGCATGTGCCGCGTTGGACCTCTTCAACTGCAGCGCTCCCAACCGTTTTAGGGTCCGTTTGTTTTTAAGGAAAAGTTGTCAAGTTAAAACTTTTCAATCTAAATTTTTCATTCTCCATAATTATCCTATTTTTTAATTATTTTTTCACAATTTTCTATACTACCACACTACTTTTCAATCATTTCTACACAACTACCAACGCAACTAACCTATTTATTTTAACTTTATATTATTTATTCTTCATCATTACCCCTATCATATCATATCATTTGACAATTTCTATTCTCTACAATTTTTCATCAAAAATTTTACTCATTCCCAAACACACCCTTAATGCCTCGAGGAGCGTTAGCAGAGCTTCCAGCAAACAAACAAATTTGCCCTGTGACATATTTTTTTAATTTTTTTTATAAACATATTAATCTAGTTGTATTTAATCTACAACTAAGTTTTACCATTTTTAAATATGTGTAAATATTTATTTTGAATTTTAAAAAGCAGAGGTATTTAAGTGATTTTAAATGATTTTAAATAATTTAAAATCACTTAAATACCTCTGTTTTTAAAATTTTAAAATAAATATTTACACATATCCAAAATGGTAAAATTTGTTTTATAAATTAAATACAACTAGATTAACGTGTTTATAAAAAAAATTTAAAAAATTAAAAAATATAATTTTGGACCGATCTGAAATTGCTGTGAAAAGATCCGGATTCAACAAATTTAGGGTTAAGTAGAGTAGGGGGCGCATAGTTACTTGGTCATTCAACATAGATAATTCAATAAAAATAATACTTTACTACTGCTATGTTTCGCAAGAAAAATTCGATGATGAAAGTGAGTAATGTGATATACGAAGAAAATGATTAAGGTTTTAAAAAACAAATTGGATAGTTATATAAAAGTATTCAGAATAATTAAAATATAGATGTGATAATGATAAAAAGTAAAATAATTAAATGGTTAAGACATTAAATCATAAAAATATAAAGAAAAATAATAAATAGCTAAGATATTAAATCATATTAGAAAACATACAGTAAAAATGGAAAAATTTTATAACAAAAAGTCCGTTTGGGAAGATGTAAAAGTAAAAAATTACAGGTGTCACTTTTTTTTAAAACTTTTACAAAGAGTGGACCACATGATGCTAACTTTCCGATAAAAAATTTTAAATTTTATAATTATTAGTGGAGTAGTCCACTGAATGTATATGATGTTTACATAAAAAAAAAGAATACAGCCCGAATTCCCTGGAAACATCGGTAGCCCATCAACTAATCTCGGCCTTTATGAGCTTAATTGGGATAGGGTCTGGCCTTTTACTTGCTGGGCCCAAACGTACACTGCTGCACCAAATACCCGGCCATAGTAATTAATTCGCACGACAATATGGCCGTACGGGTATTTTTTTCTAGAAAAGGCTGTGTTTGGATGAATTTATCATAAGAAATGAATAAAGTCTAGACGTGTAGTTGGGCATGTATTAAAAGAAGGGCCATATTTCCATGCAAATTATTTAACCGAAAACTTGGACAGTTTAAAAATTCATAATCATTTTAGACTGAATATGTAATTATTAAATTTTGTAAATAAATGTATATCATACCGAAGTTTTCGAAGTAATCGTTTTTTGGCAAAGATACAAAAAATTATAAACATGAATATTTGATCTTTTTTTATCCATCCAACCAAAAAAGCCAATTGTATAACAATATATGACCTCAGAGTAAATCAACTCAGATTAACAGCAATACAAAACCTTCATGCTAAAATAACAAAGCTAAAGGTACCTGCCTTTTGAAATGGCCTATCAAGAACATTACTCCGCAGTCTGTACAACCAACTTGATAGAGGCACCATTAAACAAGAAGGCCCAAAAACGAGAAAACAACCCCAAAATTTTTTTTTTGATGAAAAACAATAACGAAAATCTATAGCTCACTAAGCATCTCATTCCTCACAATTCACAACTTAGAGAATAGAGATAATAGTTTTATAATAAAAAAAAATGGTTTTCATTCAATGTAGGCGGCTCCACTGAAATCTCAATGAAGGCTTTTTGTTTGGGTTTACTATAACCGCCTGATGATTCCAAAATTGGCCATAATATTTACCACAACGTATTTAATTCCTTAAGAACATGAAAGACTCATGCATCGCTATAACATTGGAATAACTTAAAAGCGGATACAGTTTTTTCAAATTGCATGCTTGTTCGAAACCTTAATAAACCTTTGGTTTTATGTTAATAAAAATAAATCAATCAATCAAAACCTTGAAAGAATTAAAATTAAAGAACTTGGCTTGGTATAAAATTCATTCAACTCAGGAAGAATTTGTGCCTCTTAAACTTAAATCTCTGGATCAGTGTGTAATCACGAATGGAAAATACAATATTCTATAACTCAAGAGCACTTTGGCTTCAGAGGCATGGAAGCACTTTCGGTTGCATGGAAGAAAAATAAAAGTAGGTTGGGAAATGGGAATGGTTTCGCCATCTGCTTATTTTTACAAACAAGGGCTGGATAAAAAAAATTTTAAAAAAAACCCACCTCTTCTAACCATGAAAACCAAGGGCCTGTATTCTTCACAAATGGGGAACCAAAATTCCTGTAAGTTCGTTTTCTGCAACACTTAACAGCTTGCATCATGTGAACTTTCCGGCGTAAATTGCGTTAGAAGCAGCCTAAACAAGCCCAACTAGTTTTGTCATGATATCATATAAAATGTGAGTACCTAAATAAATATATTGATGTTTATCTTATTTGAATCTCAGACATCAGAAACTTGTAATTGATGTCTAATATGTTCTGACAGTAACGTCATTTAATTAAATTTGATAATTACTCGTTTATGAATGATGAAGATAATTCACTCTTACAAAACGTTCTATTAAACACCACTCCTAATTGTTAATTCAAATCAAACCTGAATTTTGACAATTAGATCTGATGGGAGTTGGACTGAAGTTTTAGAAACAAAGCCGACATTCGATTCCGATTAAAATTTTAAGAAATATACTTAAGAGTTTTGTTGTTATCAAGCCAATTCAATCTAGCCGATATTTATCAAGGTAAATAGGTGATTATCTGTTTCTAAACAGCTCCTCATCATTTTTCCAAATATATGTAATGACTTTGAGCTTGAACCAAAAACCAAAGAAAACTAGCAATCTTAAATTAATAGATCCAAACCGACAATCCAAATTGCAGAAGACAATGACTTTATTAAAATCAATTGTGAATTACAATCTAATGATAGCAATTGATTTACAAATCAATTGCAAAATCTCAACTATAAACACCGACTCACTCTCAGACGATCTGTGCTCCATTATAATATCCGTCTTCTAATACTGACTTTCTACACCATCTAAACTACTTAGAATTCCCAAAAGTTAAAAGATTCTGATCTTATGCTCTCGGAAGCATGCAACATACACCTATTATTTTTATTTTTATTTTAAATTTTTTCATAAACTTGTTAGACCAAGTGTATTTAATCTGTGTATAAATTTTTACCATTTTTGGAATATTTTAAATATTTATTTTTGATTTTTGAAAATTAGTGAATGCCACTGATTTTCAAAAATCATAAATAAATATCTAAAAATGTCCAAAAATGGTAAACATTGATACATATGTTAAATACACTTGGGCTAACAATTTTATGAAAAAATTTTCAAAAAAAAAGGTGTATGCGCCCGGGAGCATGCAACACTGCATGCTCCCGGGCGCATGCAACTTAGGTCCAAAGTTAAAAGGGTTAAGGATAAATTCACCCGGGTACACTTAGCCTCACTCGGGTACATTTAACTCATTTTTTATTTTTTTGAAAATACAATTGTTAATCTAAATATATTTAACATGTGTATCAATTTTTACCATTTTTTGAGTATTTTAGATATTTATTTTCTATTTTTAAAAATCAGTAGCATTTTAGGCTATGGGCCTATTTATAAGCTCCAAGCCCACCGATCATCCCAACTATCTTATTACACACCGCTGCTCCCTTCATACACTGCCCTTCTCACATATCCCGACTACCATCCATTTCATGTTGTTGCATTTTTTGTACAGATCTTACTATTAGTGTCTTGCTATTGAATAGCTTTGAACCAAATGGTGCCGTTATAAGGTCTACGCTGTCGAGAAAATGATAATCTGAAATATTATTACACATTTATAAAATATTATAATAAAGATAGGGGTGCAACTCGAGTCGGGTTATACCGGGTTAGAGTGAACCCAAACCCTAAGAATTTAATCCGGGTTTGGACCGGGTTCAAACCGGGTTCGCATTGGTTTTGGTTTAGTTTCGGGTTAGAATTCGGGTTACCAATAAACTATTTTTTTCTAATTTAATTGTAATCTAAAAGAAAATTATTGGAATATACATACCTGTGTTTATGAAGTCAAGTGTAGCAAATAGCTAATGGAAATGACTCAAGTGTAGCAAATAAAAAATAAACATATCATACCAACTATTGTAGTTGAAACTAAACATTATCATACAAATTGTTGAAATTGAATTCAAACTGAATATTTATCATACAAATTGCTAAAATAGAAATTGACCACTTGTCATCCCAATAAACTTAAAATATAAATCAAATTTATACTACAATCTAAAATTCAAACTAACAGATTTCTCATACTAACAGAAAGTATAATATGAAATAGATTTATCATACCAACTCAAATTCAAACATAATCCACATAACAGTTATTCAAAGCAACTAAATCTAAATACACTAAGCATAATGGTTCAACATTCCAATCTAATTTAAGTGCAATCCAAATTTAAAATGACGAATAAACAAATCTCAAGTTTAAATAAGTTTACATCCACTTTTAAATAAATTCAAAATTCAAATGAGTTCATGTCTCCAAAGTTTTCAAAAAAATTTAAAAACTATTCGAAGACTTCCAAGTAATTTCTCTCTTGATTTCCATTTGTATTTCGAATGTCAAGTTCTTACACGTGCGGCTACCCCTCATATATTTTTTTAATTTTTTTTAAATATCCATATTAACTATATGTTATAAATCATTAAATCATAGTTATTCATTAATTTAAACAATTTAAATCAATTAATCACTTAAATTAAACCATTTGACTGATATATATTAAATCAATTAACCACCTATATATTGCCAGACGAGCTGTGCTCGTCTGGTCATCGGCTGCGGAACGGGATTTCCGTTCGCAGCCGGTGCTGGTTCGAATCCCATGTGGGATTCTGAACCATATTTGGGGTGGGGGCATGTGTGGTTCCCCTTTATACTTGGATGGGAGCTAGTGGTCTCCCGACTTGATTATGGAAGCTTGTTGTCGTCTTCCATTATAAGCTTGTTAGAATTGTCTGAGGGTTTGAATGTAATATGAATTGAGATATGATGTAAAATATCCTCCAATCAAAAAAAATTTAACCACCTATATATGAATATTACAAAAAAATGTATAATTTATAAAAAAAATATATAAATTACACCGGGTTCGGACTAGGTCGGGTTTTGGTACCGGGCTGGTGTGAACCCGGTTTTGGTTTCGGGTTTCTACGGGTCGGGTTGAAACCGGGTCTATTTGGAAAAAAATCTTAAAAATAAAACTCATTTTTGGTTTCGGGTTTCTACGGGTCGGGCGGGTTCGGACCGACCTGGTACCAAGTTTCACCCCTAAATAAAGATAATACACCTAAAATAATTAGACACCCTTACTTTATAGAGTTGTGATTCCGTTAGGCCGACCTAAGTTAGGTCTTACTTAAGCTGACCTAAAAAACATATATTTTTAAATTTTTTCAATTTTTTCGTGAACATGTAAAGTAGTGTACTTAATCTATAAACCAAGTTTTACTATTTTATATATTTTTATATATTTTTATTTTTAAACAAAATGATATTTTTGTAAAAATAAAAAATTTCACTATGTATAAAAATTAAAAAATATTTAAAAATATCCAAAAAAGGTAAAACTTGATTTATAAATTAAATACACTTAACTTTACCTTTGCATGAAAAAATAAAAATAAATATTTTTAGCGGGATGCATCGCTTCCCCATGCGGTCGAGTGTAAAAACTGACGGCTCCGCTTTATAACTTACAAGCTTCCACCTTTTTGATACTTACAAAACTAACATTACCCACACATTACTCACACTATTCCTCGCACACTTCACCTCAACTCAACAATCTCGCAACACACCTACAGCTTACTCCACCTCCACACACCTAAGCACCGAATGCATTGCATGGGAGGCAGGCTTGATGGCTTTTTATAGCATGGATAGACCGACCATGAATTAATTAAATTTGGTGGGCAGCTGAAAAAATCAACCGGCTGGAATTCAAAATTTTCTGCAATTCCGGCAAATCGATGGAGAAAATTCTGGATTTGTTCGGTGCTGCTGAATCTGGAAAAATCCCGGTGCTGTGGCGGTGCTGATTTTTATAAGCATTATTATAGCGCTGAAGTTCCAACTCCGAAGTGCAAATGAACCTCTAATAGCCATTAACATGCCTTAAAATTTACAGCTCGAAAGATGATTTCAATCATCAGAGAAGATACAGAAAAATTTTCCGTAAGGAATGCTAAGCAGGGCCATGCATGCCTGCAGCAGTTTATCACTAGTAAAAAGTGATTGGATCACCAGCAGTAAGAAGGGTGCATTTTCAAATGTGAAAAATACAGCTAGCCAGGTTCACCATTCTCATCTGAGCTAGACAACTCGAAAAGCTAGTTGCTGTTTGCCAGACACAAATTAGCATTCCTCTATTTTACATTTCCCCTGGTGACATACATACATACGTGTGGCTGTTAACACCTAATACTGCATGTTAGCCTCTCCAAGAGTAGAATAAACAAATAGAAGCAAAATTCTTTGGGAAAAGCATTCCCTGGTAGCCAAATTTTCAGACAAGATCAACTGCTAGCTCTCCAACCAACCAACTGAAGATGGTCGATTCAATGTCTGCTGCTACTTCCTGCACCTCGAGCGGGTTTTTTCTCCATTCCTCATCAGCCTTTCTAAAATCCAAGTCCACCATCATGTCAATGGTGTTCAGCTTAACATGATTCCACAAGTCAATCCTCTTGGAAACTCTCTCAGCAACCACTTCCATTTCCATGGTGCTGTCTACTCTCTCTTCATCGGCAAGGTCCAAAAGCAACCTCTTCATGTCCTCTGGAATTCGCTTGAGCTGACTATAGCCATCTGAGTGGCTTAGGATTTGTCCAATAAATTCCTCTTCCATGAAAATTTCCAATGATTCTGTTCCATCACATTCTTCTTCTGCTTCTGCTTCAGCAATTCTTTTCTCCAATTCTAGGGGGTCCAGATCAGCTGGACTCTCAAATCTTCGGATTTTGCTGAGCAGTGGGTATTTGGCTCCTGTAGCAACCAGGGATGGACAAACTCAATCACTTTAGAGGCTCAATGAAATAGCATAAAGATAGGATCTAACAAGTGGCAAGCCAAGTAAAGAGTATTTACTTACTCAACATTGCTGCAAATGTGTGCTCAAAGTCCTCTACGTCCTCTTCTTCTCCATCCTTTTCACGCCCATGATCATCATCATCATCATCATCATCAAAAGGAGCATCCAACACTGAAACAGGACTGAATTGGTCCTTTTCTTCTTCATCATACTCTTTATGATTGCCATTAACAGTTCCATCTGCTGAATTCGACAGGGTCCCCGGACCTAACGCAGTTCTAAACACCTGGAAATTCATTTGAGTCCCATTAGCATTCACGATGAGAGGACTAATTAATTAAGAAAGAAAATTTTGCCAGCACTATTTTAAGCTTCTTAGGCTTGAACTCAAGGCCCGGATGTGATGTGATTCCATCTTCTAAGGCGTTCGATATGCCCAATTTAGAAGTCAATGGCATTCCAGACTTAAAAAGAAAAGACAGAACAGATTTGTCATTTTCAACGCATGCAACCAGAGACCAAATATTCTTGCCGGGTCGTTTTGTTGAGTACTAAACAGAAAACGACGAAACTATCCCAAATTACCGAAACGCCCTCGCGCGAGCCCGGCGCGATCTTGATTGCGTTTACCGACAGGCGGTTAAATTTACCATATTACCCCCAAAACCAACAGCGGTCCATCCTAAGCCCACCGATGCCAATTCCGTCATTCAAATTTCAACCTTTATGTTGATCTGGGATAGATCGGAAAGATCCGATCCGTTCATCAGGTTCTGAATAAGAAATGGTGGGCCCGTCCCAATAGCGCCACGTGGGCACGTGCGCCTCGGATCCTCCTCCCACCATCCCACGTGCGGGTACACTCGCAGGAGGGCGTCTACATGTTTTTGTCCTTTTATGGTTTATTTTTCAACTCTTATGGAAATATGTTTGCAAAAGCCACACGTGTGGAAAGGTAAACCGACGTACCTCTGTTTGCCGGCGGGGCGTCTCCACCGGCGACGAGAGTTCCGGCACCTGGCGGCCGGATTCAGACACCATTTCCAGCTCTGCCAATCTCAAAGGGCTGGCGCAGAAACCCATTTTACACGGCCGGAGTCCACCGTCTTTCTCTTCCACTTCCAGATGGCGGCAGCTGCTAATGCTGGTGCTGCTGGAAACTTCCAAATCAAAAGAGTTCCCTTCGAAATCTTCTGACCATCCGCTGCTCTCACAAGAGCAGGAAACCCCCACTTCGGACGCTCCGTCGCTTTCGGCTTCCAGAATTTCTTCTTCGTTCTGCTCCTCTGAGAACCTCCGCAGACCGTCGAACGGATCCCATACTAGAATGTCTCTGACGGACATTCGGATCTCCTGCCCGCAGATTTCACGTTTCTGAGCCTTCTTCCGGAGCGAGATTCTCTTCAGGATTGAACCCAACAGTCCAAAGCCGAGGTTTTTCGGCTTTTGAGACGGTTTCAGTCGCGGGATTGTTTTGGGGGAATGGAAATCGAAACGGGGAGAGCTTTTCACAGCGTTGGAGGGGAAAAAGCAGGTGGTCTTGCCAAGACTGTAAGGGAAGACGGGAACTTGGGATGTGGGTCTTCGGCGGTTAAGTTGGAGGTGCGCTTTGGGAGGAGATCTTCGAAACTGTGAGCGTTTTTCGTTTATGTAGTTGGTGAGGACGAAGGGCTCTTGCTCCTCCTTCAAGAGCTCTTGCAGAGGCTTCTTCGCCATTGATGATGAAAACGGTAACAACAAAAGATAAAAAAGCAATACGAATCTTCGTCAAGCCTCTATGAGGCCTGGAAAGCCATGGAAAGCTGAAGATATTTCAGCTAAAAACCGTATCTTTTGGGTTGGATTTTGAACAAGGAAGAGGCTGAAGAGATTTCAGCTCAAGACCCAAGAGAAGTAGGAAAGCAAAAGGCAGAGATGGATGGAGAAAGGGAGAAGAAGAAGAGTGACCGTGAAGGAAATTCCAATGTTTAGTTTTGCAGAGCAACCGCAGGAGAAAGTTGGAGAAGCGATTTCAACAGAGCGTTGCTCTTATAGAGAAGGAGATGGAAGTAGGAAGCGGATGGCATAAAAGGGCGAAGGAATGACGAGGCTTCCTTTGAAATCTTGTTTGCTTTTTCGAGGCTCTTCTCATCACATTCTCATTATTTATAAATAAAAGAAACATAATTATTTCAATAATATGTAACTCTGGTGAAGCAGCGGTGCTGAGGCGGCTTTTCTACACGGTGTTCGCGAGATAGTCCGGCCGCATAGACCCTGCGTGTGCAATTATTTTCCGACAACTTACACGCAGTTCCAAGGGACGATTTTATCACCGTTTTAGTCGGTCGTACAACGTTGTTGATGAGCAAGTTGGATTAAGGGGTGAAACTTCGGTAGTTGTGTTAGCTTAGCCGGTAATTCTGATTTTAGTTATTAGTAAATTTTTTTAAAAAGCGAACAATTGATATTATACAATAAGAGTAATTGAATAAAAAATAACTATAATAGCTATGAGAAAAAAATAATTAGAATGTATGAATAAAATGAAAAATAGAATAATTCTGTGATTAAAATGTCAAATTAATTTTGAAAATACGGTGAAAAACTTTTCTTATTTTTACTGCTTACAAAATGGACTCGTATGTTTTTCCTTTTTCGGTTTTTAACTGAAGTTGAGTTATGAACGAAGCCACTCACTTTGAACCCGGCGAAATTCTTAAAATATCTCATTTTTTTGTGAATTTTATGTTGCCAAATTTATTACTAGAACTTGAAACATGTCTGGATGAGTAGAATCAGCTTGATCAATAAAGTCGATTGACCTGCGATGGAGAAGAATTGAGAGTACAGTGTTAGGTCAACCTTAAATCCGCTCAGGCGTTAAAAAATTGTCTAGTGATCGTTCTTATCCTCTCAAGTGTTACAATACAATAAAATTGCTATTAAAAATTTATTTCTTCTTATTTTCTTTCATTGTTAGCTTATAGGTCAACTTGGTTTGATATTTAAAAAGAAAAGTTATACTTCCTCTTACATGCTTTTAAATATAGTTTAACATCTTAGTTTTTATTATTATCTTCATTTCCATTTTTTACATTTCTTCATAATATATCCTCTCTTTTTAGATTTATTCTTTTCTTAATAATAATAATGATAATCCTACTTTTATAGAAAATTTATCCAACTAATTTTCCTCCGCTTTTTTACCCCTTGCCAAAACGACCGCAATTGCAGTCAACCTCCCATCAAACGTACGCGCCCGATTCAATTTCAAACAACCAGTTAATATTTTTCATCCACTCCGAAAATTTCTGCAGTTGTGGTGTGCCACATGGCACATTTTCCGCAAAGTGACAGTACCGAGCTAATCATCCGTCGCAATCAGCCGAAGACCCTTGCTTGGTTCTATTGCATTGCATGTGTCAGTAAGGACTTCCCAAATGATCCAAGTGTCCTTTCCGAATTATCGAACCATTTGAGAATTACGGAATGCAGTGCTGATTTTCGTTTTATGATTTGATTTTCTTGATCCTCTTCGCATGCAGGGACAGGGTGCTTTTAGATGTTCGTGATGAACGGTCCATGTAACTTGAATTAAATTTTATTTTCTGTTTTTTCTAGATACCGGAATCGTTGTCAATGAGCGAAATAATTCCTGTTTTTCCCCGTTTCACTTACGTGCTGTAAAACGAATTTTATGCCCCAAAAAATAAAACGTTGTTGTACGTGAGCGAGTCAGTCCCGCTAGTCGCCGCTGCCGGGAGAGAGGATAAATCGCAACTGTGGAAAAGGAAAATACACATAGAAATAAGATAGATAATTGGAATATCAAATCATATTGATATATAAAAATAAGTAATAAAAAAATTTCTTGTAAAAAAATAATTGGAAAAAAAGTATCTAAAATCGAGATATATGACCATAATGAGTGTGGTTTCTCGGGGTAAGCTTCGGAAAATATGAGAAGTAAAAGTAGAAAAATTAAGATTAAGAAATTTTTTTTTTAAAATGAACTAGTATGATATAAAGGGGTGGTGATTATGAGCAAAAAAGAATAAAATAGACTAATTGTATGTAGATACATGAAAATTGGTTATAATATATAATAATAATAATAATAATAATAATAATAATAATATAATTAAGATATCAAATGATATTAAAATGTGTGCAAAAAGAAGTAACAGTGAGGATCGAAATTTTTTATGTAAGATAATGATATGATATGATAAATAAATGATTAAGAGGGAAGAGAACAAAATTAAAAATAAATAAGATATTTGTATTTAAAAATATGAAAAATGGTTAAGATGAGGATGTAATAATAGAAAAAGTAATATAATTAGCTAGTTAAGATATAAAATCATATCTAAAAATATATAGGAAATATACATATTTAGGCTATGCTTTTATGAAATATTTTTCTAATTAAGCTCCTTCGTTTTTAATATTTTGATGGTTAATGAAAATTTTATTCATTTATCGTATTTAGCATTATTTATATTATCATGAAAATCTTCTTATTTATTTAGTATCACTATATATGAGTGTCATCTATAAATGTGTAAAATCAAAGTAATAAAATTATTTAATATTAAAAATCAATTTTTAAGTAATATTTTAACATTTAGACCATCTAGAGCATCATTATTATGTAGATAAATGATTCTACAATGTATTATTACATTCTAATATATGTAAATATATTTAAGTATTTTCTAATTTATACATGAATATATTTTTTTAACCAATGTAGCTCATATACTTATCTGATTTGGATTAAATTTATTCTTTTAGCTAAACATATGACATTGAATATAATTAATAAATTGGATTTTACATCCTTAAAAATATATAAGGTTACATGAAATTGTGAGCCTTATGTATTTTTTTTACATACCAACAAAAGCACCCTTAATTACATCAAAAGTAATTTAATGCATCCGGGTACATTAAAATTTTAGTATGAAAACTCCCTTTTTTAATTGTTTTTGAAATTTTTTGTAAAATTAATAATCTATGAGTATTTTATTTATAAGTTAAGTTTTACCATCTTGGAGATACATATGTATTTTATTTTTAAAAGTAGGGATATGTTGGTCATTTAAAAATGACTAAAACTCTCCTTTTTAAAAATTAAAGAAAAAAATGTATATATTTCTAAAAATGATAAAACTTAATGCATATGTTAAACACATCTAGATTAATAATTTATAAAAATCTTTCAAAAAAGTTTTTAAATGAATTTTTTACTTGACTGCACTAAAGGGTCAATGCAACAGGTGTATTTAATCACTTTCCTAATTGAATATCTCGCCCACTAGTGAATCAGTGAACACTCCCAAAATGGCAGCTAACAGGCATGGGGCCGGCATCTTTGTCGGTGGAAATCTGCTCCGTCCATCATGTAGCAGCAGCGCGTTCCGTTTAGCAGTAGCAAATCCAGGGTCATATTCCCCCAAAAAAGGAAAAAAATTCCCTGAGCTGGTGGAGAAATGGCATGGTGCTTTCACACATTACGATGCCACTCGACTATTCCTTTTTTCAGGGCCATTTGTGTAACCTGCGGATCACGGAAGCGTTTTTGATAGACCAACATAGCAGGGTGTGAACGTAGTTGACCGATTGACTCCCACGTCAGTGGATTGCAGTCCTACACAAGACCCCAACGAATCTCCGCCGTTTTCGCCGGACCTTCATTTCCAGATTATAGTAGTCTGCCGACTGTGAAATGCAGTAGCCCGCAGCGAATTGAAAATGGTTGTCGTGCAAAACACCTGACCCTTACCAGGGTCGGACTTGACACGTGTAATGTTAAAATAAAATAAAAATCAATGTGATAGTGGAGCTAAGTGATATGAGGAAGGGCTTGAAATGTATTGATATAAACACAAAAATTAAAGTAATTAGAAATTAATAACATTATCTTTTATTATAAAAATGATGTACTTTTATTCTTCATTATTTCTTATTAGTATTTAAACATTGTGATAATTGTCATTATACTTAGGCACCTTATTTTTATGACCTTCACACCATAGATGAATTTTTCTATAAGTATCTCCACCCTCAAGGGGGACATCTATAAAAATCATTATACTTAGGCACCTTATTTTTATGACCTTCACACCATAGATGAATTTTTCTATAAGTATCTCCACCCTCAAGGGGGACATCTATAAAAACCTCGACAATCAAAGGGAATGATAAGTATGACACCTACACCACCAAGTGGGATTCGAACATGCGTCGGCTCCGTGGGGCCTTTAGCGCTACCACTAGAGCATTGCCTTAGTTGCTTATCCATTCTCATTTTTAAACGAACAATCAACTTCTTATTTAAATGAATCTGATGGTCCATTTGATAATGTTGATAGGAGGTGGAGTAGGGAAGGAAGAAAGTGAATATTTTTTAAAAAACGCTACAATAATGTGATATGATAATAGCAAAGTAGGAATAAATAAAGTAGTTGTGTCACGAAATGATTGAAATGCAAAGGTAAAAATGAAAAAAAGTGAGGTAATTAAATAGCTAATATATGAAATTATTTTTGAAAAAATGTGTATAGAGAGATGGGAAAGTGGATTTTCACATATAAGTAGATAACGTAGGAATAAAGAAGGTAATTATGTAAGAAAATAATTAAAATATAAAAGTAAAAATGAAAAAAGCATGATAATTAGATAGCTAATCTATAAGATATTCTTAAAAAAGGTGTGGAGACGTGGAAAAGTGAATTTCACACCTGTTATGAAATCGTGCCTAAGGATCTTTTGGAGATGAGGAGAATGAGAATGTGGAATGGAAAATAAAATTGGATACGACAAGGATAAATTTAGAATACCGAAAAATAAATAATAAATTAATTGTATGGAAGGATAGAAGAAAATTATTTAAAAAAGGAAAAAATAATTGAAATACAAGTAAAAATGGAAAAGGTACAAGGGTGTGAATGCTAATTTACTAAAATCCGACCCTCTCCTTCTCGACATTCATGAAGATGTCATGGTCAGTTCTTTCACAGACAATCAAATTGGAATATGAAATTAAGATTTAGTGCTAGCTATTGTTCGTGAGGAAGGTTCGAGGGCAACACATTTGAAATAAAGGATGTTAATCGCTTTTTGTAAGGTATGACATGATTAAGAATAAATGTAAAAGATAGTGGGGCACTAACTGTCTATTAGAGGAGCTCCGCATTATGCAGCACATTATTTACTTTTTGGACACAGCTTGAAGGACCAAGGACCTTGTCTCTTTCATAGTTTTTTGCTAGCGTCTATGGCACATGTAAAACCAACTGTGTAAGGATGAAGCTCCACCACTTTTGAAGGAAATTCACATTTGGCGCTCAAATTTATTGCATGAGCATAGGGCAACAAATTTCTTATGGAATCAAGCATCCTCGATCAAACTTTGGTGACCAACTGATGACTATTTTAAGACTAACATAGATGGCGAAGGAACGATGGAAAAGACTGCATGGGGTTTGCTACTATCATTAGTGATTCAAGTAGTTACTTCATCATAGCCAAAGCATGAAGATGGAGGGGCACCATGGGCCAATGACCATGATGGCCACTGCTATATTGCTGGGCATAAAATGAGCTTTGGAAACAAATCTCATAAACATGCAAATAGAATCGGACTCTCATCCTCATCAATTTTTTGAAGAATGATGAACCTATTTAATCCTTTGCGGAGACTATTATTAGGAGATAAAATCACTTGTCTCTACTGTTTCTTTTTCTTTTTTTTTCCTTCTACCATGTCATGCTAAGGCAATGTAGTTGTTCACACCTTAGCTAACTATGCCTTTTTTAATTTTTTGCATAATTAACAGTGGTGGGGTTACCCTCCAAAATTTATTCTGAAAAATTCTATATAGATATCTTTTGTCAATGAAATATTTGGACAGCTCCATCCCCCCTTTGTCTCATTGTTTATTTTTAGGTTCCGAGGAGATGAAATAGAACCGGTTTATCTTCTACGTAAACAAAAATGGAAAAAGTAAAGTAGCCTTGATTTTGGCATGCAGTCTCTCATCTCCATTCTACTCTATACAGACCCACTATGGTATAAATTTTGATTTGGTGACCTTAATAGCCATTAACATCTGGACTTTGGACCGAATCTAACCGAATCTTGGTTGCAGAAACTCTATGGTACGGCCCACGTGGAATTATGTAAAATTGGATGCTTGGGGCAGCAGCGAGACTGTAGAACGTACTCGATACTAATTCCATTCAAATGCTAGCAGCGGAGATTGATTGTACGTTACCCATCGCCCATCGCTACTCGGGCGTCACCGCAGCTTGATATGACAGCGGCACAAATCCACACAGCTGAATGGTCCAATCTCCGTCCTTCTAAGTGCTGTCTGCCCTGTGGTGCATGCATTTTCCCATGTCCCAGCGAATTCCTGTTTCAGCCACACATGATAATTGATAAACGTCTACTCATCCCACTCTGCAACAATTCACTAGTCTAATCTAGTCTAATCTGTCTATATATATAAGGGCTGTTCCGGTGCAGCACTGCACCGGAACAGCGGTGCGATGGGCCCAAAATGGGCCCAACATGATCATGAAATCATGATCTACTCCACCCATTGTATTTAGAATAACGTATTATATTATCATACCAATTTTCATCCCAATTAGATACTTTAAAGTTGTTATTTACATCAAACTATTTTATTACGTTGGATTTGTACCATTTTCAGATGGGGCCCATATACATATCTGATTGGGATGAAAATTGGTATGGTAATAGAATACATTATTCTAAATACAATGGGTGGAGTAGATCATGATTTCATGATCATGTGGGGCCCATTTTGGGCCCACTGTACCGCTGTTCCGGTGCAGTGACGCTGCACCGGAACAGCTCTCATATATGGGATGAAAATTGGTATGGTAATAGAATACATTATTCTAAATACAATGGGTGGAGTAGATCATGATTTCATGATCATGTGGGGCCCATTTGGGGCCCACTGCACCGCTGTTCCGGTGCAGCGTCACTGCACCGGAACAACATCCTATATATATATATATGAATATATATTAGAATCTATTCATTGCAGGTGGTACTTTATATAATTATTTATCCATATAAATAATATATTTTAGACAATTTTGATCTTAAAAATGCTACTTTAAAAATTGATATTAGGTTAAACTATTTTATTAAATTGATTTTATATCGTTTTAAGATGAGGCATATACACATGCTAGATTTAGAAGAAAATATTATATAAATAAATAATTTTAAATACAATCAATGAATGTTAATTTTAATATATATGACCCAATTTGGACAAACTACACCATAATTACGTACTTCTTCTGCGCTTGAATTTTTCTTATACTATATATATATATATATATTTGGGTTCGTTTATGTGAAACTTATTTTCTATGTAATTCCCTCCATATTTAAAATCGTGATGGTTGATGGAATACCTGCTTCATCCATTATATTTCGCATAATTTATATTATCATAAAAATTCTCTTATTTGTCTAGCATCACTGTATATGAGTTTTATCTATAAACATATAAAATCAACATAATAAATAATTTAATTCTAAAATATTAATTTTAAAGTAGTACTTTCAACATCTAACCATTTAAAATATCATTTTTATGTGAATAAATGATTCTATAAAGTATTGTTATATTTTAATACATGTATAAATAGATTTAAGCATTTTTCATAACTTACACATGAATATATAATTTTGAGCAAATGTAACTCGCGTACATACTTGATTTAGATGAAATTTAGTTTCATAAGTAAACAAATGATATTAAATACAATGAACGTATTATATTTTTTTATCAATAATCAAAATCTTAAAATTCGAGAGAGCCCTATATATATTGTCGGCAATCATATGCACATGGATGCAAAAAACTTATTCTTTAAATTTTTATAAAATTATTTGTCTAAGTGTATTTAATTTATAAGTTAATTTTTACTATTTTTTGAGATTTGTAGGTATTTTTTTAATTTTTCAAAAATAAGTTACCTCTATTTTTAAAAAATATAAATATTTACAAATCTCCGAAAATGATAAAGCTTAATGTATATATTAAATATACTTAAGGTGTGTTTGAAAAGTGAAAAAAAATTTGGATAAAAAGTTTTTAGTATAAAAGTTTTTGAAATGAAAGAAAATGATGTAATATAATAAGGGTAACAATGAGGAGTAAAAAATAAAGTTAAAATAAATAAGTTAATTGTACGTGTAACTGTATAAAAATGATTTAAAAAGTATGGCAGTTGTATAGAAAGATATAAATAAATAATTTAAAATAGGGTAATTGTATAAAGTTAAAAAAATTTAGATTGGAAAGTTTTTTGGGTTGCCAAACACACCCTTAAATTAACAATCCTATAAAAAAAAATTTAAAAAAAAAAAAAAAAAATTCATTCGAGTACACCGAAGCTAAGTGCATTCCAGTGCATAGCATCTGAATCCTATATACATTCGACACCATCCAATGCCCATTGTAGTAAAACATTTATATAGATAAACTTTTCCAAATAAATACCAATGTAGGACTTATCCGATATAGGACTTATCCAATATAGGGCATAAACTTTCACCTCCAACAATCAAAATAAACTAAACCCAACCCTGACTCATTTAGGTCTAACTAAAATTCTAAAAATAATGCTCTAAATTAAGGTTGAATTGGAATATGTGCAAATACGTAAAAATAATAGAGGGTTATGTTCCAATGCTACACTTGTAATTAGTTTTTATTAAATCTGAACTAATAAATATATTTTCCAATATATATTTATTTATAAGAGCCCAATTCTATACATTATGATGCGTTTTAGGCTAAAATACATAATTCATTATTTTATTTTTATTTTTCTTTGTAAACATGTTTTCTAATTGTATTTAATTCATATAAAAAAGTTTGCTATTCTACAATACTTTTATATATATTTATTTTTTATTTTTAAAAAAATCATTTTTAGGGGCATTTAAATAATTCTTCACCATTGAACAACTTGATTTTCAAAAATAAAAATAAAAATATAAAAATATTGTAAAATGACAAAGCTTGGCATATGTATTCATTATAGTTAGGAAAATATGTTTACGAAAAAATTAAAAATATAATTAATTATGAAAAATAATATAATAATGCATTTTAACCTAAAATACGTTATGCGGTATATAATCAAGCTCCTTATTTATGAATCTAAAGTTAGTTTTAATAAAGATATTTTTTTAAAATTTTAAAAAATATTTAATAGTAAGTACTTTTAGGTTTTGAAATATATATGGGATTTTCAAAATTATAATTAAGTATATATTGATAAAGAGCTCCCCTTCTATGTAATCAGAACAAGTAATCCTCTTTATTTTTTAATACGTTAATGATAAATGCAAAATTTAATCCATTCATTGTATTTATTATCATATTCTCAGTTAGGAGACCAAGTTTCATACAAATCGAACATGTGCATAAGATATATTTACTAAAAAATAGATATATTCATGAACAAATTAAGAAAAATGCCAAATTTATTTTCATATATTACAGAGTAATAATGATTAATAAAATTATTTATTCACATAGTAATAATATTTGAGATAGTTTAGATATTGAAAAATACTATTTAAAATTAATATTTATGTTAAATTATCTTATTATGTTGATTTTATACATTTGTAGATGAGAGCCATGAACAATGATATTAGATAAATGAAAAGATTTTAATGATCACATAAATGATGTTAAATAAAATAGATTGAGTAAATTTTCATCTATCAACAAAATATTAAAAATGAAAAAAGTTATATAAAAGAAGAGTTTCATAGGAGCATCGCCGATTGAGAAATATAAATTACTAGAATTTATCTTTAATAAAATAAAAAGTTAAATTAAAAAATTAGCTGCATGGATTATTGTCAAATAGTAAGATATTAATACTGATGTTGCAAATTCAGACTTTAGTTGAGGCTTCAATCCAACAAATTCACCTTTACTTGTGGCCTTAACCAACCTTGATGTTGTCTTTGGAATAAGATCTTGATGTTCAAAATTTTTATAACATTAGTCCAATATATGTAGGACATGTTTAATTGGCCACCTCAAGCATAACCCATAAAAGAGCCATGTAGACTGATGTCTTTCCACTTATAAGGTTGTATAGATAAACCTTGAAGTTTTATTCTTGGTCAATCTTTTGACAATTTATATCAATACAATCATGTTATGGTTAGCAAGTTTATTAATGAGATAATTTTATTTCATTATTTACTACAATTCCATGATAAGATGTCCCTTAAGTCACACATCTAAGAGATCACAATCAATTCATAGAAGATGCTTGTGTAATAGGCACTTGAAAGCAAAAATGAGACTGTCTTTGTTTTCCTCCATCACTTATATGACCTTAGTCATTTCCACTGAGATATAGTTAAGGACATTCCTATGAAACTGATCCTATATACTTGGGATGCACTTAGGCTTGGTGCACTCATGTGCAAATATTCATTTTTTTAAAATTTTTTGCACAACTATTAATCTTAGTGTATTTAACATGTGTATTAATTTTTATTATTTTTAGATATTTTAGATTTTTTAAAATCAATGGAACAACTGATTTTAAAAAATCTAAAAAATCTAAAAATCTTCAAAAATAGTAAAAATTGATAGATATAGTAAATGCACTTAGATTAACAATTATGCAAAAAAATTTTAAAAATAAAAATAAATTAAATGCAATCGGGTATATTAAGCCTAAGTGCACCCGGGTGCATAAGATTATATTTCCAATCCTATACCTTGATTTTCTCACATAACAAAATCTTTTTTCTTTTAGTTTTTCAAAAATGCATTGTACCAACTCATCTTTGTGACTAACAAGAGCCTTGCCTTAGGTATTGGAAGCCTGAGCTTCAAGTCTTAGCTTGAGGTGTTTATCTCCTATTTTACAGAACAATATCTTTCTAGTTACTTGGTTAACATCATTGTAATTAAATTTATATCCTTAGAGCTAAGATTGAAACATATATTTAGGTTGAGTTGTAAATAGAAGAACTAAAAAAAATCTTTGCTTCATTTCTTGAATGCACATCTTCTCTATGGTTGCCAGCACCTATTAAAATTATCATTGGTCAAATACAAACCATATACTTTAAAATAGATATTTTAGCACTTATCAATTTTATTATGATTGATATTATTGTCATCTAGTTAATAAATATTTTATGTTAAAAGATCAAAGCATCAGTTACTATCTTGTTTCAATAGTAGATAAAGTGACTTATTTAAATATGAAAGGATGGTTAGTTTTATAAATGAAAATTAGATTCTTAGGGAGATGACCTCTTTTAGAAGTAGTCTGCCTATTTCTAGATTGGTGGCTACAGATGACCTTTCATCTTTTAAGGACATGTTCGGGATTGTGAAATGAAAAAAAATTATGGCATAAGATGGTAGTTAAAAAGGAATATTTTAAGAATTGTTTGATCGATATAAAATAATAGAGGTAAATTTTAAATAAATTGGATAATTGAAAAAAGACATGATTGGAATATAAGGATAAAGTTGAAAAATAGAGCCGTTGAGTTGTAAAATAGATATTTCATATACTTTAAAATAACTATTTTAGCACTTATCAATTTTGTTATGATTGATATTATTGTCATCTAGTTAATAAATTTTTTATGTTAAAAGAGCAAAGTATGAGTTGCTATCTTGTTTCAACAATAGATAAAGTGACTTATTTAAATATGAAAGGATGGTTAGTTTTATAAATGAAAAATATATTCTTAGGGAGAAGATCCCTTTTAGAAGTAGTCTGCCTATTTCTAAATTGGTGGTTACAGACGGCTTTTTATCTTTTAAGTACATATTTGGGATTGTGAAATGGAAAAAAAATTGTGGCATAAGATAGTAGTAAAAAGAGAAATATTTTGAAAATTATTTAATTGATATAAAATAATAGAGATAAAGTTTAAATAAACATGATAGTTGAAAAGAAAAAAATATTGGAATATAAGGATAAAGTCAAAAAATAGAGCCGGCGAGTTTTTATATGTTGATAAATAGGCTCTCATAACATACCATACCATATATACCGAATACCAAAGTACCCTTATTTTTTTGGTAAAGCAAAGTGCCCTTATTCATCAGTCGTCCACAATGCTTTCTTCCTCCGGACGAGCAGCGACAGCTGTACACCATTGCCACCGGGCAGGGCAGGCACAAATGATGTTCTGATCTGATCTTGACCGTCTGTTATTTCCGCGGATCGCCATCCATCCATGCCAGCAATTCACGATTTCCAGGAAGGAGGATCGTTGGCATTTTGCGGATGATGATTTATGCATTTTCACGAGCAACATAAAGGCAAGCCCGCCAGTACTACCTCCGACGGTGGAAAAGCCACGAGTATCGCTTTTCGTGATTTGATTTCTGACCAACATAACGGAAAAAGCACGGCGTCGGTTCTCCCAAGTCCGACGACTCCGGCCCCAGTTCAAATTTCTGATCGATGGGCGACGCACGCGGGCTGGAGGAACTGCAGGATCTTTGATGCTCTGGCAGAAGGCACATAATGCAAATAGGCATTGCCATCCAAGTCGGAATAAAAAGCTAATGACTGTTTCAATCATTGGTACAAGCTCCAACCACGCGGTTTCCAAATGGGAAGTTATCAAGAAGAAAACATTTTTTTTAGAAAAAGACCAAATTTTTTATTCTTTTGTACGCAATTACAAGATGATTATTTCACTCGAATGGCAATTTATTCCAAACAGATTCTGGAATTCGGAAGTCACTTGTAAGAAAAGCATAATTATGGACAAACACATACGCAATACTCCTTTTTCCGCAATGTAAATTTTCTTTTGTTGGAATATGCATCTCCAACACGCACCCTAGATACATGCCTTGGATTTTTGAGAGAAAGAGAAGTTGTTTTATTTTTTTTAAGTCTTTACTCTTGCAATTCAATTTTTTATTCTTTTGTATGCAATTACATGATTATTTCACTCGAAGGGCAATTTATTCCAAACAGAATTTGGAATTCGGAAGTCACTTCTTAAGAATAGCGTAATTATGGACAAACACGTACGCAATACTCCTTTTTCGCCCTCGAAAAAAAAATATACTCCTTTTTCTGCAATGTTAATTTTCTTTTGTTGGAATTATATTTCCAACACGCACACTGATACATGCATTGGATTTATGAGAGAAAGGGAAATTGTTTTATTATTTTTTTTAAATTCTTTATTCTTGTAGATTAATTCTCTAATATATATATAGAAGATAATAATAAAAGCATGTTGAATAATTAGAAATGAGCGCGAGGCATTCGTGAATAAATGTGTGGCAATAAAATGATTGTAATGCATAATTGTTCTCTTGTAAATTTCGTACTAAGTTTTCAAGCTTTCCAGGATCGATGTATGATTTATCTGTATTTAGGATTGCATGTCCTCACAAAAGTTTACAGAACAGTGGACCAATGAATATTTGGAATTGATTCATGGCATGTGTGCATATCTACCGAGTATCATAATTGGACAGAGCAACAAATAAATAATCCCTCGGTGAGTCGTGTCGTCTTTTTTTTTTTTTTTTCTTCCGCCAGAAGCCATTGGTCAGTCATAACTGGCGCAATGCAGCGCAGCACAGGACGAGGGTTGGATATAACGAAACAGCACTCGCCTGGCTGTCAACGTCCTTTTTTGAGTAACTCGAGAAATAGAAGCAACTGGGGTATTTGAAAAATAACATTCTCCTGATGTGTCTGCAAGTAATAAATTTTTTTTTTAAAAAAATTTTGATAAAATTTTTGGAATTAAGAGAAAATGATATAATATAATATAATATGAAAAATAATGAAAAATAAAAAAAATAAAGTCAAAATAGATAAATTAATTGTATAAAAATGATTGAAAAGTAGGGTGATTTGTACAGGTAGATGTGAAGAAATAAATAAAAAATAATATAATTGTAGAGATTGAAAAGTTTTGAGTAAAAAAATTTATCTTTTATAAACACACCCTTAAAATACTCCTAATTGGAAGAAAAATTAGGAAAACTTAGATTTTTTTTTTCTTTTGCAAATACTCCTAATTCACTAAAAGTGAAAGATATTTTTTAAAAGCAAAATTTTTAATATTTTCAATCAGCCGGATCAAATAGCTCTCTAGTATCATATCCAACTAATATCCTAAAACGACAAAAATTACTTTCAAACTCATTACCGGAGACATAACGGAATGTAGCTCACGGATTAATGTAGACTACAAAGTAATTATCTAATTCCAATTTAAAACTAATTAATAATTATGCTCGACTAATCAAAAACTCTTTTCAATCAAGATCATTAATTGGAAACACAATTATAAGAACATAAAATCTTAATTAAATAAAACTTACTATAAAATCAATAACAATTCCATCTAAAATACCAAGGCTTCGTTTACATGTATATTTTCAGTTATTTATCTTTATTTTATATAAAAAATTTGATATTATACATGTCATAGTTTAATTTCTAATACAAAACGGATGGTAAACGACTTGAAATTATCAAAGGGTAGGCCAAGATATAGTGGTCAAATTTGATAGATTAAACGTTACTTTTTGTCAAAGCTCCAAGTCTCCAAATAGCATTGTTAATTTTGTAATTAGCATGGTTAATTTTGAAAATCAATAATTATGCAATACAAATGTAAAATCGTAGCCAACCAGCTAGCCTAGTTGGTCAAGACATTGGCAAAGATGCCATGTCTTGAGTTCAACGCTTGCCCCATGCAGGTTTATTGTATTTGTCCTCTTGTAATGAAGATAATTATATGCTTGTCCCCTTTTAGTGTGGGGGTATTTATAAGATGTTTCTCCATAGTGAGGGTTATGATGTGCCTGGTTTTCCATATCAGAATGTTACCGTGTATGTAACACTAATAAAAAACTGTAAAATTGTAAAGATTGGAGAAGTATATCAAAATTGCCTTTTTAATTTAGGATATACTACCTTCTTCAATCAGTACACCGCTTGAGAGACTGAAATGCTTAAGGGACAAACACTTGAAATTAAAAAGTATGTATCTAATTAACTACTCGAATTAGCGCAGGTGGTTGGGGGTGTTGTCTCCTTAGAAAGTGGTCTTGATTTCAAAATTGAGCAAAAGTTGTATCCCCTTGATTTAATTGTAGGATTGTGTTGTCTTTTTTATTGTATTTGGGAGTTCATGGTCTCTTCGTTGATGTCTAAGAGCTTGTAATAGTCTCATTGTAGAAAAATTGTAAGAATTGTCTTAGTGCTTAATTGTAATGTAAGTCGAGATATGATGTAAAATATACACTAATTAGAAAAAGTATGCATCTAATTAAATAAGAAATTAAAATTTTTATATGAAAAATAATCCAATACAACCTATTGTAATGTACAATTGGTTATATTTTTAATTTCTTAGTTTATATCCTAGTCATCCATAATTTACTTCATTAATATTTGCATGGCATGAAAAATCATATTGTTTGGATTTATATGTAATTCCCACTAAGTGTAAATACAGGAGATTGTCTATAATTATATATATTTACTCATTCTATAATTATATTTTTAAAATTATTTACTATGAAAGTTTTCAAATCACTTGATTTTTAAATATGAAAAAATTAAAAATCAAGTTGTTGTAAAATACAACAAAGAAGTTGCAAACTTTGTTGCAATGTGATGTCTTTTCTACGTTCGTTGAAACATTTAATTGACCACCTCGGAAACTGTACCATCAGTGAAATTTTGGCTGCGAGGACCATATATAACGTAGACAAGAGAATAATCCAAACAACAGTACAAGTTGTGCCTTTTGGTTTAGAAGGATACATATTTTGCTGTCTCAATTTTTTTGAAAAATAATGGTCCATTTCGGACATTGGCAGATCTACATTGATTGCCTCCACTTAAGTTTCAAAAGTTATACAGTTTTACATAGAATTCTGAACAATATTTCAAAATACAATCTGTTTTGAATTTTTGAAATGATTACCCTATTTCAAATAATAAATATAATTATTTAATGTCAAATTTCCTCACTATTCAAAAGTCCTAAATCCACTCTTGATTTGGAAAAAAGTAAAAAAAAATAAAAAATGATAATGAGAAAAATTTTAAAAAGTAAAAGAGTAATGTGACATGATAAATGTAATAATTAAAAGTAAAAAGAATAAAGATAAACAGATTAAGTAATTGTATGAAAATGTGAAAAAAGAATGAAATGCAGAGACGATAATAAAAAATTAAAAATAATTAGTAGTTAAAATATTATTAAAAGATATGTTTAAAGTAGTGAGAAAGTTTTATATTGAACAACCAAATTTTTGTTTGATAATGAGTAAAAATGGAGAAAAAGTTTATATTAAAAATTTTAAAAAGCGAAAGAGTAAACGGCCAAATTTAGAATCATACGTTAAGTCAATTGCCTGGCTAGCTTGATCACGGTCTACGTACAGCCGATTTAAATGAAAACGGTCCAAACGATATATTGATAATATAATGTCGAACCCCTTAAATTTAAGAAGAAAAATGGGTTGTGTAACTTAAAAATAGCATTTTGTTTCTTGAGTTTATAAAACAACTCAAAATATAACATGGGCCTCACCCGATAACCCGAATGGTTGTCATTATGCACTCTATTAAGCTAATGGTGAGGATGGAGCCCGGCGGGAAAACAGGCGTGGCATTTGAAAGTTCACGTGCGCACGTAATTACATGAATCTGTGGTTTCTCTTGGAAGACACGGAAAAAGCCTTTACTTCCAGCAACTCATAATTCATAATGCATAATTAAATACGGGGATGCCACGAGGGATCTACCCCCGTAGTAACGCTCAGTGCCTCGTTTCTGTGAGTTTACATTTTACATTTGACTTTTGGCAGCTGTGATGTCCTCATATTTCATTTCCTTGTCTATTTAGTAGGAGTTTAACATATAGGAGTTTATTGTTTCTATTTAAAATTTTTTTAAAAATATCTTAGAATTTGATATATAATACAAATTGAGATGATTGGAAATATATATCAAAAAAATTATTATAAGGATATATTGGGGTGCAAATGCATAATTAAAATGGAGATATATTAATGAGCGCTACGTTGCATCCTAAATATAGTCTGAAATGGGACCTACGCTGATGACAAAATCATAATCCAATTATCTCTCACATAGTGTAGCATCATTTTGTAAAATCTTGATATTGAGAACTAGTTTAATGTGAATCTTAGGTGACTCACATTTTTCAAATGACTTATCCACTTTGGCTTGATGTGTTGAATTGTTTAAATGTTATATTCACAACTTTAACATTGATATATAAATTAAATAATTATACATTTTTAATTATATATCTTTTTCAAATGAGGCGATGCATAATTTTGACGGAACTTAGCATCCTATTTAAGTAAATGATATTAACTGCAATGTGCAGAGTAGATTTTGATTTCATTATCGAAATGAACTCCATTTGATGGTGATGTACCTTAATTATGTTGCAACATGATGCACTATGATATTTTCCATTAAAAGTATACATAATTACCAAATAAAGCAATCTCCAAAAAAAATATTGGACGCTTAAATTTTAATGAAGAACCTTATTAATTTGTTAACCTGATTCGCATCAATCGTCTTTAGTACAAAAAAATTGTAATTCTTACTACAAATAAATAATATATATCACTATTATCGTTTCTGTCTCACTAGAACATGAGCAGGGGAAGTAGAAAAAGGGCGCCACTTTTCAAATTAAAGGTAGCTTTGGAAGGGGAGTGGTCGGAGCATGCACGACCTTTTTTCCCCCGGTGTGCAATGCAGCAGTGCGCACTCGCACAGAGCCACATAGCCCAATTTAGTGGGGGATACAGAGATCAGAGAGAGGGGTCTAAACGGTGGGGTCATCGAATAGGATCTCTCGTGACAGTCGGGTATTTTCGTCTCTCTCTCTCTCTCACGCGAACGTGTGTAGTCGTTGGCGGAGCGCGCGAATTTTGTTCGTTAGCTCTCCGACGCTTCCGTCCGTCTTTACGTCGCATGCCCAACACGATCGGTACCCGTCGAGGCAAATTTCCCACAATCTGACCGCACCCGAGGGATTCATGTCTTTTGCCCAAATGTCTTCCTCGTCTCTTCATGCGAGATGCATTTGCCACTCATGATGTGGACCAGTACCCCGAACGTGCGTTGGAAATTTTCAAAATTGAATTTGAGTTTGGGTGTTTCACAATATTCAATCAATGCAGGTATTCCCTTAATACATCAGAAAATTTCTTATATACAACTACGTCTTACAATCAAACAAAAATAGTTGCATATAATGTTACATCCAAATTTCTTTTCATTTATTTATACAGAGAAATGATCCTATTAATCTTGATAAGTAATGACTTACTTAGCTCACATAAAAAAAATTATTTAATTTCTTTTTACTTTTTCCTATAAACTTGTTAATATAAATATATTTAATATATAAACTAAGTTTTACTATTATTATATACATATATATATATATATTAAAATTTAAATATAAGAGTGTTTTAGCCATTTTCAAAGGTTGAAAATGACTAAAATACTCCTATTTTTGAAAATATTAAAGAAATATATACATATATTCAAAAAATAATACACTTCAATAAACAAGCGCATAAAAAAATTTTAAAAAAAATTCGAATGAATTTTTTAAGGTAAACTAAATAATAATTTATTTAGTCTGGGCAAATAGTATCACTTATCATTTATGTAATGACCATAACCAAATATGCAGTCACTTTTTTTGCTACATAAATTTGTTTGTAATTAAAGCATTTTTTATGCAGCTAAATTAGTTGACGTATTTAAGAAAATCTTTCTTAGTATAAAAAAATATGTATATATAAAAAGAGCTAACAATTGTTTTGATTTACAGGTAATTAGCCTTAAGAATCTAAGGATTTTATTTTATATTCGTCTTGTAGGCTTTTTAACAAAAAACTAAAGCAAGATTTTTGTAAAAATAAGCTTGACCTAAGCATATGGTATTCTACAAAATCAATATTGGATAAATTTTGCAAAATAGCAAAAGACGGAGAATGAAATGCACATAGCCCTGAGTGGATAATTATTTTGTAGGCGACTTGCATTTAGCTCCACATATGTTGCTTACAAATACAAGTATTAATTAATTAATGTAAACACATAACATATGATAAGAACAAAGATAATAAAAGAGTAAAAATAACAAAAATAAAATAGATAAAATAATTATGTGGACAGATGTAGAAAAGTATTGAAATATAGGGTTAACAATAGAAAAAATTAACAAGGTAGTTAGGCCATTAAGTTTTTAAATCATATTAAAAGCCGTATAGGAAGGATGATTATATATATATATTTACATCTTATCCAATAGACGATAATCTATTGTATACGCACAAATGGAGGGTAACATATGAGTTTCATAGAAACAGTCGAACTGGCCCCATGGTCGGTGTTCAAGGGAGCAAAATGGCATGAGGATACTAGAATATACCATTAGCCTACAAAAATCATATAAATTAATTGAAGGGCCTAGCATCCATTGACTGAATATGGCTAGCATCACCTAGTTTAGGATACTTGGACATATGCGTGTAGATCTGATGAGATGTTGAGACACGTGAAAGTGGGGCATAAATTGGGAAGTTTCTGATCACCCACGTATGCATATTGATGTCAATGCTGTCTGTTATCTCCATGCAACGATGTCAGCCACATTTTCAGTCTTTCTTTATTTCCTACTAACTTACATTGCTTACCTAATTAATTAGCCCGTGGGCTAATAATGTGCCTAATATCATACCCCATCTCATGGTCTTATCACCCTAAATCACACCCCTTGAATAGCCTTCTGACAGAACATCGATCTCATGATAGTGTACAAAACATGCATTAAGTAGAAGGGTAATTGCATTTGCCTCTCAATCTTTTCCAACATCTATTAATTTTGGAGAAGTTCCCTACTTATGAAGTTCATCTATAAAAAAAAAAAGAAACTTAAGTGATCAGCTTTGACCAGATTCTAGGTCATACTTAAATATTGGGGCTGTTTGTTAAAATGTAAACGGAGGAATGGAATGAACGTGATACGGTAAAGTGAGAATAAATTAAAATTAAATAAGATAATTATATGAAAAGATACGAGACGATGATTGGAATATCAAAATAAAAATAGAAAAACTAAGGTACACGAGTGATTAATGATGTTGATTTTATGCATTATTCATTTCCCATTGCCATTCTCAAAATTCTAAACACTCTCAGTCAATCAGAACTATTAATGGTGTTCTTAGAATTAAGAATCAATAAAAGGGTGCTTTTGCAAGAAAAAAGTTCCGATTGTGGGATTTAAACTTTTTTTTTTCAAAATCAAGAGTTAAAGATAAAGCTTGATAGATTTTGAGGTAGAGATAGGGTTGTTTTAGGGGGATTAATGCAAGTGACCCAAGTAGAATTTGTGTTCCAAAGATTATGAATTTGAGATTTTATTATAGATAGGTATACTTCAATTTTGGTAATTGGTACCAAAATCAAGGGTGATTTGCAAATACACCACTTAGTTTTACCATAATTACAAATATACCTACACAATTTTAAAAATTACAAATAACGCCTATATAGTTTGATCATAATTATAAATATCTATATGTCGTTACTGCACTATCACAACATGAGTATATTTGCAAATATATGCAAAGTATGTGGCTATATTAAGTATAAATGTATATATTTAGTTTTTGCAAATAAATCCAAGTACTTTTCATATTTTTGCAACCGTGACGTTGCAGTAATGATATCATAATGTCACGACCATAATTTGCAATTATGGTTAAATTATGTAGGGTTTATTTGCGATTTCTGAAACTACATGGGTATATTTGCAATTACAGTCAAATTAAATGGATGTTTTTGCAAATTATCCCAAAATCAATTACATTGAGAATTAGAGATTTCGTTGTGGGCATACTCTTTTTTTTAAATTTTTTTTTTTTTATTGAGATAATCGTTGTGGGCATACTTGATATTGCTTCGGAGGAGATCATCTTTGTAGGAGTACAATCCAACTCTCACTTCCTCCCTTTACTGGAAGTGGTTACTCTCATGTATTTTAATACATGGGATGAAAGAATAAACGGATAAGCTCTCTTATCCTTTGCTATTCCTTTTTCTACTCTGGCAACTTTTCACACTAACAATCTTGATCCCGACTTTTCACTTTTGGAAGCTTGCTGTTTTGCTTCATCCCACTAACGTGGGTTGTCATCTAAAGTTTAAACTCATGATTGGCCACAACATTTTAATTAAAAATCCTTGAGATGTTGCCAATGTTCCCATGACTGTGTGCATTTATTGTGGTCTGATGCATGCAGCAGCCTTTATTGAATCACAAGCATACATGCATTGCACATGATCAAATAAAACAACTTTGTTTTTTCTTTCACGTCCATTACTTATCAGTCTCCATATCTTCTTCTCTGGATTTCTTCCCCGGCTCCTCCACTTTCCTTCTCACTCCACATCCACACA
The DNA here is from genome assembly GCA_030490835.1 of Annona cherimola. Classification (NCBI taxonomy): domain Eukaryota; kingdom Viridiplantae; phylum Streptophyta; class Magnoliopsida; order Magnoliales; family Annonaceae; genus Annona; species Annona cherimola. The sequence goes on along the minus strand of CM059977.1, from coordinate 12,481,248 downwards.
GATTTCGTTAATTCATTACGTTATAAATGCCCATTTTTTATTTTTCGAAAGGGCCCACATCAGAGGCTAATAGTCCTTAGAACAATGAAAAAATATCGATGCCCCCCCCAAAATACCCAATCAAACTAGCACGGGCCACTCCAAAAAGAAGGAAAAAAAAAAAAAAAAACAAATTTCTCAGGTTTTTAAATATCAAAGTGGTCATAATTACTGGAATAAAATCAGCATCTAGCAAAACAAAAAAGAAAATAAAAGTTGAAGCCTCGTCGCAACAAGTAGCCGCACAAGACTTTTTTTTTTTTTTTTGCTTTTCTTTTCTTTTAAGCAACGGAAACAGAAATCAATATTCATCTTAAAAGCCCATCACAAAAGCTACTTGTTGGGATATAAAAATGGGACACTCAACGTTAATTTGGGGCATTGCTAGTTTCTATGAAGGGAAATTGGTGGCAAAAACTATGAAAGTGACCTAGTGTCACATTAGGATATTTTGGGCCCTATGTATATTTTTCAATTATGGGAGACCGTATATCTATAACATGAATTAAGCTATTAACTACCACCAGCAATCTTCCGTCCATGTGCGGCCATTAATGTGGCACTTTTTTATTTGCCCACAGACTCAGATGCATTGAACTCGATGAAAACGGGCTCGTTTTTGTTTTCTTGTTTGATTATTTTTCTCTTTTCCGTTTTGTCATTTCACGACAAATCTACTGTGGATTTACACCACTGTCTCCTTGTTGGTGATCCACGACACATTCTACGATTCTATATTAGAAAATTAAAAACCACGTCGAATCTCTCCTTGGCTTCTTAAAAAGTGAAAAACAAATTGAACTTCATCACCCATTCCTCAAGTCACAACTATATATTTACATACCGCTTCCGTTGAAAAAGTTTGGTAATTTTTGCAATAGGCCTGCAATAAATTTCTGCATGCATTTTTCGTAGAAGAAAATGTTTTAAAAACAATTTTTTGTACGAAGCATCTAATTAAATTAGACAGTAAACCAGTCATAATCATAAAAAAATTATTCGTAACATATTTCTCTTTTGAAATTAGAAGAAACCATTGTATTATTCTTATGCGTTATCACTTATCATTGTTGACATATATAGATATGCAGAGCTTGTATGATTTGATTTATTTTTAGATCTGTTCTCCAAAGCAAAATTACAGATACCCTGCTTTAATGAAATAATTGAAAAATAAAATAAAATATTCGAATCTCTCGTTGCACTGTATTTTTATGTGAAATTGGTTGCTTCACAACTCACGACTATATTTCTGATTCATATCCCCCCTCTAAACCTTTGGCTTTATAATAATAATACATTTAATTATCAGTTATTTAGGAAATTAAACAGTGATAAAACGTTAGTAGTTAGTACTGCAATAGATATCATCAATGGCCGAGGCGTCCTGATCAGCAATTAATTATAATTGCATGGGCGTTCAGATTACTTAGTTAGCCAGCGGTGAGGATCAGCGGACGGCATGCCGAAAGGCTGCCGGATTCAGAAGCCTTGCATGAATGCATGCTGCTGATCTCCCTCTCGCTATCTGGCATCTGCCACCTGAGGTTCTACTGGTACCAGTACTCTTTGGATTGACGTCTCTCTCCCACGTGGTGGTGGTAAGAGATATCCACCTTCCATCCCAGTTCTTGGTGGGAGGAGGCTTCTTGTCCTTTGCCAATTCCCTTAGCTCAAATGCATACCTACCAACCACGCACCCATACAAAGTTATTCCATAAAACAAATCCCACCGTCCATGCATGACATGGCACTGCCTTGTGTATCTCCACCAGCATTGGATTCTCGCGGCAATATTGGCATTGCGTACATCCCCAAGCAAGCCGTTAGTTTATTGCAGATTAACAAACCCACCTGCTAGCTAATCTAATCCCCTATGTCAGGGCTGTTCATCTACAATATATATCAGCTAGCTGTATGTTGTCAGCTCTGGATTTTTTTCCAGGAACCTTCCTTCCTACCTTCACGATGTCACCTCATGCCATTTTCTAATTCAATTCTATCTAGTTTCATCATCATTGGGAACCACTCGATCGAGTGGGGTTTTTTTGGGATTTATAGAGTCAATTAATCACTCAATCTTAATTTTAATAATACTTTATTTTTTAGTGTCTCCCGTACTTTAAATAATTACGGAAATAATCCCGTGCAATTGGATATCTTTTTAGTTTTAAAAAGTTATTTTTAAAATTCAAAATGGTCATAATATTTATTAGGATAATGATTCAAATAGATGTATAGAAACTTCAATATATATAGGTTGTTCGAGCACTAATTTTTATTTTTCTTTTCATTTTTATATGAGCTCATATGTAACCTTTTTTTTATGTCGAGCTCACATGAACCTTTATATATGCCAAAATTTACCTTTTTAAATTTATGCATATATTTTTTCATAATTTCACAAATAATAGTTTTAACTTCTATATAAATTGGGTGAAACTATTGATTTTTGAAAATATATAAAATTTAAAAATGAATTACATGAAATAAAAAGAAAAATAAAAATTGAAAGAAAACTTAAAATACTTACATGTATTGAGATTTTAACACACATGTAATGAATCATTACCCTACTTATTAATGTCTAGATATTTATTTATAATACTAAAAGTTATCTCCATTTGAAAACTTATACATCTTAAAAAAGTTAATTCCAGATATGATCATAACTTAGATTCATATGTACATATACAACTATACATTTACAATACATTTACAAAAGTCACATCAATGAAAATATATTTTACTTCTAATTTCAAATAGGATAATGTCATTAAAACTAATGTTGAAAGTGATGCAAAGTTTTAATAGTATTCCAGGTAAAAATAAAAAGAAATTGTTGTAATTAAATATTATAAAAATTCAAGAAAATAATTTAAAAACGTAACATAAAAGCAAACTCAACTATATGTGTACACACTAACCTTTTTTTTTGGATTAACACACTAACCTTTTTTTAAAAAATGATAATGGTAATTTTATCATTTGAATTTTTTACTATGTTATATAATAAAACATGGTGATGTCGCCATAGTTGGAATATAGGTTTGAAAAATATGGTCTAGTTATAGAGACACACTTTTATCTAATCGGGTTATATGAAAATGATCTCATGCAATCCCTGTATTTTTTAAATGTTGATCATTTAAACAAAAATTTATTCATTTTTTGTATTTAACATCATTTGTTTAGCTAAGAGATCAAATTTTATCCAAATTCAATATGTGCATCGGTCACATTTACTTAAAAATAATTAAGCTCATTTGTAAATTAAAAAAATACTTCGATCCATTTTCATTTGTATTAAAATATAATAATACTTTATAAGATTATTTATCCATTTAGTAATGATATTTTAGACATTATTAAAAATACTATTTAAAAATTAATATTTAGTATTAAATTATTTTATTATGTTGATTTTATACATTTATACATGAAGCCTATATATGGTGATACTAAACAAATAAAAAGATTTTCATGATAATAGTAATGATGCTAAACACAATAGATGAAGTAAATTTTTCATTAACTATTAAAAAATTAAAAATAAAAGAGATTACATAGACTAAGAGTTTTATAAAAGTGGCTCCGATAATCATACTTGTAAATATGTGGTAGACGGTCATAATTTAACTAGAACTTAATCCTAGTAGTCCATATTGTTTTGAGATTTAGTGACATTTTAGTTGAAAATAAAATTAAGATAAAATTAGGTCTAATAGTGTATTATTTGATCACATGAAAAAAATATGTTTTTAATGCAAATAAAAATAAATAAAGATATACATATAATGTCACTTCTATGAAACTTCTTTTCTATGTAACCTCTATTCATATTTAAAATTTTGATAGTTAATATAAAATTCATTCTATTTATTAGATTTAGCGTTATTTATATATATAACAAGAAGAAACTAACATTATTTATGAATTCTAAATTACCAAATCAATCTAAATAGTGTGTGACATATTATACCCAGTTTTTATTAAAGTTCAACCATGTCAATTTGTGTCCAATACAACATATATATATATATATATTGGTTTCACAAGTGGACCTATATAACCCCTTCAATATTTTAGAGTTTGATTCTTAAAAAAAATTTAATTCATTCATTGTATTTAACATTATTTATTTATTTAGAAAACTAAGTTTCATCCCAATTAAGTATGTTTATAGGCCACATTTGTTCAAATATATATATATATACATTCATGTGTACGTTATGAAAAATACTTATATCTATTTACACATGTATTAGAATATAATGATACTTTATATAATCATTTATTTATATAGAAATGATATTTTGGACGGTTTAGATGTCGAAAATATTACTTTAAAATTGATATTTTAACATTTTTCATAATTTACACATGAATATATACATATATATTTTCTAACAAATGCAACCCATAAACATACTTGATTAGGATAAAACTTAATCCTCTAGATAAACAAATGATTTTAAGTACAATGAATGAATTAGATTTTTCATCAAGAATCCAAATCCTAGAATGTAAAGAGGTTACATGGGGCTGCTTTATGTAAGATATTGATCATTCACGACAAATACAATCCATTCATCGTATCTAGCACCATTTATTTTACTAAAAGACTAAGTTTCATATAAACTAAGTATGTGCATGAGCTACATTTGCTCAAAAATATGTATATTATGCATAAATTATGAAAAATGCTTAGATCCATTCGTACATGCATTAAAATATAACAATATTTTATAGGATAATTTATTTACATGTTATTGATATTTTAGATAGTTTAGATGTTAAAAAATACTTTAAAGTTGATATTTTAACATTAAATCATTTTATTAGGTTTATTTTACACTTTTATAAATGGGACCTATGTACAGTGAAATTAAAAAAATAAAAGGATTTCCGGAATATTAGAAATGATGTTAAATATGATGGATGAAGTGAATTTTCCATCTAACTATCAAGATATTAAAAACGGATAAAGTTACATAGAAATGAGGTTTTATAGAAGCAAGACTGTGTGTATGCTTGTTAATCTAATGTCAGCCTTCCAAATATCCAATTTAGTTCTTAGTGGATCTAGGTGCTTGGCATTGCATTTGAAGATAGAGGGTGAGGATTATGTGGTCGTTTTCTAATGGATTGTGATTTGGAACTTAGGTTTCCTCGCTCGTCCACCCACTTTAATTTAGAGTGGGAAGGTGAGCTGTCTGCTGAGTGTTTAAGAAAAGACACGTGGTTTAGTTATCCGGATTATGATTACCTATTTTGGACTGTTTAATGCTCTGGCACTTTCTGCAGGTTGGCGCGCAAGCACATGCCCATTCAACAAATTCCAACCTTCATTCAAAAAAAAAGAAAAAAAAGAAACACAAATTCCATAAATTATTATTATTATTTTTTGATGAATCGCCCCTAATTAAAATCCAACAACTTTAACCTATACAAGAGAAATGGTAGTGGGACAAGCAAGCATCTCAATCTATGATGCACTCCTTCCCATTTTAAACCTGGTGTAGCATGGGAACATATCTTTATTTTTTCTGCCGATTCACAGATCAATATTGCAGCTTCTCAATACGTGGAGGAAAGAGATTTGATCAAACATATCGTAGGCTCTCGTATCTCCTCGATCAAATACTCAACACTAGATAGAACCACTCTATCATCAATCTTCACTTTCAACTTGCACCCTCTTTTTTCATTTAAAAAAAAAAAAACTTCCGCCCTTTGTAAACCGATTTCCGATCCCCACTTTATACTCAAAAGAAGAGCTTTAGCCTCCCCCCACAGACGATTTGCAATCCCCTTAATTATTAGACCAGCATGCTACACAAAAGAGCCGTTTCCATTTCTGATCACTGCCTCGAAGCCCATCACGTTGTTTTCATTTCACCCTACGTGCCGCGTCCACATTAATCTTTATCATATTTGCAGTTGGGAGGATCCACCTAGCATGACTGTCATTTATATACAATCCCCCAAAGGAGCCGCAAGGAAGAATTGTATTAGTGTAAGGAATCTACACGCCAACTTACAAGTTACAATTCGAATCGGGCCCCTTTCAGCCAAACTGTTGTGTTGATAGACCAGACACTCCAGCAAATGGTAATAAAGGGAAAGTGGTCTCTATCTTTTAAGAGTTGTTGGAGGATCTCCTTGACATATTTGAAGCTTTCGGTCTGAGCTCTGCAGAAGAGCTACCACGAAATAGGTCAATAACTTCGCTGCAGGTCCAAAATGAGGCCCAACCCAGGGGAAGCACTTTCCTTTAGAAAAAAAAGGAAGCTGGGTACTGTGGTAATTTTACAGCGAGAGTATACTTGTTTAAAAACATGAGTATGTTTGGTTTTTTGGTAAAATTTGTGTTATATATATACAAAATCTCAATCTATTCCATTCATTTGCTAGATCAAGTATTAAAATGTATGTAGACATAATTTTTCATTATTTGACAATTTCTAAAAATATTTGTGTACAAAAAATTATTTTTTAATAAGATTTCATTATAATTGGTAAAGTTGGAAAATATAATTTTTATTAGGAGTTATTTTATATTATTTAAAGTTAATATAATTAAGGTACTCTAAAAAATAACAAATTCTTTTATTTTTTTCTAATTTTTTCGAATTTATTAATATTTTTTTATTTTCTGAATATAATCAGATCTAATGGCATCTAACAGCATCTAACGGCATCTAACAGCATCTAACAGCATTTAACGACATCTAACAGCATCAACCGCATCTAATTTTTGTAATTAATGAATTAATCCTAATTTAACACCTGTAATATGATCATAGGCCCCTTATAATGTCATTTAGACCTTAATTACGGAATTTGAAACCCATATAATATGATTTAATGAAATTACCATAATCTAACAGCGTCTAATCATATCTAACGGCATCTAACAGTATCTAACGGCATCTAACAACATCTAACGACATCTAACAGCATCTAACCGCATCTAATTTTTATAATTAATAAATTAATCATAATTTAACACCTGTAATATGATCTTAGGGCTCTTATAACGTCATTTAAACCTTAATTACGGAATTTGAAACCCATATAATATGATTTAATGAAATTACCATAATCTAACAGTGTCTAATCGGATATAACGGCATCTAACAGCATTTAACGACATCTAACAGCATCTAACCGCATCTAATTTTTGTAATTAATGAATTAATCCTAATTTAACACCTGTAATATGATCCTAGGCCCCTTATAACGTCATTTAGACCTTAATTACGAAATTTGAAACTCATATAATATGATTTAATGAAATCATCATAATCTAACAACGTCTAATCGGATCTAACGGCATCTAACAACATCTAACGACATCTAACGACATCTAACAGCATCTAACGACATCTAACAGCATCTAACCGCATCTAATTTTTGTAATTAATGAATTAATCATAATTTAACACCTGTAATATGATCCTAGGCCCTTTATAACGTAATTTAGACCTTAATTATGGAATTTGAAACCCATATAATATGATTTAATGAAATTACCATAATCTAACAGCGTCTAATCAGATCTAACGGCATCTGACAGCATCTAACAGCATTTAACAGCATCTAACGACATCTAACATCATCTAACCGCATCTAACCGCATCTAATTTTTGTAATTAATGAATTAATCCTAATTTAACACCTATAATATGATCCTAGGCCCCTTATAACGTCATTTAGACCTTAATTACGGAATTTGAAATCAATATAATATGATTTAATGAAATCATCATAATCTAACAGCGTCTAATCGGATCTAACGACATCTAACAGTATCTAACGGCATCTAACAGCATCTAACGATATCTAACAGTATCTAACCGCATCTAACCGCATCTAATTTTTATAATTAATGAATTAATATATAATTTATATTTAATATATAAATATATGTTTCTTTTTGGGATTGGTTAAATAATCAATTTAGTAAATAACTACATTTAATAGAAATTTCTTAATAAAATTTATTAAGATTATATAAAAATATTATTACAGTTTATATTACGAAAATATAATAATTGTAATTTTTTTTTACCATTATTAATTAAATTAAACAAGAAATACAAATTTATTTACTCCAAATGAACTCAATGTGGACAAATAATTTAATTAAAATTTACGTTGAATATAAAATTTATAGAAAATTTTATGTACCCTTGTGTTATATGTCCCGTAAATTTTCTATTCAAAACAAAATATTTTTAGAAAATAGTATATTTATTTTTTGAGGCCCGCGGGACACATATATATTTTTAGAAAATAAAAAATTCATTTTTGGAGGCTCGCGGGACACATATATATTTTTTAGATATTCAATTTTGGAGGCCTGCGAGACGCATATCTATTTTTAGAAAACAAAATATTTATTTTTAGAGGCCCACGGGACGTATATCTATTTTTTAGAAAACAAAATATTCATTTTTGGAGGCGCGCGGGACACATATATATTTTTAGAAAACAAAAAATTCATTTTTGGAGGCCCACGGGACACATATATATGTTTAGAAAACAAAATATTTATTTTTGGAGGCCCGCGGGACATATATATATTTTAGAAAATAAAAAATTCATTTTTAGAGGCCCGCGGAACACATATATATATTTAGAAAATAAAATATTTATTTTTGGAGGCCCGCGAGACACATATATATATTTTAGAAAACAAAATATTCATTTTTGGAGGCCCGCGGGACACATATTTTAGAAAAATAAAATATTCATTTTTTGGACGCCCGCGGGACACATATATATTTTAGAAAAACAAAACATTCATTTTTGGAGGCCCGCTGGACACATATATTATTTAGAAAACAAAATATTCATTTTTGGAGGCCCGCGGGACACATACATATTTTTTAGAAAACAAAATATTCATTTCTGGAGGCCTGCGCGACACATATATATTTTAGAAAAATAAAACATTCATTTTTGGAGAGAGTGAACCATTGTCGAACAAGTCAAACCGGATGCAATTATAAAAAAAAGGTAAACTAGTATTCTTATAGTTTATATAAAAATTGTAAAAATATCAACTCCTAAATTTTAATTTTAAAATAAATTATAATTTTTATTTCAAAAGTAAAATAAATATAGATATTAATTTAAATTAAATTTAAAATAAATCAATTGAATAGAAAAATGATAACAAAATGCTCAACAAAATTTTCATGATTTAAAAGTAAAATTCATATGCCAACCTACCCTCCCGCAATGCTCCAGCATAAATTATATTTAGAAAATAAATTATATATTTAAAAATAAAGTTATCTAAAACAACATTCTTATAGTTTATAAGAAAACATTAAAACATATAAATTATTAAATTTTATTTTAAAAATAAATACTAAATGATTGTTTCAATTAAACGGATAATCAGTCTTTCTAATTTATACCAACATAACATTTATATATTAGTAAATAGTATTTTAGATTTTATATTAGTTTTTTATATATAATAAATCTATAATTTTGAATATTCGCATGTTTTCACATATCCAATTATAAAGGATATAGAGTACAGATCTTTTACGACCGGCCGGTGATTTCCGACCGGTCAAAAAATATATTTTTTGTTTTTTTTTTGAAAAATAATTTTATAAACATGTTAATCTAGTTATATTTAATCTATAAACCAAGTTTGATCATTTTTAGATATGTATATATATTTATTTTGGATTTTTAAATACAGGGGTATTTAAAAATCCAAAATAAATATATATACATATCCGAAAATGGTAAAAATTGATTTATAGATTAAATATAACTATATTAACATGTTTATAAAATTATTTTTCAAAAAAAATTAAAAAATATATTTTTTTTGACCGGTCGAAAATCACTGGATTTCCTACCGGTCGTAAAAGATCATTCGGCAAGGATATATACAATAAATTGTGATATATAAGGATTACATATGAACTTTTATATTACAATGAAGCTTAATTATCCATTGGCAAGACAAGAAGTGACGGGTTGGTATTATATATGTATATAATGAATTGAATATTACAAATTATAAATTATTTTTTATGAAAATATCAGTTCTTAGGTATTATAAATTATATTTATTAATGAATAAAGACTAAGTATGCAAATTTAAAAATATATGAATAAAATATTTGAAAAAGTATTTTGTAATATTAAACTCCAAATCCATGCTATTGCAAATTAGACTGGTTTTTTGTATACAGTTAAACTCTCAACAATTGAAGTAGCCAAGCTTTAGTAGTTGAATTTATTTTGCAATACCTTATGATTTAAAGGGACTTTATAAGATATATCCATATTTTTTATTTTTTGCCGTCCAGTTTTACAAAACAAGCTGGATTTTTTTAGATTTTACAAAACAGTTGCACGTGCACAATAGCATATGCACCCTCAGACACTGTTCAAATGTGCTCCACCACGTCCATTCTCCACGGGCAGCCATTGCTGCTTCCCAAACCCACCAATCCGGTGGATGATTCTTACAACCTAAGATGTGCAAACTAGCTGGCGTAAGTCCATCTTCTTCGGCATCTATGTTAGTGGCGATCATCCTTCTTCCAAGCCGGCGAACCGAGCCACCATCTGCAGCCCCATATTTTTCAAATCCGCCCACGGTGGCCATGGATTCAAGAATCTAACCCACTAACTTGATTCGTAAGATGAAAATAGTACCAAATCCGATTCCTCAGCCCCGATCATCTTTGCCTAAAACAAAGCAGGAAGCAGTTGTCGTTCGCCAACACCAGCCATCCAACCGCTCAAAATTGCAAAAAAAGACATTGATGCAAAGACCGGCAGTTGCATTTAATTGGACGAAAGAAATTCCAGCATGCCTCTAGCTGCACCCATTTACGGCATCAACCCAAGTAGCAATCAAGCTCCCGAATAATCACCTACGGTAATGCCCATCTCAGCCACCCTTTTCCGCCACTGCCTTCAAGTGTGGCAGCCCCCGCGCCACAAATCGGAGCAAGATTTAGCAGATTCAACCGACGCCTTCTCTGCTTTACCAACAGCAGCCATAATCCTCAAGATCTGCCATCTTCGAAATAAGCAGCCAGTGTGCAGATCACGGCTATCTCCTATCAAGCACTCAAGCGGTTCTCATCCATTAGCCCAAGAATCCAAGCATCTTTGCCATTAGTTTGAGCTTCGATCTCCATCGAATCCACCATCGCCCAAGAAAAATCAACCATCTCCCAAAACAAAACAAGGAAGATGGAGGAAAGGAAGACGGAAGAGACGGAGAGAGAGCGAGTGACGCGCGGGTCTGGCACCAAATTCGATGCTCCCTCGTGATTTTTTCACTTTCCCGAAAAAGCCCAAATGCATCGTAGTCATCCACTCTAGATTAACGGTGAAGATGCCGCTTCCTGCGATAAAAACACGGGAAGTACTTCCCATGGGTTGGCCCTCGTCCAAAATATGCGTAGATTATCTTCTTCAACATCCTTTTTGTCGTAAAGAAGGCAACAGGCGTCAACAGGGACACCACTGTTCAATAATTTAACCTTAGTTGGGAAGGAATTGGTTAACATCCTCCATCCTAATACCTGAATTTTCTTTGGGATCCTTGTCTTCCATATAGCTCTCAAGGTTTCACCATGTGCAAGATCAATTAAGTCCAGTCCACCTTCATTGTTACTGAACTTGTCATCCAACGCTAAACTAAATGCCAACTTAGCACCAATGTTTTCAAAACTGAACTATGAGTTGAACTGTTTTTAAACTTGGCTTAGATTGGACCGGTTTAATCTTTAAACCCTTTGTTTATAGCCAAGAGCTCAACACTCTGGGCAAAGCTGCCAACAGGGTTTGAGTTCCGATCAATGGGCACCATTGCCCAAATGAGACACCAGTGGCGCCAGGCTGAGTTCTCATCTGTAAACCGTTTTGAACTGTAACATTAATATAAAATATTTATAATATGCTAATCTTATGATTTATTTTAAATTTGAGTAAAAAATTAAAATTTTTGATATATAATATGATATTTCTATATGCATCCAATAAAACATAAGCAATTCAAAATAATTAATTTTGACGCATTTAAAGTTGAAATCTAATATTGAAAATGTGTGCTACATGCATCTATGTTGGAGTGACGTATAAGAAAATAAGTTGCAGCAGTTACTTTTTCTCTCTCAAATATGCAAATCGAATTGCGGTTGGATTGATTTTGATGGTCTTTTACAATGGTTGAACTGGTTTTCTATAGTTCTATCAAAATACTGAAAACCGCATACTAATGGGACCGAATTGCTTCCAGTTTAATCCGTCCAGTTTTCGAAATACTGCTTAGCACTGTATAGATCATTTCGTTCCTTTTCTCATAACATTCTTTCCTCCTTATCCTTTCTTGGAAGAGGAATTTTTTTTTCCCTATCATCATTTATCCCTCCTCATCCGCTGCCATCCAAACTGCTGTTTCATTCAATCTATGAGAATTTATTTCAAATCATACGACATTTTTGAATTAAATTTCTATCACCATTCCGAAGATTATTTGTTAATTCTCAAGCCAACTTTTTCAATTTTTAATACAATTTTATACATTTTCAATACAGCTTTACTAATTTTCAATACGTATTTCAAATAGGCCCCAACACATTCCACAGTTGAATGCGTACTTAACCCATAGAAAGAGGACATGCTTAATTGAGATTTCCGTAGCCTAGTTGTCTTTGAAAAAGCTTAGCTCCTTGAAAAAGCTTAGCTATTATTATTTTCAACACATCATTTACAACCTTTCTTTAAAAGGACCCTATGCCACGTGAAGGAGCATCCATTCTCAGCCTTTCCTTTTCAGAAATTTCCATATAAGAAGTATCTTGCCTTTAAAACTTTGTAGCATAATCATACTTACTTTGCTATTATTGCTTATTTGAAAGCTAGTAACTCTCTAAAAGGCAGGCCACCCTTCATTTTTTGATAATATATATTATACATAGAAATTTTGTTAAAAATCATACGGCACAACCCAGTTTTGGATTCAACATCATATAACCAAGTACATAATCTTTCAGTTTTTACTTGATATTTAAATTTATTTAATTGTAATATAAATAATTAAATCATAAGGGCAACTGAATGCATAAAGCTTTACGCGTTGTAGAATTGGAAGAAGGTTTCTGCCTTGGCAAAAAAAGTTGTTTTCCATAACGTAGACTAGAATTATGGTTTCTTTAACTTTAGTAAAGTGTCATAATCTAATGATTCAATACATATTAAGAAATCTTTAAAGAATACTAAAACAAATTAGATGAAAATTTCGTTCGAAAGTATCTTGGTAAAATTAATATTACCAATTACCTGACTCATATTAAATATTTCCGAGATAGATAAGTATATTTTTTAAATAAATAAATCTTGTACTCACAGAAGCATGCAATATTATGCCTGTTGGAACAAATAGGCTTAAGGTTTTCCTAAACACTGGTTACCATCCACTACAAGAGTATTATTCTTTGAGTTATGATTAGTGGGAAGCATTTCCAACTTCGGTCAAACGTGAAAATGCTTGATTTTGGTATAATCAAGGTGATTTTGTGATATCTCTAAATCATCCATCTTGGTTCAAATTATATTTACATCGTTGCAAATCAACATCATTTAAAAAAAATATATGTATACATGTAGAAAAATTTAGGTAAAAGTTTTAACGATTTATATAGATTATTATTTAATACTAATATTATAACATATTATGATTATTTAATGGTGAATTTTAATTGGCTAAATATAATATAATATATTAAACTTGTTGGGTAATTTAAATTTCACAAAAAATACATTGGCTAGACCCAAACCAAGAATTTTCAAGAAAGTCGGAAATATTTCCAACTAAGCATACCTCTTATATATTCTTTTCAAAGAAATATTCCTTGCTTCCTTACTCGAACAGCTTTTGATGTCGATGAAGTAAATTAAAGAACTTGATAAGATATAAAGGATAGGAATGGAATAAAATGGATATAAAGGAGAGTGAAGTGTGAATCGGAAGGGTTGTTGTATGAAAAAAAAAAAAAAAAAAAAAACAGAATACAGAAGTAAAAGAAAAATATGCTAATTTGATTTATCATTATGATATTTATAACTTATTTGAAGGTATATTTTTTTATTTTGTTCAATGAATTTTTTTGTCTCAAATAGTGGAAGATCATATTTCTAATACAAACGGGAGACACAAGCTTTCCCAATAAATGACAGACAAATATTTTCTCTCTCAATTCAAACTTGAGGAACAAGTATGAAGGCCAAGGTGCCATTTAACTGGCTATGTCGCTCATGGCAAGATAATTTGATAATTGATGAAGTCGGCTTTTTCACATTCCTCTCATTCCATTCTTAACTTCCCAAAGAGTACCCAAAAGGTGGATTGAACCTAAAAGGCAACATGGATGAATTAATTATGTCAAAAATTCATCAACCCAATTAAGTTAGATAAATTGGATCTTCTGTAACTAGGCAGCGTCTTGTGGAATGACAGCTTAATTAATGTGGACGCATCCTGCATTATCACAAAGGACCGGGATGGGTCCAGACATCAGCCATCACTCCAATCATACAGCTTGGGTTAAGTCGGACAATTTATTGGAAAGGAAAAGAGAAAAGAAAAAGTATGCCCCACTTCTTTTTATGATTATCCGACTCTTCCCTTTTGTATTTTATTTAACTTTTTCATGGTGGATGGAATCCCTATTCACCACTCAAAGATTGCTTTTGTTTAGATAATGCGCATTAGTTGGGCTAGTAATGATGCTGCTGAACTCCAGGTAAAGAATCAAGACACCATGCTACTCGCTCGTGTGAGTGAAATCTCGCGAAATTGTTTCATTCTGAAAAAGAACAATTAAAACAGTATTAATACACTCTCAAAAAACATATAAGGGCAATTATTGATTACAACCTTTCCATTTAATTTTATTTATTCTACATCGTCTTTTAAAATACTGATATTATTTTTATTTTATTCAATTCAACTCCCATAATTTTCATAGTGTCAATTAGGCCAAAAAGTTGCTCGGAAAGGTTGGAGATTATAATTAAGGCTCCATACGAAGCTCTTTTAATAATAACATAATGAGCATATTTTTTCTTTTCCTCTTTATTTCTTTATTTTTTAATATAGGTAACTGCGCTTGCTTTCATGATACAATTTTTTAGGAAACGTGAGCTTTCATGATAGAATTTTTTAGGAAACGTGATATGGGTTTTTGTGGATTACAACAGAAGCATATATAATAAAATAATATCAAATAAATAACAAAAAAATTACACACAAAAAATCAAGAGTTATATGAAAAATACTTAAAACTTAGAAAGGAAAAACCAATGAAAAAAATACAAATTCACTATAATATATAGATTACAGAAATATACACTGTATGCCTTATACATATTTTCAAACAAAAACACTTTGACAACTCCTCAATCAAACCCCAATACAATGTCTCTTAAAGTTACACTAAATCCTTAACTGTTTTCTTAAATAAAACTGAATCTAAGACACAACCTTAACAGAATCTCTACTCAAAACATTTGGATGACAAACATCTTCTAAAAAAATATATCTGTCCAGTTTATGTATTTTTGCAAATACTTTTATCTAGTCAATAATTAATTGAAATCCATTTTAGGAGCTAACTCCGCATGTTATTAACTAATCAGTTTTTTATATATAGAAAATTAACTAACCATTTTTAAACAATCGTTTTTAGATATGACATTTCAAAACATTGATCTGACCGTAGCATCCAATCATTGTCGGTTAGAATAGGAATTGACACTGATAGCCTGAAATGAAAGGCGAAAGCATCGTATTACAAACGATAGCAATTATTCTTTTCTTCTTTTTTTTTTTTTCAAAAAAAAGAAAAGAAAAGTCTTACCACTGTTTGGATGGACCTTGTAATGGAAAGAGTGCGTAATATTCACACACTAACATAGTTTTTTTTTTATAAAAAAAATCGATTTGTTATATACCTGTTTTAACAGCTATATTTCCTCCTTTCATGATTTCTGCTCTATTTTAAACTTTCCATTCAAATACGTATTCTTAGTATTTTTTTAAAAATAAGATTTCTTTTTAATACTAGTCGGGATCTTCTCAGACCAGTGACTTCCCACCCGTCCAAAAAACATATTTTTCGTTTTTTTGAATTTTTTTTAAAAATATGTTAATCTAATTATATTTAATTTATAAGTCAAGTTTTACTATTTTTGAATATGTATATATATATTTATTTTGAATTTTTAAATACAAGAGTATTCAAGTCATTTTAAATTATTTAAGATAACTTAAATACCCTCGTATTTAAAAATTCTAAATAAATATATACACATATCCAAAAATGATAAAACTTAGTTTATAAATTAAATATAATTAGATTAACATATTTATAAAAAATTCAAATAAAAAACAAATAAAAAAATTTTGGACAGGTCTGACGGGATTTCAGACCCGTCTGAAATGATCACCTGGCCTTTTATACAAGATTGAAAATGCATTTCTGCCCGGCCAATGTGCTATAATCTGTTAATGACTTCCATTTATAGTTGAACTCTATAGTTCACTAAAGTCCTAACTCACAGACTATAGCTTGAGCCTTGAAGGAAATTAGAACGGAAGCTCAAATGAACGGATCATGGTCGCTTAGATAAAAGTGGGGCCTTTTAGTGGGTCTATATTCATCATGGGTATGAGATTGATGGCCCAACTCAGGTATGCAGAATTGGTATGATATTGGTTGTGGATTTGAATTGAGGATTTGTTTGGTAAGGGATATTAAAAAGAAAAAAAATCTTTTCCACTCCTTAATTTCTATGTACCTTTCAATATGATTTTTTTTTTATGTTAAATGATTTTGGTATCCTAGCTACCTGACAATTTTATTTTTAAATAATATCTTTACATTCTAATCAATTTTCACGTTTTTATATAACTACATTGTTTACTTTCTCGTTGTACATTCTCTTTACTCTAATCAGCTTTTTAAAAAAAAATTCTCAAAGTTCCCCACTTTTTAATTAAAAATTAATAATTAATGACTCACAATTCACAGGAATTGTAGTGTGGTTTGGTTTCGAATGAAGTCAACTTAAATTAGATAATCCAAAAAATTCAAACTGAATTATCCTCCTAACGCCAATAATGTTTAGAAGTTAACAATAGAACTGCGCAGGATTTTACAAGTCATAAAATTTGTCTTTGTATTTCGATAACCGATCTTCGAATTTATAAAATAATGAGTCCCGTTATATAATTAGGTCACATAAAAAGTGGTTTCATGTCACCTATATATTTTTTACATATATTTCTTTTATTCTTAACAATGACTCTTATTATATTATATCACTCTCTCACTTTTCTCTACTTTTTCTTCAAAATTTTGTCCCTCACTTTTTTTTTTTATGCACTGGTAGTTTCTACGAAATGAATAAAGTTGAAGTAAAATAATTTTTAAAACAAAAATTATCAAAAGTAAAATTATTATGATCTCTACTTTTTCTTCAAAATGTTGTCCCTCACTTTTTTTTTATGCACTGGTAGTTTCTACGAAATGAATAAAGTTGAAGTAAAATAATTTTTAAAACAAAAATTATCAAAAGTAAAATTATTATGACTGAGGGAGCATTGGGCATCAGGAGATTTGTGGCAACTGAATGAAATGCATATTTTGCACCTTTCGTCTTTTAATATAATTTAAGACTTTGCTTTTATGTAACGAAGTTACATAAGAACTGTTCTATCTCATATTAAAACAAAAGCTGTTTTATGTAATTTTTCATATTAATATTTTCATACTTAATAAGAAATGTACTTTATTTATTATATGTAGCATAATTTGTTTAGATAAAAAATTAAATTCCTTCTAACTCAGTTATGTGCGGAAAGCCTTGAAAACTATATATTCATGTGTAAACTGTGAAAAATGCATAGACTTATTTATATATATACTAGAATGTAATAATAATCTATAAAATCATTTTTTCACATACATAACGATGACATTTTAGATGATTTAGATGTTCAAAATACAATCTTAAAATTGATATTTAATTTTAAATCATTTTATTATATTGATTTTATACATTTATAGATAAGGCTAGGGAAAGTGATATTAAATAAATGAAAGAATTTTTTATTGGACTCTAATTTTTTGAAACCCTTCTTTTACGTGACTCCGTCCATTTTTATATCATTGATAAATGATAAAAAATCTACAACATCAATTATATTTGACATTAGTTATATTATGGTGCAAACTCTTTTATTATCTAGCATTATTACATATGAGTCACATCTATAAATGTGGAAAATTAATAATAAAATAATTTAATGTTAAATATCAATTTTAAAGTTATATTTTCAACATTTAAACTATCTAACATAATTCTTATGTAGATAGATGATCTCATACATTATTATAACATTCTAATATATATGTGTGAATGAATCTAAGTATTTTTCATGATTTACACATAAATATATATACATATTTTAAAGCCAATTTGGCCCACGTGTGCCTTTGATTTCAACAAAACTTAGCTTCTTAATTAAACAAATAATACTAACTAGAGTGGTTGAAGTGAATTTTTATCCATTATTAAAAATAGAGATGATTACATTTTATGTAACATTGTTACATAGCAGAAAAGCTCTTTTTTATTATATTGGATTACAATGGAGACTCATGCTCCCACTAGCACTCAAAGCCAGGATTAAACTCGTGCACCACGCATGTCACACCACCAAGTTATACTTTGGTTGACAATAAATGAAAGGATTTTTATGATCATACAAATGATGTTAAATATAGTAGATAGTGTTGATTTTTCATCAAACATTAATATATTAAAAATGAAGTAACTGCTTGGATGACCAAGTGATTAACATAGGTGTATATAGAGTAGTATAAATGGGAGGTCCAAGGTTCAAGTGTTGGATAGAGATAACGATTTCATTATCCCGCCCCCGTAGCACACCTTTGTCATATGACTAATCATTTAAAGTGGTAACATGATAAAAAATGTATTAAAATTTAACTATCTTTTTTTTTATTTTCAACATTTCAATTATTTTCTTGTGTCTTTCTATATAAGTAACCTATTTATTTTTACTTTCTTTTTACTTTATTTATATTATATTACGTCATTCGCTTACTGTTTTTTATTTTTATTTTAAGCTGTAGCCTACTGCTCAAGGCTGAAGATTGATTGCATTTAGGAGGATTCGAAACCCCGACCATTGGCCATGAAAAACGCGCGCGTTTCCAGCTGGCCTACGACCCTTGATCACCATTCACTTACTTTTTGGATGTGTTTGGTAACAACAAAAAGTCGTCAAGTTAAAATTTTTCAATCTAAAACTTTTCACTCTCCACAACTACTTTATTTTTTAATTATTTCTTCACATTTTTCTATTCTATACAACTACCCTACTTTTCAATCATTTCTACACAACTACTAACACAACAAACCTATCTATTTCAACTTTATCCTATTTATTCCTCATTATTACCCATATCATATCACATCATTTGACAACTTCTCATCTCTACAACTTTTTCATTAAAAGTTTTATCAATTCACAAACACACGCTTTGACTAAAGGCAAAAAGGATTTCAAGATTATAATTAAGGTGGGTGGGCCGTAGTTAGAGTCGGCTTTCGGGAGTTAGTGGCCCAACAGTGCAGCCCAGTCGAGACGCAGAAGGCACAGGCGTGCATTTCTCTTTGGCATTTCGGCGAGCAGTGCCAGGTCTTGTCTGCATCTCGTGGAGGAAGTGGAAGATCGGTGCCGGAAAATGCACTGGGTCAGAGCTGATTCGTCGGATTTCGCCGGAGACCTTCCACACCCACGAAGGTAAAAATCTCTCTCTCTCTCTCTCTGGTTTTGTTATTTCTTATGCTTTGTTTCCTCTCTCTCCATGTGGATGGGGTTGAAATCTTGCCCTTGTACTAGCGGCCATACAGCAGTCAATGTAGGAAAGTCAATGGTCGTCATTTTCGGAGGCCTCGTTGACAAGAGATTCCTCAACGACGTCTGCGTCTACGACACCGGTTAATTCTCCTCTCTTATGCGCTCTCTCGCTCTCTCTTCATTACAGTTTAATTCAATCGGTTTCCCATGTTCTCCTCAGGCCCCAATTCAGCATTTTTTTCTCTCAGTTTTCTGGTATTGGAAATAAATATCCTGAGTGTTGGTATATTTAATTCTTACCAAGCTGATATCTTGAAGTACTACTCTTGTCATTCAATGTACAGCACTTGCTCTCTTCTTGTGATTTCAACACCTTGCTTAAATATGTTCTGGATCTTCTGACACCGGCTAGCGTAGAACACTGAGATTTTTCATGTTATAATTTACTTTCTTGAAGACGCACTTGGACTGGGAAGCATACAGCATAGAATTTTTTAGGGATTGAAGTTCAGAAATACTGTTCACGTTTTTTTTTTTTTTTTTTTTTTTTTTCTCTCGCCATTTCACTGCCAAAAGATTGGCAAGCTTATGGGCCTTCACAAGTTAGTGAGCCCCTCTATTGAATTTGATCACTTAAGAGACAGGCACTCAAAAATCTTTTGCTTGGTTCAACATTGCCAAGCAATCCTGTTGGCATCTTCCAGTTTTGGCGTATTTGCCATTCAACTAAGGGTTCTGACATAGAAATAAGACCCATGGAATTTCATTTTGTAAAATTTCCACCATAGATTGCTGTGGTTTCATAATCCGATGGCCATAAACATTTCAATGGTGCCTTCTCAAAAGGATGGGGATAGAAGATAACTCTAAACCTGGCACTGTCAGAATGGAATCGTCGGATTTGTTAGGACATCTGTCACTGATTTAATGACAGATCAAATTGATAAATTTGATTTCCAGTGGTTAATTGCTAGAATTGATAATGTGTTGACAGTCCTCTGCGCTAAGAGCCATGCATTTCCTGCTTAGGTTAGTCCTAATCTCACTTGAGAATAGGGACAACTGTTCTTAGATTGCAGCGTGGGAAACCTTTTTTTTTTTTTAAAAAAAAAAAAAAACCTATAGTCCACGATAAAGGCTATTCATCCATTCTGTGTTGGCTAAATGAATGATACCCCTTCATCGCACTATCATATTCATCAACTCTACACATTCCAGTTTCAACAGAAGTCCACAGATATCACACATTGTTGGCATGTCAGTACTTCTTATTTTCCTATCATACTCAAAAGCATAAATTCTTTCCTACATATGAAGTCAATCGAAAGTTGAACTTTTTGGATGGCATGTAGCAAATTAAGTAATTTCTTTCTTAATGGTAGCATCAGTTTCATTTATTTTAATGAGGAGAGGAAAGGGAATGGGGTGTTGTTGATGCTGATTTTGATTTAGAAAATGATAAACTGGTGGCTATGATAAGGGGTTGGGGAGGTTTGTTTTAAGATGAGGAGGGAGGAATTCTTGTGGTGGTTTTGGTCTAGGGAGAATCAAGGAGAAGATGACAATAATAATGACGATAAACAGGAACTTAGTTTCTTTTAATTTCAGAAGAATAATTTTTTCCTTGCCTGTTTGTTTCGAGAAGTTCTGATCTTGCTCAGTGGTAATGACATTTGTGAATGCATGTTAATGACAGATGCTTCTCATGAAATCGGGTTTCCATGAGGTGAAAATGGTGAATGGATGTTACATCACACAGTCTTTATGTTTGTTGTGAGATAATATTGAAAATATCTGATGAGAACTGTCAAGTATGTCATTCTCATTATTCTACTTGGACTCCATATACATTCTCACAAAAAATATCTTGATGTCATGTGTCCACCCTTGAAGTTTTAAAAATGTTGAATCACTGCAGCAGAGGCTGTTTTGGATAATTTATTGATAAGTGTTTGTTTATGTTGAATGCTTCAGAGAACAAATTGTGGTTCACTCCAGAATGCACTGGCAATGGGCCTGATGGACGTATTGGTCCAAGCCCCAGAGCATTTCATGTTGCTGCTACTATTGACTGTCATATGTTTGTCTTTGGTGGGCGATTTGGTGGCAAGAGGTTTGTACTTTGTATCCCCATGTTTTTGGTTTTTGTTGTTGTTGTTGTTATTATTATTATTATTACTATTATTTTTAAAAGTCTTCATCATACTAGTCCTTTTGAGCTTTTATTGGGGATCGAGTTGTATTGACTTCCTTTTGTCAAAATTGAATTTACTTCAGGTTGGGCGACTTCTGGATGCTCGATACTGGTAAAAAGCTTACTGTGAAGCTTTAATTGTCTGTTATTCACTTATTTTTCCAAGCAGTCACTTTTGACCCTACCACTTTATTCCAGATATTTGGCAATGGTCAGAATTAACCAGTTATGGGGATTTGCCTTCGCTCCGAGATTTTGCTGCTGCTTCAGCCATTGGAAACCGAAAAATTGTCATGTTGATCTCCATGCAATTATTCCCTTTTGCTTTCTTCTGACTATTGATTTTTCTCTCTCTGAATTGCTGATTTGTTGTCTGGTTGCAGGTATGGTGGCTGGGATGGCAAGAAATGGCTGACTGATGTGTATGTCTTAGACACAAGTACGTTCTGTTGCCCATGGTTATATCATTTGTGTGCTGCACTGCATGGAGATCAATCAAATTTGTTGAATTATATTTGATTATTTCATTCATGTTTTTTTTTTTTCTGCACAGTATCTCTTGAGTGGACTGAGCTATCCATTTCGGGATCATTGCCTCCTCCCAGATGTGGTCATGCAGCTACTATGGTTGAGAAACGGTTGCTCGTTTTTGGAGGTCGAGGTGAAAATTTTGATTTCTTGACTGCATTATTAGTTATTACGAATAATGGTTTTCTCCTTCTATATCCTTTTCCCCCAAATGTTTGTTCTAGAAGAGGTGGGTCATGGCACATTGGCACAATGGTAAAAGTTTTGCATGTGGCCAGAGGTTGGTTTGAGTCATGGGAATAACCTTTTTGTAACAAAGCTAGGGTAAGGCTACATGCATGGATGCTCCTCCCAGGACCATGCAAAGCACAAGGTCTTATGGTTCATGTCAGCCCTTTTATATGGTTGTGCTAGATTTAACAAGTCATTTTAATGACTTGCTAAGGTCTTAACATTCAGTTTTTCGGTGGCTTACTAATTTGGCTGTTGCAACTTCATTTTAAATTTTACGCTGTTGATCCTATTCAAGGTTCGAAGGAATCTCTTGAGCACTATAATCTCAAAGCTGGCTTGTTAATTCACGATCAGTTGGCTTTTGAATCTTGAATTCATAATACCATACAAGCCATTCCCGTGATGGCATGATCACATCTCTCCATTCCCTCTTTGATTAACACACACACACACACACACACACACATAGTGTTTATCTTTCTCTTTGTGATTTTATAGGAGGCGGTGGACCCATCCTGGGTGACTTGTGGGCTTTAAAGGGCCTGATTGAAGAAGGTACGGTAGTATTTACAGATTGTAGTTAATGACACAGATGTAATACTTCCAGACTCTCTGTGGGATGTAATGTTCAAAACTTCCTCAGTATTTTCCCCTCTGTATGTCATGAACCACTGTGGAAATCTCTTATCAACTGGTGAATACTGAAGACCTCCATCTGGGATAATCACTCCCCCCCACCCACCCCCCCTCCTCCCCAAAAAACAAATGCAACCACCCTACTTTACAATTCACATACAACAGGCCCATCTATTTCAACTGTATCACTTTTTACTGCTGATCATTACCCTATCCATTTCAAAAAATTTTCCACCAAAATCCTCACCCCAATTTTTTCCCCTCTTCCCAAATGCACTGTATGTGTTGCTGGATTGATGAATCTATTTTGCACTGTTATTTTATGCACATTTAGAATATGGGACATTTTCATTATTTGGGGTTTGGAAGCATCGAGGGTTTAACATGTAGTTGAAGGTTGCCTGGGCAATCACAATCCTATGTTTTTACCCTCTTGACAACTTGTTAACCAACCATTGCACATAGCCTCTATTGACACCCAATAGTAAAATGGAACCAGCTGATGATTTGCACCGTTCTCTTGAAGAGCCAAAAATGTATGTAACTGTGTAATGGATGTTATAATGACCTGTGACAGCTTGTCATGAACTTGATAGCATTAGCTAGCCCTTTATTTGTCTATGAGATGGTGGCCTACTACGAGGGTTTGGGATTGTTTTTTGGTATTGACTTGACTGCTTAGCATTGTTTTAGAAGCAAGGCAAGGAGAGATAAGGGAGGGAACCTGGTACAGACAAAGCAACAATAGAAAAATTGGTTTTTACTCTAATTTTAAAGAGAATTTATAAACCTCTAGAAGTGGGTTGGTTGTTCTCATTTTGAAATTATTTTGGTATGTTCAGCAAATTTCATAAATTCTATAAATAAAACTCTTAGCAGTAGCCAGTTAGGACGGGCAGGTTTAGGTTAACCTGATCATAATTGCGCCCTAGCTGTCTCCCAACTAGTTGGGAACCAGCAGCATGGATCCTAGAATGTCATTTGGTTTATCGTGGGCTATGCATGAATGAGCCCAAGAACTGTCATATCCTTCCCTTTGACTCCTGATCATGTTTTTTCAGCTTTCCGCCTTTTTTCTTATGGCCTTCTACTTGAATGAAACCGCTGCCTTAATATTTGCAATAAAGGAAAATTTCCTTTATCTTTCATGTTTGTCTACTGATTAAGAAGTAAAAGTATTATTTTTTTTTATAAAATATATATTCATCTCTTTATGATACTGAGTTGACTTGGCGCATCTTTCTTGTGGAAGGAAGAGAATGAGACACCAGGGTGGACCCAATTGAAGCTTCCTGGCCAACCTCCTTCTCCCCGTTGTGGGCATTCAATGACTTCTGGTGGGCATAATGTATGCAGATCTGGAGTACTCAGTCATACTTTTTTGCATCAACTTGTTTGCATGCTTATAGTGTTTTCTTCACCTGCCATCTCCTATAAACAATGAGTGGGGATGATGGTTGGCATTACATATGCATCAATATTGGACCATTGCTTTTGTTTGTAAAAATCTAGTTCATAAGTGTGTTGGTAAGGAACTGGTTCGACCATAGCTTTTGTTTTCACAAATCTAGTTTTGGTAGAAAAGTAGAAAGTTGCTTTCAGAACTATCCAACAACTCTTTCGTTCTTCCTTCTGTTATTTGTAGAGATACAGCATGTAACTGGTGCATTTATTTTCTGCTTTTGCTCAGCTTTTGCTATTTGGTGGGCATGGAACTGGTGGTTGGTTGAGTAGATATGATGTATACCACAATGATTGTGTTGTTTTGGACAGAGGTACGTGAATAACAGTGTTCTGACTCTTATAGAATATTTGATTTTTTGCCGTATATTGACATGGGATTTCTGAATGAATAATGCATTTGGTATGACATGAATGAAATTGAGACTGATGATTAATCAAACTGATGAGATTGATTCCAGACACAATTTCTTTAATTAGTAGGGTTATTAACATTTATGCCAACAAAAAAGTAAAATAATTTAATCTCCGCCAATGATTTTAAAAGTCTTTCATCCATGCCAACACTTTCGTAAGTCATTTTCTGATATGCCAAAGACATTACCTACCATTAGCAAACTCCTTTTCAGCATTAAATACTTTCTAAAACTCCCTGGAATGCATCTTTTGAATTGCAGTTATAATGTCCTTCAAGATGAAAATGGGTGTGAGGCTGTGAGTGATGGGTAGAAAGGGTGGGTGGGTCAGCGTGAATATAATAAAGTTTTTTCACTATTTGAACTTATCTTAGGTGTCAGCATTAATGGGAACCACCATCTAACCCTCTGGTTTCTCGTGCCACTTCCACTCAAGTCATCCCATGTGGAGGCTTTATTGTCTATTACTTATGCATTGAGCAATGAATTTGCCAGTTCTATCAGCAAAAGAAAAGGCATTGTGTTTGGGTCATTATTAACAGTTGTATAACTACATTTCAAAGAATTGTGATGGAGAAATGATGCTGCCTGCTTAATCTCTCCCTCAGCTGCAAAGCTTATTGCCACATTCACCATCCATATGATGAGCTCAGGCAATGCTTCTGCATGCAACGAAATCCATTGGCAAGATGCAAAGAGACAAACTAGACATGAAGTATATCTGTATATAACCCATACCAAACTTTCCCATAAAAGTCCATGTGGCAACTTCTTTTGCTGCAGCTTTGAAGACCAACATTTCCATTCATCCCATGGAGATGGACAAGAGGATAAAACGATGCAAAAACAATAATATCTTGAACATCAACATCTCACTAAATCATCTCTCGGTCGGATATTAGTCCTCTGACACAAAAGCCCAAGGAAACAAGAAGCTAACTGCAATATTCAATGTTTAAAGAGTATGGCCCATATCATCGGCAAATTAATCAAAGAAAGAAAAAAAAAAAAATTTACTTATGAACTAATATGGAGAAGATTGAATCTAGCCACCCGATCTTCACTTTCACTGTTCACTCTCATTCATTTTCATCTTGAAGGGGCATTACAAGGGACATTCCTGGGATTTTTAGGAAGTATTTAATGATGGAAAGGGTTTGCTAACCGTAGATAATGTTTTTGGCATATCTGAAAATGATTTATGGAGATGTTGGCATGGATGAAAGACTTTTAAAATCGTTGGCATAGACAATTATTTTACTTTTTCACTGGCATAAATGTTAGTGCCCCTAATTATTATTATAAAAATTTCTTACCAGTGTTTAATCACAATGACTAAGAAAACATGGTCTTGAATGTATTTTCAATTTACGTAGGATTCACCAACTGATCATTTGAAATTCTTTCACTGAAGAACCTGCATTCTGAATGGCATGGCCCTTGTCGGCTTGTGTGCCACAAATGTAAATACGAACTTCATGATGGACTGAACTTTGAATCTTTCTTAGTTAACACCAACTATGACATTGATAACACTATTGCTTTGTTATATTTAGTTTCTGTGCAGTGGAAGCACTTAAGCACAAGCAATGAACCACCTCCAGCACGAGCATACCATTCTATGACTTACATTGGTTCACGGTATCTGTTATTTGGTGGCTTTGATGGAAAGTCTACATTTGATGATATTTGGTGGTTGGTTCAAGAAGGTACGTGTTCTGATTTCTGTAATTCTTTTAGAGGCATATGACCTAGTGATATGATGTTGGCAACCATTTTCAATAGATTCAGAAACAGAAAATTAATGCTTTACATTTTTGAAAGTCCTGGAAATTTTCCAAAAAGAGCTTCTGCAATCCTCTAATAGTGCAGACCAAAGTGAGATGCAAAGGAAGGCACTAACATTTCTCACTTCTAATTTGGTGCCAGCTCATTTTAGCATCTCTGAACACTGGCATCTATAGCCAACAGTGTTTTATGCTTTTTACTAATTTGCTCTAGTTTGATGATGTTACTTGTTATTTGAAGTAGCATCTTCATGCTTCATATTAACATTATGTATTTTTAATCCCTTGCCAATCGCTATGAGTCCATTAGAAATTAGTCTACCAGACATATTTTTAGAGATGTATTATGCTGTGTTACTTTTGAAAGCTAGGTTGGGCTGACTGGCTGAACAGCTAGCCTATTTTTCTCTTCATCATATGCGATTGTTTAAACTCCCTCAATAACTTTTCTCGCACTTCTAGAGTTCTTAAATATGGAAGTGCCAATTTTGTATGTGGTCCATAGATTTGGATAATTCCATGACCTAATCGCAAAATGTTCAAAAAGGTTTTTATTTTGATTACTTTTGTCAGTGGTTACAGCAGCGTAAAAATCTGCATATATATATTATTCTTGTATGCATGCAATTATCAACTGAGTAAAAGATTATACTTAGTGGTGAAATAACTTAAAAATCCCAAGGTTTCATTAAAAGCATTTTTTGTCCTGGGGTTCAAATTGGAATATATTTACATGCCCAAAACAAAAGATGTGTGTTAAATTCATATGAAGATGATATTCATGATTATACTACTCTTGAGAGATGAGAGCCCATTTAAATTATTTCAACTGAGCTACAACATTTCTGCTTTTTCCTCACTTATTTTCACCCTGATCACTTTTCTCTTACTGGGTTTGCAGATGATCCTATTGCAAAGAGATTGCAATCATCTCCTCCCACCAATCTACCAGGAGAGAAGGGTGGAACCCTGTCAAGTGGTTCAGCTCCTCACGTAATCAAGGTAATGACTGATTCTTCTTTTTCAAAGAAGCCTATCTCTTTTATTCTTATTCATTTTATGGCTGAATATCCCTGCTATCTTATTGACATCATCTCCTTTTTTATACTCTTGAATGTATATATGTACATGCGTGTATGTATGCAGATTCCACTTGTTCCTCATCTTCATCATTAAATGAAACACACCCTTAGGTATTGAAAATTTTGAGGTGTCCTTCCTTCATTGGAGTATAAGATTTTGGAGAGCTCCTGGGCTCTCTACACCAAATGTTTGATGAAATTTAAAGATTGAAAAGTTTGTGGGGAGATCAACTACTGTTCCATTGCCTTCAGAATTTGTGTTCCTGCTTGTGAAGGCAATCAATTGTTTGTTTGTTGTTTTTTGTTTGCGTGTTTTGTTTTTTTTGTATTTTATTTTTTTGCTGTTTTAGATTCTCGGCTTCCCTTTTGTCTGTCTCTTGGGAAGGATATTGTACAAAATTATGACCTTTTGGTGCACCTATACTATTTATGGTAGATATAGATGCCATTTAGCATGGAAAATGCCGTTCAGGATAAAGTACAGGTAAAACTCCGTTCTCATGCAGCTGGAACAGCCAGTCAAATTCAGAAAAGTAGGGGCCAATTCTAGCTAGACTTCCTGCCAATCAGAGCCCTTGATATTATTCTTAACACAGCAACTCTAACTGAAGAAGCTCGGAAGGCAAAACTTGGTATCTTGCAGTCTTTAAATATATGTTATTCTGTGAATTTGCTGCAGGAAGGCCAAAATGAAGAATCTCCAATTGTGGAGTTGCAGAAAAGACTGCAAATTTTGAGTTCACCCACTCCTAAGCCTAATATTGTTGATGAATTAAGAGATGGAGAGCTGCTTGAGTTATCCTCTGCAATTGTCGGAGGTGCATCCAACAGTGACCAGGTTGCACTCATTCAGGTATGGTGGTCTATGTGTGGTGTTTCTTCTTCTTCACATAAATTATGACTGATCTGCAATCTTCTGCTTCTTCACAGGAGATCCACATATTCTCCTTTCTTATCATCTGCTTGAGGATTTTATTCTAAGCTTTGTATTGTATTGATGTTATGGTATTGAATTTGAGTGAAATAATTTCTAATGGAACTGAGATTGCAGGCACTTCGTGAACACTGGCAAAAGTCTTCACCTAATGCAATACAGTTTCGAGAGCTTGGGCCCTTACTCCGGGACTATCAACGTCAAATAAAGCAACACAATTTGTAAGCACCTTCTTCATTGCTGGTTTTCTTGGTCAGTTATTTCATGACATGTGTGATATCTTTTGTTTTCAAAAGACCGGTTTTATTTGGTCATGAGAGCTTAGGACTGGGTTAAGGAACCAAACAATAAAAACAGGAGGAAGTGTATTTAGGTGTTTTGTGGCATTGGTGCATCTGCAGATTCTGTACATGAGTTGTCCCTCTTGGTGGAAGTGATCTGCAGGACCAGGGATGATTTTACATTGCTTAGCAGCAGCCATTGGTTGGATTCTGGGCTCTGCCAATGCTGACCTTGGCTCAATCTTTGAAGAGCCTTTTGCCTATCCTCTGAACAAGATAGGACTGATCTTTTCAGGAAAAGAATTTGATGTATTTTAAATGTTTTAATTTGTGCAATTTTTTTGTATCTTGTCTGTGGCTAGTCCTCATTGCCAAGTATCTTGTGTTAAAAAGGCAAAGAGGCAGGATCCTCTTTATCCATTTTTTTTCCTCAACTCTTGTAATTGATGTGAGTGATATTTAATTTAACTGCCTTCACAGTCTTTCTTTCTCTGAATCATTGACTATGGGTGTGTTTATTAACAATAAAAAGTTGTCAGGTTAAAACTTTTCAATCTAAAACTTTTCACTCTCCACAACTACCATATTTTTTTAATCATTTCTTCACATTTTTCTATACAACTATCATACTTTTCAATCATTTCTACACAACTACCAACACAACAAACCTATCTATTTCAACTTTATCCTATTTATTCCTCATCATTAACCCTATCATATCACATCATTTGATAACTTTTTATCTCTACAACTTTTCATCAAAAGTTTTATCCATTCCCAAACACACCCTATATTTTCAATATTGCCTCCTGTGTTTCCACGAAAAAAGAAGAAAATTATGGGTGTGTTTGGAAAATTACAAAACTTTTGTATGAAAAGTTTTTGGTGTAAAAGTTTTTAAATGGGTAAAAAATGATGCAATATGATAGAAGTAATGATAAGATATGATAGAGGCAATGATGATGAGTAAAAATAATAAAGTTAAAATAGATAGATTTAGTTTTATGGGTATTTGTATAAAATTGATTGAAAAGTAGGGTAGTTGTATAGGAAGATGTAAAAAAAATAATTAAAAAATAAGGTAGTTGTGAAGTTTAAAAAGTTTTCGTTTGAAAAATTTATGTTCGCCAAACATGCCCTATATATTTTTCTATTGTTCACTTCATTTCTGATGATTACCCTCTATCCTGTTACATCAATTACTTTCTTTATTTCTCTTTCAAAAAAAAAAAAAAAAAGTACTTTCTTTATTTCCCTCTTTTTTACATTCAACTTTCCCCCTTTTCTCAAGTTCTACCTTTCCCTCTTCTTTTGTACTGCTTCCAACTCTGTGGCTGCTTCAACTTTCAAGACTTAAAAAGCCATTTGCACGTAATTACTAATTGAACAGCAGATTATTTGTGAGCCTTTTTGTTTGCATTTCTATTTTTAGGGTCTGTTCGGTAACAATGAAAACTTAGATTTTTTTATAAAACTTTTCAATGTAGGGGTGTAGTAGTAAAATGTTGTCATTTCACTTCATGGATGTCATTCCGGCTGCCTGTCCATACCTATGTGCACAGAAGCCATATTGAGGAGAAAAGCCGGGAAGAAAAAAAGTGTGACTCGGCCGCATGCATCAACGGTTGCATGCGTGCTGCCGCCTATTTCAATTTACAGCAAATGACACCGGAAAAAAGCCCTGTAATTTTCCAGCAATTAATGGCCATTCAAAACCATGTTGACAATACACTTCTATTGTGAGATGCATTAATGCGCACATTGGCAGAAGTCGCTGATGGCACTGGCATTGCTGGCCTTGAAGGTGTTTTTTTCAGCCTAAAAGCATGTCAAAAAGTTTTCCTTGTTGCCAAACAGACCCTAAATTTTAAATAGATTGATATGCCAAAGGAGATGAATAAGTTGAAATGAATACAGTTAATGCTTGCCCTTGATTGTTCTAATCCTTCACTGGCATGTGGCAGAAATAGCGTGGAGTCGCTTTTGCCATCCGGTCCAGCTGTTCCTTTCAGAGAACAAGAATACCGCTTTTATCACATGACAAATGCTTCTCAGGTATCAGATATGTCCAAATGTGGATGTGAATTATCACCCTGCAATTTCTGTTTTGTGCTGTTCCTTCCTCAAAATGATTCACAATGAACTATACAACATCCATCATTATCTTCAAGCAGGACATTGTACTCATATTATCTGGTCCCCGCACGTCACTGGTTACTCCAAAACACAGTTTGGGAGAACTGTTAGTGTGTTTGTTGTGCCTGTTGTACACAAGATGCCCTACTTAAATGAGCGGATGATCTGGATTCTTAACCAACCTATGCTCCATTTGTGCATGTCATTGCATGGGTAAATTTTAACCAGGTTGTCTTTTCGCATGCTTGAGTTGATGCTTTTGTTTATGAATTCAGCTTCGTGTAGATGATATTCCAGATCTGCTAAGCGAGTACCGTGAATTGCTCTCAAATTGAAGTGGAAAAGGTTGTCCTAGCACATTTCCAAGAAGAGCGAGTGAAGCTTCAGTGCACAGCTTGTTGGCTTGAGAGAGCTTGTGCGTGTTCTTGTTGTTCTCTCTGTCAGAGGTAGGGAATGTGGCATGTGCAAATAGCCAGATATGCAGAGAACAAGTGTACGCAAGAAGAAAATGCCAACCCATATTATGTAATTTCACAAATCAACATGGCTACAATACAAGGAAACATATAAAGTAAATGAAAAATACTTCATCTGACGCTTCTGAAATCCTGCGGATTGCATTTTTTGGAGCGAAGACTTCACCATGTTCCTAATTCCTATGAGATTATAAAGCGATATTCATCGATCATTTTTGAGGTGCATGTCTAGAATTGTTCACAGCTGCTGCCATAATAGAGCAATTACGGCATATTCTCAAATATCTGTAGGACCCCGTTAGCATTTTGTTTTGTTTCGTTTCCGAATTTATTCAATGGCACCAATGCTATGTATGAGGGTGTGAATGGGTTGGACAATGGACCATCGAGTTTTGGATCTGGCTGTGATAGTACTACATTTATTTTATAAAGCTTATAAATGACCTACCAGCTGTTCATTTAATCTTATTACTATCTGAATTCTTCATTAAACACATGATTTAGAATAAAGTATTGATATGGCTAAACAAATAGAAAGAACTAAAATAAAGTATTGATCTGGCTAAACAAATAAAAAAGAATTAAAAATCGTATTGTTGTTAGGTATAATTTCCCCTATTTATTATTAGGGCACGTTTCTCTAATATAAAAACTTTTTTGTATAATAACTTTTCACTCTTCGCAGCTATCATATTTTTTAATTATTTTTTTACATTTTCTTATGCAACTATTTTACCTTTTAATTATTTAGACACAACTACTAATATAACTAATTTATCTATTTTAACTTTTTTTATTCTTCTTCATTATTCTTATCATCTAGCGTCATTTTATCCTAATTCAAAAACTTTTTGTATAAAAAATTTTTCATTAACAAATTTTATCACATCCCAAACACGCCTTTAATCTTATTTATCTACTCACTCTTACCTTTTCTATTAT
The DNA here is from genome assembly GCA_030490835.1 of Annona cherimola. Taxonomy (NCBI): domain Eukaryota; kingdom Viridiplantae; phylum Streptophyta; class Magnoliopsida; order Magnoliales; family Annonaceae; genus Annona; species Annona cherimola. Next base: position 12,448,148 of record CM059977.1, on the reverse strand, counting down.
CACATTTACATTGCAACCATTTTTAAAATATTTTTCAACATAACTATTGCACCCATTTTATCTGTAATTTTTTTCCAAAATTATTATCCATACCATATCATCGTTCTCTACTTTTTCAAACGTTTCACTGTAAATTTTTTAGAAACCCTTTTTTGCCCCTTAAGGCCAAATGACCGTGAATATCATCTACGCTCGAAGTGGACCGGAAGTAGAAGTATCTTCAATGGATGTCAAATAGAATCACATTTTATTATGGTTCAAATGAATAGAAAACAAAGCTTGAATATTTTGTTATATTCAGAATCAAGAATATATTCTCAACATTTCAAAAAGAACTTTAAAATGTTTGATCTTAGTCATGTATTTGGAGAAATAAAAAATTTTTATTTACAAGAAATTTGTGGTTCACATAATTGGATAACATAAAAATTGAATAAGTTCTGGTTTTTGATAATTAACATTTTAATTTGAAAGTCAAATTCAATCAAACGGTAGATTAAAATACTAAGTAGAAAATTCGGATAATTTGCAAATATATCTACATAGTTTAATCGAAATTGCTGATATACCTATATAGTTTTACGAATATTCGATTATCTCCACATAGTTTTACTGAAATTGCAAAAAACTCATGAGTCCACTTTCCCAGTAGCTATCATTAATATATGATCTAAAATTTTGAAAAATAACAAAAAAAAAAGATATAATCTTTTTTTAAACCTGTATTAGAATCCATCAACTACTAGGCACTAATTGCATGTTAAATAGGTATAAATAGGCTTAAAACTAACTTGAACATATTTGTAACTTATTAGAATGATTTTAGTAAAATTATAATAAATTTTAATGTTGTAGATCAATCAAAACAAGACAAATGTTCTTGCATGTGCTCCAGCTACGGGGCATCACTTGAGCATTGGATTCTAGTGCACCAACTTCCTCAATTCAATTTGCCATGGTTGTCGATCTAAGTGGATTTGAGTAGCTTACAATCAATTGGCAGAGACCCCATGTTAAAAATCAAATATGATTGATGCGCTTCGCATGTTCGTCCTCGCCAATCCAGACTTCGAAGTGACCATGGACGTGAGCATGAAGATGTACAACGTGGAAAAATGGCAGAAAGATTTATTGCCCCTTGACTAGACCCAGCTCCCTAAGCTTTTCTTCGCCTTCTTCCTCATCTACTTTGCTTTCTTGATCACCTGATCTACAGTTAACAACACGTACCCAATTGTTATCATCCAGCCGTCAACACGCAATTATAATGAAATTATGTGGGTGCTATCTGAGATTAGTAAAACAATGTTGATATATTTGCAATTTCAGTTAAATTATGCAGGTATATTTGCAAATTACCTGAAACAATTCATTAATTCTAAAAATGATAATTTTGCTTATGATTCATCAACCTAAGAAAGTGGCATCCTTTCCTTAAAGAAGTGGGGAGCTTGGGCAGCGATAAAGCATTCTTCAAAGGAATAAATAAATGTTTAGTGACAGATCCGAGTTGTGCCTGAGCATAAAGATAATAATAATTTTTTATTATTGATCTCTTTCAAATCGAAAAAGGAGATACAAGCTGTCCATATTTTTCCAAAATAGACATTGTAACTTCTTTTAATTAGAATAAATCTTATAATTCAGGTATTTGCAAAATGAAAACTCCAAGTTTAAAATAATACGGAATAAACCTTGACGTGATGATGTCGATATTTTGAAGACAGGTTTAGATATGAAGCGGGTATTATGTGTTCTTCCAATGTTTTAAAGTAGGTTTAAACTAAATTCTATTTATTTCATATCCGAAATTGCTTCACGAATATTGCTAGTAGTGTTATTTTGAAAAATTAAGAAAATCTCAGCATCTATTTTGCAGATATCCAATCCAACTAACTGTTAGACAAGTTGGTGGATCTATTTTGCACCAAAAAAAAAAAAAAAAAACGATTCGTGAAGGGCCAAAACGAGGAATTGCGTCCAACATCTGAAGCGGAAGGCGTCAGCCCACTACCACCTATCGGCTGCGGAGGACGAGCATTTCGCAATCGCGGACGTGATTCCGTTACAAACGAGCGCCGTTTGGTTAACACGTTTTTCTCACCATTTCTGCTTCCCGCTACTCTCTCCAACACGCAATACCCGATTCTCGAATGCCAAGCAAAATTTTTCTCCGACTTCTAGATGAGATCGAAATCTTCATTCCAGAAGGTTGCATCGATTGTCGTCCCTCTTCCTTTATCATCGGATAGCTATTTTGTTGCAACTGTAACGGCTTTCCCCTGTAATTTGGTACTTCTGTGACTTGCTTGCTAGGGTTAGGTTTTTGGCTTTTAGCTGTTCCCGTCTGCCATTCTAAAAATGTCTGGCTCGGGTTTCTAGGGTTTAGTGTTTCCACATCTTTTTCCGGTGTCTTTTTATGCTTCTGTGGGCTTCAGGGATGTTTCTAGGGTTTGGGATTTGTATTCCCTCTCTTCGGTGGCTTTCTTTCATTCATTGATCGTTAGGGCTTTTCAGTCGGGTTAATTGTTTGCGAGTAGGCCTCTGGCACTTGCGACCTGCTCTGCAAGTTGCGATTATTGAGGATTTGCGAGGGGATCGAGGATGAGGTCTCGCAGATCTGAAGGCAGTAGTGGCAGTGGCAAGATCCGATCCTCACCACCTTCTTCGGCGGTGAAGGTTCGAGACCATCATCGATCTGAATGGCGTACTGGTTCTTACCGAAAGGATTACCTCAGTTCTCATCTGGGGCACGAGAGGTTGTCGCGGAGGGTTTTGGATGTTAGGGACCGGCGCAGTGCTTCTGTTGAAAGGAAGGATTTTGCAAGGCATTTAGATGGAGATCGAGGCGACAGCAGCAGGCCACAGTTTCGGCCATTTGATGATTCTTTCCTGCGCCAGGACTCTGCATCTGTTGATTTCCACCGTAAATACTATGATTTTGATGTTGAAGGAGACCTGAGCATGAAGCGCATGGGTGCAACTGATATTGATGGTATCGCAGGAACCGGTGCGTCAAGGCCTGGCAAGGAAAAATTTTTTCCGGGAAATGGGTCATCAGGCCTTGATGGGCATGGGATGCTGCTTCAGAAATCAATGGGCATGGAGGATGGGGCAGTTCGGAATTTCTTTACTCTGCCTCCCAGTAGTGGGTACGGATTGTCCTCAAAATTGAATTCTAGCAAAATTTCCAGTGGGAGCACCATGTTGTCATCATCAGCGGTTAATTTTGATGTTGGCAACCATGGGGATGAAGAGCGTCATTACCGAAACAGGACGCTGTTGAGAGAACCTTATGAAGAAGAAGATGGGAAACGACGATTGCTTTGTCCAAGGGATGTTTCTTATCCTGTGATACTGCCGACTGTTTCCAGCTCTAAGGACTTTGAGAGCACTTCAAGCGGCATTGGAAGGGATGATTTCCTTGGCTCATATCGGGATGGTCTGAATCCACAATCGGATGATGGGTTTGGTAGGAGCAGTGGGAGCAAGTTCGCAAACCTGTCAGAAAGGTATGTTGGGGGCCAAAGACCCTTTCACCAGTTAGATGGCCCTGAATTGAGATCAACAAGTGTGAAATCGTATCAGCTGGACTTGCCAAGTCCAGTTAGGGATGAGCCTCAGGATTATAGATACCATGAGCTTCGACGAAGAGATAGAGATAATCTGCCATTTTTGTCAGATGAACTCTACAAGAAGAGGGAACAAAATGCTCGAGGGGACTCATATAGCAGAGAAATTTTAGGTTCAGCTTTCATGGATTCCTCTAGAGACAGAATAGATGACTCTGAGATGTCGCGGAGAAGTCTAAGAGATAATGGCCTATGGGATCACCATTCCCTACAACGAGATCCAGTTGCCAGCTATCATGAGGTTAATGGAGTTCCCCTGGCAACAGATCAACATGGGGAACTTTTTGGTTCTAGAAGCACTGATCTCAAGCTTGGGACAGAATTGTCCCAGGAACGCAATGCCATTCAATTTCGAGGAGGCTATGTTTTGGAAACGGATGCAGATGCAGTTGATTATAGAGAAAGATTGAGCAGTTCGTTGATGTCAGAATGCGATCCAGATGTTATGAGACGTGACATGAATCCCCAAGGTATCCATGGGAGGTTGAATATGGAGGATCTTGGTGTTTATGATCCATCTAGGAGGAAAACAAAAAGAATGCATGCCATTGATGAAATGGATGGGCATTACATGAGAAACATATTACCAAATAACCGCAATTTATCAAGACGAATCTTTGAGAGGAATGGGGGTGATGAGCAGAGTATTCTCGAAGGCAGGATTGGGCCATCACTATCTGAAAGATTGGCTTTTGGACAAACCCATTATAGAAAGCCTGCGAGGTTGGTTGATAGTTCATTTAGAGTTTCTGTTTCCGATGATTCACATCTATCTGAAGACCTACCAGTGCATTTACAAAGTGGATTCATTGCATCCCATCGTAATAGCAATGAAAATTTCAGATTTAAAAAGAGACTGAGACTTGTTCCTTCAGATTTTCATAATTCGGGTCCATTTGGTAAAGGATCAGGTTTCTCCAAACCTTACAAATTTCGTAAAGGACCCATAGAAGAGTGGCATGGAAATGAGGATGTGCGGGACAGGGATATGCAAGAAGATAGACTACCAATGAAGAAGAAGGCTGATCCACCAGAAGGCTCTGAAGAGTTCAAGCAGCTGGTCCAAAGAGCCTTCCTTCGGTTTTCTAAGCTCTTGAATGAGAATCCAGCTCAGCAAAAACAGTACAAAGAGCAAGGAAAAGCCGGTAAACTGCAGTGCTTCGTATGCGGCAGGTCTGTCTTCTCTCAAGATACGTTTCTGAAAGTGGAGCACTTATTAATCCCTTATTTTGATTCAGAAGTTTCATAAATTTCATCCCATCAGTTGGCGACTTACTGGTATTACCGCATTAGGCTGAATACAATGATACATCAAGAATAGTAAAATTTTCAGCTACATTGGGAGTGATCATCCACTAACATTTTTAGCTCTTCGTTTAGTTAGAAGGATCTATTCTTTAGGACATGCTTATGACTTCGTTTCTAGTTACATGTTGGTTTGGAGATTGAAGTTTTTTTAGTATGTAGAATACGAACATTGAGGCTATGCTGAAAATTGCTGGACATCTGCCCCAAGATTTTCAGCCCGCAAGGAGGAGGACATTTCTGACAGAGCAAGGATACTTTTAGTTTTCTGTATATAGTTCTGTTATTATCATGTTAAAACTATTTTTCTGTACACAAGCAAGCAGCAGTAGCAGCAAGATGGTAAGTGGCGGGCAATCTTCTGGACCTTTTGGCCCTCTGTCATGATTAATGGTGATGTTGCTGAAGGATTGGTTGAACTGATAGTTCAAGTTGGATGTAAAGAGTTCAAAAATGATGAAGGATGTTATCTACAAAGTGCCTGAGACACCTATATGATGATCTGCTTCAGAAGTCATGTATATCGGGTTCCTATCTTTTGATTGCTGATTATCAGCATTGCACAGTCTATCACTGCTCTTGCTTGAGTCATAAGTAGGTTTCTTTAATCTTCTATCTCCACCATTGAGTCTGGATTTGGTCTTGACTAACTGAAAGACTCTTGTGATTTTTCAGAATTCTGAAACCGATCAAATTTCTGCAGCAAATTTTGGCTGTGAGGATTCAAAAGTTGTCTCTATTCAAACAAATTTATAAAGACCTGTTGTTTGGATTGTTAAAAAACCATAAAATATTTCTTGGCTGGCTTTTGTTTTCTTTATCAGAGGGTATTTAAAACCACATCATCTTTGGCAGTGTCACTGGGTAGCCTGTTGCATGGATTGTTTTAAAAGATTATTGTCTTGCTTTTACTGTCTATATCAAGGGTAGTTGAAATGCGCCATCTTCAACCATGTTGCTTATCTGGTAGTCACTGTAGGAAGGAATACAACTGCAGCTTTCCCTTTGATGGTTGCTTTTGAGAGGTTACCAGAAAAACAATTTGTTGGGGAATTCCCATTCACTTGGTTCATTTTTCCAAAATACTAGGGAAAACATTACAACAGCAGAAATTTGCGAAGTGGAATGAATTTCAAAGTACAATTTTTGTTGCATACTCAAATAGGTTTGGTGCTGAAGGAAAAGCTAGAGAGTAACAGGGCTTGAAGTAGGTGTGGAAGGAACCTTTTGGGTGATGATGAAGTGTTTTTGCCTCAACCCCACACGAGATGACACCGTTCGTGGATGCGATGACCCCAAATGTTGTCTTTAGGACAGAGGGAGGAAGGGAGCTGCTGCTACTTGAGAGAGGCAGGGGAAGGCTGAAAAGGGAGATTATAATTTTTTGAAATTAAGGTTTGATTCTGATCAAGTTACCTGATCCCCTGAACTTGGCCAGATATGATATCACAATTGGTCTAGGTTCAACTTGAATTACATTACCTTGGAATTTACCCAAAGCTACGTTGTTCTGGTCAAGTTCAGGCTAGGTTCAACTCAGATTCTGTGACCTGATTCATTACAACCAGTTGTATGGAATCAGTCCATACAATGTTTTCTTTTTTGGTTTAATACAATTTTTTAACTAAATCAAAGTCAGTAGTTATATTTGTGATTGTATGTTTTATTAAATCATTTCATGTTTAATTGTAGGATCTATTGCTTGTATCATGCGTGGTTTGGATTTGTATAAATAGCATGGTGTGTAAAAGCCAAGAGGTTTCACACTTGGAACTGGTTCTTATAAATCTAATTCTTTGATGCTGAATAGAGACTGATTCCTTTTGGCGAAAATAATAATGTTTAGGAACTAGGGAGTATTTTATCCATTTGAAAGTAGAGCAGGTATGGTAGCTATGATTGTTTGAGAAAGTCAATAAATAGAGGGAAAATGGGAATATATATGTTTTTAGTTAAGCTGCTGTTTGTGGCCATGTTGTCTATATTCCAGCTAGGAAGATGTTTAAATGGTCATTGGTGGCTTGTCTGTTTTCCAACCATATCCTGGTCTATAATTTTGAAGTTTCTGTTGACCATACAGAAGACATGGATCCGGATGTTGTGTGATTCATTTGTCATATTTAGTTGATGACAAAAACTTTTCTCAAAATGGGGATACATATCTGACTGTTGTCGATTGTTTGATTTTATTTGTCAGCCTCTCAAAGCAGTTTGTCGACACACACAGCTTGGTAGCTCATGCTTTCAATTCTCTCAAGGTTGGCCTCAGAACAGACCACCTGGGTCTTCACAGGGCTATCTGTGTTATGATGGGCTGGAACAGTCTCATTGCCCCTGATACTGGGAAGGCCTACCAATCTGTGCCTGTTGCTGAAGCTTTAGCTTTGGAAGAGGACCTTATTCTCTGGCCCCCACTTGTAATAATTCACGACTGTTCCATTGAAGAGAAGGACAATGCTGCTCGAGTGGTGGTTAGCAAAGAAAGGATGGAAGAGATACTCAGAGGTTTGCAGATTTCCCACCCTATTTCACCAAGAAATGTTATGATATCAAAGCCCAAGTCATATGTTTTGCTGCATAAGAATTTTCATTTCGTTACATACTGCTGCATAGTAATTTTGTTTCATGCACCTATCAGGAGTATCAAAATCATTTGTCGCAGGGCTAATCATGAGTAAAATTCAGGCATCCATCTCATTTATAATGTTTGTCATATGTGAATTAAAGTTTTTGATTTTTTACCTAATTTTAAGAGTATCTGTAAACATGGGTAGGCAAATCTGGTTATTTAAAACTTTTTTTCTTTCAAAAGATAGGACCTACCAAAAATTGTCGTTGAAGTTTCAGATAAGATAGCTGGAATGGAGTAAGGATGTGTGTGTTATCTCTCGGAAGGAAATTTAACCCTGTAACTGTCAAACATACTCCATTTTCTGTTTTGAAATTCTACATAATCAGATTCTTGATGACCATACTTCATTTGCCAACTTGAAATTCTACTTCATCACATAATACCTTTATTGTAAGAAAGTAAAATTTTTAGAAACCAGGAGTGCTTGGTAGAGGGACTGTCTTAGGGGTTTTGCCTTTTGGTTTATCTTATTGGTTATCATTGATCTTCACCTGATGGCCATTGCAAATTGACTTCCGTGCACTCTGCCAGATGTATCCTAGCATTTCAACGTTTTCTTCCAGTTGAATGGATGCTTTGCCTGTTCTAAATAGGTGATAATAGGAATCTTTGTATTCATTTTTAGAATCAGGGTCCACCCTGTGGGATATGCTGTGAGATTAATGCCATAATGGATCAAACAAAACATTCATCTGGATCTTGCTACCTCCTTAGGTCAGGTATAATATAATCTTTAAATGATGGTAAACTATTTTTAGCTGCACTTCTGCATCATCATTATTTTGGAGATCATGTTACAAGCTATTTGCAGCTGCACTACTGCAACATCCTGTGGTTGGGAACCATATAATGTCCTTTAAGAATGACAAACTATTCTGCTGCACTACTAGTTATGTGGGTGATTGTTGTTCTTATAATGTCTTGGTAGAATGACAAATTATTGGAGCTGCACTGTGCTCTTGTTCTTCAGACAATATCTGAAGGATCATCAACCAAGACTGCAGCTCTGTTTGACAAAAACTTTTCTTGAAAGAACAATCTTAGCTGCATTACTGGTTTACCACAGAGATGGTTGAAGAAGTGAAACAATGGAATGTCATATATTCTACCCAGAAAAAGTTCCGATATTAATATTTGGGATGTTTTCAATTAAGTGTCTGTTTGGTAAGAGTTTTTTTTTTTTATAAGAAGTGGGGAACATGGAAATTTTTTGAAAAAGTGTGTGATGTGATATAATAGGAGTAATGATTAAGAGTAAAGAGTATAAAGATGAAATAAACATGATAGTTGTATAAAGATGTCAAAAAATGATTGGAATAGAGAGGTAATAATAGAAAAAGTTAGGTAAAGATGTTAAATCATATCAAAAGGCGTGTACGATGAAGTGGGAAACAAAAATTTCCCTTTTACCAAATGCCAAACGAGTATCTCTGGGTCATTCTATGGAATCATGAACTGTGAATCTCCAATCAGAAGAAATGGGGCGCACAAGAATATTCCTTTGCTGATCTAGCAACTAAATATTTTCCTTGTTTATGAAGAATGAGAAACTACTCTTGCTGCTCTGGATTTCAATTCAGACAATGTCTGTTGGTTCATCAATCAAGACTGCAATTCTGTTGGATGAAAATTCTTCTTGAAAAGCCAATTGAAAAGATATTTTCCTGGTTTATTTCTTAGTGCAAGATAAATAAGAGATTTGAGTCCCTAAAGTAATGAGAGAGATGTTCTTTATTTGCCAAGCTGTTCATTGTATCAATTACGGAATAATCTATACCAGTTGATTATTGAAATAATCAACCCATTCATGCTTCAGGAATTGCATTATATGTAATCCTAGATATGCAAAATTTTTGCTTTCTGTATTGGGCAAAAATGAATTTGCATTGAATGAGAATGGCCACCAGCTCTCTGAGATTATTCAGTAAATTTGTCCTGCATTTTCTGATGGATCAGCAGTCCCATTTTTGTGCATGTTAGCATACTGGAGTCTGGAGACACACATGATGCAAATGTCTGGATGAAATTTCTAATGATCTAGTGGAAAGCTGATCTGTGCAAACTGCATGCACTTATCGTCCCTTTGGATCCTACCATTTACTGCTGCTCTTTGGCTGCAGAGATGGGTTTTGCTGCCACAAAGGCCAAGGTGTGCAGAGGGAAACCTGAAAATCATAGCATTCTTGTCGTGAAGTTTTTGCCTACATTTTCTGGATTACAGGAGGCTGATAGGCTTCACAAGCATTATGCTGAGAACAAGCATGGTAGGAAAGACTTGGCGCAAATTGCTTCAAAACAAGGCAACAACAGTGATGCAGAGACGCAAGTGGATAAGGCAGAACTAGTTCTGTACGGGTACATGGGGATCGCTGGGGACTTGGATAAACTTGACTTCGAAACTAAGAAGAGGTGCATGGTCAAAAGCAGAAAAGACATTGAAGCCATTGCAGATGCTGCTCTCATTTAATGAACAGGTGGCATGTGAGGTAGAGATTTGTCTGCTAATGTAAGTAAGACTGACCTTTGTTTTGCTTTTTTGTTTTGTGGAGGTTACTGATACAGAAATGATCACCAATGACAGAGATGTTGCCTGAAGGTGCAATGCATTTCCTTTTCCACCGGTATGTCACCTGGGTATCACAAGAGTCGGCTGTCTAATTTGTAGGACATGACATAAACATCACAGTCACGCAATGGTTTTTGTCAAACATGCTGCTCTGTTGAATTTGTACAGCCAAATTACTCCAACTCTGGTGTGGACTTGTCACTCAGTTTTTGGTCATGATAATTTGCAGTATCTATCATTTTCATAGCCTGATTTTCCTGTGCAAGTGACACAGATGTAGAACATATGACAAATGATAATTATAAGTGGAAAATTAAAATGTTTGTATTGAAACGTGTGTTTTGGGATCCTTACGCCACTGATTAATGGGTTTTCCTTTTTTTCGTTCTTGGAAGTCTATGTACATGTAAGAAACATGGCTAAGCTTTGGTTAATATACATTTTGAAATAAAAAGTCTGCTCATGGGCATTTCCATGCAGTCGGCTGCATTGAATCGTTACCCTTTAAATTTTAAAATGTTGATCAAAGTGGAAATGTGCAGTCAAGGTTGAGCATATTTGCAGTTGCCTCCATAAAGTATGCGTATTTGCATTTTGTTATCTATCATTTGCACAGATGTGGTACATGTGACAAATGACAATTTTAAGGGGAAACTTAAAATGTTCGTTTTAAAACGTGTTTTGGGGCTCCTACGCTACCGATTATAATGGCTTTTCCTTTTTTGTTATTGGAAGTTAATATACATGTACAAAAAAATGGCTACCCTTTGGTTAAAGAATGGTGATTCCATGCGGTTCCCGTTAAAAACCTCTTTTTTTTGGTTTTTAAAATTCATATTTGTGTAAGCTAGAAAATTTTGAAAATTTTTGTACACGCTTATGAAACTGTGGTAGACAGGTGTACGATAAAAATCTTTTAAAAAATAATAGGAGGGGTGATTGGATGGTACCTGCATGGCTGCGGACGCTAATTAGGATGGTGTAGACATTACCTGAGGACAACAATGTGTAATTAGCAGGTTATATTAGTTAACATACTCATCATAATATATAAGAGAAGCATTGTCTAGTGTAGCATGCTATTCCATAGAGATAACTGAAAGTGCATGATAGTATTAACACTGTTCTAATTCATGTCTCATGGCTGCTCGAGGTGGTGGACTGCACCGAATCACTACTATTGATTAAAATACATTTTGAAATAAAAATGAATTAATTCCAAATATGACTACAATTCATACTCATATTTATAGCTATGACTATATGTTTATAAAAATGGCATAGATGATCGCATATTTACTTTTGTTAGATAATGAGGTAAAATTTTTTTAAATGATAAAAATTCCTTTATCATTTTCTTTCTAAAGGAACAATCTTTGCACAAAAGAGTGATTGGGTATGCTTTTATTCTGTTTTTATATTATATTATTAAACTTTTTATGATATCTAATTATAATAAGTTCTTTTTACTTTTAGCATGGGGACATTGTATTTTTACATCACTTTTATTGTGAGTTTTAACGGAGTTATCATATTTGGAATCAAAGATAAAATATATGATCATCTATGTCATTTTGATAAATGTAAATGTCTGGGCATATTTATAAATATGGATACAAATTGTAATCATATTTTGAATTAATCCATAAAAAATCTGTTAAACATTGGCATGCAGTTGGCGGCATTGAGTCATTATCCTTTAAATTTTAAAATATTGGTCAAAATGTAATTAAAGGAGGCATATGTGATGTAGCCTCCAAATAGTACGTCTGTTTTTTAAAAGGCTTTTTTTCAAATATAACTACTATGTTTGATCCTAATCTCAAATATACTTACTATGTTTTCAAAATTGCAGATATACTAATTACATTTGCGGTTAATTCCAAAAACACTAATTCATAAGTTAACGTTGTCAGTTGATATGTGAAATTACTAATATGCCAATTAAATTTTGGACATAATGGAAAATTTGAATATCATAATTTACCAACGCTCTAATTGCACTCGAGTTCTAATTTTAGAAAGCCCTAATTTCATTTTCTTTCTTCTTTTGTTATTTTATAACAGGAGGGCCTTTATAAAAATTTAACTAACCATTTTTGATGAAATAAATATTTTTGGGATTAATTGTAAATGTAGTGGGTATATATGAGGTTTTGAATATATAATGGATTTATTAGGATTAGGGTCAAATCTAGTGAATATATTTGGGAAAACCATATTTTAATTATTAGGTTTGCTTTCTTGCTTTTTAAATTTCATAAAATTTGTATTTATTTGCTTTTTTAGTTTTCAGCGTCTATGGTCAACCCAAGCCCAAAAACCAACGGATTTCTAGCAGGAAGTGATGTACATTTATGTAAATAGCAAAACTATCCTGTTGCACTGTCGCTGCCTTAACGCACCATCGACTGTCTATCGGATCACCACCTGCTTCGACCACTGCTTACCATTCCAATACTGATACCACCACCTTTGTCGGATAGGATCTCTACTCCATTCACCAGAATCTGTGGGAAATCCGCTGTTGCTATTTCTTTTCTTTCATTTTCGATGCCAGTACGAGATTACCAGTAGTGGCTGTATGTATAGGATTCTGATCCTATGCTCCCATACACCTTTTTTTTTTTTTTTTTGAAATTTTTTTCATAAACTTGTTAACCAAAGTGTATTTAACGTATGTATCAATTTTTACCATTTTTGGAGATTTTTAGATATTTATTTTGGGTTTTTAAAAATCAACGGCATTTTAGTAATTTAAAATTACCTAAAATGCCACTGATTTTTAAAAATAAAAAATAAATATATAAAATACTCCAAAAATAGTAAAAATTTATACACAGATTAAATACACATAGATTAACACTATTGTAAAAAAAATTTCAAAAAAAAAAAGTGTATACGCCCGGGAGCATAGGATCAGAATCCGTATGTATATTATTGTCATCAAATGATGTATTATGTAAACGATGGAATTTTTTTTTTCCTTTGATAAAGGAAAAAGATGGAAGTTGAGGAAGAAAAAATGTTCAACCATCACTGCCGATCAGTTTAGGTTAATCATATTGTTAGCTTGGCTAATATAAGCTTATTATTAGTCTCGCTAAAAAGTGTATTTCTTTATTTTTCTTTTATGGAAATATTTTTCATGTGTATTTGGCTCATGTACTAAATTTTATAATTTTTAAAATCAACATTTCGGAAGGTGAAAACGAACTTAAACACCTTCCAAAATGTTAGTTTTTGAAACTTAGAAAAATATGTATGTCTAAAAATTATAAAATTTGATATATAAGTTAAATACATTTGGAAAAATATTTTATCACAAAAAACTTTAAAAAATACAAATACATTTGGAAAAATATTTTCACACAATTTTTTTAAAAAAATACACCTTTTAGCAGATGACAACTCATCAATATTTATAGACTAGAGATAGCATAAATGCAAATAGACGGTTTCACAACGGAAAGGAAATAAAGTTGAAAGTAATGTTGAGGAATGGCGCAGGAAGATTAATTAAGGAGAAGAGATATGCGCGGGGCCATGCAATAAAGGATGGACCAACTTAAGAAAATCAATCACGCCTTGCGGTTGTAAAGTAGACCACATTTTTGTTGCATTTAGCATATGGGTTTCAACAGTGGGTTTTTATTATATGCACTGGGTGCACTTAGATTCTATGTACCTAAGTGTAAATACCTATTTTTTAATTTTTTTTTAAAAAATTTTCTACACAAATGTTAATGTAAATATATTTAATATCTGTATCAATTTTTACTATTTTTGGAGATTTTTAAAATATTTTTCTCTTATTTCTAAAAATAAGTAACATTTTTAGTAATTTTAAATATCTAAAAGCTCTAAAATGATAAAAATTGAAACACATATTAAATATACTTATATTAATAGTTTTATGAAAAAAGTTTAAAAAACTTTAAAAAATAAATAAAATACACCTAAGTACACTAAATATAAGTGCACTTGGGTGCATATCAATGGTATGCTATATCGTTGTTATTAGATGGCGGAAGGCTAAAAGCCCGACAATCAACTTAGTACTACTACTACTACTACTGCTACTCCTCCTACTACTACTACTACTGCTGCTCCTGCTCCTGCTGCTGCTACTACTACTACTACTACTCCTGCTCCTGCTCCTGCTCCTGCTCCTGCTCCTACTACTACTACTACTACTACTACTCCTACTACTCCTACTACTGCTATTACTGTTACTACTGCTCCTACTACTGCTCCTACTACTGCTCCTACTACTACTCCTACTCCTACTCCTACTACTACTACTACTCCTACTCCTACTACTACTGCTACTCATACTCCTACTACTGCTCCTACTACTCCTGCTCCTCCTCCTCCTCCTCCTACTACTACTACTACTCCTACTACTCCTACTAGTCCTACTCCTCCTCCTATTCCTACTCCTCCTCCTCCTCCTACTCCTCCTCCTCCTCCTCCTCCTACTACTCCTACTACTACTCCTACTCCTACTCCTACTACTCCTACTCCTACTCCTACTCCTACTACTGCTACTGCTACTACTACTACTACTACTACTACTACGACAACAACTACTGCTACTACTACTACTACTGCT